>OX493355.1:2623333-3270416 GCA_950371115.1 Anania fuscalis
GCTGGCACCGACTCCAAAAAGAGCTGAATAGGTATACTTACATTAGTTAAGGAACTTAGTTATTAAGGTTAAATGAAAAAAAGTTTAATATTTTTTGCTTTTAATTTTATGTGGGTTTAATTTTTTTGTTAAAAAGTTTTTATTCCACATCGATCTAACTAGGTAACAATACATTCTTGTGGCTAGATAGTTCGTGTGATTTTGAAACAGTTTATTCCATTATACAGTATAGTTCACAGTAAGTATAGTACAGTCAGTACAGTCAACGGCACATCAAGATAGCACAAACTGTCAAAGAAGGATGGCAGGCTTCTATAGAGTTCCCGACACAAAATATGACAGTTCGTAAATTAAATTAACAAATATTCGTACATTCATGAAAGCTTATTTAAAAAGCTAACCGAACGTACCCTCTCATAGTTGGGTTTACGTAAAGAGATTACGAGAAAACTAAATGTCGAGGAGGACTACTCACGTAAATAACTTTCTATTTTGGTACACAATGTAATAATGTATAATAAATACACCGTGAATTTTTAATTACCCGAGAAAATTAACTAACATACTCAGATATCGATATACATCGAAAGATCCCTAACATTCCTTAAAAAATATGCACCATAAAAGTCCTGCTAATTCAAATAGTAATCATTATCATTCCAACATTAACGGAACCGAAATCCACCTAATTTGGTCGCGTAATATTGGCATACGGAAGGAACTATGAATGATTTTTTTTTCATTCATAGTTATTCCTTCCGTACGCCAACGCCGTACGCCGTTCCGTTTTTTTTTATTCGCCAAATTCGATGTATATCGATATCTGAGTATGTTAGTTAATTTTCTCGGGTAATTAAAAATTCACGGTGTATAAGTATATATTTTGTTATATTATTTTTATTGTTTATGTATATTTTTTAAATATTTTTCTTTCTACTCTGTAGTTAATTATCACACCGCCGTTCAATGTTTCTGCCTCGCACAATGGTTGACTGGTAGAGAATGCTTTAAGGCATTAAGTCCGCCAATTGTACATTTGTTTCGTGCCATGAAGAATAAAATAATAATAAACTATCTATATTTTGTATGGTTTCCAACATAAATGCCACTGGAAATTTTTTGATTCGAGTTCCGCCATCATTCTTTCCCAAATCCTCTCGCTCAGTCCGCACACACATGTGTGCGCAGGTCCATTAATTGTTATTCAATTCTTTTTTTTTCGAGCACACGGGATACGGGTTAAAAATAATCTCTGTAGCTTGAAAATTAAGTTGAAAATCGATTGAAATAATTTGACAGTTGTGAATACCATGACATTTATCAGGAGACGTATTTTTTAATCATGTGAATTCCAATTCGAATACGAAATGGCTGGATTCGCATGCGAATGACTACTATCCCTATTTTTGAAAATTCATTCCGTGGATTCTGCAACGATGGTTCGACCCACTCGTATTTCGATTCTACTAGTAGAAAGTTCGACAAATTCGGCTTAGACAAGTAAACATATGGTTCACAGATTAAAAACTTTTTTTCGTTCCGTTCTATGCGATTCATTGCCGGTTTTTAAAATCGATAAGTTTTTGCATTCCGGATGAATATTTTCTGCGTGAAACAAAATTACCTAGTTATTTATAAGAATTTTACTATAATATCAACACAGAATTCGAGTGATTTAACAATGCGTAAAATCCGGAGCAATATAAATAGAGTTCGCACACGAATCGTATTCGTGTTCGAATTCAAGATTCATTTCGAATGCTTCAAAAATACGTCTCTTGTACGGACAACAGCTCGTCGACCTACCACAAAATGTCAAATTTTCTCATTTGAAAATGATCTATATAGTCTTAAAGTTGAGTCTGTCAGGCTTAAAGTTGAAAATCTATTGGGGAATTTTTGACTTTTTGGGTAGGTCGACGTGCTGTTGACTGTACTACATGAAGGGAGGGTATGATTATAATTATTATAGTACCTACACGAAGGGATTTGTCGATTACGGCTTCGGCCTTATAAAACCTATTATCGAATGGAATTTCCCCATAATTATATCGACCCTTCCAAATAGGTCAGCTTATTTGATATTTCTTTCATGGTAGCACCCACGCATCCCGTTCATGTGGTACATAGTATTATGTATGTATTATTATAGTAGGGTCTAAGTGATAGCGGATTTGGTTAGCGGGAACGGAACGAATAACGTTTTAAAACGTCTACTCTGTTTTCTGTTTTGGCCCAAAAAAGAAGTGCAATGTTTTCAGGGTTCGTGTACATACACGAACCCTGAAAACACTTCTACCTACATAGGTATGTGAGCTTTTTGTTCCACAATACATTCTAAACACATTAACCGATTTTAATTGAAGTATCGTTAAAATCGGGTGACATAGGCTGTGTTACTTCTTTGTAAGAACAATATGGCGAATTATTACTCAATAATATGTGAATGAAACAAATACTTCCCAACTTATCGGGCATCAAAATAAACAAATAAAGGCTTTTGAAAGGTGACTTATATGCTTAAAAAATGTTGGTACCTCTCGATAACAAATTCTTAAAAAAAGAAATAATTAAAAACCCGACTGCCGTAAATAGAAACGAACTACTTACCTCCTAATAATATACAAGATTTTTTTCTAACTTATTAATTCGTCTTTATAAACGGCAGTTGTTTTTAAATTCTTTAATTGAACTAATTATATTCAATTATTCATCGAAGGTGCAGTCAGCGGCAGGTCAACCTACCCAAAAAATTACAAGGTCATCCAGCCGATTTTCAACTTTAAGTCTGACGAATAGAGATCATTATCAATTGATAAAATTTGACGTTTTGTGGTTTACGAGCTGTTCTGTAGAAATGTCTCTACACTTCCCGCTGATACAGAGGACCAACCTCTAGCGTGGGTGGGACCACAAAGTTTCCGATCACAAATCTAGTTGTACCTGTCCTTCAGATGTGAATTATTGATGCAAACGATGCTATAGAAGTCATAGAAATAAGTTAAATAATTAAAGTACAAAACCTATTTTAATCCTTCAACCCCCAAGCGGCACCTGGGCACGTCCATTGTTAATTTTTTACCTATTTTCCAGGGTTCAACTCCCAGTAAAATAGATATACCTAAATAGGTTAAGAGCTAAATAAAAATAAATGTCCGTTTTTAGGATTCCGTACCCAAAGGTCAGAACGGGACCCTATTACCAAGACTCCGCTGTCCGTCCGTCTGTCTCTCTGTCTGTCACCAGGCTGTATATCATGAACCGTGAGACAGTTGAAATTTTCACAGAAGATATATTTTTTGTTGCTGCTTTATCAAGAAATAATAAACAAGCCGGTTTTATAGAAAATGGTACGGAACCCTTCGTGCGCGAGTCCGACTCGCACTTGGCCGGTTTTTAGTTTATTTTTTAAGACGGTTCTTTGTTTTTTTACCAAACAGGATTTTTGTTGTACTAAATGTAGGTCATCATCATCATTTCAGCCGGTTGACGTCTGCTGCTGAACATAGGCCTCCCCCAGTGACTTCCAGATCGGCCGGTTGGAAGCGGCCTGCATCCAGCGGCTTTCTGCAGTCGTCTGATGTATAGATAGATTCTAGTCATGTTAATATCAGAAAAACTAATCAACATCCGTGAATTGAATAGCGAATAAAAACCAGAATTCTCACGCATAAAAACCAATATCTTTGGATCTTTTCCCATGGATCTAGCGAGCAATATTATGATGTTATGTATTTTATGTTTACAAATCGATCTGCGCATAAAATTCTGTTTATCGTTCCGTCTATCTCGTTATTTTTAACGATAATCTCCCTGTTGGCGCTTTGTTCCTAATACAATACAGGGTGTTTAGATAAATAATATGGACCTTTTAGGTCCAGAGAAAGAGTACCCTAAGTTTTCCCAATCACTCCCATAGTCCCATGTATGTTTCGCCATTGTTCTTTGCACGAGTGTAGCCAGGTTTTAGCTTGGGGGTTCCAGAAGGTACTCTATCTCAACGACTATTTTCAATTCATTTATTCAATGACAACAATGGGCCAATTAATTACACATTAAAATAAAAAATAAATTAAAATAACAAATTTGAAAAAGTATAATATAATTTATTGTACATATAAAATATTAAAAAGTCCAGGAAGTGGATATAAACACAGGGTGAAACCCGACTGTGCTACCATTTCTTTAACCTCATTTACTGAATCATTCATTCAGTCTGAATGAACCTGAATGCCGCCTACGAAAATATTTCCTTCGTTCGGGCGTAAAACTTATCAGAATAAAATTACCATCTCCTTGTATTAATCCATTGACAAAATATGACCAACGCAAACTAGTCGTGTAAAAAATACGACCCATTAGAATAGTTTGTTACGGGATTGCTACCATGTACCTTATTTTTGACTTCAGTTACCTTCAGTTAACTTCAGTTAACTTCAGTTACCTTCAGTTAACTTCAGTTACTCCGTGATCATGGCGCTTGCAACAGTGCCGAAATATCGGGAACTCAAAAATAAGGTACATGGTAGCAATCCCGTAACAAACTATTCTAATGTTAGACACCATGAAAGTTTAAAAGAATAAAAAAATACGACCCATTTCAATAGTTCACAAATTTTCAAAGGTATGATAGAAGTAAATGTTATTTAGATTTGATAGGTTAATACGTCCGATCGAACAAAACACTTTTGTTTTTATATGCCTCCTGATTATATTATAATCTGCTTCTTTTCAGGGCTTGAAAGAGCCCCCTTTTAAAATATACAGAGGTCGTCACTCGTCAATTAGTCTGTTGTTCATTTGGTAATAATAAAACAATAAATTGATTTTATGTATCAATTTATTTCTGTAAATAAACCTAAATAAAGTTTTTTTTTACATCAATTAAAGTCAAAGTCATTTATTCAGTTCAAATAAGCCCTCTTCCTGGCACTTACTTATATGTATACAGGTCTCAAAATAATTTTCTCTACCACCGCTACAGGACATCTACTGATGATCAAAGTGAAAGTCATTTATTCAGTATATTTAAAGCCCTCTTCCTGGCAATTAACACATCTCAAAAATATTTCTTTTTCCTACCACCGTTACAGGACTACAAATCTGCTGGTGATCAAAGTGAAAGTCATTTATTCAGTATATAGGCCCTCTTCCGGGCACTTTTAACACGTCCAGAAAATATAACTTATCCCTACCACCGCTTCGGGACTAGTCGGCTGGTGCTGAGCAGAAACGGAGCAACAAACTCAAAACAACGAAAATTTTGTGAAAGCTACAATACTTTCTTTCAACTGTTGTACAGCTTAAGTAAAATTTATTGAAAAATCAAAAATGACTTCTAGTAATAATAACACATTCTAGGTTAGACAAAGAGGATTCTACCACTGCCCTGGGCTGCTTTCTACACTTAGTTTTGCTTTGACGACTACTTCGCCTCTTTATATTTTATTCTTTAATGAATAGGCCGAGAACCTCTCGCCTCTTGGGCGGTAATGACCTGCAAATGTTAACACAGTTGGCTGAGATCAGGGCAAAAGAAAGAGAAATCGGTGGACGATGCGTGCTGTATCAAGCACCACTGCCTTCTGCATTTTTGCTGGAAGCGAGCCGCCGACGCATCCAAGCCTCTTCATGTATACACCTAATATGGCTGGGATTAACCTGTTTGTCGATATAACAATTGGTATGATTTCAGTGGACGCCACATCCCACATTTCGGTAACCTCGTGTACTAGGTCCTAGTACTTGCGTTACTTTTCGGTCTCGGCCTTCACAAGGTTCTCGTCATGAGGGATAGTGACGTCCACCAAAAACACCTTCGATTGCGCCCGGTCCATCAGCACTATATCAGGCTTATTCGAAAGTTATTCTTATTATGAATGTTAGTAGGTATCTTGACATTTCGTGGGGTTTACCCCCTGAACCCCCTGGCTACGCCCATGGTTTGTTTTAACTCACCTTTATATAAATAGTCCAACCTCATTCAATATTCATTCGTTTCCACTTTCAGCCCACAGGGGCGAGGGCGCAACCGATTTTATAAAACTATCCCACCATAAAACATGGTAAAATACGGTGCTTATCTATAATCGTCTATGGCGATCACAATAACATAATTAAACTATTAGAACCACACTAGGCCACTAGTGAAAGTCATTATTATTTACCTACCTACTACATAAAATAAAAATAAATAAAAATAAAAGTTATAAGTAAAGGTAATAAAAAGTTTTTTACCCGACTACGGCGAAACAAAAAGGAGGGTTATGATATTGACCAGTATTTATTGAATGTTCATCTGTTCCCTCGTAACTTCTAAACTACTTATCACAATTTGAGAAATGAGGTATCGTTAGAAGCGTCATAATTGCCCGCTGGTTATAGGCTATGTGACTTCACGTTGAATAAGGGGTCTGATACGTAGTTCCGAAAGGCGACGCACGCAGTTGCGAAAAAAAACAAGTGGTAGGTACGCCCTTGCGAAAAGCCGCTGTATCGAAAATCGTTAAGTCGAATGACGGACTTACTAACACGCTGTCACGAAATACTTTTTATACAGGGTTACATTGCTAAGCAATGCCAAAGTCCTTTTGTCACAGCATAAGATCCTTGTTGGCAATTTGAACCTCTGGTATGCGCGGGCGCTCCTGCTGTTAGAAATGTACAGTCAACAGCACGTCGACCTACCCCAAAAGTCAAAAATTCTCCAATAGATTTTGAACTTCAAGCCTGACATATAGAGTTCATTTTTAAATGAGAAAATCTGACATTTTGTGATAGGTCGACGTGCTGTTGTCCGTACCTTACATCGAAAAGGCTAAGGTTTGTTTTTGCGTGCCATTGTGACTTTTATTGCATGCGTATTTTTTAATAATTAAGACAAGAGTATCCACGCGTACCATCTTTGAACAGCGGATAGAAATAAAAAAAGAACAAAAATAAGTTTGTTTTATATCGTTTATATCGTAGATCGATTTACTAACTGATTCTGAGTGGTCCCTGAAAATTTGGCACTACCTTGTAATGTAACCCTGTATACTAGATGAATTTTTTTACCGTCAAGAAAATAAACGTGTGAGATAGGTAAATGATATAGGTGATAATAACATGAGAATTGAAAAAAAAAGTTTAATTTTTTATTTTATTTTTATCAACTATTTATCCTCATAACCATCTAATTCTAAGTTAATTTTGACTAACTGAACATTAAAAAAAGAATAATGGTAAAATAATAATAAAAATATGAAATCGACCAAAACTCAAACGCAAATTCACTGATGTACCTACCTATTCTATGTTTATGCATTTTTTTGGACATTCCAAAATTTATAAAATCATTTGCATTTTATAAACACTCTCACATAATATCACATAGTTTTAGGTACAGAATACACAGTTATTTTTTCCTGACGGTAAAAAAAGTCATCCAGTATATGGTACGCTAGATCGTCACTGTATCGAGATCCATTGTTGCGATTAGAGTGCAAATTCAAATCTATCGTATGGGTATCGAAATCACGATCTTGATGAGACACTGCATGACCTAAAAAAATATTATACAAAATAGGGTGTTTGTACCTATCTACGGCATTTGCTAATATAATGCTTTTAGTGCAATTCGGAACAAGGGGATTTAAAATAATGCGAAAGGAACATAAGTTAAAATAACCTTTACACGTTTTTTTTATTTATTCTGTAGGTACGGACAATAGCTCGTCGACCTACCACAAAATGTCAAATTTTCTCATTTAAATATGAACTCTATATGTCAGGCTTAAAGTTGAAAATCTATTGGAGAATTTTTGACCTTTGGGGTAGGTCGACGTGCTGTTGACTGTATGTAGGCCCACTTCCGGGCACTTATACACGTCCCAAAATATAACTTAGCCCTACCACCACTTCGGGACTACATACAGGGTTTAATTGCAAAGGGGTGCCAAATTTCAAAAATAAGATCTAGAGGTGCACTTCTTATGGTTTTTGTTGTCAATTTGAACGTCTGGTATGCGCGGACGCTCCTGCTGTTAGAAATGTACCTTACATAGAAAAGGCTAAGCTTTGTTTTCACGCGCCATTGTGACTATTATTGCATTAAAGTTTGCAGTTCTAGGTTGCACAGAGATAGTGCGTGTGTATTTTTTATGAATGAGGCAAGATTATCCACGCGTACCATCTTTGCGGATAGTAATAAAAAAAATTAAAAAAAATAAGTTTGTTATTTAGATCGTTTATATCGTAGATCGATTTAGTTACTGATTCCGAGTGGTTTCTGATAATTTGTCACCCCTTTGCAATGAAACCCTGTATAGGCTGGTGATGAGAAGAAACGGCGCAACAAACTCCAGTCACCTTTGTCTTGGTTAGGCTACCCGTAACCGTTTTGCTCCATATCACTGAATTAAACATAGTCATATAGTTACTCTAAGGCCCGCTTGCGCATGTCAGGATTAGCTAATTTAATCCCGAACTATTTACTAACACGGTATTAAACATCATTTTATAGCTGTCAGTCTGTATGAAAATGACAGAGACAGAATGATGTCTTAATCTCGTACTAAACTAATCCGGTTGTGCGCAAGTCCACAAGGGTTTATTGATGATGGCTATCGCTCCAAATACACACATTTTAGTGGTTGTTTTCTCGCAGTAAAATGATTCTATCTTAGTAGTACCATAGATTGATGAGGTTTTTTTTAATTCAAATCACCTGTACGGAGCGCGTGCGGAGCAGTTTAAGCTGTATTACTCTGTGCGGGAGCTTTTTTACTTTAAACATTTATTGTGTGCGTCAGGCAGTACCCAAATACGTCACATCTCGTAAAAGAAACTATCGTTTCTCACGCTTTCGAGTTGTTGATTAGTTAAGACAAAAAATATTTTTATTTAAAAAAATCGGATGGGTCGATAGTACTACTAAAGGTTAATCGTTCTGCCGCGGGAAAACAACCACTAAAATGTCTTGGTGTATAATAACCACATAACTATTCTGTTACGTATAAGGTCCGTGCCCTGGTTTCGATATAACTTAAATATTATGGTGTTTGCAGACAGTACCTATAACAGACTGAGAAGATATTTAATCGCACAAAATGGTCGCCATGTGCGAGCTCACACGATTAACTGTGAATAATTTATTTAATATCGATTCACCGAAGTGGATGTTTCGTTGTTTTAGATATATACTGTGTGACAACTATCACACTTTAATGTCGGCTATCGTGTATTCATTTAATTGTTTATTTGTGTCTGTTATTTTAGGCATATTCGTTAGATTGTTTACAGATAAGACTAAAAGGCTCATTAGTAAATAAAAATAGCTTACAGAAATAAAGACACTTTTATCTTACAAAATGATTACCATTTTGATACTGATATTTTTTCTATGTATTAGATATATAGATAGATAGATACTCTTTATTGCACATCAAACAAAGAAGTTACAGTTGATATTTACAGAAAGATGTACAATTTAGGCGGTCTTATCGCTAAAAAGCGATCTCTTTCAGACAACGTATAGGCAGAGGACAACTACAAAGAAACTACACTTACTTAGGTACTTGCACTTTTAATGCGAAATTTTCTAGGACTTCGTTTAAGATTCTTATGATTTTTAATGCAGAATCAGAATCATTAATTTGCCATTAAATAAGGTACTTCGGTGGAACGCAGAGCCAAGAGAATAATAGGCGATAAAAAACTGGTGGCGTCCAAGCTGCACAGCCTGGCTCACCGCCGCAAGGTTGCTTGCCTATCGGTCTTCTATAGATTGTACTTCGGAGAGTGTGCTCATGAGCTGCATGAGCTCATACCACCGTCACCTTTCTTCCATCGGACATCCAGACGCACGGCCGGCTACCATCCGTTCTTAGTTGATATACCCATAACCCGCACTAAGCGCTTCTCATCATCTTTTATAATGCGCACAGCTAAGGATTGGAATTCCCTGCCTGCGTCTGTATTTCCGAGTGCATATAACCTGACTCTCTTTAAGTCCAGAGTGAATAGGCGTCTTCTGGGCAAGCTCGCTCTATCGTAGATCCCATCTATGCTCTAGAGCAATATTGGGGACAAGAGTAAGCCCATCTCAAATAAAAAAAAAAAAAAAAAAAAACTTACATAGGAAGATCACAATTTTATATTAGTCTCACTTATACAGCTACTGACAATAGCATGTTTATATGTTTTAATTAGTTCTAGGCACAGAGATGTCCAAAATTGAAAAATGAAAACAAAAATATGGAGGTGCATTCCAAAAACAATTTATTGACCATAATTTAAGAACTTCTGAACGGAGTAGAATACACGATCGATTACCACATGTAGTGCCACTTTAATAATAGTGAAAGGCATGTCTTTTATATACTGAGGTATCTTATAAAATATTTTGTTACACATATCATTCGAATTAGAAGCCTGTATGTTCACTCCATCTGCAATACATTTGAGTCACAACTTCTTTTGCAATACGTCCAACAGTATTCATCAGACAGAACCTCCTTTTTATTTTTTTAAGTCGGTTAAAAAAACGCTTAATGTTTCGATGTGTAATTCTGTAAAAAACTTAATGTGCTCAGTTTATTGTAGATTTATCCTAAGAAACATATACATATAGGGCTTATTTTGTATTTGCTAAGTGTTTATCATTGTTGGTAATATTATGCTACTGCCGACAGACTGTTCCACAGTTTGGCAGGATAACAATTAGGTAGGTAATTTAACTTTGTTGTTTGAATAAATAAATAAAAAAAAACTTTCAATGCTTCGAAAAACGCCTTCGGGTGATGTTAAACGGTATTCATCCTCAGAAGATACAATAGAGCACAACTTTGGCTAGAATTGCTCCACCAAGAAAATGTCCAGTGTGTTTATTTGTCCATCGATAGTATGTATACCAACACAACGATCAAAGCATTAAACCTCGTGTTGTCTTGACTCCAAAGAAGCAATTATTTTCAGATTCGTGTCAGGGTTCTTGTCGCCCAAACACTTTCTTGATGGTAGTTGAAGGAGGATAACACGTTATTTCGAACTTGTTATTTATTCTTGATAATGTGTGCATACAATGATAATCGAACGTGAACTTATAAACATAAGTAATTAGAAATGAAATATTTAATTTACGTAGGTAAACTATTAACGTAAAACGTTGATGCCTAGGCAAACGTAGTGTAGGACGGCCCCAGCTCGATGGGCCGACGACTAAGAAGATGGCTGGCAGTGGATGGATAAAAAAAGCGGGAGATCTTGCTCTTTGGCGCTCTTAACGCTCTTGGCGCGAGAAGATATATCAGTGTGACATAGTATAGACATAGCTTTTAACTCAAACCTAATTGTACAATTACACCGCACATAACAGCGTCAACATCATTATCTTCATCATCATCATCTCAGCCTATTGCAGTTCACTGCTAGACGTAAGCCTCCCCAAAAAGCGCCAAAGAGTACGATCTTCTACTTTTTTCATCCAGCCACTGCCAGCCATCTTCCTAGGGTCATTGGTCCATCAGGCTGGGAGGCGTCCTACACTACGTTTGCAAACACGTGGTCTCCATCGTCTCGAGAACTATACCTACTCCACTTTTCATCGGTTATGCGACAGATGTAGCCAGCAACAAAAATAATTCATCCAATAAAAAAGTTCGCCTATACGATCTGCATTCCAGTTTTATCGATCCGTTTCACGGCATATTGAGTTTTATGAAATTAAAACCAGTTTGCATATCGAGCTTAGACTTAGAAAGTAAAGTAAGGTAAAGGTTAAGCTCTATTTAGAATATCTTGGTGCCCAGCAAGAAATTGAATTTGGTAGAGGAAAGGAAACCAAAATATAAGTGTTTTCAATCAAACTGTGGTAGATAGGTACTGAAGAACTGATACCTGGCTTAACTTTTGTAAAAAAAATACATTCTACTTTTTTGTCAAAATTATGCAAAAGTTTTAAAACTTTCGGTATTATCGTAATACCAATTTTTTAAATCTTTTTTTATCATTTAGATTTGAAATAACAAAGAAAAAAACATTCGAACTCATAAAACGAGCAGGCAAAAAATTCAACTCATACAAACTGACGCCAGATGATTTTTGGTGACAAATACCCTTAGAGCATTGGAATGCTCTAATAAGCAAATACTTTTACGTCATAGAACTTTGGTTAAAATTGCATTGTGGTCACAGCAAGCCGCGGTACGTTGAAGAATACCGAATTATTAATTTCAACCTTAGAATCATAAAATTAAGGTACATTTTAATCGTCATTTCAAAAATCCTTGCAGTCAGACTTATTGTAGGACTAAGCCTGGCCGATTTTTCCTAGGTCAATTTTTCTTCTGACCTACATTTTGTTAGACGTGTGCGTTGCACTATTGCAATCAGTATGATCTAGGTATATTCTCCTTCAAAAAATCGGTCACAAGAAAGACAATCAAAGGGAGCTTTGTGCGTCCGGTTGTCCAATTGTGCCCATTGCCTAGCCAGTGATGGTAGAGCAGTTTACTGGATACATTACATACTCTAGTTTAAATAATAATTAAGTGTTAACGTATAGGTATCTGATTCTGCGTTATCGGACGTGGTCGGGCAGTTAGTATGAAAAGAATTTCGATATCGGTCCACTAGTTCAAGTATTTAGGCAGCAAATTCACCCCTTTGTGATCGAACACCACCCCGATCTAAAATAAACTCCGTAATTGCGTCGGTATGTGGTATTGATCAATACCATGACATCACATCAATGTGTGTCCATTTGGGTCAACACTCAACCCTACCCTGTATTTCGGCAAAACATTTAATTTGAACCGATTTCAAAAAGGAGGTACTCAATTTGAATGTTTTTACGTCATGTCTCTGACAAATGTGAAACGATTTTGATAATTACTTTTATTTTACTTCAAGAAAGACCCATTTAGATTTAATTTTTAAATTAATTAATAAATTGAGCAAAAAATCGATCAAAATCCCCCCCCCCCCCCCCCCCCCCCCCTCAAAACAACACTGACCAAAATTCCTTTGATTGATTGCTCCTTGAACAAGTTAGTACAAGTAAATGACCTTATCACTTACTTGTACTAACTATTGTAGCATTTCAATTAATCATTGGACAAATTTAAATGTCAACCAAAAACTTACGTTTTAAAAGTCGATGATAAAATGAAACATCAAAGTTTAATCAGAGAAAATTCACTTAAGATTGCACAGGTGTACCTAACTTGGCATACCGCCATGCCATGAGTCGACAGAAACACTAGACAGTATCTAACCATACCTACATGTAAATGATACATTATTTCTTTCGCATGTTTGTGGGTATAAAATGCAAGATATTAATGAAACAACATGAAAATATGACATTAATATTAACCCATTAACGCCCAAATGAAAACCATGGAAAATTTTACAAAACCTACTTTTAGTATTGTTATAAAAATACTTATATTAACACACTATAAAGAAAGAAAAACAAAAAAATATTGGAAGTTGGATTTTTAGGGGTGTACTAAATTTAGTACAATGGGCGCTCAGGAGTGCTTATTGAGCGAAGCATCCCCTATCAAGGCACAATATTTTCATGCATTTTTACATGGGTTTTTAACTCGGTTGGAGCACACTATATATCTAAGTTGGTTTGTATTTTTTTTATGTTATGACCACTATTGTTCTATCTTCTCTGTCAATTACAGAGGATGACTTCCTGGTTTTATTGTTATTTTTGTGGCCCAATTCGTGCGTGCTATATGTCTGCAAAACGTTAGGTGATCCATGAGATCATTCGGTTTACAATGCAGTGTAATCTCTATGCATTTCACTGGGTGATTTATGGTATCCAGTAATTATATGTATCCCCAGGAATTTTCGCAGTTCCACTAGGGTAAGGACTTTATCGTGCCTATTGTTTTGTCCAGCATATAATGACGTGCTTTGAGTCGCAATAACCACTAGCACCTGATCGTCACAAAGGTACTAAAGGACTGTCACAGGGGTCATACCTTTTAGGATATGTGTTTTTTTTTAGATGGGCTTGCTCTTGACCCCAATCTTGCTCTAGAGCATAGATGGGATCTACGATAGAGCGAAAAATTAGAACTTTGTTCTTCAAACGATATTTGATGCGGATTAGACTGAGAATCAGAGTAAAATGGCACGCATTGTCTCCAAGTTGGCAATTCAGCATAAGTTTCGTCTCTTCTTTTCTTTGGCACATTTCGTTAAGTAGATATCGCGAATGTTGTAAGGGGTTCATCATCACTGCTGCTTTATTCATCTTCAACACTAGTGGGTTGCGGTTCTGCGGGTAACAACTCCTATGTTACCAGGAAAATCTTAAGGTAATTCCTTTACATACAAGTCGTCGTCTCCACCTTCATTTTCGTCGGTAATAACGTCTAGATTGGATTACAGCATAAACACGTCGTAGGTAGCAGTATCATCACGTTCTTGCCTAATGTCATGTATAGCTAGCTTTTGGAAAGAAAAAAATATTTTTACTGCGTAAAAGTACGTCGATTACCTATGTTATTTATGATATTTTAAATAGATTTCTTTTGCCGCCCAAAAAGAATGTAAATAAATCGTCACCTATTGTGAAAAAAAACAACAAAAACACGAGTGAAAACTGCGACTAAAAAAATAAAACAAAAATACACATGTATTCACTACACTATCTTATGCGCCCATTGTACTAAAGATGGTACAGCAACTTTTTATTTGATATAGCATGAAGAACCTTATACACATTCAACGTTTTTATGTATTTTATATTAGAATATGATGTTATAAAGTAAACAACAAATCTTTTTAACAATTTATAAAGCTCAATCCTGTATAAATAAAATAAAGAAGTACTCAGCGGCAGACACGATAAAAACACTCGCAAAAAATTGTTTATAAACGTATTTAATTAAGTTTATCCGGTTTACGAGATTATCAGTTCTGAACGTCTGATAAATGAGTGAATGCCAAATGATTTTCTGCGAAATGAAGTTGATGCCATCCGCTAATATGCATATTAAAATTATGACATTAAAAATTCTGCGATACAAGGTAGACCCGATTCAGAACCCTTCGACAGTTAACTGACAACCGATAAATCACGTGGTACCAATGCTAAATCATGTATGTAGTGTTGTTTATCGGTTAACAATTTAGGTACTATCTAATGGATTTAAATAGGGTCCTCCTCACGATCTTTTTAAAACAATATCGAGAAGCCTGCAGAAGCCATCCAACAGAACTAATTCGTTTATCGTCATCTTTTGTTTTCCTTCCAGATTCAAACAATGGAAAATGGTGTCGAAGAGGTTGCTGCTAAAAAGGTTTATACCCTCACCCAACGCGCACCACGGACGTTGGACCATCTAGACAAACTTGGGCAAGGACTGGAGAAGGTGGCCGTTGGCCTGGGCCAGAATTTCGAGAGGCACCAATCAGTGTTGGATAGAGTTACCTTTGAGAGTGAGAGACTTAAGACTAGTCATAGTGAGGCGTCATCGAGGAGGAACAGTGATGACGGAGGGCGTGCTAGGAAGGAGGGATTTAGAGAAGGTAAACACATCGGCTCATCGGAACCTGCCACGTTTCTTCGACTGACTCCGAGCCGGAGTCGGCCGGAGGAATTGGGGGTTCTTTAGTGATCCGATGTACCGTTCACACTACCCGTCCCACGTCCTGCGGGGTCTCCGCTGAAAACCAGCGTCGTTATGGCTCTGGCTGTAACGACAAATGCTGCAGGGACCTTTTTGACACTCTTTTTATGTTATTATATATATTTGATTCTGTTTGTAATTGTGCTTATGTGTCAAATAAATGTATTCTTTTCTATTCTATTCTACTTTCTTAAACTCTTATGGCCTTACTACAAACTACCTCTAAGCTACCACCATAAGTGCTGAAGGAGTCACCGGCTTGCGATTGTGGTGCCGCGGATCAAACATCGCCAACGATTGCCAGCTTCACTTTTTCCCTGAAGGCTTGCGGGAAAGTTCCCGATTAAGTCATCTTCTCACCCTAGCCGCTGAGGACTGGATCGTCAACTGTCAATCGACATTTAAACATTTAAGGGTTTTGCAGGCGGGGCGGGCCGGGCCGGTCAATGTCACCGCGAAGGATAGCGCAAAGGGAATCCTATACTACCAACGCACACGGAGGACAAAAAGACCGCGCCACAGGTGCCCGGCGGACACTGGCGGCGCGGCGGTTGCTTTATGTTCGCGGCGAGGGCAGCCGCGAAAATCGACGGGTAGACGCGGTCTTTATTGCTTCGCGGACAGACCGGCCCGGCCCACCCGCCGTCTGCAAGACGCCTTAAATTTAATTCAAATTAGGATTCTAGCAGCTAAACGCCATACGATATGATGATGAGTTCCCCAAAAGTTTTCCACAACGACCCGAACCCGTTCAATGCAAAAGACTACATGCTACCTAAAAATTAGGTCAGTAAAAGGTCAGTTAAGGCACTGCATCTGCAAATCTATACCATCGGTATGTTCCAGATGGCACAAGTTCCGAGCCCCCCACAGCCAGTGCGAACGGCCACGACACGTGGAACGAAATGGACAGTTCCACTTCCACTACGAGAACTGAGCTGAGCCTGTCTGATTGTGGTGACGAGGTAAATAATAAATAAACAATTAATTTTGGACAACATCACACACATACCTGTTAAAAAAGGATTTAGTCACATTAATTTAGCTCTGAGGCGGTACGAACTTCGCTGGGACAGCTGCAGACTAAGTAAATCAATTTAATTGTAAAATTTTGTTTTTAGCAATTCCATGCAAGGTTTAATTGAAGATAAATAACACTTGAAAAAAATCATCGACCTCAGATGATGTTTTTCAAGTGTTATTTATCTTCAAATCAATTTAAAAAAGGCGTCATCATATCTGAGGTTCCGGGTTCGATCCCCGGTCGTGTCAATGTAGAAAATAATTTTCTATATCTCGGGTTAGGTGTTCTGTTACCGTCGTTGTTTCTGATTCTAATAATATAGTGCTTTAGCTACTTACCTTAGGGTCAGAGCAATGTATGTGATGTTGTCCAATATTTATAAAGAAATACAGCGCTACACCACTATATCAGACCTATCTATCTGTCAATAAATACCATTTGTTCTTCCATTTTTATTTTATGGCAAACAGAATAGCATTCTTGAAGTGTAAATCTTTTGTCATTAACTTTAAACTGCGTGCTTTATCTGTTCTGCGGTTATTGGAACAAAGATGTATGTTACCATTTAAACTACAAAGAGACATGTTACTATCATTCAATGTTTATTTTGTTCGTATTCTGAAACATATTGTTTTGATTAAACATATTTGAAGAACTGAAAAACTATGTAATAAGATGTATTAGATGTATTGTATTATAATTGTATGACTCCTTCGTGTATTGTATGGATTGTAAATTAATTATTATAATAAAAAACTGTAAATATTGTATCTTAGTATGAAATAATTTTATTGGAAGTGAAAAACAAAAAACTTTTTTATCTGTCAAAAATTTAAATTAAAAAGAAAAACAAATTAGTTTTTATGTCTTCGACAATATTATTATTATTTCTTATATTACTTTAGTGTGAGATTCATATCTTAGGATTAAAGACTTCTGAAATCCAAAATTGTTTATAAAATATTTATCAAATGATCATACGCAGCTCCAAAAATATTAAATTGATTATTGAAGTATTATTTTTACGAAAAAAAAAACCATAACATTATTAATCAATTAAGCTCACGAGGCATTTTTAAATAATAAGTACTAAATAAATAAATTAAATCATTGTCGAATTAGGACTCAAAGAGGTAACTAAAAATGATAATATTAATGTTATTCAGTAAAAGTAGCCATTTTATTTTGATCAAGTGTACAATGTAACCCAAAGTAGATAAACGAATTGAGGCAGTTTCGAGTTCGACTCACGCTAGGAGCAAATGCTTAGGTACAAATGCTGTGTGCTGAGCACCAGCATTTGTACCTAAGTCATTATGAAAACGTAATGTGAGTATGTTTATCCGTTTTTCAGTCGCTATAATACAAGCCAAAATTAATTTATCTACTGTTGTCTTTTATTTACGCGAACACGATACATTTAAATGAAACTACTTTTACGGATTATTTCGCGATTTATTAACATTTTATTTAACCTGACGTTTCGAACACTTTACAGCGTTCGTGGTCACAGGTAGACTAAGGTGTTATTCGTCTTTACAATATTTTGAAAAAACTATAAACTACCGTCACTCAGTTAATATTAATTTGTGTTCCTATCTACGCAAAAAGAGCTAACTGTATCTAGAGGTCTTGCAGTGCGGGGCCTAGCATGGGATTTCGTTAAAACAGGATCCCATGCTGGTGGTATTTTCCAACCATCTTCTCTGTTGAAATTCGGGTGTCTTCTAATTTCAATTGCCTCCCGTAACATGCGAGGAACAAATCGTCGTTCTCTTGCAAGGACTTTAGGCTGGTCAAATCGTATGAAATGGTTGGGTGTATCTAAGGCATGTTCACACACTGCAGACTTAGTATTCCGTCTATGTTTGATGTCGGCTATATGTTCTTTTACCCGCACGCCTATACTTCGTTTTGTTTGACCGATATAGGAGAGCCCACAGTCACATTCCAGTCTGTACACCCCCGCATCTTGAAGAGGTATGTTGCACTTGACAGGTGGTAAAAATTGGTTAATCTTTTTCGGCGGCTTGAAGTAGGTTTTGATTGAAGCGCGCTTCAAAATGTTTCCAATCTTGTCAGTGACACCCTTCATATAAGGTAGTACAGCAGGTTGGCGTTCGACGGTGGAATGCTTGACCCGGGGTCTGGAACGACGTGGTACCGGCAACTGGTTTTCCCGTAGTACCTTCCTGACATGCTGGAGCTCGCCAGCCAGGTGTTGGTCGTCACAGATACCCCTTGCTCTCTGAAACAACGATTTGCCTACGGTAGCCAACTGTCGAGGATGATGGTGAGAGGCACCATTGAGGTATTTATCTGTATGGGTGGCTTTACGAAAAACTGTATGACTAAGAGTATGATCCGGATTCCTAGTAAGTAAAATATCTAAGAAAGCTAGTTTATTGTTTGCCTCAATTTCCATAGTAAATTTGATTTTTGGGTGGATTGAATTTAAATGTTCTAGAAAAGCAGAGACTTGATTGGTGGGTAAAATTGTAAAAGTATCATGATACTTTTACAATTTTAGTTACTAGATACTTTTACAGTTTTGGTGGGTACCACGTGCCGGTACCACGTCGTTCCAGACCCCGGGTCAAGCATTCCACCGTCGAACGCCAACCTGCTGTACTACCTTATATGAAGGGTGTCACTGACAAGATTGGAAACATTTTGAAGCGCGCTTCAATCAAAACCTACTTCAAGCCGCCGAAAAAGATTAACCAATTTTTACCACCTGTCAAGTGCAACATACCTCTTCAAGATGCGGGGGTGTACAGACTGGAATGTGACTGTGGGCTCTCCTATATCGGTCAAACAAAACGAAGTATAGGCGTGCGGGTAAAAGAACATATAGCCGACATCAAACATAGACGGAATACTAAGTCTGCAGTGTGTGAACATGCCTTAGATACACCCAACCATTTCATACGATTTGACCAGCCTAAAGTCCTTGCAAGAGAACGACGATTTGTTCCTCGCATGTTACGGGAGGCAATTGAAATTAGAAGACACCCGAATTTCAACAGAGAAGATGGTTGGAAAATACCACCAGCATGGGATCCTGTTTTAACGAAATCCCATGCTAGGCCCCGCACTGCAAGACCTCTAGATACAGTTAGCTCTTTTTGCGTAGATAGGAACACAAATTAATATTAACTGAGTGACGGTAGTTTATAGTTTTTTCAAAATATTGTAAAGACGAATAACACCTTAGTCTACCTGTGACCACGAACGCTGTAAAGTGTTCGAAACGTCAGGTTAAATAAAATGTTAATAAATCGCGAAATAATCCGTAAAAGTAGTTTCATTTAATTTATCTAGCCCGAAACTAAGGAAACTTAGTTTCGGGCTAGAGAAATGAATTTTTAAGGGCTGCCTTAACTAAACAATCCCCTACCTACATTGTTCGGCACCCATTACGTAGGTTTTTGCAAAAGAAACGCGATAGCGAAAATTGAGCAATTCTGGCTTTAAAATCGCAAATTGACAGCAAAGAACAAAGCAATCTACTGACAGTGCTGCCAATAGGTTTTGACACTAAGCATAAATCGGGCGATGACTGCGCGATTATTGCTAATTGCTAATTTTTAGGGTGCTGGCCCTAAAGAAAGTAGTTACACTTGTGTTATAGAAATCAGAAACAACGACATTACCACAACGAATGAACGATTGAATGAAAGACACCTCTTTTCCACAGACAAGACCCAGAAGAAGGAGTCACGAATCAGCTCTGCCCGGTACACCCATGCATAACAAGACACCTTGGAAGTCAGCCGACAGCCTCGCTCCTGAAACAGCTTTTGGGACCTCACTGGCTGACATCATGGAAAGTCCAGCTAATAGGGTAAATATTAAGCAGGGTACTTACTACTAAATAGGGTAACCTATCCGTGTAGCATGTAAAGTCATGTATCCACTACGTTCGCGAACTTCTTGCTCTCAGCGTTCCTGCAACTGCTCCACATAGTGGATACGTTCGCGCTCCTGGAGCGTGCAACGAGCCTCGACGCTTCAAGCGGTGCCGGTTTTTGGGCGAACACAAAGGGGAGCGCGATCTGTATCCATTGAAGCAGTTGGAGGGAGGGAGTGCAAGAGATTCGCGAACATAGTGGATACAAGGCTTAACGTATTGTATATCGGCGGGTCACTGCGAGCGTAAAGCGCTCCACTTGCCAGCGGCTCGCAGTAGGCTCGAGCCTAACTCGATTGGTACAGTATCAGATACGCTACATGCTACACAGCTAGAGTACCCTGCCTTAGATTTTAACTGGTTATGATAGCTGTATCATCATCATTTCAGCCATAGGATGTCAACTGCTCAACGTAGGAATCATCTGATGACTTTCTGATTTGGCCGGTTGTTAACACGGTGAATTTTCGTTTGTTTTGGAGCCACAAAGCACAAATTACGTATAGCGGCGGTTTGTGCACAAAGGTTAGGTATAACCTCCTGCCAAAATAAAACCACAAATAAAACTCTGTTTTCTATGACAACATTAGCTTGTAAAGATGTGTTTTTTGAGTTATTTTTGGATATTTTTGGTCCCGCCGAAATCATCAAGAAAAAACCTTAAAACCCTATTCGTACACAGGTGAAATCGTTTCTTCTACACGTTTTAATTGTCTTTAGTGACCTTCGATTTTCTATTCCGTACCAAGGTCTTTAATAACGGAACCATGGGAAATTTCCACTGAGCGCCAGTTTTCACCTCTAAATTATAAATACAATATATAAATATTGGAAATCATCACATACATTGGTCTGATCCTAAGGTAAGTAGCTAAAGCACTTGTCGTCGTTGCGACTTCAAGATCTCTTATGTGTCACTTTTGTCGAAATCAGCTTTTTACACTGGTTTATTTCAAATTTTGGCGCTCTATCGAAAGCAAAAACTCTCATGTGAATAAGTCTTTCCAATTGCTATTTATTCACCTTATTCAATATCTCCTAAGTGTTCGCCCATTCAACGTTGGCATTTAAAAAATCTTATGTGCTAAATCTACACATGAGAGTTTTTACTCATATGACCAACTAACAGTTTAGGGAAATTAATATGATAAAATATCTTATGTGTAAAATCGCTAAATAGGTAAGAATTGTTATTGGTCAAATTTTTAAACTAACTAACCATTACAAGCACTGGAATTGAAGGGATGCATAGATCACGTGACTATTTTCCGACTGTAGTTGTTAGATGGCGCTAGTAGCAAAACAGTACGTTTGCTTTCATAACGCGACACGGTACTTGCTTTGCAATAACTTTAAAGTTAAGAAGTTGTTTAGCGAAAGTTTGTGATTTTAGTGCGTGAAAACTACTAAAATGAATAGACCGCTTAATTCTAGTGATATTGAGTTGTTAATTAATCAGCAAAATACTGACGACTTCAATTCTGAGGAACCAATAAGAGCTGAACGTGGCTCCAGTGCTTCACTGATTATGCCAGAAGATCTAGGCATACCATTTTCAGAATTGAACACAATAGGAGAGGTTATAGAATCATCTGATCAAAGCATTAGCTTACTCCAAGCCACTGAAGAACCGAGTATTTCATCTGAACCGAGGCAAGTTCTATCACCATTACCGATTTTTGATAATTTAAGTGATAACAGTGATGATGATCCAGACTGGGCTCCAGAAACTTCACTGAGGAGGCGGATCCTTTATTCCGCTAATGAAGATGTCTCTGATAAATTTAATGTATCTGGTAGTGATGAAAATGTAAATTTATTGTCTGTGCAAGATTTGCGAAGTAACAGGCAGTTATTTTTAAGAAGACGTAGAATCTTGCCTTCTGTGGACAGTGACAATAGTGATAACGAAGATAGTGGGATTTTACTGTCAGAAAACATTACCTCTGCTTCTGTATCCCTTCCATGCACTGATAAGCGTAATAAAGAAGCCCGTATTGCTGGTAAACCGTATCTTGGTTTTAAAAAGTTGGATAGCAAGTGGACAGCGTGCATCGCGAGGCCAAAAAGAGTTTTGAAACCACGTTGCTCACATACTAATATTACTCCAAAATCTAAAAATTCTTTTCTTTGCGCTTTGGTCACTGACGAAGAACGTGAAAAAATCAATAAACAATTTTGGAAGCTCAAGACTTGGGCAGAGAAGATTACTTTCGTTAAAGGATCAGCAGTGAGAAGATGTATAAGACGTCGGCGCAAATCTCAGCGTAATCCTATCGGCAAAAAGCAAAGTGGCCACGATATTTATATAAATAAAATGGATGCTAATTACACTAGAGTTAGAATGTGTAAGCAATTTTTTTTAAATACTCTATGCCTTGGGGAAGATAGTTTCCGTCGGTGGACTAAAGAAGATGATATCGTTCAGGAAAATAGCAACGAAGAAACATCTGAAAACACTGCATCAAGCTCAGCCGTTATTGCTAAAACAGGAAGGAATGCAGATTTGAAAAAAAATGTTAAGACTTGGCTTGATATGTTACCTAAGGTGCCGAGTCATTATTGTCGATCAAGTTCAAAAAAAAATTATGTTGAATCGACTTTTCGTTCTGAGCTTCATATGAATGCAGTTTTCAAGGAATGGTGTACTGAAAAAGGCTACAGGGCTGCTTCTAGAAAGACATTTTCGAAGGTTTTAAAAAACAAAATATTGGCATTCACCATCCGCGTAAAGATCAGTGTGATACGTGTTGTAGCTATAAAACGGGCAATATTTCTCAAGGAGAATACGATAGACACATGGCAAAGAAAGAAGAAGCTAGTCAAGCCAAAATGAATGCCATAGCTAGTGCGAACGAGAAAACTATGGTTATAACAGTTGATGTTCAAAGTGTTTTGCTTGCCCCAAAGTTATTGGCAAGTGCCCTGTACTATAAACTGAAGTTGCAGTGCCATAACTTCACTGTTTATGGCGTTTTATCCAAAAATGTATCAATTTACTTCCGGCACGAAGCAGACGGTAATGTAACTGCTAATGAATTTACATCTTGCCTAATAGATTACTGTCAAAATTTACCAACTACGATTGAGCGTATTATTATTATTTCTGATGGATGTGGACATCAGAACAGGAACCGAATTTTGTCGAGTGCCCTAAGTGATTTAGCGCAACGAAAGCAATTGAATATCGAGCAACTCTATTTAGAGAAAGGACACACCATGATGGAGGTGGACAGTGTTCACTCCACTATTGAGCAATACATAAAACCACCAATATACGCTCCCAGCGACTACTTAACCCGGATAAGACAAGCTCGACCACAAAAACCTTACGATGTCAAATCGATTCATTACGATTTTTTTCTAAATTTTGAAGATTTGGAATCGAATCTGAAATCTATTCGGCCTGGTAAAAAGAAGGGAGATCCAGTGGTGGTTGATATAAGGGGTCTAAAATATTTACCTGATGGGTCCATACTTTACAGGTTAAGACATGTCGATCAGTGGTCTTTGCTTCAACAACGAAGAAGTAACCAAAGAAATGGCTTTGTGTCACCAAACCGATTATACATAGCTCCGTTAAAAATAACTGAAAGCAAGTTTAAACATTTGCAGGAACTGAAAATGGTTATCGATCAGGATTACCATCCTTTTTATAATACCCTGACATTTAATCCGGGTACTTAAATTTAAACTTTGCAATGATAAATATTAAAAATAAATACGTATTTTATTGAAGATTATGTGTATTTAATTTCATTCCTTTTTCGTACATTCTATATCAAAACCTCTAATGTGATACAAAACGAGCAACCAAAACCTCTTATGTGTCACATTGAATTGTTTTTTATTTTTTTAACTACAATTAGCTTTTATATTTAAAAGGACAATAGCAAAGTAAAAAGCATAAAACCCGCTAGTTATCACTTGTATATATTGTTATATTTAGTTGCCTTATATTTTTTTCAGTAGACGATTATTATTGATTATCTCGCTCAAATGAATTTTATACATGAGAGGTCTTAAAGTCGCAACGACGTAATGTGCTATAGAAATCAGAAACAACGAAGGTACCACAGCAACCAGACCCGAGGCAATATAGAAAAGTTCGTTTTCCACATTTACCCGACCGGGGATCAAGCCTGGAACCTCAGTGATGGCAGCTCCATATATAGTCCGGCCTGCGCAGACTGGGGACAGTCCTCGGACTTTGTACTTTTTTTTCCGTCAAACTAGGTCGCTTACAACTGCATCAGCTTACGCACACGAGAAACTAAAGGTATCACGTACAAAAGACCTTCGGTAAACCGAAGAATCGACAGACCTGGTCGCAAAAAAGCACGCAGTTGTTCTGAAACTTTAGTTAATTACAACACATCGTAATTTCTAAATGAAAGCCTCCATGAAAATAGTACTTAAAAAAACACACCGCCTCAGGTGGGACCCGAACCCAAGACCATACCGATAAAGCGATAAATTACCGAGACGTTAGCTGACCTGACGAAATCTTTCAAGTGTATTTTGCGGATTGGCAGCAGTTTTTTATAATATTTCGCACGTAGAACAGTGCAGAATCGATTCAGAACCACTGACCGATTCAGAATGGAGGTCGCGTGCGCCCACAAGGTGGAAAACGACTTATAGGTTGAAGGAAGCCGCTGGATGCAGGCCGCTTGCAGCCTGGTAATCTGGAAGTCATAAAGGGAGACATATTTTCAGCAGTGAACGTTCTATGGCTGAAATGATGGTGATGATCATGGAGCGAAGTTATTTTTTTGAGGCACTTACACTAGCTGGGCTC
The DNA here is from genome assembly GCA_950371115.1 of Anania fuscalis. Classification (NCBI taxonomy): domain Eukaryota; kingdom Metazoa; phylum Arthropoda; class Insecta; order Lepidoptera; family Crambidae; genus Anania; species Anania fuscalis. The sequence continues at coordinate 2,648,710 of OX493355.1, forward strand.
TCAGGGCTACAGTACATGGCCTCGATGTTGAGCGCCGGACAAAGAGTGGGGATCGCTTTGCGCATCGTACAAGACGATAATCGTATCAGAGTAAGAATGTGCGCGGAGCTAACAATCAACCACGACCTCCGTAGCCGAGAGGCGAGCACGCCGGACTTTAAATGGCGCCGCAATTTCTGAGGTTCCGGATTCGATCCCCGGTCGGGTCAATGTAGAAAACAAACTTTTCTATATTGGCTCGGGTCTGGGTGTTGTGGTACCGTCGTTGTTTCTGATTTCTATAACACAAGTGCTTTAGCTACTTACCTTAGGATCGGAGCAATGTGTGTGATGTTGTCCAATATTTTGTAAAAAAAACCCGGCTGGCGGTGCAGACGCGGCGTGCGACTAGCCAATCACGTAATCGTAATGGTTTTCTGCGCATCTTTCGCCCAGCGCTCAACTTCCGTGCCGCTAGTTGTAGGAGCGTTTTATTAAGTGATCTTTAGTTTAAAATTAAACAACCTCTGAACATTCGTCCTGCAACTGCGTTTTGTTTAAGTTCTTCTTGAGGGTGTTAGATCTATAATTACTAGAATGAGTACTTAAATATCACAGAAAGTATCAGGCAGGTTGTTTTTTTTTCGTTTTGTACTTACCTAGTAGAAATAGAATAACTATACTGCTCTCTTACTTCTTTTTCTTCATTAGATTTCGCAGTTTACTTATTTCAATGACTTTACCCTTAAAGCACGCTAATATTCTTAAATATTTCCTACTATAAGTATTTACTGTTAGACTAGATTTTACTTAATCACTGCTATTTTCAGAGTGAGCCAATTCTAGACACCAGTGAGAAAAAGGTACTGATTCCTAAGGCCGTGGCCTCTACTACATCGGGTAGCGGAGCGGGAGCGGTGGCGAGAGCGGGCGCAGAGATACATTATTTAGGAAGACTAAATAAATACGATGTATCACTGTGTCAATTTCAAATGTTCAATAACGAGTCACGTAATCAAACGAACATTCAAAACATTGACTTAACAAAATTAAACGTTTATGTGATCGGATTAATGGATCAAAAATTCAATATTTTAATATTTTTTAATTGAAAATTAATAATTTTGTTTTTTTAAGCTAACCATGCTTTGCATTTTAAAATAAATTCACAGACTTTATTAAAACTTAGTTCCTCACTCACTGAATCACATACTCGTATATTACTTGCATTTTTGAAATAATTAACGACATGAATATTCAGGTTGAATACTTGTACATGATAAGATACTGTTAACATTTTGAAAACTTGTGTTCTGCCAAATAATCGCTTTTATTTAGTTGAAACCGCGAAGAAATCCGTGCAGTTTTTTCGGAGATTAATAATAAATAATTGCAGTTTTAGCTTCAGTATCGATTATAGAGTGCCCCCAAAAACAATTTTCATAATATCTTCAATGTACAGAATTCGACCCGTTACAGATTTATTATACTAGATTTGCTTGCCTACAATCAAACATCTAAATGAACGATCATGATAATGACTAAACGAAGGTGCACTACCACTGTGCCCGCTTCCGCTCCCGCTCCGCCGCCCGCTATAGTCTAGTCCGCGGTCAAACCTTTTGTTTACTTTCGATGTCTGTTTTGTTGTCCTTTTGATGTTCTTGGGAGGGGTGATATGACACCTTCTCTTTGTGTATCTTTGTTTACGTCATTGTGGATTACTCTATGGCGTGACCATAGACTTAAGATTCGCTATGCTTACATTCTATATCTATGGGCGTGACCGATTAGGACGCGGTCTCGAAATGCTTACCTCATTTCCAGCACTAATATCCCATAAAATAAGAACACTCGTTTTTTTCATAATTATTCGTTTTTTTTGACAAGAAATAATACATTAAATACAGTATAATTTTTTTCGTGTTATTGTTGTGTATTTTTTAATTTAAAAAATGTTGATACACAATAAAACATTGAAAAAAAGGAAGGTACCTTTTTCATTATCATTATTCCTTCAATGCACCTTTCACGCTTTAAAAAACATAGAACCACAATTACCTAATGGTCCTATTCTGTCTGTACTCGGTCTCTATCATTTAAAAGCCTGAAATTACGACTGGTTGAATTAGTACCTACATATTTATTACGCACTAGCAGCCCGTCCCGGCTTCGCACGGGGTAGACAATTATCGCTAATAGTTTTGGCAGCGCATTCGACGAAAGACATTTTAAGACTCATTTTTCTACACCTTCGGTTACATTGTTCAAATTTTACCAAGGATCCCTATTTTTTTCAAAATGAAATGTAGCCTATGTCAAATTGGAAGAATGTAGCATTCTATTGGTGAAAGAATTTTTTAAATCGGCCCAGTACTTTTTGAGCCTATTCATTACAAACATACAAAAATAGGTACAAATCTCTCCTCTTTATAATAAAACGTAACAAAATATTAACAGTTATACTACTCTGTCAAGAAAGTACCGGGAAGAGATTAATAATACACAAAATGTTAGTTATTCATCCAAATTTATTTTATCACCTTCAAAGTATGCTCCTTCAGAAGCGATACACTTACGCCAACGAATAATCCAATCATCAAACATTTTTTAAACGCTTTTTCCGGAATCGATTTCCGTTCTCGCCGCGAATTCTCCTTTATGTCTTCTGCCGAATGAAACCGGGTGCCACGAAGTGGTAATTTGAGTTTAGGAAAAAGAAAGAAGTCGGCTGGAGCCATATCTGGTAAAAAAGGTTGAGTTTTTCGTTTTCGTTCACAATGATGGCCTTGTGGGAAGGCGCATTATCGTGGTGCAAAATCCAAGAATTTTCATTCCACGAATCTGGCCTTTTTGGTCTAATTTGCTCTCTTAAACGCCGCATAACGCTTAAATAATACTCTTTTTTTATCGTTTGACTTTCTGGCAAGAATTCTGAGTGCACAACACCGCGACAGTCAAAGAAAACATGACTTTGACTTTCGATCGAGTTTGGCGCGGTTTCTTCAGTTTCGGTTCAGTTGGAAGGCGCTACTCCGAAGCTTGTTGACTAGTTTACATGTCAAACTCGTAAACCCACGTCTCGTCACCAGTAACAATGCGTTTCATGAATGTTGGGTTGGAATTGACTCGTTCTAGCATGTCCTCAGCGACTCTTTTGCGATTGAGTTTTTGGAGAAAATTCAGGTCTTTTGGGACTAGCCGAGCGGCAACATGTTTCATACCCAATTGATTATTTAAAATGGTACGAATCAACTCGTGTGACACAGAAAGTTCGACGGCTAGCTCTCTCAAACTTGAATGAGAATTTTCAGTCACTATTCTTCACTTTTGCGATGTATCTTCAGTAGCAGACGTTGATGGCCTACCAGAGCGAAGCAAATCTTCCATCACATCTTGACCGCTTTTGAACGCTTTGTACCACCCATAAACACGTGTTTTTTATAAAGTCGATTCACTGTAACAATTTCAGAAACTCCGAACATGAAATCCCATTGGCGATGCAAAATTTAAGACAAACTCTTTGTTCGATGTTTTAGTCCATCATGAAATTCGCAATACACACTAGATATGGTATAACTAAAAACAATACTGTATTTAATCTCATTATCAGATGTAACTCAAACTCCGCGCCAAAATGGAAAACAGTTGTGCCAATCTAACAACAACAAAAAAATATAATTTTGAATTTGGAACCATAAACAAATCATCAATTCCCGAAACTTTTTTGACAGAATGTACTTACCACGTGTAGGTTTTCGCAAGTAGCAACGAGCCAAGAAATCAAAAGAATACATATCGAAAACGAAGCTAATAATTAAGAATTTGAACAAACGAATGTCGAATACAAACTTACAAATACAAATTTGAAATTAAATTGAACATATTGAGGTACTTGACTTAGCTTAATTTTAATTTGAATTAATATTTTTTTTGCACCAATGCAAACAGATTAAACATGCTATTGTGAATATCTATCTATTCACCAACCTGTCATAATACCTCATTTACTCTTATTCGGAGTGCATTTGCTAGTCCGGGACTAAGGTTAAGGTATAGTACAGTAGGTTAACCTTGGTCCCGGACTAGCAAATACACTCAGAATAAGACAAATTGTGTTTTTTGCAAATAAACTCCTAGACTTGAATTTAAAAAATGAATTCACCTAATTAACCCAATATTTTACCAAAACCAGGTCAGCCTCCGTGAAGACCTAAAGTCTAACACTTCAAGCAGTTCGTCGGAGCGCGCTCGCCTCAGCTGGCGACTGGTGAAGAACGTCACTGCTGTGGCTGGTGCCTTCTCACCGAAGTTCAAGGACCCGCCCACAGCACCAGCCCTGCCTGGCACGCCACTGCCTAGCTTTCAGGTTTGTGACATATTATACACATTACAAGTTGGCGATTCCTCTGCAGCGAGGCGTAAGGTAGGGGAAATTAATTCACTGCTTACTGCCGTATGGGAACAAAGCTTTTAAGCTCCTGGCTTTCTAACGAAGCTGGAAGAGATTAGATTGCACAAGACCTACGATTAATTGAATTTTGTTTGTTTACAGTCAAAATCGGATAGCAAGAGTTCGGATTACGGAACCAAAGATGACAGAAAACCGTCACTGCCGAACTACCCGAATGAGAAAGACGAGAATGTTGGAGAAACTAGCCCAGAGGTAATTTAAAATCTAGAATCTCTTTATGGATGTGCAAATACGTCGATAGATATTTTTATTATATTTTATAGGTATTTTTTGTACGTGTATGTAGTTTATACTTATTGATATTATCATTGTAGGTATATTAATAAAATTACACAATAAGCACTCTGCACCACTTTCCCCTTTCTTTGTAGTTGTCCTCTGCCTAAAGGTTGTCTGGAAGAGATCGCTTTTTAGCGATATGACCGCCTAAATTGTACATCTTTCTGTAAATATTAACTGTAACTTTTTTGTTTGGTGTGCAAAAAGGGTATCTATCTATCTATTTGTACATATCATTTTGTACATATTGCTACGTTTGGTGCGACCGATTAAGGCCACACCAAACACATACGAAAATGAAATAACAAAAGAAAATGAACTTGAAATAATATAATTAAAATTAAATTAAAATTGGAACAAAAAAAATAAATATTCTGTGTTGTGTGGCTTGCGTGGGGAATTTTGATTGAGAACGCAAAAGAAAACTTATTTATTTTACAACTAATTAAACTACACAGAATTTAGAGGTATGAAATTCCAAACCGGTTAACAGAATAATTTATATAAAAAATTTACAATGAACGGGCTTATCGAAAAGTAAAAAAACAATAACGAAGGTGCCGGCGCCGGATAGTCGCCCTTATCCTTTGCAGTCGGATTAAATAGTCGTTGCTATCGCAGAATCGTCTCTTTTCCTCGCAGAAGTCGTTGCTAGCGCAGGATCGTTCCTTTTCAACGGAACAAGGTGATATAAACAAGTACGTGCTGGAACTAGCACCTACTCGTAGCAGGTCAATTTGGTGCTTATTAAAGCTAGCGCTTCGGCTGGTAGGGGGGAGAACCCGTAGACCGGGTCCTTTGTTGATACTATAACAAAGAACACTCCTACTTAATACTAAGGAAAACAAAGATTACAAATATGAACATCTTGAGAGCTTTTACATTATGGCAATATGAATTACAATTTAATGGTAGACTATGGATAAAAAAATAAACTAAAAACTGCACAAGCAAAGTCACGGGAAATTACTAGTTCTTAGATAAATTAGCTCTGATAATATAAGACGGATCGCTCGCTAATGAACTTTACGATATATATTATGCATCGAGCCAACCACACAACTGTCCATTTTCTCTTTAGGACAGACATTCTTTACATGACAGACATGCCCATTCAAAATGTTAATTAAAAAGAAAATTATTATAGGTGGCCAGGAAAAAAATAAATAAAAAGTTTAACTTCAAAAGAGTTCCGCAGCATAATGCTGCAATATGTTTAATATATTTACTGTTCTTTTTGTCTGTCGGTTAATATAGTTGTCACTGATCCTGATTCTGCCTCTAAATCCCTGATTTCCCATTAATTCTTCCATTATTCCTTTGCTGTCGATATTAACCGGCTTCCTTCGGCATTGTAAAGTGTTCCTCTGTCGTATAATACTAATTCATCTTTTATTTTCCTTACCCAGGGCTTAGACCCAGAATCCCTTATGTTCAGAGACGGAAGAAGGAGGATAGACATGGTGTTAGCATATGAGGAGGAAGACTTCGGAGTGATGACAGAGGTAGAAGCGAGAAAGAGGGACCATAGGAGGACATTTCAGGTTTGCTACTTTTACAATTTATAATTTGAAATCATTTATTTCTTTTGTGAAAACTCTGCAATTTATTTCACAATGATTGAAGTAGTTAGGAATATTGATATTAACTTGCATTGAATTTCAAGGCATACCCCAAGGTTCCATACTCTGACCTTTTCTATTTCTTATGTATTATTTCAGGAGAATCTCATTAGAGAAGGCTTAGAATTAGAATTAGAGAACAAATGTCTGTCGTTTGACGAAAAAACGTGGTTCCTTAAGATCCACATACCATGGAAGACTGAGATGAGGCTAGCAGAGGTGATAGGGATGAAACTGCCAACAAAGAGGTTTATTACAATCTCTGTTAGAGCATGGGTAAGTTTTGTTAGATACATACATCTTAACTGTTTAATCTACCATCAATTATAAGTGATGACGTGATAACGTGATAACGTCTTATAAATCGATGACTGGCTGCACGTGCGAAGAAATATCATATTCCGCGTGCGAGCGAGATGGCGGTACAAGCGATAGAGATGCATGATCGGCCGATGCGTCCGAGTAGCATCAATGTTTTATTATGACAATATCACTTGAAATTATCGTCCCTAAACCGACTCTTAACAGGCAACCAATTGTTATTAAAACACAAAAAATGTCTCTATTTTGTTTACAGAACGATGAAAAGCAAGCAGAAAGAGACAAAAAATGGTACACTAAATGGCGACGACGATGGAAACAACTGTATGAATATGAACACAGTAGAATAGAGCTAGAACCCTCATTCTATACTGCCACAGAAGAGAAGGGAGCAAGAAGAGAAGAACAGTAAGCGTATATGACTAATACCTGGTTTTAAATTTGATGTTTGTGATTTTTATAACACTAATGCTTTAGCTACGTTCCTTAGGATCGTGTAGAATGTATGTGATGTTGTCCAATATTTACTTATTTATTTCTTCCAGGTTTTTAGTAAAAGACAGACACACTCAGTTCTCGCCAGCTCAAAGAAGTCTCCTAGTTATGCAAATACTGTTAAGATGCAAATATGACAATATTGACACTAAGGTAATCTGTTATCTTCCTAAAAATAGGGAATATTTCCGTAAGACAATTTATGACAGTAAATCATAAATCATGTTTAAAAAAACCGGCTAAGTGCGAGTCGGACTCAGACGGACAGACGTCTGTCACCAGGCTGTATCTCATGACCGTGATGAAATTTTCACAGATGATGTATTTCTGTTGCCGCTATAACAACAAATACTAAAAACAGAATTAAATAATAATAAGTGATCGAGGCGTGGAACAAATTGCCAGCAGAAGTGGTGTCAGCACAAACTACTCACCAGTTTAAGAACAGACTTGACAAGTATCTGGAGGAAAAGAAAACTTGAACTACGATAATGAGATGCAGGCTGTCGCCAGTTGTTTCAACTGCCTGCCTGCCAATAATAAATAATAAAAATAAATATTTAAGTCGGGCTCCAAAAACAGATATGTTTTTTTTTGCCGTTTTCATAGAAATGGTACGGACGCCTTCGTGCGCGAGTCCGACTCGGATTTGGCAGGTTTTTTAAAAACAAAAGGAGAGCATATAAAGCATTTGGTAAACAAGGGCTTATTTAACAAATATATTTAATTTTCTAATATTGTTTGATGTTTCCTTATTTCTGCAGATGGGTATTCGTAGACTCCTCAACGATGGAACGTATCTAGCTTGTTTTCCCTTACACGAAGGGAGGCATGACATTAACATGCCTGACGGATCTGCTACTGATAGGAGAGTAAGTATTGAGGTGGCCATACATCTATCAACACTGCAGTACCTGCAGGCACCGCAGTAATTGCATATCAAAATTCTTTGTATTGCATGGGCTTGTTTAATGCCATAAATTTGTGCACTATTTGCTTTAAGTACATTAGACGTTAGGCGATTGTTTGGAAGGCGGTTACTTTCGACACATCAATGGGATTTAGCGGGTTTCTAGTGCGTTTTTGTGGCTACACCTACTACAGTCATTCGGTATAGGAACTTGTTAAAACAAGGTCACATTTAAATACTCTTTGTGAAATAAATATAAATAAATAAATATTGGACAACATCACATACATTTCTCTGATCCTAAGGTAAGTAGCTAAAGCACTTGTGTTATAGAAATCAGAAACAACGACGGTACCACAACACCCAGACCCGAGACAATATAGAAAAGTTCGTTTTCCACATTGACCCGACCGGGGATCGAACCCGGAAACTCAGAGATAAATGAATATATTATAATAGTGCATAGTCATTGGGTTCGGAAGTAGCGGATGGAGTGGACAAATGGGAAAAGTACCTATTGTGTTCTTAAAAGCGTTTTTATTTTTTATTTTAAAGACACGTATCCAAGATCACACGCTAACTAAGCCGGTAGTAAACGCTAGAATTAAACATGAAATGAGTGTGGCCACACATTTATCGCATTAAACTATGCGATAAACAACCATTTTTTTTCTTTCTAATTTCAACTCCTCAGCTATTATACCTCGAATGGGCCCGGCCTTGCAAGTGGTACAAGAAGCAACCTTTATGGCTAGTCAGAAGATACTTCGGCGACAAGATCGGCTTGTACTTCTGTTGGCTTGGCTTCTACACGAAAATGTTATACGCACCAGCTGTGGTTGGGACCCTCTGCTTCTTGTATGGACTGGCCAGTATGGATTCTAATGATAACATTCCTAGGTAAGACGAAAACGAGGTTAAAACTAGGATATTAATGCATCCAACTCTTATTTCCTTAAGATTTAGAGGTGCTCGTAGCTCAGTGGTATCGATTAATAAAGTTAAGCAACCATATTTTGTAAATTTTTGTTTTTAGCAATTCCATGCAAGGTTTAATTGAAGATAAACCTTGCATGGAATTGCTAAAAACAAAAATTTACAATGTTTAAGCATTTCTGATCTTAACCAATAGTCAAATATTTGTAAAAATATTTCTATAGGGTGTTGACGGTAGTATACTACTCAGCTATACATATAGCTACAACATTGATCAGAAGACGCTGGCTTTGACAGCGAGAAAAAACACTTGAGGAATTTTATCTTCTCACGTGACGTCCTCGGTAGCTTAGTTGGTAAAGCACTCGCCCGGCTTGCGATGGGACGTGGGTTCGTGTCCCACCTGAGGTCGATGATTTTTTTCAAGTGTTATTTATCTTCAATTAAACCATATTTAGTGTCATTTATCACGAGCGAAAGCACGTTAAAAGTTGATCCCGGCTGATATCGCTCGATACTGGTGGTGAAGCCTAGTCAGAGGCTTTAGGTTGCTTGATTACATCTGAGATTAAGGTTTAGTCATCGGCCTTACAACACCTCTCCACCGCGGTGCACTGGGCCCGCGTGGTGGAGTATGGCCCAAACCACCTCATAGTTGAGGTGAGGCCTGTGCCCTGCAGTGGGACGTATATAGGCATACTCTACTTTACTTCAATCGACTTCAAAGAAAGGAGTAGGTACTCAATTCGACTGAATTTTGTTTTTTTTTTCCCTTAATTCCACACGTCAGCTTAAAAAAAGACGTATTTTGTGCCACCTAATACGCTGTCCAAGGGAAGAGTGTGGGTCAAATAAAAATCACAGTTAGTTTTCATCATGAGATAAAGAAGATGTAGTAGAAAGAGGAGTTTTGATGCAATAAAAACAGATTATTTGATAGTGAACTCAGCGACATAGAAGAGATAAAAGACAGGTTAGAAATCGTGAATACTAATATATGAACTAGGGCTTAGTTCTTATTGTAATAGATATTTTAAAACCTGCCCCTCTAGCATAAGCAACAAAACACGATGTGGTATGATATGATACAGCGATTTATTGCATATTTTTTGTCAAAATATGAACTTTTATCGAAAAATCGAGCATGACCGTGATGTCGCTGGCACGGACATAGGTACTCACTGTTTCGTTAAAAGTTCAAGATGGCGGCTATATTATCATATTTTGAAAGTTGGGTGTCGATAAATCGCTATATCGTATCATATCATATCGTGTTTTGTTACGCATGCTATAGGGGCAGGACGAATATAAATATTTTGTTCATGATATTGTTCAATTGATATAGATTTGATCCAATTGAAAGTTATCAATAAACACCATAAAAAGGGTAAATCTTTTTAGTAACGTGTGAACCAGTTTGGTAGTTTCGATAATCGCATTTAAAGCATCCTATGTTTTGAAATAAATTTGTGAAAAAATTTTGACTTTTTAAAATTTTAAGACTGAATAAATAAAGAATATTTTTAATATTTCTTTGCATCATCAATTCAGCCACAAGTCGTACACTTCTAAACATAGGCCTCCCCCAGTGACGAAAGAAGTGACGATTTCTTTTTTGTTGCTATTAATATAATTGTTTACTTGTTCAGGTATAGGCTAAAAATGCGCTGCAAAAAATGTACACCACCTTTATTTATTGCAGCAAAGAAATCTGCGACCCCAAAGGGCCCGGCAACACCACACTCTGCCCTCTCTGCGACAAGGCGTGTCAGTACCAGACCCTCTCCGACTCTTGTCTCTTCGCGAAACTGACGTACCTCTTCGACAACCCAGCGACCGTGTTCTTTGCTATCTTCATGTCTTTTTGGGGTAAATATACTGCTTACAACTATAATGAGAGTGTATTCTCATCGGAAAAATCATCAATTAATTTATCTCACAAAAGTACTCTTAAAACTCTAGAGCAAATACATAAATACATTAAAAAGGTACAAAAATGTGTCCTAAGTTGTGAAAGTCTGGTGCCTGAGATTTAAAAAGACTTGTGTTACAGGTCACCAGGCCCCCCTCTAAAAGAAGCAAATATTTATTTCCTATTCTAAACACCGTGCTTTTTTAACCGTCTTAAAGCCGAAGGCCACTTAAAGTATCCAATAACTACATGTCATTTGTATAATAAAACTTGGTAATTATTAATTATCCAAAAACTAAAAAATTGAAATAATTATAAGCAAAATTTAGTTTGAAACATCCTGTACACGGATACGATAGTCTACGTGGATGGTGCTGCACGCGTGGAGGCGGCAAGGTCAAGGACTATGCATTGTTGAAACCATAAACATTATAAACAGGATGATACATAACTATCTTGAATTATTTGTTATTTTTTACTTAAAAATGATATGGTTGATGATATAAAAATAATACTTCCTAGAGGTTTATTAGGATGGTTGGTTACATAACGTGGGCTTCGGCTTTAAGACGGTTAAAAAACACTATATATTACAATTTAAGTGAGGAGTAACTTCTGGTTGGCCTTCACATACTCTAATTTTATTTTGTTGATGTTTTTAGCAACAACATTCCTAGAACTATGGAAGAGAAAACAGTCTGTTCTGAGATGGGAGTGGGACATGGGAGGGGTTGACCAGGTATGTATGTCATCATCAGTATCATCTTATAATTATTATTATTCTACTGTCAACGAAGCTCAATTATTGACCCAGTTTAGACTCTTTAACGAGTCAATTAATAATTACGTAGTGTTTCCACCGACAAGTTGGACAGACGACCTGGTAAAGGTTGCAGGAAGCCGCTGGATGCAGGCGTCTACCGCATCAGTTGAATGTTTGAATGTAAAAAAACAGTGACTTCTTGGCTAAAATCACTTAATTATGATGACACAGAATCTTTACTTAATATCAAAGCGTAAGCTGACTGTTATCGATTATATAAGTATTTAATAATATTTATTTTAACTTTATATTCTTATTTAAGTTCATATAAGTCAACATATCTGCAGATTTTGGACCTTCCTTTCCCGAATCTAATAGTACCTACATGTTTGTCAATTTTCTCACTGTTACTTACCTCTAAAGGAGAATTACACTCACACACAATTTCTTATAAGTATTATATTTATTGACATCTACTACCTACTTGGACACCGAGCCAACATAAAATGTTATTCTTTTGTCTTTTATGTAAACGTTTTTCGTAATGTAGTGTAAACATGTGTCACTAAAAATTAAAGTAAAAGTAAAATATGTAATTAAGTTAGCTGCAAACAAGTACTATTTATTGTAAATACATATAGAAGAGCAGTCACACAAGTTTATAAAAACTTAAATGGATGAGACTCACACCTTTGTATTGTTACTTGTTCTATGAATAAATATTTTTTTTTTTTTTAATTTTGTATTTGAATCAGTTTAAATCGAATTCAAAACTGTGATCAACCATCCAGCCTACATTCTTAATCACATCATCAGAACCACTTTTTCCATCACTATTATTCTATCCATCTACTCAGCCTATTAAAATCCAGAAGCCTCCCCTAAGACAAAAAGCGTTAAAGAGTACGATTTCCCGCTTTTTTCATGCATCCACTGCCACTACTGCCAGCCGTCTCCCTAAGGTCTTAGACTACGTTTGCCAATCTACGCGTCAATCTCCACTCGATAACCCGTTTAGTCCACCTTACATCGGTTCTGCGACAGATGTGGCTAAACTACTATTATTTATCACTATTATTTTTCTAGCAATGATTTTATTTATTATTATATTACTAGGGAATTTAACCAAGCATTTAACCGTTCCAGGACGAAGATCCAAGACCAGAGTTTGAGACATCAGTGAAGACTTTCAGGACTAATCCAGTGACGAGAGAGAAGGAAGCGTACTTACCAGCATGGCAGAAGACAATGAGATATGTGGCTACCAGTTCAGCTGTGTTGTTTATGGTAGGACACTTTTTAATTTAAACCTCATTTTTGGAATGGAAGCCGCATATCGGCAAGCGCAGCGTACGACGCCCACCCACAAGGTGGACAGACGACCTGGTAATGGTTGCAGGAAGCCGCTGGATGCAGCCGCGCGCAACCGGCCGATCTAGAAGTCATTGGGGCAGCCCTATGCTGAACATATGGAGGTATACATATGTGGACATCCTATGGCTGAAATGTTAATGATAAACTTCATGTTACATCCTAAATAAGTATATAAAACCAAAAGAGACATTATCAGCTTCTAGATTCCAGACTCCAGTATTTCACAGACGCTTCCTATATTCCACTAAAACAAGTGGCTCTGGGTGTAAACGCTAATATAGTGTTTTTATAAAAAATATACAGTGATGGGTGTGAGTGTTAGTGTGTGAAGAGAAAGAGGATGCTCAAATGCTGGTGGATGATAAGATTTATGGATTATACGAGTCATAATATCACGTCTGACTGGGATTCATAGAAGAGGAACACTTCTTCGTCAACCCCATGTCAAATGCACAAATTATTCATCTGAATCCACTTTAAACCGAATGGTAGGTATCACATTCGCAAAATAAATCAATAAGACGGATTGCAGGATGCAATTAAGTTTGTCATCGATTTTAATTTCATCACTTCGTTGAATCACTTTGCTGTTTACATGTCATTGTCAGTCTTTAGGAATATTCAACGGCAGGTCAACCTATCCAAAAAGTTAAAGGTCATCCAACTGAGTCAAAGTCGAGTCAGTCAACTTAGTCAACGTCATTAAGTCTGACACATAGAGTCCATGATCAATTGAGAAAATTTGACGTTTTGCGTTAGGTTGACGAGCTGTTGTCTGTACATCATGATGAATTCGAGCAGCTGTGCTTCATCAACTATTAATCCCTTGTAAAATAAATCCTAAAACCAATAGAACTATTTTTAAAACGACAAGTGTGATCGTAAATCTTTCACCTCCATTCTATCCATGCCGTCAGTTCTGTTGGAACATCGCCAATTGTAATAATAGTACTTGTGCGTATTTCATAGAACACTTTCGTTTTCATTCTAAATGGGAAATGGATTTCTATGAGGATGACGACCTCCGTAGCAAGGGACAAGCATGCAAGGCTTGGTGTCACTGAGGCTCCGGGTTTGATTCCCGGTCGGGTCAATGTAGAAAACGAACTCTATTTTGTCTCGGGTCTGAGTGAAGTGGTACCATTTTTTTCTGATTTCTATAACACAAGTGCTTTAGCTACTTACATTAGGAACAGAGCAATGTAAATATTGAAGATAAATAACACTTGAAAAAAAATCATCGACCTCAGGTGGGACTCGAACCCACGTCCCATCGCAAGCCGGGCGAGTGCTTTACCAACTAAGCTACCGAGGACGTCACGTGACAAGATGAAATTCCTCAAGTGTTCTTTCTCGCTGTCAAAGCCAGCGTATTCTGATCAATGTTGTAGCTATATGTATAGCTGAGTAAATGATAAAGATAATAAAGCACTCGCCCGGCATGCGATGGGACGTGGGTTCAAGTCCTACCTGAGGTCAATGATTTTATTCAAGTGTTATTTATCTTCAAATAAAACCATGCATGGAATTGCTAAAAACAAAAATTTACAATGAAAATTATGATGTCTGATGTTTCTTAATTTATACGAAACTGAACAAAGATTAATAAATACTATTTCTCACCTATTTATAGATATACTTAGATAGATCTTTCGTTTTAGCAAAATCTTCATTGGATCCTAGTCATCCGACAATAAATTCAAACATTAGAAAGGTTTTCTTTAAATTATATTTACACATATAACAGTCACCGCAGATTTAATGAAAGCATAAATATTATCAAATTTAAAAAAAACAAAAAGGTAAAACAAAGAATCACAATAAAAAACATAATGTAAATTAGACTCGATCGATTCTGAATCAACCCCTAAAATTCGACTTAGACTTTTTCAAAACCCTATAATTCACTTTCTCTTGCAGATCACCATAGTAATGGGAGCTGTGCTCGGTACCATCATCTATAGAATATCGATGGTGTCTGTCATTTATGGAGGCAGCGGATTTTTCCTTAAGAAACACGCTAAGATCTTCACCGCCATGACTGCTGCACTTATTAACTTGACCATCATCATGATACTTACTAAGGTTAGTAAACAATCGTCAAAAAAAAAATGAAATTTCGTTCAGTTCCTCCGGCATATTAAGAGAGCTCAATGTTGCACAAGGTGCTGGGCTATGCTTGGTATTTTTTTTGCGTGGTGTTTGACGACCTCCATAGCCGAAAGGCGAGAACGCCGGACTTGGCGTCACCATCTCTGAGGTCCCGAAACTCCCGGATGTGATTTCCTTTTGGATCAATGTAGAGAACAAACTTTTCTATATACATATAAGCAAGACTAGACTGAGGGGCAACATGCAACACATGCATGGCAACACAAGGGTAAGAGGTGGCTATGGACTTTTAAAAACGATCTCTTGCTCCCCCCGAAGGGTCCGGCATCACGTGCCCATTCGCCTCATACGAACCACATCCACCTTTTAGGCATAATGCTCTAGCGACTGCACTCAGGTCGGCCGGTTAAGGCAAGCCAGAGGCGAGAGTCCTGCAGACCCCCTTGGGTTCCATTTCGGCAAGCCGAAGACGACGGTCTTGACCGACTCTCGGCAGCAATCAGATTAACGTCTGACCCTTTGGTGTCGATATGAGTATCAACAGCTCGCCACAAAGTTGCCTTGCGGGATTTTTATTATTGTTTTTAATTCTATCATAGGGAAGTATTTGCTTTGTAACAAATTACCCAGACTTTTTTAAATTTTAAATGCACATTAAAAAAATATTTTAATGTAAAAAGGTGAAGTTATTAAGCTGTTAATGACATAAGTGTTTAGAATTTAACACTGGCCTTCTCGCAAAGTATTCTTGTATATACATACTATTTAAAAAGTGGCTGACAGCAGTAGCCGAGTTTCCTGCGCTACTTCTCACCGCTATACCCCCCAATAATGTCCCGAAGCAACAAGAAGGTAGGGTAAAAAGAATATCATCATCATCTCAGCCTATTGCAGTTCACTGCTGGATGTAAGCCTCCCCTAAAGAGCGCCAAAGAGCACGATCTCCCGCTTTGCCAGCCATCTTCCTAAGGTCGTTGATCCATCGAGCTGGGGGGCGTCCCACACTACGTTTGCCAAGGCGTGATCTCCACTCGAGAATTAGTTAACGTAAAGTAATGTTGGAGCGTGTAAAAAAATTCAAACCTATTTACAGGAATGTATTGTTTTTTCATTTCTCCACAGATATACGCAAAAGTGGCAGTAGTCCTGACAAACATGGAGAACCCTCGCACGCAGACGGAGTACGAAGACTCCTACACCTTCAAGATATTCTTTTTTGAGTTCATGAACTTCTACTCTTCGCTCATCTACATCGCTTTCTTTAAGGTAAATATTAACACAACCAAAAAACAAGCTGTAAGTTTTGTAAGGTAAACTATACAGGGTGTTTGGTTCAGGTTATATCAAGCCGAATCTTAACATATGCATAAATATACTATGGTGAAGTCAGAAATTGGATGTTTCGGGTAGAAGCTATTCTCTTTAAAAATAAATAATTATATTAAAATAAAACAAATACTTAAGGGGGGCTCCGATACAACAAACGTGATATTTTACAGATAATGGTACGTTTACGATACGTTTTTATAGATAATGGTATGGAACTCTTCGTGTGCGAGTCGGACTCGCACTTGGCCGTTTTTTTAAAATATAGCAATAATATAAAAGTAATTAAATTCTAATACAAAAATAAACAATCTAAAATTAAAAACTACTTACTCGAAATTAAAAGCGTGTCCATGAGGCAAGAAGGGGAGAATGCTTGCAGCGTTTCCTCGCTGAATGCCTAAATTTACCCTTTAAGCGAGGAAACCACCCAGCATCTTTATTATTAATCAAAATTAATTTAGGTGCTTCTTTTATAAAAGTAGTTTTGTAATTGTTTTGTGATTGTTTTATAATCACATCAAATATAAATGTATAAGAACCATCTGAACCATTGACTTAATTACTTCGTAAGAATATCTCGTAACAACAACCTTTAGTTACTAGTTCTAGGAATCGTGCTGTTGGTGTACCTACTTACTTGAATAAATAAAAATCATCATGTCAGCCTATTGCAGTCCACGGACGTAAGCCTGTCCCAAAAAGCTCCAAAGAGCATGATCTCCCGAGCTTTTTTCCACTGCCAGCCATATTCCTAAAGTTGTCGGTCCACCGAGCTGGGAGGCCCGAACAATAGTCCTGAAGCAGTGGTAGGGAAAAAAGTATTGGGACATGTAAAAGTGCCTTTCATGGCCAATTTACAGAAATAAATGATTTTAATTTTGATTTCGACACTACGTTTGCCAAGGGCTGTTCGATTAATTATTTTAATCTACCCCCCAGGGCCGTTTTTACGATTACCCTGGTGACGACCAAGCCCGAAAATCCGAGTTCTTCAAGCTAAAGGGTGATATCTGCGACCCCGCCGGCTGCCTCTCCGAGCTCTGCATACAGCTGGCCATCATCATGATCGGGAAACAGAGCTTCAACAACTTCATGGAGCTGGGATACCCGTACGTGCGTGTGTGTTTGTGTTTGTCTTTTATTAGTTCTTTCCCTATACCATAGAGCAGCCAATCTCAAAGTGTGCTCCGTGGATCCCTAGGGCTTCGCAAAGCCACTGTAGGGACTCCGCGAGAGTACTTATAATAATAAAAAAATTAGGACTTCAACTCTTCAAACTTGATATAAATCAAGTTATGAAGAATAAGAAGCAGTTTAAAACTTCCCATTAGATATCCGGTTTTTTTTCTTACATGTCTCTGATGCGATAATCGTCTTGTAAGATGCGCAAAGCAATCCAAATCTTGTTAAGTGAGGGGATTGTATTAACAATCCTGTTTAATTCCAGAAAGTTCCACAACTGGTGGTGTCAGAGATCCCACAGGGCGGTCACCAGAGACCTGAACAAGCCCCACATGTCTCTGATACGATAATCGTCTCGTTAGATGCGTAAAGCGATCCCAACTCTTTGCCCCAGCACTCAACATCCACGATAGAGCGATTGAGGGGATTGTTCTACTAACAATTCCGTTAAATTCCAGAAAGTTCCACAACTGGTGGCGGCAGCGCTCCCACAGGGCGGTCACAAGAGACCTGAACAAGCCGCACATGGCGTGGGAGCAGGACTATCATCTGCAGGACCCTGGCAGGCTTGCGCTGTTCGATGAGTACCTTGAAATGAGTGAGTGGAATTAGCTTTTAAATACATTTTCATCTTCTATAGAGGGTCTTGCTTTGAGTTTTTTGCACCGCTTTTTCTCAATATAAGCCAATTTGTAACTAGTCCGTGAAGTGGTGGAAGGACAAAGCTATATTTAAAACTGCGTATAAGTTCCTGGAAATAAGCTCATATCCAGTAATTCGGTTATCACAATCAAAGAAATAGTAAATACCGCAATCACCTGTTTACTGGTGTAACACCTTAAATGCGTTCACAATTGTAGTGGGAATATCCAAACTGTGTTTCCGAATTGCAAAGCTAAAATGGTGACGGTCAGGCCACATCGCTCATAGAATTGACTTCTGTTCGGGAAGAAAGGTTCTCGAGTGAACCATTAACTGGAAGACGCAGCGTAGGTGTGCTTTCCACGCTATGCCCAGCAGTGGACTTCCAAAAGCTGATGATGATGATCATCCGCAAAACTATCGATTAGTGAATCTAGCTGCAAGGGGTGTCAAATTCTATTATGTTAAACTTTAGGTCCGGTCCGGATAATTGAATTTTGTGGTAAGACTATACATAAGAAACAGTTTTAACCGACTTAAAAAAAAAGGAGGAGGTTCTCAATTCGTCTGAATGTTGTTTTTATGAGAGTCAGTTTCAAGGTATTCTAGTGTGTGTCACGTCGCCAAGGAATTATTTTCAAAATTGTCTATTATCCCCAGTTCTCCAATACGGCTTCGTCACACTATTCGTGGCGGCCTTCCCCCTCGCACCACTGTTCGCGCTGCTGAACAACATCGCTGAGATCCGACTGGACGCTTACAAGATGGTGACGCAAGCGAGGAGACCGTTGGCTGAGAGGGTCGATGATATTGGCGCTTGGTGAGTCACTTTACCCGTTTTAAGAGCCGTAAGTCTGGCAGTGCCACCGGTACCAGGCGCAGATGAAAGGGAAGAATAGATTCTGAACGCAGATATGATTCGACCATGTTTTTAGGATTCCGTACAAAAAGGGAAGAAAACGGAACCCTTATAGCAGCGGTTCTCAAACTTATTTTGGTGACGGAACCCCTCTTGGAAAGCAAAATATTTGGCGGAGCCCTAATATTTAAAAATAATAATAATTACTCTCGCGGAGCCTCTACAGGGGAGCCCTAGGGCTCCGCTGAGGACACTTTGAGAATGGCTGCCTTATAGGATCACTCGTGCGTCTGACAGTCTGTCCGTCCGTCTGTCAGAGCCAATTTGCTCCGGATCTACTAGACCAAATCAGGTGAAATGGGTAGGAAAGTGTTATCCTATAACCCAATAAAATTTTTTTTAGATAATTGTCATTTCCGGCGAAAAAAAATATGAAATATAAAATAAAAGTTTTGCAAACCTTACTGTGTCACATCAAATGCAAAAGCTCGTTATGAGGATCTCAAATATTTTTTTTTATAATTGTAAAATATATAGTTTTGATTTTATTCATGAAAGAACACAAAAATTGACCATTCCCCCCCCCCTGATCACCGAAACTACAGAGCCTAAAGTTTTGAAAAAAAATATCAAAATATAGTTCATTGCTTGTAGATTACATGAAAACATATACAACATATAAACATACATAACAAATATACTGACAAATACGAATTATTATTATGTAAAATATTTTTTTAAATTATCACTTGGGTAAATTCAAAGAATTTGAAACTTTCAGGTACGGAATACTGCGAGGCATAACATACGCTGCTGTTGTGTCCAATGTGAGTATAAAAAATTGTCTTAATATAATTATTATGCCCCTCTAGGGTAGAAGTGTGGAACAAACATACGAGTCTTACGTCCGTTTTTAGGGTTCCGTACCTCAAAAGGAAAAACGGAACCCTTATAGAATCACTGTTATCCGTCCGTCCGTCTGTCTGCCTGTCAATCATGGCCTTTCATCTCGGGAACGTGTGGATGTATCGAGTTGAAATTAAAACGATATACTCAGGTCTGCAGTCTCCCGATCTTGAAGCTGTGAAAAAATAAAACTTCAATTGAACGTAAAAATAAGATACGGCCGTATAAGCCGCAGTAAACTTATATTTCGACACTCTCAAAGGAATCAAATTTTTATTGGGTATTTCCCGTTGACCTAGATCTATACAGCTTATACTACAAGTCTAAGGAAAAATCTGAAAACTATACATTTATAATTAAATCATTATAAAGAATGTACCTTCAAATTGACTTCAAAATTATTGACATTGATCCCCTTTAATTTAGTAGGACATTTAATATTGTTGGTAGGTAGGTACATATTTTTATTTTTATTATTAATATTTTATTTGACATTTTAATTATTCGATTTTGACATTCTAATATTATTGTAATTGGAGTATGCTATTTTATTAATTGTTATCTCATTATTGTAATTTTTTATAAATATATAATGTTTAGTATTTTACATATTGTGGTGCCCTAACAGGGTTCATGTGATGGACCAATTTATTTGTAACATCTTGTATACCATGTGAAACAATAAATGAATTATTATAATTTAAAAAAAAAAAAAAAAATTGCACGGAACCCTCGGTGGGCGAGTCCGACTCGCACTTGTTCGGTTTTTTTTATAAAAAGTTTATATTTGAGAACCAACATCATAAATAGGTTTTGTGTTTTGGATATACACGTTATAATCTTAAATGTATTATTTTTCCAGGCATTCGTGATAGCGTACACCAGCGACTTTATCCCTCGAATGGTGTACAAATACGTGTACTCCCCGGACAACACTTTGGCCGGGTACATAGACCACTCGTTATCGTGTAAGTCACCTATCTCCATTATGTAAATTCTCGGTAAGGTGTAAGTTATCGTTGTTGTGTAAGTTCTCGTTACCGTGTAAGGCCGTTTGTCCGAAAAAGAGATGACGGCTCCGAAGTAGCGGTACATAGTTTGGCGTGACCGCTAGAATTCAGCCCGATTTTATGATGGCTCAAAGTGCTGGCAGTAGATCAGCAACACAAAACACGTATGTTCTTACCCATACACTACCGTCGCACCGCGCTAACGCGATCGTCCGGTTCCCACGCACGACAAAGCTAGAACTACTGAACTACCTACCGGTTCGGCGCTGTAGACAAACGATCGACATTACGTGATTTTAAACTCAGTCCGTATAATTTAGCTTCTCGTTGACGTCCGCTTGACGGCTGCTGTGGACAAACGGCCTTAGTTTTCGTTATTGTGTAAGATCTCGTTACCGTGTAAGTTCTTGTACATTAATTACTTTTGAACTTTCGGGTTGCATAATTTAAACTCAATGAAACGGGAGTTAACGCAATCATAATTTAGGTACAAAATGTTCTTGTACAATACCCAGTGGCTAAAGTCTCATAATTATGAGGACACCGGTGCTTATGCGCACTATTTTGATTTTGCATACAGGGTTATTTGAAAAACATAAACAACCTAGCACGATTAGATAGCTATGATTATTTTTGTATGAAAAAAAATCGTAAAATTATTAAAACTCGTAGAACAAATGTTGTTTTTTATGATGTTAGCTACCTAGTCTTGCAAAGTTGTTGATATTTTACAAATAACCCTGTATAATATACTGTATAACATAGGTACAAATTGCAAGCAGCCAGATTTTCAGTCCTCAATTACTAACCTACTTAATATTAAATATAAATTAAATATTGGACAACATCGCATACATTGCTCTGATCCTAAGGTAAGTAGCGAAAGCACTTGTGTTATAGAAATCAGAAACAACGACGGTACCACAACACCCAGACTCGAGCCAATATAGTAAAGTTCGTTCTCTACATTGACCTGACCGGGGATCGAACCCGGAACCTCAGAGATGACGACGCCATATAGTCCGGCGTGCTCGCCTCTCGTCTACTGAGGCCGTCAAAACTCATATTTTCAGTAGGTCTTTCAATTACATTAAATATTCCAGTATTCAACACATCAGACTACAAAGAAGACTGGGGGGCAGACGAGAACGAGGTGGATCCCCCCACGTGCGCCTACCGCGGGTACAGGAATCCCCCCCACCACTACGACCCCTACGGCCTGTCGCCGCACTATTGGCACGTGTTCGCTGCGAGACTGGCTTTCGTTGTGGTTTTTGAGGTACATCTTTTTGCCTGTTGTATGCTTCGTATGTGCGGCGTGATAGTCACGATGAGACTTAATTATTAAAATAATAGACTTGCTATTAATAATAATAGACACAGAGACACTATTAAAAAATGATTGTTTTTATGTAGATCGATTAAGTTACTGATTCTGAGTGGTCCCTGAAAAATTGTCACTACATTGCAAATTTGCAATGTAGCCCTGTATGTTATTGTGTAAATCGGAACATTAATGTAAACAGTGTTACATTGCAAGGTAGTGACAATTATTCAGGGTACCGGAACCCCCCTCCCCCTCACCACTACGACCCCTACGGCCTGTCGCCGCACTATTGGCACGTGTTCGCTGCGAGACTGGCTTTCGTTGTGGTTTTTGAGGTACATCTTTTTGCCTGTTGTATGCTTCGTATGTGCGGCGTGATAGTCACGATGAGACTTAATTATTAAAATAATAGACTTGCTATTAATAATAATAGACACAGAGACACTATTAAAAAATGATTGTTTTTATGTAGATCGATTAAGTTACTGATTCTGAGTGGTCCCTGAAAAATTGTCACTACATTGCAAATTTGCAATGTAGCCCTGTATGTTATTGTGTAAATCGGAACATTAATGTAAACAGTGTTACATTGCAAGGTAGTGACAATTATTCAGGGTACCGGAACCCCCCTCCCCCTCACCACTACGACCCCTACGGCCTGTCGCCGCACTATTGGCACGTGTTCGCTGCGAGACTTGCTTTCGTTGTAGTTTTTGAGATCCTGTTGGAAACACTAACATTATGGTTTCAAAATGTAAAAACGTTGTCTATGTTTTCTTTTGTCCGTTCCCACCGTTGTAACGCTCCAAAGTGTGATTATAAAAGGCAACCGTTTCTAACTGACTGATCAATCAACGCACAGCTCAAATCACTAAACGAATTATGCTGAAATTTGTTACACATATAGCGTGCGCTAAGAAAGGGTTTTCCAAAACTGGGGTGATGATGATGAACTGAGGGTTCAAAGTTTGTATGAACCACCAAGATCGCGAGATTAATCCTTTAACTAATTAAGCAATTAGTGAAGAATAATGTCTTTAAAGAAGTTGATAGAGTTTTTGTTTTTACTGAGTTTGACATTCATTCATTCACTTAAAATCAAATCTAATGCGATCAAATCTAATTTTCAAATCTGTACAATAAAGTTTAAATAGATAACATAACATAAATAAATAAATCGAATGCTAGAAAGACGATTGCATTCATTAATGACTTTGCTTGTGTTTGTCCACAAAGTGAGATTAGTACTAATCCTTGCTGCCACAATTGAAGCAATATAATACAACTTTCATAACTATTTATTATGGATTTCTAATGGTGCACCTAATACAATTAACCACCTTTGTGTCTCCTTTCCAGCATGTAGTGTTCGGTCTAACCGGCCTGATGCAGCTGTTCATCCCCGACGTGCCCAGCGAACTGCGCACGCAGATGCAGCGGGAGGCGCTGCTGGCTAAGGAAGCCAAGTACGAGCACGGCCGCCGCCGGCTGTCCACCGAATACCGGCAGCTGATCACGCAGAAGAGCGACGGTGGCAGTGGTGAGTATACGAAGATTAACAAGTTCCCTGTCCAACCCACTAAGTAGGCCGCCCAAGCCGGACATGTCTCAAAGGTGTGTTGCGCTGAGTCCCCGTCATGATCGCAGTGGGTGGTAGCACTTGGTCAGTTCCTGGCCAGTTTGGCGAAGGTAGGAGCCGCACCGATGACCCAGATCCTGACGATATAGAACAGGTGGTCGCTGCACCTACTTTATAAGCACCTGGCGAATTGCCCCCACGGTGCGACGTCCACCGTTCCACCGGTCTAACATTCCGTCCAACTTTCATTCTGGACGTATCCTGTGAACTGAGTACGCAGATGCACCAAGAATCGCTGCTGGCTAAAGAGGCGAAGTACAAGCACGGCCGCTGCCGGCTGTCAACTAAATACCGGCAGTTGATTACGCAGAAGAGCGCCGGTGGCAGTGGTGAGTGATACAAAGATTACCCGATTCCCTGTCCCCCCACCAAATACCGACAGCTCATCACGCAGATCAGCTTCTTGCAACTTACTAGGTTCCGTGCCGGTGGCCCAGAGAGCCTACAGAGTCGCCATAACTTTATTAGGAAGGTCCTCCACTGGATGGGGATGTTAAAGACGCCCGCTTGAAGCTATGGAAGGAGAAATATCCCATAGACCCGAATATAGAGCTATCATAGCAACTTCCCCCTGAACATGATCTACCTTGGGAAACCTGGAAGTCCTTAAATAGGCTACGGATCCAAGTAGGCTGAAGCGGGGAGAATATGCACAGCTTGAAGAGCGCATGTCTATGTGGTATTTCCCCCAAGACAATGGCACATCTCCTATCATGCCCTACGTGTCCCTACACCTGCACACGCGAGGATCTTTACAAGGCCAATGATAGCGCTATATCGGTGGCTGAGTTTTGGTCCTCTCATATATAAAAGCCCGAGTCGACACGCAAAGAAGAAGAAGAAGAATAGGTTCCCTGTCCTACCGAGTATTGCCAATTCATTGCGCAAAAAAGTGATACTGACAATGGTGAGATACACTTTTTGAAGTTTATGTCTGTCATGCTGAGTACCAGCTCATTACGCAGAAGAGTGTCGTTTTGGGTCGTAACTTCTTGAAGCTAGATTCCCTATTTCACCGAGTAATAGCTCATCACACAGAAAATTGACGCTAGCACTGGTGCGATATACTTACTTCTTGAAGGTTAACAGGCTGCCTATCCAACCAAGTACCGTCAGTTCTTTACGCAGAAGAGCGATCCTAGCAGAGTAGTGAGATACACTTGAATCAGCCTTAGATGTCTTCTGCTATACATAGGCTACCCCTACAGAAATTTGCATGCTCACGAAGTCACGACCCAGAGCATGCAGCGGCTTCCTACAACCTTGACTAGCTACAATCTACCAGGTAGGCCGCCAGCCTAAGAAGTAGTCATTCCATCAGGTAAAGCAATCCAACGAGCAAGCAAGCCCAACAACTGATCAACACTTTTATCGTTGCAGACCGAACTGGAGTCCCCTGGATGCGCCGCCAGTCACGAGCGTCAGACGGACTGGACGCACACGTGGCCGTCGCACAAAGGCCTTCATCACCACCCATCACCCATTAATATCACCACCAATCATATCAGACGAACCTTTTGAGCCTCCGCAGATACTGCGAAGAACCAGTGTGCAGTCACCACTCGTTGCCACCAGTGCTGTAATTCGTACAAGTGTTGCTGCTGTGTAGCCCAATAGCGATAGTCTAGTCCTATCGATAGTATCGACCTATCGATAGAATTAAGGGGCCTAGCACGAAAGTTTTCTTTCGTTCGGTCGTATAAACCTAAAGTTTCGGAGATAAAATAGTCCTCACACCATAGATATTCTATGGTATTACTGCTTTATAGTTGTAAAAATTGCTAAATGAGTGCAAAATGAGGAAAAGGTCATTTTCCAGTTCAGCAGCAATAATCAACCATTTGTTCACCCCTTTTTAAGAATTGTGTGCCTTTTAAACAGAAACAAACAATTATAGCAAATAATAGAGAAATTGTAATTTTCTAGTAATTTTAACTTCTTCGCCCCAAATTAGAAACTAATTAGAACAAGGGTCCAAAAATATTTATTGTTAATACATTTAAGAGTGAGTGCGTGAAAGATGTCTGTATATTATTATAATAATTTTACTGTAAGGTTGTTGTTGTTATACTTTTTCTCTTCTCTTATATTATTTTATTTTGTAATAGACAAACGAATAGATCAAGATTCTATCTTATTATGAGACCAATAAAACTAAAAAACGTAAAGTATGCCTATATACGTCCCACTGCAGGGCACAGGCCTCACCTCAACTATGAGGTGGTTCGAGCCATACTCCACCACGCGGGCCCAGTGCGGTGGTGGAGGGGTGTTGTAAGGCCAGTGACTAAACCTTACTGTCAGATGTAAGAGACCAATATTCACGCTCTTGCCTGCGCCCGCGCAGCGTTGACGCTATACTCGGGCACTGTGAGCACGGGGGCTTAGAGAAATGACAATCTTTACATGGCGAAACGATATCTTACTTCGTCATCGACTGGCAGAAATATAAAAACGATGATAATTTACCAAGTTCTTTCACGACAGTCTATGTCAGTGTCATGCATTTTACTATTTTCGAACTTCGTGATCGATTTGTTGTATGTTTGTGGTGATTATTAATCATGAAGCGTTTTCATAAGTAATTCGATTTGTTGATGTTTTTAATAAGTTCTTAAGTTTATTAGCGGAAATGTGTAGGTATTTATTAAACTTAAGTAGATACAAGAAACGTGATCTTGACATACATAGCTAATTTTAGTTCCATGAACACTCGTATTTGCCCGCAGTAGCCTACAGCGCCAAAATGGCGTCCATTACATAGGCAAAGCATTATAAAAAGCATTATACAGCGTGCCTAGTAAGTATCATAAACAAGCAAGTCACTTAAATAGATCGAAAAGAAATACAAATTAAAATTTACTTTTCGATCGAAGTAAGTGACGCGATTATTTTGTGGCACTAGGCTCTCAGATCTCGGTATGAATTGTATTTAAAGTAATTTTAAATTAATAGCATAAACAAACTCTATCTATTTATTACTTGTGCAATATGGGGACATTGAACTAGTCCAAAATATCTTAATAGATTTGATAGCTGAATCTAGGTGAGGTGACAGTAATAAAAGTGGGACTTAAGACCGATTTTTGAATTGCCAAATAACTTTTGTTTGAAGAATAATGTTTGACATATTATATTATTGGCAATTTTCGTGTAAAAAATGTGTCAATCAAACTTCAATTTTAATCGTCGGATAAAAGTTATCTGGCGTTTTAATGTCTGCCCTAAAGGGCCTGTTACACAATGTACGGAGAAAGTGCAAAACAGATACGTAACAGATAAAAATATGTAGAGGATAAAAGTGCTCGAATAAATGTTTGACGACCTCCGTAGCTGAGAGGCGAGTACGCCGACTATACATGGCGTCGCCATCTCTGAGGTTCCGGGTTCGATCCCCGGTCGGGTCAATGTAGGAAAAGAACTTTTCTAATTGACTCGGGTCTGGGTGTTGTGGTACCGTCGTTGTTTCTGATTTCTATAATACAAGTGCTTTCGCTACTTACCATAGGATCAGTTAGATCAATGTATGAGTTGTTTTAAAAAAAAATGTGTCATATAGCGCTATTTGACGGTCGTGAAACGCAAAAATAGTGTTTATCCTCGTGTTTTTTTTATGTTGATCCAATAAGAATTTCTCTTAATATCTAAGTTTAACATTTTTGTAGTTAAATGAAGAATGTTAACTAATTTTGAATATTAGCTCTCCATATTCTCTGTCAAAAATAAAAAATACAAGTGAAAAAAATTACGTCGATACGTTTCCGATTTAAAGAAGTAAACGTGTGACGGTGTGACGTCATCTTACAACACTCGCTCAGTCCGCCCGCGTTTTCATTCTCTCTTCAACCGATTTGGCATACCTATTAACATTCACTATTCTGTAAACTACCTATTTAAATTATCTATGTAAAGGTAAGTCAATAGGTACTTGATAAGTTGTACCCTTAGTTAGAGAGCATTTAATGTTCTAAGGTTGTACCTATCCGACAAATAGGTAGGTAGGTAACTACTTATGTCGATTGTCTAAACAAAACCGCGATCACTACGACTTCACTACACTACAGTAATCGGCGAATAATAATGTGAACCAACCCTGTAACAAAATAGAGTCTATGTTTGTTTGTACTGCTTAGGTGATACGCGCTGTCACTTTATCACTGAAGTCGCTGATTGACAATAGTAATGTGAACCCACTCATTAGCGAAATAGAGTCTATGTTTGTTTGTACTGCTTAGGTGATACGCGCTGTCACTTTAACACTGAAGTCACTCATCGACAATAGTAATGTGAACCCACTCCTTAGCGAAATAGAGTCTATGTTTGTTTGTACTGTTTAGGTGATACGAGCCGTCACTTTAACACTGAAGTCACTCATCGACAATAGTAATGTGAACCCACTTCTTAGCGAAATAGAGGCTATGTTTGTTTGTATCGCTTATGACATATAGAGCGAGTTTAGGTACTCGAGTTTTTTCAGAGAATCGATCAACTGATACGCATTGATTTCAGTGACCTTTTTTGTTGTAATTTCGAAACGGCTGTGTCAATTTTGATGGGAATTTAATATTTATTTAGCATAATTTTAATAGGCCAATCTGTATATTATACATCTATCAAATAAATCATTTTCTGTAAGAAATAAAAGAGCTCAGAATGAATGTGTACCTACCATCAGATTTTGAATTACAGTGTAATTTTTTTTCTCTTTCATTCTTGTAATATAAGTAGGTAATATTGAAAAAAAAACAGAACTATGTTTTGACCTCAACTTTGTGTTTTTAAACCATATCTTTATAATAGTCATAATAATTTAAATTCTGTGAAAGATATGAATATATGTAAATGTGGTTGTTATGACCTTGTTTTATTTTTAACCGACTTCAAAAAAAGGAGGCGGTTCTCAATTCGACTGAATGTTGTTTTTTTTTGTATTTTTTTTTTTTGTATGCTTGTTACGCGTTTACGCCGTCAATAATGGACTTTGCTATAAAGTCTTTTTTGGCGGAGTTGGAAGGTGAAAACTGAAGCTTATTTTAAAAGCGTCTGGGACTTCAAATACATTTCGTCGAAAAATGTATCATTACTGGCACCCTATTTTTATTATACCATTGGGTGGGTGGTCCACAGAAGACCAACATTTGTCTTGGTCACTTTGCTGTAAAGTCATTTTTGGCGGAGTTAGGTGGGGAAAAATAGAGGACTTAACACTTAAAATTGTGAAATAAAATAATTTTAATAAAAAACTAAAAACCGACTTCAAAATTAAACTTAAAATCGAAAAATAATATTTACTAAAACATACCTAATCAGTTCTTTTTGGAGTCGGTGCGAATGAACACATTTTAACTCTCGATGGCTGGCTGGCTGTATTTTGTAATAAATAAAAATAAAATAAAATTCATTTATTTCAGGACGTTGTCCCATAAATCTCAAAATATACAAACACCGATATAAAAAATAACAAATTAAAATAACATTACATCAAATATCAATATAAAATAATAAAATATTTCTTCTTATAATAAAACAATAAAATATTTTTCGTTATATGTAGGTAGGTACCTAAGGTTTTATTTCATTAGTTGATTTTACGGGAAGGATTCTTCGGTTCAAATATAAAATCGCAACAAAACACTTTCTCAAGCTAAATTGCCAATGTTGTATTAAAACAGTAAATGCATAGAATAAATAAATAGAATATAATAATAATTTGAATTCGGCCTCGTTTTAAGTATTAATTTAGGGGTTTAATGTTCTGTTTTTAACTTCCAATGCCCCTTACAGGAATACCCCTTTAATCGTGATTCCAAACATCAGGATCTTCATTTGGGTCATTTGTGTACCAATAACCTCGGCACTGCAAATGAGGGACTGCTGCACCATTTGAGTCGAAATACTCTTCAATTACTCCAAATCCACACGGAGAAAAAAGTCTAGTTTTATTTACCAGAATATCGAGGATGTTAACTAGAACGCATAGTGCTATACGTGACAACTATACATTTTGTAAATGATATTTAAAAAATCTAGTTTTTAGTAACAAGAAGTTTCTGGTATATTGAACACAATTTTCGGTACACTTCACCAGCAGATTTGTACTGCTAGCAAATACATGAATTGTGCTCACTAGTGTGTGTTTTTTTAACACAACAAATCATGATATTAAATGAAACCTACAGAAATTGGTTGAAATTACCGTAAAAAATAGTAAAAATTACAAGATATTTAGTCATTATTAAAAAGATTAGGACACTACACACCTAAAGTTTTGTAAGGATGACTAGAACTTTTATAGTACTTAACGTTAGTTCGTGTTATCTCTACTAGAATTATAGTTGTAGCTGCAAATAATATTTAGGTTTTCACATACCACAATATGGAGTTTTGTTAAGATTACTAGATTATACCATATAAACCACTTAACGTTTTTTTTATCTAACAGAATGGTTATAAGTGTAAAAATATTATTTAGATACCACAACAGAAAGTTTTGTAAGGATTACTAGAATATATAAACCACCTAACGTTATTTTCTGTACTATCTACCAGAAAATGTTGTAGCTGCAATGAAGTATTGCTTAGGTTTTCACAAATCTGATGTAGGATCAACAATATTTTCTGGTTGGCATAACCAGAAAACATTGTGTTCTTTTTATACTGGGTTGTTGACGTTACTCATTTTCAGCTCCTTCAGGCTTCCTGAAAACGTATAGCCGGAACCATCGTGCCACAAAATTATTTTAAAAATCAACTTAAAACCATGGTACGGCAACTACGACTATACGCTTACAAAAATCTAAAGAAGCTAAAAACAAAAAACATTGTAAACCTGCTGTAATTAAAATGAAACAATAAATGTATAATTTTAAATGTTTTGCTTTATTTTGATAGGGTGTTTTTATAGTTACATTAAGCAATATTTTAATAATCAACTACTAAGGATTTCTTGATAACAAAAAATATTACTAATGTTTACTACTTATGTATTTTACCTTGTAACAGTATTTTTCTCATTAAAACAATGTTCTGAATAAGGAATGCTCGAATATGACTCATTGCTTATTATTATTAATAACATAAATATTTTATATTATCGCAAACTTTGGTAAAGAATCAACTTCTAAATCTAGCATACTGACCATATTTCTTGTATAATGGATTCCTTTTACGGTAACACAATTGCAACTATAACAATCATCCAGTAATTATAATATTAGATTTGTTTTTAACACTAGACATTAAAATATTTTTTATTTTTTTTAAAAAGATATTTGCCATACATAATCATCATAAGGAACTAAATCACCAACAATGAATCCGATATACCTCACAAAAACAATAAGTTCTGAAGCTGATATTTTCAAATTATTTGCGTGTAAATGCTCAGAACAAATACTTCGAGGTTTATTATTTTTATCTGAGCCAAAATCAAAAGACGCAAACTAATTACTTAAAATAGTTAGTGAAAAATATTACCTACTATGAAAATTGTAAACTGAAATATCAAACCATGTTCTCTGTGAATATCGTTTCTTGCAGTTCTGTCGCGGCCTTTACATGCGTTATAAATGCCTTTCGTCACTCTTGTTTTGACGGCCGCCGGCGCCAAGACTTCTTCGTATTTTTAGTCACTGGATTGCCAAGAAGAAGCAGCAGAAACATGAAGGCATATATAGATGTTGCTTCTTGCAATGCTGTAGTTATCCGGTCTTCTTTTTCTGAAAATCGACATAGAATGTTAATTTGTACACTATACTAAATAATAATGTAAATCTTAACACTAATACAGATTGAGTTTTTAATGAGTATCCTCAATGAGTATTTGTCGTGTTCTTCATGAATATAAACTAATAATCACCTACTAAAAGTTGTATCAAGGCTGACTTTTTTATCACCGTCCTAACCTCTTGAGAAGATTCCCGTGAACAAATCTTTCTATTGGACCAACTCTCTAACTGCAAAAAACAATCAGCTGTTCCATACAAAATATTAATATTCATTCGACCACAATGTATGGACCAGTAGAATTTTATTTTTGAGTTAGGGAATTGGTCCAATAGAACGAGTTTTTCGTTTGTATCACGGGTGACAGGAATCATCTCAGAAGTTTTGGATGGGGATAAAAAAGTCAATCTGTATAATCATGAGTAGAACACTGTATTCAAATGAGTTTACTCATTAAAGTCACCTGTAAATACAATTATACTACTTACTTATATCCACATATTCTTCAGGGAATGCTTTTAAATTGTGATCTGGATGGCGACTGTATTTTTCACCGTCAATTCAAGAATTTACATTTTCACATTATCACCATTCACCTACGAATAACAGAACAGGGACGCGCACTTCTTACACTTAATTAACGCGGCAAGTTAACGCTGGTCCGTCGTCGATACCCTCTCTTCTTGCCCCGCGCCCGCGGCGCGCCCTCAAACACAAAATGATTTCGTTCACTTTACAAAATAATATTTTAATATAATAATAATTGCTGTTAGTACTAAAATATTATAACGTAATTCGTATCAGATAAATTACATTATGGGAAACCATTGTCTCTGTTTAAAAATGCTTTTTTACTATTAGAGTCAAATATATGTCTTGTAATTCGTAAAAGAGAGCGGTACAGATAACAATAACTTCTGGTAGATTGTAACTATAAAATATTCGTGCCTATTACTAAGTAATTATTTTATTCTTTACTAAGTAATAAATAACTAATACTTTTTATAATGTTTAGTACACTAAACTTATTTACCAGATTTTTTTAGTATTCGCAAATAAGCGACTATTTATCCTTATGACTAATGCTGATATAGCTCGCAGTTTTTTGTTAACTTTTACTAGATTTGTTTTTACAAGTCGTTCTGGTAGTATTGTAAAATATTTTTTTCTCCGTGCAGAAGGTCTTGTCGAACCTCGGTCATACGCAACAAGCACTTGATAGTCGACCGAACCACCACCTTGGACCCACCTCTGCATTCCCCTCTCCGTCACTCTCCATATCGATGGGGATATTATATTGGTGTTCGTTGATGTCCCCACATTGATACGTCGCGTTTGAGGTACGATGTTGTACCAATCTGGTGGCCCGCCAAGTATATACGGCACCAAGTGTCCAAGCTGGTCACTATTGTAGTTGGACAAACAAACATGCATGCCCATAGCGTTGCAGTTTCTTCGGGCATTATAAGATATATCACTACTAGTGCGCGTGTTGGTTCCTTGTAGATGGTGGTAAGGAGCTGGACGAATGCGAGCTCTTATCCTGACCGGCAGTCTGAGGCCGTTTGCGGTTGTTCGGTACGTGTAATCCAAAACTGGGTTATTCCTGTCTGGGTTATTCAAACTGCTCAACCTTGTCGTGGTTAAAACGTTGTTTCTCACGTCGGTGTCGATTTCTTGGTTGTAATCGTCGACTGTTGCTGTTGGACGATCAGGGGAACGAGGTCGACGGATAGACGGACATTCGTAGCGGACGGCGGACAGTGCACATATATTGTTGTATTGGTCCATGTCATAGCACCAATAATTAGATCCGTCATGACGAAAACAATTGCCATAACAATTTTTCCCATAGATCGTTTTAGCCTGGTCCTCATAATAAGTCGTCTCATCGCAATAATCCCAAGATTTCCAGTATGTGTGACACCATAAATAAGAAGTGCCGTCTCGTTTCGTGCAGTTATCGCTGCACCTCCCATTTTCTTTGCTGTACTGAAACCATTCGCTTGTAGCTTCAGTATCGGGGTTGCAGTAGTCCCAATTGAACTTATCGTCGACGTAACACCAGGAGTAGCCGTAGGTAGCGAAAGCACATCTACTAACGCAAACTGGCTTATTCGATTTGGAAAGACTGGTGTAATAAGTCGCTGCTCTCTTCCAGCCCTGGGTACAATCTCCCTCATATCTGTATGATATCCAACACTTTCCATTAACGCAATCTGTTAGACATTGCTTCCCGTCGATCGTGTTTGACTCTATTGTATACGATAAACAATTGACATGGCTGCAGCACCATAGTAAAGCGATGAAAAATGCTATGTTCATTTTTTTAATTTTTGTCTAGTTAAACACAGAAGTTGCTACGGCCGCCTGAACAAGCAAATAATACCTCGATGGCACTAGAGATGATTTTTATATCCAGCACAGCGGGTCAGGAAAGGTCTTGTCAATACCAGGTACATATAGGGGTCATATTGTTTAGAAAATATTTGTTGCCTAAAGATTAGACAGCTGGAGTAGTAAACAAGAATGTGCGTAATGCTTTTTAATAAATTAAATTACATCGTTACTTCGTAAAAACACCTTTTTTATTGTAATACAGGGTTACAAGAGATTAAGAAACTTGTTTAAAACCACGTCATCAGTTGCTTATTACTATAATTCAGGACCATAATAGTACATCACTCGTTACTTTATGTGACAAAGGGTGGGGGAGAGGACCGAAATTTCGTGACGTCACATTTCAAAATTTCATTTTATGTCTAGTATTGAAAAATAATAATTTCCGATGTAAAACTCCATAATAGGTAAGCGTCACACTAGGGAGAGGTGAGTCTCAAAAATGTGACCACCTGTTACAAGGGGGGAGGGGGGAAGCGTGTTACGAAATAAAGAGATAAAAGTATGCCTATAGTTATATACAGGGTGTACAAAAGAATGGGACACTTCTTAAAACCACGTGATCAGCTGTTCATATTCAACAACTTTTTCTATGGGAGCAACATCGAAATTGAGAAATTTTTTTTAGCTGCTCCATCTAAACTTACTAGCATACCTCGATAATAAAGTATGGAGCATCTGAAAATAAAATCACGATTTCGATGTTGGTCCCATAGGAAAAGTTGTTGTATATGACCAACTGATCACGTGGTTTTAAGGAGTGTCCCATTCTTTTGTACACTCTGTATATAGGTACGTCCCACAGCAGGGCACAGGCCTCATCTCAACTCAACATGAGGTTGTTTGGGTCATACTCCACCACGCGGGCCCAGTGCGCCGCGATGGAGGGGTAATGTAAGGCCAGTGACGAAGCCTTACTGTCAAATGTAATCAAGCCGCCATAAGGCCGCTGACTAGGCTTTACGACTAATATTAAGCAATATCAGCCGGGTCCAACTTTTAAGCACAGAGATGCTCGTGATAAATGTCAGTAAATATGGTCGAAATGGTCACCCATCCACTCACAACCGCGGCGTTGCTTAACTTTAGTAATCAATACCAAAGCGCTGCCGCCACGGAGCTACGAGCTCCTCAAAAAAAATGTGTTACGAAATTTATGGAAGGCCCCTCCCTAACCTGGTAAGTTCTAAATCGTAAAAAAGAGATACTGCATCTATACTAATGAGCTAAGCTATGTATGATGTGTGGAGCATAGCATGTTTTTAGGGTTCCGTACCCAAAGGGAAAACGGGAGCCTATTACTAAGGCTCCGCTGTCCGTCTGTCTGTCTATCTGTCCGTATGTCACCAGGCTATATCTCATGAACCATGATAGTTAGACAGTTGAAATTTTCACAGATGATGTATTTCTGTTGCCGCTTTAACAACAAATACTAAAAAGCAGAATAAAATAAATATTTAAGGGGGCTCCCATACAAGCAACGTGATTTTTTTGCTGTTTTTATAGATACTGACGCAACCCTTCGTGCGCGAGTCCGACTCGCACTTGGCCGGTTTTTTTTATTTATTTACACTGATAATAAAAGCTGTTGTAAACCTGATAGCGTGGTTTTAGTTAGAGTGTCTTATGGACTTCCAGCCTCCCGAACAAGCAGGTCAGGTTCCGGAAAATGCTTTAGTAAAATAGACCACATCCACACGCTGCGACAAACAGAATACCGAAAGAAACTTGGCGTTGCGGACTATGAGCAGGCCTTCAGTTCGATCGAGACTTGGTCAGTGCTAGTCTCTCCAGCGGCAATGAACTATCAGTACATCGAGGTGCTAAAGTGTTTGTATAAAAACACCACCATGTCGGTCCGAGTACAGGAGCGGAGCACGAAAGCTATTCCTCTGCGGCGAGGCGTAAGGCAGGGAGACTTTATTTCTCCGAAACTGAACACCGCCGCATTGGACGACGCTTTTAAACTCCTGGAATGGGAAGGATACAGCACCAACATTAATGGCGAATATATTACTCACTTTCGGTTTGCCGACGATATTGTGGTCATGGCAGAATCGTTGGAAGACCTCGGCACAATGCTCGATGGCCTTAATAGAGTTTCCCAACAAGTAGGTCTTCAGATGAACATGGACAAAACAAAGGGAATGTCGCATGTCCATGTTGCGCCCTACCCAGTACCTCTATGCTCTATCTTTGAAATTGTTGACAAATATGTTTACCTGGGACAAGTGATCCAGTTGGGTAGGTCCAATTAAGAGAAGGAGATCAATCGACGAACCCAAGGAGGCTGAGCATCGTTCGGGAAACTACACAATATCTTCTCGTCCAAAATACCTCAGTGCCTACAGACGAAAGTCTATAGCCAGTGATGACAAACGGAACAGAAACGTGGCCTCTTTCTTAAGTTACTATGGGCCTGATAAGGAAGCTCAAAGTTGCTCAGCGCGCTATACTGTGGCGCGACAAATGCTATTGTAAAGGCATCTGGTTAGTGCGTGTCACTGCGTGTGCAACAAATTCACTCTGTCAATTGGGTAGAATAACAATGTTATTCAAATTGTTTTTTGCACGCCAAATCTACGCCTTGAACAGACATGTGAGAAAGTCTCAGGGGCCCCATTATTCTAATGTGCCCAAGGCCCCCAAGAAGTTCAAGACGGCCCTGCTGATCACTCCCTGTATTAAGAAATTTCTGATCGTTGAAGTTGGTTTTGTAAACATTTTCTAATCTTCTCAATTGAAGTAGGTATAATTTGATTAATGTTGTTATTCTCGGGAAAAACTTTCCTTTACCAACAACGAAATAAAATACAGTCATCTTATCAGTAGATTTTCAGCACTTTATTATAGAAGGAAAGTTGTATAATTTCACGGATATTGAAATTAGGTATAATTAAAACAATAAAACGGTCTCAAACGACCGCTCGGCACTTAATAAGTTAAATACAGTTTTATAACCTTTTATGACCTCGACCGGGATATACCGTGACCAGGTGCTGTCAAAATAAATTCAACCTACTTGCTTTGATTATACAGGGTTATTTTAAAAAAATCGACCACCTCGCACTACTAGATAGCTAACATCATAAACAACAACATTTGTTCTATGAGTTTTATCATTAACTCAATACATTAATTAAGAATTATTTTTCAAGCTATTGTACTGTCGTGACATTCGTAAGTCTATGTTTGGCGAAGCGCGCGCGCGACGCTAGCGCCCCGACCTCCCCCGCCCGCCAATGTGAAGCGCACAGAGATAAGAACATTCAGACGTTAAATTAAATTGATATTTATTTTTGTATGAAAGTAAAATGAGTCAAATTATCTAAAGTTGTAGAACAAATATTGTTGTGTATGATGTTAGCTATCTAGTCATGCGAGGTTGCTGGTTTTTTTTCAAATAACCCTGTATACATGTCTAGATAGAGTTTAGTGATGCAACTCTCAAACACAACAGGCAAGATTTCAAACACTTGTGTGCGTGTCACGCACGCAAGTATGAGTAACAACTATTGGGGAGTAGTTATGACAAGCACCCGGGGTGCGCGTACGAGGCGCTGCGTTTCGCAAGAGGCCCGGCCCGACGCGCGTGTTAGAATTATTGTGCTAGAGAATAACAACTAAGAAAATATCACTACCGAAACCCTCATATATTATTAATTTAGTTTCTGACTTTTATTTAAAATATTATTATTTTCTTCTTGTTATATTTTTAATTTGAGAAAATATGGTTTACGGTGATTATTTTTAATTTAAATAATTTTATCACTTCCTGTAATAAATATCCCACCAAAAACATAAATGTTAAAAAGGAGAGCCAAGTTCAATACAAAAATTATGCTTGGCTGTGGGCTTCACCGCAAAAAGAATGGAGATCTAAATGAGTGCCAAGCTCTATGCAGAATCTAAATATTATGTATGTATAGGAACAAAATAACATTATGAACAAGTTTTTATTATTTTTTAATTTTTAAATGAGAAAACCCTTTTCTTAAGACTTACAAATTTTCGTCGAAAAATTGACCCTATATAACACCTTATTTTTATCATACTATTGGATGGAGGGTCCATTGAGGACCAACATCAGTTAAGGTTACTTTGCTGTTAAGTCATTTTTCGCGGAGTTAAACACTTAAATGTGTAAAATAAAATAAGTTTAATAAAAAACTAAAAACCGACTTAAAAATGAAACTAAAAAGCGAAAAATAATATTGACTAAAACATACTTAATCAGTTCTTTTTGGAGTCGGTGCGAATAAACACATTTTAACTCTCGATGGCTGGCACCCAAAAAGAACTGATAAGGTATGTTTTAGTCAATATTAATTTTCGCTTTTTAGTTTCATTTTGAAGTCGGTTTTTAGTTTTTTATTAAACTTATTAAATATAAGATAAACCTTGCATGGAATTGCTAAAAACAAAAAATTACAAACTTATTAAAGTCAACTTTTTGTATACATTTACGGCATGTGACAAGCAGTGCTCTCTTACGGGGATCGAAAGTACTAGTATTATAATTTGCATTTTGCTTAGTTCGGAGATGAACAATGATTACAGCTAGTTCAGTATCGATTTAGTAGATGCTGGTACGAGCAGTGTGTATACTGAAAGCTGATTGGTAAATTTTTAGGGTTCCGTACCCAAAGAGTAAAATGGGACCCTATTACTAAGGCTCCGCTGTCTGTCTGTCTGTCTGTCCGTCTGTCACCAGGCTGTATCTCATGAACCGTGATAGTAACAGACTTGACATTTTCACAGATGATGTATTTAACAAATTATCTATGGACCCCTCACTAGGAGAAGAAAAGAAAAAGGAACCTTCGGTGAAAAGTCATTAGCTATAACGAATTCTAAAGGAATCGTCGTAGAAATGTGTTTTAAAGTAGCGTCGTGAACCCGTCGCGTCGTGGGGACACCCAATAGAGTTTGAATGGAGTTATAAAGAAGGAAATAGACATTAGAGTAGTGAAGATATGTGGCTATAGAAAAATAAATCACCTAAAACTACTTCAGTTACTTATAATAGAGTACGAGTAATAAAACAATAAAATATTTTTCATTGTTAAGGTTTGATTATGTATGAGTATGAGAGTGGACTCCCTTTTCCGCACTTACACTCAAAGTCGGTCCTTTATACGTGGGGGATGTGATGGTTACGGTTGCAAGCAGCCTAGCTCCGCCCCGAAGCGCAGAAGTTTCCTGGGTTTTTCACAGGTTTCGCGGAGCGACCTTGGGTTTTCAAGGATTTCATTCCGATGTGATGCTACCGCCTCGCATTCCAGGACTACGTGGGCGGCGGTTTCATCTGTAGTTAGACAAGCCCTGCAGAGAGGGCTGTCTGTGTTGTCTATGGTGTAAAGGTGTTTGTTTAGGAGACAGTGACCGGTCACTGTCCCCACGATTATGCGCATATTTTGTCTTTCGAGGTTGAGTATACGCCGAGTCAATTTGAATGTGACCCCTGAGAGGGTCAGTTTCGATTGTCTGCATGCTGTACTCATGGTCCATCGTTCGTTTTGTTGGGATAGTGCCCTGTGTCTAATCCAGGCGCGCAGTTGGGAATATGGTAAGGGAAGGATCGGTTGTGGATTGTTAAGGTTTTATTTCATTAGTTGATTTTACGGGGAGGATTCTTCGGTTCAAATAAAAAGTTAGGTAGTTGAGTCCGGTAAACAATGACGTCAAATCTTGCTATCACCATACAAATTATAGGGCAGAGGTCCGATTTGACAGCACATAAAAAGTATGTCAATTGATTGGTGGTAGCTAATTTATGAACATTTGAAAACGGTCGTGTGTACACAGCTAGTTTGAGTTGTTCATATTTTGACAAACGATTGATACAGGAGTTGGTAATTTTAATTTGTTAGGTTTATACCTCAGACCACTTTCAACCGGCCAATATGGAAGTCACTGGGGGAGGCCTATGTTCAGCGGTGGATGTCCGCTGGCTGAAATGATGGTGATACGTCCGAACAAACAAAAATATTCGTATTAAGCCATCTGGGACCGTTTTTCGACTATTATGTTATTGTGTATCTGTGTCCACAATCAAGATTAATATTTAGAATAAAAAATACCTAGCAAAGTTCGGTCATTTCAATAAAAACTCATATTTTTAAATTATTGTTTCTAAACCTGACAACAGATGGCGATTTCTCGTTTTAATTCACACAAGTAAAACCAATGCTATCATATATTGCTATAAACTTTTCTTTTAAATGCATAAATACTTGATGATAGATAGATATTACATACATGCCCGCTGCTTGTATTTTATACTTTGTTAGAATTATATTAAGGAACCTCCAGGTCTGTTATCATACCGAACTTGTTATTGACATGTTTGTATATGACTGTATGAGTTCTAAATAAATAAAATAAATAAAAATTAAATTAAATTAAGCGTGCGCGATGACGTAACGCAGCACGTAATTCAAGACTTTTGAACTTTTGATTTGTTTCCTAAAGGTCGGGAATTCCCAGGTACCTTTGTAACTGGAATCGGGATCAATATTTTTCCCGGATATTCCTAAAATCGGGAACCCGGGAAAAAAACCCTACTTGTAACCCTGTATATCGAAAAAAATGGGTTTTTACCAAGTAACGATGTCATTTAATTTATCTAAAAGCATTACGCAAATTCTCGATAATACTCTAGGTATCTAATCTTTAGGCAACACATATTTTCTAAACAATATGACCCCTTTAAGTTTCTGGTATTTACAAGACCTTTCCTGACCCGCTGAGCTGGATATAAAAATCCGTTCTAGTGTCATCGAGGTATTATTTGCTTGTTCAGGCGGACGCAGCAACGTCTGTGTTTAACTAGTTAATTTTTTTAAAAATGAACATAGTATTGTTCATCGCTTTACTATGGTGC
This sequence comes from Anania fuscalis, assembly GCA_950371115.1. NCBI lineage: Eukaryota > Metazoa > Arthropoda > Insecta > Lepidoptera > Crambidae > Anania > Anania fuscalis. Next base: position 2,689,792 of record OX493355.1, read on the forward strand.
TGCAGCGATGTCAATTGTTTATCGTATACTATAGAGTCAAACACGATCGACGGGAAGCAATGTCTAACAGATTGCGTTAATGGAAAGTGTTGGATATCATACAGATATGAGGGAGATTGTACCCAGGGCTGGAAGAGAGCAGCGACTTATTACACCAGTCTTTCCAAATCGAATAAGCCAGTTTGTGTTAGTAGATGTGCTTTTGCTACCTACGACTACTCCTGGTGTTTCGTCGACGATGATTTCAATTGGGACTACTGCAATCCCGATACTGAAGCCAAGAGCGAGTGGTTTCAGTACAGCAAAGAAAATGGGAGGTGCAAAGATAACTGCACGAAACGAGACGGCACTTCTTATTTATGGTGTCACACATACTGGAATTCTTGGGATTATTGCGATGAGACGGCGTATTATGAGGACCAGGCTAAAACGATCTATGGCAAAAATTGTCATGGCAATTGTTTTCGTCATGACGGATCTAATTATTGGTGCTATGACGCGGACAAAGAAGACAATGTATGTGCACCGTCCGCCGTCCGCTACGAATGTCCGTCTATCCGTCGACCTCGTTCCCCTGATCGTCCAACAGCAACAGTCGAAGATTACAACCAAGAAATCGAAACCGACGTGAGAAACAACGTTTTAACCACGACAAGACTGAGCAGTTTGAATAACCCTGACAGGAATAACCCAGTTTTGGATTACACGTACCGAACAACCGCAAACGGCCTCAGACTGCCGGTCAGGATACGAGCTCGCATTCGTCCAGCTCCTTACCACCATCTACGAGGAACCAACACGCGCACTAGTAGTGATATATCTTATAATGCCCGAAGAAACTGCAACGCTATGGGCATGCATGTTTGTTTGTCCAACTACAACAGTGATCAGCTCGGGCACTTGGTGCCGTATATCCTTGGCGGGCCACCAGATTGGTTTAACATCGTACCTCAAACGCGACGTATCAATGTGGGGACAACAACGAATACCAATATAATATCCCCATCGATATGGAGAGTGACGGAGAGGGGAATCCAGAGGTGGGTCCAAGGTGGTGGTTCGGTCGACTATCAAGTGCTTGTTGCGTATGACCGAGGTTCGACAAGACCCTCAGGATTCGGAGTAATTGAAGAGTATTTCGACTCAAATGGTGCAGCAGTCCCTCATTTGCAGTGCCGAGGTCATTGGTACTCAAATGACCCAAATGAAGATCCTGATGTTTGGAATCACGATTAAAGGGGTATTCCTGTAAGGGGCATTGGAAGTTAAAAACAGAACATTAAACCCCTAAATTAATACTTCAAACGAGGCCGAATTCAAATTATTATTATATTTTTTCCAACAGTTATTCATACATTTATTCTATGAATTTACTGTTTTAATACAACATTGGCAATTTAGTTTAAGAAAGTGTTTTTTTGCGATTTTATATTTGAATCGAAGAATCCTCCCCGTAAAATAAACTTATGAAATAAAACCTTAGGTATACAATAAAAAATATGTTAAATATGTAGATAAAGTCTTTCTTCAACCACATTATTTTTTCTTTTTGTAACACTATTATAATTTTATTGTTTACTATTCTCCTTTTTCCCGACTGCTAAACGAGGCTTATGTTTTTCGAGCGTATGTATGTATGTATGTCTATTTCTTTGGCACGCCCCACAGCCTAAACCGTTTAATGGATTTTAACGTAGGTATAATATATCAAAAGATTCATCTCAATTGTGGCAGTGCCAAGGGGTAAGTTATTTCCCGAAATGCCTGTGGGAACAGAACTTACGCGGGAAATACGGATCTGCAATACTGATAATCCGATTTTGAAACTTTCTTATATTAACTATGAAAAACTATGAAACACATACCATTATATAGTATGGTGCACATTATTTCTCTTTTTAAACAATTGCACTTTCCTGCGCATTTTTGTTTGCATCATCAACTCCATCCAAACAGCGGCTGCTGGTGGAATGGTGGTCCACATAGGCTCCCTATGCCATTATGTTTGGGCCCACCGCAGTCATCAGGACATTGCCGGTCATGCATTGGTTTTAAAGTTGACCCCAATTATGTCCTTACTGATAAATTGCTAGCCATTTATAGTTTCGCACTTTGGTTGGTGGTAAGTTTTCCAGCAGCTGACTGTCCTTTTTTATAAATAGGAATTTCCTCCATTGGTTGACATCAGTGCATGTGCATGATCTAGAATAAAACAAATGATACATAAACACTCCCAACAATTACTTAAATTACTCCATCACATATGATAACTACTACTTAAGTTACTGTACGAGCTACGATCGTACATTTGTCTTCTGAATGAACTTTATAAGTTACTCGCAGCGATTTAAGTGAGAACAGCGCCATCTATTGTCATTTGATTACTAATTGATGATATTAGTACCTGAATGGCCGAACTTTGCTCGGTATTTTTTTTTATTAATCTTTGCTGTGGAACACAGATACAAAATAGCCGAAAATCGGTCTCAGAAGGCTTAATATGAATGTTTTTGTTCGTTCGGACGTATCACCATTATATTCATCATCGTTTCAGCCGGCGGACATCCACCGCTGAACATAGGCCTCCCCCAGTGACTTATATTGGCCGGTTGCAAGTGGTCTGACGTAGAAACCTAACAAATTAAAATTACCAACTCCTTGTATCAATCTTTTGTTAAAATATGAACATTCGAATGAACTAAACATTTTTGTAGTACCTCCAAGAGTCGTGCCTTTGTAGAGGCTTATGCCCAGGTGTGGGCTAACGTGGGATATGACGAAAATAGTTGACAGATAACTCCAGAGACCCTTCAATATTAATTTGCTTATCAACTGTTTCATGAATGGGCAGAACCGACAAAGGGTTGATAAGCTATGGCTCGGAAGCTGTCCGCCCCGGCACTCGCGATATGTTTATGGCATTCGATCCTTTTTACAATAAAGTAACAAGTTTTGGTCCTTATTAATTCGGTTACTTACTTTTAGGGGATGGTATTGCTTAAAAACAATAATTTTATTAACATTGATTGTTTAAGTTTTTAATCATTTGATATTTGCTGATCGGTTATCCTTAGAAGATGTATAAGAACTTGTTTTTTGCGAATTCGATGTTAGTCATATATTAAAATTATCCATAACTGCATTACAGTGATCTACAATTACTTGAATTAGGGCCATAAGTGGTTTTGCATTTCAACGACTGTCATTCTAGTCTCCAACCAAAAACTAACTTCGCTCTCTATTTTGAATAGTTTGAGAGCATGAGCTTCAACGATTTTATACAATCATTCGAGCATTAATCGATTATTTTTTCAATTCTAAAACACCTACAGAATCTTTACATCTATACCACTAATAAGCAACTGTGCTTTATATTATTTGTAGGCGTTTGTTTTACGCGTTTGTTTTAAGTTCCAATGGTAGAAAGGTTCTGGCTGGAGGCCTAATATTTTTGATAAGCCTAAGAGAATTTAAGATAAGGCCTAAGATTGCAAAATTATGGCCATAAATCGTGGCTACACCTAGGTGTTGTTTCAATTATTATGACGACCTCCGGCCTCCGTAGCCGAGTAGCGAAAACGCCGGACTATAATATGGCGCCGCTATCTCCGAGGTTCCGGGTTCGATCCTCGGTCGAGTCAATGTAGAAAACGAACTTTTCTATATTGTCTCGGGTCTGGGTGTTTTGGTGCCGTCGTTGTTTCTGATTTCTATAACACAAGTGCTTTAGCTACTTATCATGGGATTAGAGCAATGTATGTGATATTGTCCAATATTTATTTATCTATAATTATGGCCAATTGGACATAATTATTGCCATATCACGGTAGTGTGGCCGTAACATAAGTCGATGTGCATTAATTTTACATCTTGCATAGTTATTGAACTTATTAATAGTTATTGTTGTATATTGTATAGTTACGTCAATCCCACAGACACAGACGCACACACATAACACCTCTTTTTATTCCTCAGCCGTTAAATTAACACTCCAGACTCCTGTTGCATTTTTGCAATTCAAAGTTCAAGATGAAACGTACGAGAATAACAAGTTGTTTCCCAAACACTTGGTTTTGAACCTTAGTCCTTTGATATAGGTTTCAATTTCCAGAATAAAGTTGTTGTCGTGATATTTATCGGCGTCCCAGTTCCTTGTATAACAAGAACAATGACCCGGCTTGTTCGACATTAGTCGTTTAAATGTTTTTATTAAGTACAGTCAATAGCACGTCGACCTACCCCAAAAGTCAAAAATTCTCCAATAGATTTTCAACTTTAAGCCTGATATATAGAGTTCATTTTCAAATGAGAAAATTTGTCATTTTGTGGTAGGTCGACGTGCTGTTGTCCGTACAACTTTACTGCCGGTACGGTACCCTGGTTCCGTGTCTTGCAAAAGCAATGCGATAGCGCCGATAGCGAAAATGACCAATTCAGCACCTCTAGCATGAGCAACATAACACGATATGGTATGATATGATATAGCGATTTATCCACGACCTCCGTAGCCGAGAGGCGAGCAAGCCGGACTGTATATGGCGCCGCCATCTCTGAGGTTCCGGGTTCGATCCCGGTCGGGTCAATGTGGAAAACGAACTTTTCTATATTGTCTCGGGTCTGGGTGTTGTAATACCGTCGTTGTTTCTGATTTCTATAACACAAGTGCTTTAGCTACTTACCTTAGGATCAGAGCAATGTATGTGATGTTGTCCAATATTTATTATTATTATTATTATTATCCACAGAAATATATTATTATTATTTTTTGGATTTATCGCATATTTTTGGTATAATTATGAACTTTTCTCGAAAAATCGAGCATGACCGTGATGTCGCCGGCACGGACATAACTCACTGTTTCGATAAAAGTTCAAGATGGCGGCTATGTTATCATATTTTGAAAGTTGGGTGGTCATCTAAGCCTATTTCTGCTTTTTCCCAAAAAGAGCCACTGCCAGACATTGTCGGTCCATCGAGCTGTCGGGCGTCTTAGGCTACGTTTGTGCCAGACTCTACTTTTCCTACCAGAGAGAGAGAGAGAGAGAGAGAGACAGAAATATTTTATTAGACACACACAAACATCCATACAAACAAAAAAAAACAGCAATGGACAAAAGAAAAAAAGAAAAAAATTGCAAATGATCAGCGCATCGATCTCGATGTGGTGTCTAATGGGCACCACCTCAGCGTGTTCTGAAGAAAACTGCAGCGCTGATTTTCAGCTGGAGCCCTAGGTGGCTCAATTCGTAAATACTGCGTGCCTTATGGACCTATATTCCAACATTTCCAGCCAATTTAATGAAAGTATTTTTCTCTTTTCAACCTAAGAAAAAACGGAGGAGGTTCTCAAGTTGACGCGTATATTTGTTTTTTTTTATGTATGATCACGCATAACTTTTTACGGGTAAGTCGATTTTGATAATTCTTTTTTTATTAGAAAGGGTATAGCCCGAAGTTGGTCTCATATAAATATGGAAAATAATCCAACCCGGAAAACAGGGGATGATTAATTCTTTAATCACTGATTGTAATGTTTGACCACGCATAACTTTTTACGGAGTATTCCGATTTTGATAATTCTTTTTTTATTAGATAGGCTATACCGCGAAATTGGTGCCATATAAATAAATAAAACCACTTACCTTAAGGGTGGGAAAATAGGAAAAATAACTGATTAGGTATACTTACATTAGTTATGGAACTTAGTTATTAAGTTTAAATGAAAAAAAGTAACAAACTTTTTTTCATTTAAACTTAATAACTAAGTTTTTTTCAGTTTTTCGGTGGTCATATTTTTTTGTTAAAAAGTTTTCATAGTCATCATTAATGTGAATCCCATTTGAAAGTTGCATTCAAAAGTTAATTATCTTTAGTTGTGCCATGCTAGATTTTCATTCTCTTGCCAATATAAAAACACGGCATATTCTTTTGAATGCGTTGATTTAGAAGCAAAATCTATCGATCGAAGGTATATCCTCAGGCTATGTCAGCAACTTTTGCTCTTTCACAGATCTTCTCAATTTTGATATGATCGATCGATCTAAAAGGAATTATTTCCACCGTTTCAGTACAACAGCCTTAAAAACGTATGAAATTCTGAATTTCGCGGGCTGCTTCTAGCGATCTCCCTCAAATAACTACTTTAATTAACTTCAATTAATATTATCTTTCATGATAATACTGATGTCCTTACCGAGAGTGACTCTCGGGGCGCCAGAGATAAGACAAGTAACCCTGAGGTCAATTGTCTGACTTAAAATCGTAATTTTCGTGTATTTTTTATATTATTTTATCTCTACTATTATAAGGTCAAATAAATTTTGTTAAGGTCATTATTTGCATGCTTAAAGCTTTAGAGTTTAACATCCATATTCATATTTTGTTAGGGCCTTGTACAAATCACTAATATATCTGACTGTTCCATAAAAATGTCAAAGTTTATGTGCCCGTTGTAAACGCCGCTAAAATGAATCATCATTTCAGCCCTTTCAGCTGGCGGACGTCCACTGCTGAACATAGGCCTCCCCCAGTTACTTCCAGATTGTCCGGTTGGAAGCAGCCAGCATCCAGCGGCTTCCTGCAACAAGTAGGTTGAATTTATTTTGACAGCACCCGGTCGAGGTCATATAAGGTTATAGAACTGTATTTAAAAGTGCCGAGCGGTCGTTTGAGACCGTTTTATTGTTTTTAAGAGTATACCTAATTTCAATTCCCTTCTATAAAAAAGTGCTGAAAATCTACGATACACGAACAGATGACTGTTTTTTATTTCGCTGTTGGTAAAGGAAAGTTTTTTCCCGAGAATAACAACATTGATACAATTAATACCTACTTCAATTGAGATTTAAATGCAAACCGACTTCAACAACAAGTTCTCGATACCATTGTATCAGGAGAGGAGGAGTGATTAGGGTTCCTTAGTCTTATCGAAAGGGTGCCTACGGGGCCGTCTACTCTGGCTTCGCTGTCTGTCTGACCGTCTGTCTATGTTGTTGTGTATGATGTTAGCTATCTAGTCGTGCGAGGTTGTTGATTTTTTAGGGTTTTAAGCAATTATATGTATCAGAGTAAAGAGTAAATATTAGAATTCTAATAACGAATTTTTTCCATAAAAAGTTTATGTAATTGTGGGTTAGAATTAGTATTTTTTGGAATGAAATGGTCATAGTCCAAAATAATGAGAGTACCTATTTGAATTCCCAAAAATTAAGGGAGCAAAATTTTTTACGGGGGTACGCATAAAGAACACGTTATAATAATTATAATTCGTAACTCAAAAATATAAGTTTATAACTATGAGACCGTGAGTTAGTTGTTATTAGGGTTCTGTACTCAAAGGGTAAAACATTAGTAATAGGGTCCCCCTATTACTAAGGCTCCGCTGTCCGTCTGTTACCAGGCTATATCACGAACCGTGATAGCTAGAGAGTTGAAATTGTCACAGATGATGTATTTCTGTTGCCGCTATAACAAAAAATACTAAAAAACAATACAATTCATATTTAAGGGGGCTCCCATACAACAAATGTGTTTGTTTTGCCGTTTTTATAAAAAAAGGTTCGGAACCTTCGTGCGCGAGTCCGACTCGCACTTGGCCGGATTTTCAAATAATCCTGTATAAGCACCCGCCAGGCCACGGAAACGAGAGGTAACAAACAAAAATTAAAAGTGCATGTGAGAAGTATATTTTCGTCATTTTTTTTCTCTTATTTAATGCAAACTTTTTAAGTATTAAGTGTAACGGAACCCCTCGTGAACAACTCCAACTCACACTTGGGTTATATTAGAATTGACGTGCAAACAACAATTTGAATAACATTGTTATTCTATCCAATTGACCGAGCGAATTAGTTGCACACGCAGCGACACGCACTAACCAGCCCCTCTAGCATGTGCAACAAAACACGATATGATACGATATGATATAGCGATTTATCGCATATTTTTTGTCAAAATATGAACTTTTATTAAAAAAGCGAGCATAACCGTGACGTCGCCGGCACGGACATGCTTACTGTTTCAATAAAAGTTCAAGATGGCGGCTATGTTATCATATTTTGAAAGTAAATAGGCGATAAATCGCCATATCATATCGTATCATATCGTGTTTTGTTGATCGTGCTAGAGGGGCAGGTGTCTTTAACTTCTTAACAGCATTTGTCGCGCCACAATATCAAATCAAATCAAATCAAATTAAATTTATTTGCGTAAAAACATGGTATTAAAAGGTATTATAATTTCTAAGGCACACATGTCTTGCTAAAATTTACTTAGCATGCAAATCTAAGTATAAAAACAATAATTATTATGATGCAATGACAGTATTGAACATGTCACAAAATATTATTGGTACGTAGTCAAAAAAAAAATGTCAATAGTATAATAATAATCAAATTTTAAAAAAAAGTTACTGTCCATAACATCTTTTATGTTATATATTTTATGTTCCATAAGCCACCTAAATAGTTTTGACTTGAAAACGTGGATATTTTGGTTTTTAATATCATTTGGTATTTTGTTAAATCATTTCATCACCAGCCTATAATAGTCCACTGCTGGACACAGGCCTCTCCAAAAGGAGGATTTTGCCGTAATCTCCACGCTTGGCAGGCGGGTTGGCGATCGCAGTTTGGCCAATGGTGGAGAGGAGACGCTGCTGCCCGTCTTCGTATGGCGATTCTCCTGTAGTCGCCTCTTACGACACCCATAGGAAGGGAAGGGGTGGTGCAATTCTTTTAAAGTGCCGGCACCACACGGCCATCGGCCATTGTTAAATCATTTAATAAATCAAAATTAAGTACTACAGTAAAAATACAGTACGCGGTACCGTGAATCAAAAAATAAGTACCTAAGCGATTTTGAGCGCTGTGTCAAAGAGTGGGGCTCGCTTTGCGCATCTTACGAGACGATCATCGTATCAGAGACGCGTATGCGCGGAGCTAACAACCAACCACGGCCGGGGCTGCAGGCTCGGCGCACGACTAGCCAATTACTTCGTTATGGTCTTCTGCGCAATTTTGGCCCAGCGCTCAATATCCGTGCCGCCACAGAGTGTTTTATCTTTAATAAATAATAAACTCTATTAGTTAAAATGGTGACGACGACCTACGTAACCGAGGGATGAGTACACCGGACTATATTATGGCGCCGCCATCTCTGAGGTTCCGGGTTCGATTCCCGGTCGGGTCAATGTAGAAAACGAACTTTTGTATATTGTGTCGGGTCTGGCTGGGTGTTGTGGTACCACCGTTCTTTCTGATTTCTATAATACAAGTGCTTTAGCTACTTACCTTAGGATCAGAGCAATGTATGTGATGTTGTCCAATATTTATTCATATTCAAAATGAAGTTAAAAATGAATAAAGTTTGACAGTTTTGGACATCATGACGTGCTGCGGACTGTACATCCAAACTGTAAAAAAATAAATACACTGTTAATCATAAACACTAAAAGCCGTTAATAAGAAAATTGTTCATTCATTAACGCTTTTAGGTAAGCGATCGCTTCCAGACAACCATCAGATAGAGCCGTAGGACTGTTTAAAAAAATAAGTCATTTTTTAATTTAACCAAAATTAGGAATCGAACCCCGGACCATTATTCAAGGCAAATTACACCGCCACTCCGCCATTGGTCGTCGTTGATACACATGACAATTAGAAGGATAGAATGATAAGATGAGAGTTTCTATTAACGAAAGAATAATTAATGGAACACACACTGAGTAGGGTTTTCACCCGCGGAATAGTTAAAGAAGGTATTTTTTAACTATTCCGTGTTATCACCTGTCATCATCTAAGGTTCAGTCCACTGCGACATAAATATAAATATTCTAGATTGGTTTTCAAGATAAAGTCATTGAGGTATAATGTACGGACAACAGCACGTCGACCTACCACAAAATGTCAAATTTTCTCATTTGAAAATGAACTCTATACGTCAGGCTTAAAGTTGAAAATCTATTGGAGAATTTTTGACTTTTGGGGTAGGTCGACGTGCTGTTGACTGTACTAGCGTACTAGAGAACACATCTCGATCTAAATGTTTCAGCCAAGCATTGTAGTCCAGTGGACTACAAAGCTTCAGGCAGTGTCAATAATTGAAGTTGTCAAAACGGCTTCTTTATTGTTCACCGCTCAAACTTTGTAGTCCACCGGGCTACAATGCTTGGCTGAAACATTTAGTCCGAGATGTGTTCTATAGTACGCTAGTACATAATACCTCAAAGGAAAAAGGACGCCAATTCTTAAAATTGTTAAATTGCACCTAGTTAATTATATGTCTATTTTTAGTAGGTAAATTTCGCTGTCGCCACGCCACTCGAGAACCTTTCTCTGTAACAACCAATGTTGTAAGTATCTGTTATTATGTATTACATTTAGTGCTATTATTTCGCTAATTAACTTATTAAACGTTTTATTTTACGAACATAGGTCCATTGAGGTATAATGTACTAGCGTACTAGAGAACATCTTGAACTAAATGTTTCAGCCAAGCATTGTAGCCCGGTGGACTACAAAGTTTGAACGGTGAACAAACTATGGAGCAACCCAACCTTAGAACCAGTTTTGACAACTTCAATTATTGACACTGACTGAAGCTTTGTAGTCCACTGGACTACAATGCTTGGCTGAAACATTTAGTTCGAGATGCGTTCTCTATTACATATATGCATAGGTAAATATCGTAATTTCTTGTAATTGTGACAGTGGCATTATCACTCAAAATTATCCTGTCCGATTCCAAACATACTTTTCAGCACAAGCAAAAAGGTAAGAAATTGCGCGGCAATTTAAAAAATTGCCGATAAACTGCCCCGCAGTTTGGCAGATAAGAATAAGGTTTGTGTTTGTAATTGTAAGGTTTTTATATTAGAGAAATAAAAGTTTGAAAAAAAATTAAGGGTAATGAACCTCATTTTACATATTATTATGTAATTATTTTTTATTTATGCAAAAGTCAGAAGGACGTGGAAGGAAGGAAAGTCAGAAAACGGACAGCGCCTTACAATTATATAAGCAGAGAGAAACAAACAATGTTGCGTGCATGCGTGTGTGTGTGTGTGTGTGTGTGTGTGTGTGTGTGTGTGTGTGTGTGTGTGCGCGTGTGCGTGTGCGTGTGCGTGTGCGTGTGCGTGTGCGTGTGCGTATGCGTGTGCGTGTGTGTGTGTGTGTACGGCGAAGCCAAAAGGAAAGCTAATGATTTTGGCAGTCTATGTATGTATGTAAGTATGTAGAGTGAGTATAGATTCGTAATAATGGCCCAGGTAAGATAGACTGTATAAATTTTATCAAAATTTTATATGACGGAACTTAAATCTCAAATTCTAACCTTAAAAGAAAAGAGATAATCGCTACGTATTTAGTATCAAAAGAAAGGTCTTGGCGAGCACATTACAAATATCTATATAAATTGTATTGTTTAAGTCAAAAAATGCGGTCGTAAGTTTTTAAACTTTTTTACAGTCGGCTTAGTTTTAAAAAAAATTATCTCATTGAAAAACTAAAAAATACTATGTCCTATAAAAACGGAACTAAACGCAGTAACCTGCAACCCTTTACCTAGGTACAATATACTAACACACCAGAATTTCTAACCTTAGGAAACTGAATCTTATCCTCTTAAGAAATGACCGCCATTTTATTCTCCGCAGGCACGTATGTTTTCTTATATTATCAGGTCAAATTACTTCAATTATTTTCTCAATAACTTAAAACTGCCTCGTAACATCGTAATGATGAAATCTGTCACATAAAAACGACAAGTTAGCTTCGCAGACGGGTTCTGTACAAACGATAACCTATATACACTGATACGAATTAAAAAAACAAAGATAAACACAACCCTAACTGACCCGCGACGCTCAGTCGTGCACCGTATCACATCGTGATAGGTTGTGTGCTAATGAAACGCGCGCGCATTTAAAAATGGATCACAAAAACTTAGAAAACGTATCCTCAACTACTTTGATGTTGCCGAAAGAGAATTCTGAAAAAGTGGTAATGATATCGAACGGTAACGGTTTAGGAAAGGTTCTGATTAGGGAAGATACTGTGTTAGCGAATTTGCAAGGATGTGCTGGCTGCGGGAAAGCCAAGTTTACTTGTGCTGGTGTGAAAAATCAGTGGTCAGTGCTCTGTTGGGGAAGGCAGTCGGATAAGAAATATTATACATGTAAGTAGCTTTCTTCCTTAATAAGTTAAAAAAGACTATTCAGTCTCGTTTAATACCGGGTGTAACAAAAAACTTTTTTAACTGCAAGCTGTGTCCGCGGTTTGGCGGTCTATGGGAACTTTTAGTAAAGGGGTATTTCTACTGCTCATATATAACAACTTTTTCAATGGCACAAACATCGTAATCTCTAAAATGTTAGCACTTTTCTACTTAAACTCCGACCACATTTCGATGTGTATTAAGAAGTGTTTTTTCTGAGATTTCGATAGGAATCAAACCAGGAACCCTTTTAGCCGTATTACCGTGCCATAATACCCTGTGCCGTCGTTAATAGGTATATATGACAATTAGAAGAAAGACAGGTCTGTTTTTTCATCGACAAAGAAATATCATTATTTTATAGCATTATGTTTAACAATACCAAAATAAGTTAATATAAATAAATATATTTATATTTAAAAAACAATCACACTAATTATCTAGCCCCAAACCACAAACTAAGAAAACATAGATAAATATATACATTTACAAACATCCATGCTCGTTTTATTAACACAGTTGTTCAAATCTTCAATTGAACTAGTGACCTACCTATCACAATATCATTCATATCAGTTATCAAACCATTGAGCTATTGGTTCATAAAAAAGGCCGGCCAAGTGCGAGTCGGACTCGCGCGCGAAAGGTTCCGTATGTCCGTAAAACTCACTCGACGTGAATTACGAAAGGTCCGTACTATTATCTATAAAAACGCCAAAAAATCACGTTTGTTGTATGGGAGCCCTCTTAAATATTTATTTTATTCTAGTTTTTCGTATACCTATCTTGTTATAGCGGCAAGAGAAATATATCATCTGTGAAAATTTCAACTCTGTCTAACTATCACGGTTCATGAGATACAGCCTGGTGTGGTGACAGATCACAGACGGATAAACAGACAGGCGGACAGCGAAGTCTTAGTAATAGTTTTACCCTTTGGGTACGGAACCACTACATGTTCCGGTCTCACCTGATGCTGTCTATTTGTCTCAAGTATTATAATATTATTTTTAATACCTACTTGAAAAAAATCGTCCGCCTCAGGTGGGATCCGAACCCACGTCCATCGCATACCGGGCGAGTGCTTTACCACTAAGCTACCGAGACGTTAGCCGACTCGACGAAATCTTTCAAGTGATTCTCGCTGTCAAAGCCAGCGTATTTTCTGATTAATGTTGCGGTATATACTACTACCGTCAACACCCGATAGAAATAATTTTACAAATATTTAACTATTGGTAAAGATCAGAAAAGCTAAAACAATTTAATTTTTTTGTTTTTAGCAATTACTATGCTAGGTTTATCTACATTTTTAATACTTGAAAAAAAATGATTAAAGAATAAGGACATTGGTAATTGCTAAAAACAAAAAAAATAAATATAATAATATTATATTTGAAAATTGTCGACCTCCGTAGCCGAGAGGCGAGCACGCCGAACTTAAATGGGGCCGCCATCTCTGCGGCTCCGGGTTCGATCCCCGGTCGGGTCAATGTAGAAAACGAACTTTTCTATATTGTCTCGGGTCTGTGTGTTGTGGTACCGTCGTTGTACAAGTTTGTAGTTTAGCTACTTAACTTAGGATCAGAGCAATGTATGTGATGTTGTCCAATATTTATTTATTTATTTTTATATAAAAATGTGTTGTGTTTTTTTCCTCCAAGTGTATTGCCCTCAACCATCCATTCCTCAGACATACTACGCACCAAACAAATGTGAAAAGGTTTATCAAAATTGGTACAGCATATTTACCTTGTAAAGTAGTAAACAGATACCGTCTTATTAATAACTCGATTTAACCTTTGAATAACTTATTTTGAATTAACAGAATTCTTATAGGTTTTCCTGTAATTTACAAGCAATAAACTATATATATATTTTTTTACAATATTTAGGCTTAGACTTTTGGAGATCGGTCGGGAACGGTCAATTTTCGTTTTCTTTCATAAATAAAATCAAAACTATTTAATTTACAATAAAAACAAAAATATATTTGAGATCTTTATAACCAGCTCTTTCATTCGATATGACACAGTATGTTTTGTAAAACTTTTTTTCAATTTCCTAATTAGCCCCCAAAAAATGAACCTTATTTAAAAAAAATACTTTGCACTTCTGCGTTTAGGTCAACACCGATTACCAAATTTCACCTGATTTGGAAATAGATTCGGAGCAAATTGGCTGTGACAGACGTACTGACAGACAGACGCACGAGTTCCGTTTTTTAAGGTTCCCGACTCAAAGGGTAAAACGGGACCCTATTACTAAGCCTCCGCTGTCCACTGTCACCAGGCTGTATCTTATGAACCGTGATAGTTAGACAGTTGAAATTTTCACAGATTGTGTATTTCTGTTGCCGCTATAACAACAAATACAAAAAAACAGAATAAAAAAAATATTGAAGGGACATTACCATACCCATTCGACAAATGTAATTTTTGCCGTTTTTATAGTTAATGGTACGGAACCCGTTATGCGCGAGTCCGACTCGCACTTGGCCGGTTTTTATTTCCTTTTTTGCGCGGAACCCTAAAACTGTGTTGTGGTTTTTTCCTCCGAAACAAGTGCATCGCCCTCAACCATCCATTCATCAGACATACTACGCACCAAACAAATGTGAAAAGGTTTATCAAAATTGGTACAGCTTATTTACCTTGTAAAGTAGTAAACAGATACCGTCTTAATAATAACTCGATTTAACCTTTGAATAACTTTACATCTGTAAAATAACCCCCTCTCTAACAAACATGTTTTGTATTAGAATAGTTTGTTACGAGATTGCTACCGTGTACCTTATTTTTGACTTCCCGATATTTCGGCACTGTTGCAAGCGCCATGATCACGGAGTAACTGAAGATCTTGCGGGTAAGTTGTTAAGGGCAAACATATCGGTCTACCCTCTTTCGCCGTCTTTTATTGCACGCGCCGGTACCATTGTCTACAAACTCACTATTTTCTCGCACCTGTTCTCGACACACAACACTAACAGTATCTGACCGCGAAACAGCAGTTTGTTGTTTTTTCCGGTTTTTGCACATACGAATCACTGGATTCCAGACACTTGACAATTTAAACCCATCCTCGCGATTGAAATTTTTGTACTTTGTAATTTCAATACAAAACAATATATGTTTAGTATTGAAATAACTATAATTTAAAATATATTTAAATCGAAATTGACTCTTAAGGCTACTATACACAGTGCCGGCGGCAATGCCGCCGGGTTTATGCCGCCGGCAATACAAGCCGCCGGCACAAGCCGCGCAAAGCCGCCAAGAATCATTCCGGTTGTGACAGTCACATAAAACCTAGTGTGTGTTCTAGTGCTAGTGAAGTGCTCATTTTATGGTTGGTTGGGTACAATGAATAAGGAAATCATCAGCACTGCCGCCGCAGTTGTAATTTTTATTTGATTAAGAAAAAAAATACAAAAGGACGAGAAGGTTTTGGGTGCGCCCAAGTTTACAAAATAGAAAATGGCAGAACGGTACTGTAATAATAGAAGAGTATAAAAAAGATGATGTGGGGTGTTTGCGTTTGCGCAATAGTATGTTCTTTAGGTTTCTGACAATGACATGTGAAGATTTTGAATTTTTGCTGGAGAGTACTGAAGTGTACATTAGCAAAAAAAAAAATTTTCAATCAATAGCAACACAGTTTCGTCGTCCCAATGAAACGACATTTTAATTTGTTTAATACACACAAACCGCACACCCCTACCGTTTGAATGCCAGGAACGAACTGACGCCAGCAAGCCGCGTAACCCGCCGGCACACCCCGGCGGCCATGGCGGCTCCTTTGTGCGGCAAAGCCGGCGACTTTGTATACCGCCGGGTGCACGGCGGCTTGGCCGGCGGCATGCCCGGCGGCAGGGCCGCCGGCACTGTGTGTAGCAGCCTTTAACCTATCAAGCTTCAATTACCCACCGGTGGCCGCGTAGCAATAACATTTTTATTGTGTCTCGTTGCCGTGGCCAATAAATAAAATTTGGCTGTGATAATTTAAATTGGCTGTTTGATCGTCTAGTTTTAATGGTAGGACCGTACGTTGTGTTAATAGTAGTAAAGCAAATTCTTCATGAGGTACGTGTAGATTCTAATAATAATAATAAATTGTTTCCACAATCTAACCAATTATCCAGCCCCAAACTAAGCAAAGCTTGTGCTATGGCGACTAGATAACGGATAAACATACTTAAATACGTTTATATATTATTATAATCATCCATGACTTAGGTGCAAATGCTCGTGCTCATCACACTTACATTTGCCCCTCGCGGGATTCGAACCCGCAACCGCCAGGAATTGTAGTCCGGAACGCGAACCACTACACCAGACGGTCGTCAATGAAGCTTTCTCGAGAGTTTCATGGATTTGAGTACATTCAAGGAAGAGGAAAGTGACGCCCCGGAAGGCGCCTGGTGAGCCCCAACACCAAACGCTCATCAGGAGTGGTAACCATGTGTAAATAATTATGCCAAAACGATCTGTTAGCTCCAGGGAAAAGCACAACAATAATGTCAAATAAAATTAACATGTATAACGTCATCTTGAAATTGAAAATGAGTTCAAAGAGCGTAGCGAGTCTTAATTGTTCTGTGGTTCAAACTAATATTATAAATCAATGCACACAAAATGTTACCCAATAATCAAAATTAGCTAAATTAGTAGAAAACAACATGCCAATCAATTGTCAATCTTTAAAATCAAAGTAAACAAGTTACAAAATTTACAACATTTAAACTTGGCATCAAATCTGTGAAATACGTATGTAATTTTGATTTAAATCATTAATTTATGTTATATTTATTACTAGCTGTGCCCACAACTTCGTTTGCGGAGACTACAGGATGAGTGGTATGGTATTGCCATATCAAGCAGCGCTGTGGACTGCGTTAAGCACTATTTATAAAGCAAAGAGTCGTTTGCTCCCGAATTTCGACTGAATCTTTTCACTGTCACTCTCCTCGTTTAGCGGTGATATTCAATTGAGATTTGAGCAGCTCCTTGGGCTAGTCTCCGAAATGTATTCGAAAAATAAAAATAACAGGTAATTTGGACTAATACAGACTGGTCACTACGACAAGAGTAGAAAAGGCGGGTCGGGTGCCAACGAATACTTATATGAAAGCATAATAATTCTCCCGCCCTTCTTTCTAGTAAGTTTAGAATAGAAGGAATTGGATTTTTATGTATGTGCTTAGGACTTTCCTGAAATGTTGCTATTTACATTGAATATTATAAAAATAAAGTTAAAAAAAACTAAAAACCGACTCCAAAAATAAATTGAAAATACCAAAAATAATATACAGTAAAACATAATAAATAATCAGTTATTTTTTAAAACGTCGTCGTCGTAAATACGAGTCTCTTGCAAGTGACTACGTGTTTGCGCCATTTGGCGTAGAGACGTTTGGACCGTGGGGTCCGAATGCTTAATTACTTTTCGGCAAAATAGCACCAAAATTAATATCGATTTCGGAAAATAAAAATGCTGGTTCGGTCCTCGCACAGCGGCTTAGTTTAGCCATTCAGCGAGGAAACGCTGCCAGTATCCTTGCTTCCTTGCCTCACGAACACGGTTTTATTTTTGAGTAGGTATTTAGGTTGAGGATAAGTTTGTCTAATTTAAAGTATTATTGATATTCGTTTGTATTATTGTATTCAAATCTTTATTACTAACATTTACTAATTACAAAATAGTTGTGTTTATATTTACTGAATGAATACTAATTAGCTTTCACGTCCAAGACTTACGTTCACTATGTACATTAAATATGATAAATCAAATCTTAATAACTTTTAATATTATATTACAAAATCATTTAAACATTGACAACATCTGACCTCAAGAGTTCTCGCCTCAATGTATGGGATACACGTGCGTAGTTTCGCCTGCGGAGTTAAGGCCTTAACACCACCCAAGTGCCTAAAATCTCGAATATAAAAATCAAATTGTCAGAATACCTGTTACTTGAATTTGAAAATTAAAAATACGATATGCTAGAAGAGGATTTAATAAACATCTTGAATTTTATAATTTGGATTTTCCGTTAAGTCCTTTGGATTAAAACATGCACAAAAAAGTGTCTTCTTTTTCATAAATTGCAAATGTTCTCTTAAAAGGCGCAAGCTATTTCAGTACTGTTTTCACACAAAACAAGATTTTGGAAATATACATGTTTTGAATTGAGAGTTTTATTTGAAAATTCTCGTTAAAGGCATTAATTTAAAAAAAAATATATGTTTTGCTGACTTTTAGAGGGCACGCGCGAAATTGTACGGGCGCGACGCGTCAAGGTCATACAAGCGTGTTAAGGCCGCTTTCTATGGTCCACTTGTTTCAAATGCAGTATTTTTTTTGTATAGTTCCACATTTTTATTTATTACTATTTCTTAAAAGCTTTTATTTTATGTTTTGGCTCACGATTTTGCATCATAAGTCCAGCGTCAGGCACAAAACCATTACAACATGCGCTCGCGCAAAGCACTGAGGGATCCGTTAAAGTTCCTATTTTATAGAAAGCATGGTTCTTTAATCATATTTCTTATTAGGGACGAGATCATTTTAAATTACAAAATAATAATTTTATCAACCGACTAAAAAAAACGGAGGAGGTTCTCAAGCCCACGCGTTTAAATATTTTTGTAATGTATGATCACACATAACTTTTTACAGAGTAGTCCGATTTTGATAATTCTTTTTTTATTAGAATATAGTCCGAAGTTGGTTCCATATGCATTTGAGGAAAAAAACTTACCCTAAGGGTGGGAAAATAGGGGTGATTTATCGTTCACTCTCAGATTTTAATGCTGATCGTATATCCACAGAAAATCATTAAATAAAAACTTTTTAACAAAAAAATTAAACCGCCTTTTATTAATTATTATTTTTTGCTTTTCAGTTTTTCGGCGGTTTATTTTTTTGTTAAAAAGTTTTTTTTTTACTCATTGTATTAATACCTTGATTTGCAAGGGTATGGTTGTTACACATGTCAGGTTAATTTTTGTTAAAAAATCTTTAGGTGTTGTCTTTGACATGCCTTGATTTGATAATTAAAGTAAAAAAAGTAAAGTATGCCTATAAACGCCCACTGCAGGGCACAGGCCAAAGCCCATACTCCACCACGCGGGCCTAGTGCGGAACTGCGGATTGGTGGAGGTGTGTTAAAAAAGCCTTACTGTCAGATGTAATCAAGCCGCCATAAGGCCTCTGACTAGGCGTTACGACTAATATCAAGCGATATCCGCCGGGACCAACTTTTAACGTGCGTTCCGAAGCACGGAGATGCTCGTGATAAATGTCACTCAATATGGTCGGAATGGTCACCCATCCCCTCACAACCGCGGCGTTGGTTGCTTAACTTTACTAATCGATACCAAAGCGCTGCCGCCATTGAGCTACGAGCACCTCTAGCTACGAGCACCTCTCAGAGGATTTGATTATAGTGAGATTATAAATTGGTTGAATAATCATTGGTCTTGGTTTGAATTGAAATAAAAAAATATTTTTTGGTACTAAAATACTTAATATCAACAGTTTATAGAAACGATAAAACAAATGACTAGTAGAAAAATGGTATTCGCTCAGTCAGTGAAGGCGTGGTGCTAAGAGCGAGTAGCGAGCGACCTACACGGTATTTTGGGGAAAATTTTATCGTGTTACGCATGCTGGCATTGCAGATCACTGAATTGATTATTGTATGTCCGGTGTATTTAGTATTTATTTATATAATATATAAATACTATATTAATTTACTAAATATATACTTTGTTTTGAAGGTTGTCTGGAAGAGATCGCTTGTAGCGATAAGACCGCCTTAATTGTACCATTCACAGTGTATTTTTTTTGTGTACCTACTGTTTGTTCTGTGTGGTGTGCAATAAAGAGTATCTATCTATCTATACACATCACGTACATACGTAGAACTGACGGCCGATGGGGCAGAAAGGTTCTGGAATGGAGGCCGCGTACCGGCAAGCGCAGCGTGGGACCCACACCTACAAGGTGGGCAGACGACCTGGTAAAGGTTGCAGGAAGCCGCTGAATGCAGGTCGCTTCCAACCGGCCGATTTGAAAATCACTGGGGGAGGCCTATGTATGTTCAGCAGTGGACGTCCTGTGGCTGAAATGGTGAAGATGATTTAATACATCACGGGTATTGATGCAACACATACCTATTTTTATTAATTACCAGCTGACTCGGCGAACTTCGTACCACCTACGGACCCAGTTTTAAGAGGCATGAAAAGTTTGTATGGGAAAATATATTTTTTATTTTTAGTATTTTCCTAACTATTTTTACATATTTTCTCACCGTTTAAATTCATTTCCTTCATTGGACCTCCACGAATATTGCCGTTCTCGAGTTTTAGAGCGACTAACGAACAGCAATTATTTTTTTAGCGTTCCGTACCCAAAGGGTAAAACGGAACCCTACTAAGGCTTCACTGTCCGTCTGTCACCAGGCTATATCTCATGAACCGTGATAGATAGACAGTTGAAATTTTCACAGATGATGTATTTCTAATGCCTCTATAACAACAAATACTAAAAAAACACAATAAAATAAATATTTAAGGGGGCTCCCATACAACAAACGTGATTTTTCTTATCGTTTTTATAAATAATGGTATCGTTTTTATAAATAATCTGAGACCGACTCGCACTTAGCCGGTTTTTTTTATTATTAATTAAACAAATTATTAGCTGAGTCGTAGACCCATTTGTCTCATTAATTACTTTTATACATGTTTTGTTAATATTTCTATATATTTTTTTTGAGACAAAAGAAGTTTTATTATTTTTTATTATTATTATAAAATTTAATTATTTTTTTTAGCAATTAGTACCATGCTAGTTTTAACTAAGATTTTTAATACTTGAAAAAAATCGTCCGCCTCAGGTGGGATCCGAACCCACGTCCATCGCATACCGGGCAAGTGCTTTGACCACTAAGCTACCGAGACGTTAGTCAACTCGACGAAATCTTTCAAGTGGTTCTCGCTGTCAAAGCCAGCGTATTTCCTGATCAATGTTGCGGTATATACTACTACCGTCAACACCATTTTTTTTAAGTATTAAAAATTTTAATTATTATTTAATGTTAACACTTTAATTGGACCACCCGTTACAACATGTTTGTTATCGTATAACCTAATTGCATAAATAAATAAATATAAAATAAATATTGGACAACATCACATACATTGCTCTGATCCTAAGGTAAGTAGCTAAAGCACTTGTGTTATAGAAATCAGAAACAACGACGGTACCACAACACCCAGACCCGAGCCAATATAGAAAAGTTTGTTTTCTACATTGACCCGACCGGGAATCGAACCCGGAACCTCATACGCATACTCTTGCTTTACGAATTAATAGATCATATTTCTGTCTGTAAAGATATTGAGACAGATATAAAATCTATATGTTCTACAACGCGTGTAGAAGATAAATATAAAGTACATACAGTTTATATACTAGCCTAGTACATATGATACAAAATTAATTAATAACAAAGTAATTGTGTTTGTTGCTGAAAATAGTACGTGTCATTTTAAATTTACGTCACGATTTTTCGAATAAACAAGATCGTCATTTGTCTAAAATTAGACATTAGTACTTTTAACGTATGGTATGACTACGATCACAACTTGCCTTGCCCACTACACCCATACACAAAAAACCTTAACATATTTCGTGACGATCTCCGTCGATAGAGCATGGCTACTTGGCATCGCCATATCTGAGGTTTCTGGTTCTATTCCCGGATGGGAATGGAATTGGATCAATGTAGAAAACGAACTTTGCTATTTTATCTTGAATCTGGTTTTAAATTTTAAAATATACAGGATTGAAACCATAAAGTCAAAGGTCAAAGTCATTTATTCTCTATATAGGCCCTCTTCCGGGCACTTATACACGTCCCAACATATAACTTAGCCCTACCACCGCTTCGGGCCAACATATCGGCTGGTGATGAGAAGAAACGGCGAAACAAACATAAAATAGACAACAACGAAAAAATAAAAATATTTATAGTGTTATTTTTACTTTGATTAATTTACTTACATAATACTAAGTTACTCAATGTTGTATAAAATTTGGTAAAAAAAAACTTTTCTTTATGGTGTTCACTCACACTTCCACATCCGTTTCTGCTAAAAACTTCTAACATCTGTTTTCGTTTGCTTCCGTTCATTCCGTTGCACCAGAGTGACGTAAATGTGGTAAAATAAATATATACAGGGTGACTTGGACAGCAATTGCATCGACCTATCATTGTACTCATATTATGGAATGTTTTATGGGAACCTAAGACCATAAGTAATAATAGTTTTTAAAAAAGTTTTACAAAATAAATGATAAATAAATAAAGTATCATGATGAGTTGAGCGAGTCTAGCCATCTTCTGTCCGGCTATTTATCATATCAGCCGTCGGCAGTCCACTGCTTTGTGTTTTTGATTTGTCTTAAATTACAAAGCATAACTACTTAGACTGTCAGAAATAAGTTTACGCTAGTTCTCATTGTCATCATTTCAGCCAAAGGACGTCCACTGCTGAACATAGGCCTCCCCAAGTGACTTCCAGGTTGTTCGGTTGCGCGCGGCTGCATCCAGCGTCGTCCTGCAACCTTTACCAGGTCGTCTGCCCACCTTGTGGGTGTGAGTCCCACGCTGCGCTTGCCGGTACGCGGCCTCCATTCCAGAACCTTTCTGCCCCATCAGCCGTCAGTTCTACATTGCATGCTATGTGTCAGTGCCCCGCCTGCCTTAACTTGTCAATTCGTCGCGCTATGTCAGCAACTTTAGTTCGGAACGCCGGGTTCTAGAACAAAATAATTATTTTTATATCGCCAGATAGATGACGCAATAAACGCAGATGGGAAATGACAAGTAAAATCATCTCAAATTGCAGGTGTTCACTGCAATTATTGCTTCTTACTAGCTGTTACGTTGGTGTAGAGCAGCTACTTCGCCCATTTAGGCGATTTTGTCATTTCAAACATTTATTCTTTCCCTTATAAATAAATAAATAATGGATAATGTTAATAGTATGCCAAATCGGTTGAAAGTTTGTTACAGTATAGCTTGTATATATACAAATACACTAGTTTTGGTTTTAGTCAAAAATACCTATTAGTTTTGATTTTACAGGCATTTAAACTTACGATAAATATCGAGTCCCGCTAACGGTCACGTGGCCGCATGTGACGTCAATTTACAACGCTCCGCTTAGCAGCAAGTCGCCAGACACCGTGCTGATGAGAGCGCGATTTTAAAATGTTTTTGATTATTTTTAAAGAATTTATGACGCAAAATACTTACAAAATATTATGATTTTCAGCATTTAATATTCGCTACTATGGTAAAAACATAACATTTTTAATATTCCCGTGTTATGTCAATATTCGTATTTAAATCTTAGTTAAAGGCATTCCTTGGATTGCTCAATAGAATAACATACAAACCTCATTCAACAAAATAAAATGATAAGGCACGCACGTCGCGCCAAGCCACGATGAGTATATTGAAGTTAAATAGAGACTTGCGTATTTTTAACCGACGAAAAAACGGAGGAGGTTCTTTAGTCGACGCTACGCGACCTATATTTGTTTTTTTTTTATGTATGATCACCCATAACTTTTTACAGAGTAGTCCGATTTTGATAATATTTTTTTATTAGATAGTTATAGGATTTAAAAAAATACCTACTGACCCTAAGAGTGGAAAAATAGGTGTGATTTATTGTTCACTCTCCGATTTTAATGTTGATCTTATATCAACAGAAAAATCATTAAATAAAAACTTAATAAAAAAACCGCCGAAAAACTGGAAAGCAAAAATATTAAACTTTGCTTTTCAGATTTTCGGCGGTTTAATTTTTTGTTAAAAAGTTGTTCAGTGGTCACGCGGTATGACGACTGTTAGACTGTTTGTTTTTAATTTCTTTGCGGATAATAGCGATGACTAACTTTTTTCTTCGTCTATCAGGTAGATCATCAGAAGTATTAGACACGTATCTTTTACAAAGATACTAGGAGACGCCACGAACCTCCCCCCAACTTTGACGCGCTTTATCGTTGTAATTTTTGGTCGAGAAAAGAAAAAATAATAGTCCATTTTTAGGGTTCCGTACCCAAAGGGTAAAACGGGACTCTATTACTAAGACCCCGCCTGTCACCAGGCTGTATCTCATGAACCGTGATAGCTATACTCCCATACGACAAACGTGATTTTTACGCTCGTAATTCATTTTTTTTTTAACTAGTCTACATCCCTATTTCTTCTTCAGTAAGTCACAAAACAGTAAAAATTGCTGCACACAACAGCCTTATCGATCCATGACATTATTAGACCGATTCTCTTTGGAGTTTATCTCTCTACAGGGTGTTTGGTAAACGGTATATCAAGCAGAAACTTATCTATGTTAACATATGCATATAAATAGTTATGGCGAAGACAGAAATTAGATATTTTAATTTTTAATTTTTTTTTTTTTAATTATCAATCAAAACAGGTAATTTTTAAAATTCGATTTGCGAGAAAATATTTTTTTTCAAAAATGATGCTCAAAATTCAATATGCATGCGTTAAAATGGGCTAGCTTCGGCTTGATATACCATTTAACTATCACCCTATAAAAAATAAAACTTACGTGTCATTTTCCATAAATATTTGGTAAAGTTGTTGCTGTGTGGATAATTACTATCAAAAATGTCTACCTCAAATAGTGAAGACGAGTGAAATATTAATTTAACGCGCCGGAAATACTTATCGAGGCACGAAACGCGTGTGATAGCCTCTGCTGTTGCCGCCAAAATCCAGAGAAAAATACCTAGCTGCTTACGAAATACTCAATCAGTGAAAAAACAGCAAAAAAGCCGTCATATTCGGAGAAGGTATTTTTAGTTTTTGTTTTGTTTTTTCTCGCAATTGTGTTGAAAAACGTCGTATGCAACTCGTGTGCATTGATGATTACACACTCGGCTTCCTTACCGCGCTCGCCTGCGGCTCGCGCTTACAATAATGCCTCGTGTGTAATAATCAACTTTGCACACTCGTATCATAATGTACTATTATGTATCATCATCATTTCAGTCATGACCGAGTTTCTTGCGCTGCTTCTTCTCAGCGCTAGCCCAAACTTGTCCCGAAGCAGTGGTAGGGAAAAAAATATAATTGGACGTATAAAAGTGCTTAATATAAGCCTATTTGCAAAAATAAATTGGTTTTATTGGTTTTATAGGACGTCAACCACTGCTAAACATAGGCCTCCCCCAGTGACTTCCAGATTGACCGGTTGGAAGCTGCATCCAGCGGCTTCCTGCAACCTTTACCTGTAATGTTTTATTATTAGTAATTATTACGGTACATAACACTAAAATTGGCCATGTGGAGGCTTTAGCTCTACATAGCCAATTATATTATAATTGCATATAATTATCTGCACGGTGCAGATCTGCAACTAATGCGAGCAGGTCTAATACGAAAGTGTTTCGTTTGCTCGGAGGTATTAACTTGTAAATTAGTACTTATGTACCACTGGTAGTTACCATGTACTTGTGTCAAACCTTTGACAATTTACAAAAAAAACGGTCGTGTTTTTACACGTAATTTACTTTTCTTTACACTTAGGTATTTTCTTTCCGTTCTTAACAAATTTGAAAATAGTAGATTGTACAGAAAGTGCATAAAATCACAGTACATATACAGGTTGTATAGGGCAGCATGTAGGTAAATTAAAGTCAAGGTAAAATGAGAAGTCTAGATAATAGATAAAAATATTTCACTGAATAAATTTAGACATGTATGAAATTATCACATCGGGAACCATCCCGCAAAACGACCGAAACTCATGGGTTGCTTACAACGTTAGCCGGGCCGTTAAGTTTATTTTAATTGTTTGTAATTGTATGGTACGCCGAAAGACGAAAACGGCCCGTGGTAAAGCGGGCAAGCCACGTGCGCCATGACCAAAATTTAAGATAAATGTGGATAGTCTCATGGAAATACAAGTACGGTACGGTACGGTTTTTTTTTATTGATTTATGATCAGAATTGTTTACTGAGCTATCTCCTTAATTTACCTACGCGCTGCCACTTACATCTAACTAAACTAGGCCAGATTATCGAGATACGTCAAATACGTCAATGGAGCGTTAGGGTTGTCTTAAAAGTTGATTAAAAATCGCGCGATCTGAAAACAATAGAAATGAACAAAAAGCGTAGACCAAAGAGGATTTAAATTCTACATTTTTACGTTCTGCAGCGACAATGACAACTGGCAGCATCTCGTCTCGTATCGGCAGTATTCGGCATCCACGACTCTGAGTACACTTATTTTACTGAGAATTCTTGTTGAGCCGTGCACATGTGTGTGTAACGTCATTTTGACCGTTTATAGGTAGTTTCTTTAGGTTGCGACTGTATTTAGAGAGATATTATATACTGTGATAAAATGCACCACCAACACCCGAGACGACGTATTAGTCAAGTCTGGATAGTCAAGTCAAGGGTAAAATGGGTTTTATGTACGAGTTATACACTTAATAAGTTATTAAGTTATACACTTTAAGTACACTCTGCTTTGCACTTCGATTGTGAAGAACTCACCGCATTACTGAGCATAATATGAGAAACCTAAAAAAAACTAAAAATATTTGAGTATTAATACGAGTAAAATACATATCTAAATAATAAAATATATAAGTATATTATGCACAAATATTTTAACTATACATACATAAATTACTAAGTTAATATAAACATTAGGGTGGGTCAAAAATTTTTTTTTCTTTTTTGCTTTTGTAATAGTGAAAATATTATGTCTTACTGGATAAAAAACAACCATGTAAAATATTATTGAAATATTTTTAGTGGATCAGCCCGCGCTTTGGACTTTAATGAAATTATAATAATGTTACTGAGAAAACAATACTAACATCTCTAAAACATTTTTTTTAAATATAAATTAAATAATATAAAAATAAAAACTTTTATTTATATTTGCTAATGAAATTTTAACTGATTATTAGCCTAGGTTTGTTTTGTTACATACTTTTAAAGAGGGTGTATTAATAAGAGGTCGTTAGCTTACTTCAGCACCGATTTACGCTCTAGTTTTGGTTTTACTCTTGTGCAAGTAAAACAATATCATTGATTTTCTGTTTTTTACTAAGTAAAACTATTTTAAAGTTGTCTAAATCTAAGTTTTTATCAATTTTGTTGCTCGTAACTTTAATAAACATTGATTTTATAATGAAAATTGTAGAAGTTTCTTTAAATAATTCAATTTGATTTTACCTTGTTTCATACAATATTTATAACTTTGAACCGCATGCGCGGGCTAAAGATACAACTCAATTTGACTTTTTTTTACGTAGCATTACTTGTTTACTCACTACACAGTAAAATATCACTATTAGAATGCAATCACAAAACTTTATTTTTTTTCCATACATGAGTGACCCACCCTAATAAACATGCATAAAGATAAATATATAGATAGGTACTGAACCCTATGAGAAGGGTCAAAGTAAAAAGTAAACAGCGCATCAGAGCTGACTATTAGAGGCAGAAAGATACAAATCGCGGATAGACCTTTTATACAGGATGTACAAGAGAATGGGACACTCCTTAAAACCACATGATCAGCAGATCATTTACAACAACTTTTACTATGGAAGCAACATCGAAATCAATAAAAAATACAGCTTCTCCATACAAACTTACTCGCATACCTCGATGATAATGTATGGAGCATCTGAAAATAAAATCACGATATCGATGTTGCTCCCATAGGAAAAGTTGTTGTATATGACCAGCTGATCACGTGGTTTTAAGGAGTGTCCCATTGTTTTGTACATCCTGTAGATTAATTTAGAGGAGAACGTTTTAACAGAGTCAGGAGTCGAAAAGAGTACTCATACGTGGTCTTGTGAAGATTTTACTTTAAGCACTAGAGCATAAAAAGCGATTTTATGCCGACTTTACCCGACATAAAGATAACTTACGAGAATGAGAAGTGAAAACATATTTTTTCTTTCCTAATTCAAAAATTAGTATAAGTGGCCAGGAAAAAAAGAAAAAAGTTTTAGTGAAAAAAGGTTCACAGCATTACAATATGCTGCAGTTAGTAGACGCAGAAATTGATAAAAACGTATCTTTTATTAAATCTAAGCATGCGTTTTGTCACGGCTATTTCATCTGTGTTTGATCGCAGTGCGTAACGTAACATGCACGATTAATGTTCGTCTTGATAATAATTGTCTGTTGCACATATTAATTGATGTTATATGCATTCATTAGTTTCATTCACTTATATATTTATCCTAGATAGATATGAACCTTATCAACTTCGCATGGGTTCGTAGTCCAGACATAACATAATATGTAATTAATTTCCACAAATTACAACTATCTTAGTTATCTTTACCTATTCTGATTTCCTGCCCTAAGTATACGTACTTCTCTATATGTTCTATGGTGGTTTGGTTGATGGTTATGGTGGTGTTATTTCCATGTATGTTTGACATTATTTTGGTTTTGTCTAAATTTATTTTCAAACCAACTTGTAGAGAAAAGTCGCTTAGCTCCTGGAGCATTATTTGTAACTCTTCAGGGTTGTCCGTAAGAACAATATCAGCCGCGAACCTGAAGTTACTCAGTCTAGTTCCTGCTATATTTAGACCACGTTCTTCTCATGAGAGATTTTTGAATATATATTTCAGAACTAGTGTGAATAGCTTTGGGGAAAGTGTATCTCCTTGCCTAACACCTCTTTTAATAGCTATTGGTTCTATAGATTCCATCAGAGTTACTCTCATGGTTGCATTGTCGTAAATGTTTTTAATTAATTTTGTGTATCGATGGTCTATTCGAGCATTTTGTAATGACTCCACACTATCAAATGCCTTCTTGTAATCGATTAATGCTATCCACAAAGGCATCTGGTACTCTGTTACTTTCTCGATCACAGTTCTCATCGTCAAAATGTGGTCCATAGTGCTGCAAAGGGCTGGTAAAAATCGAATTTATTGGTAAGGCGAATAGTGACGATCTTAGTTAATAGTTGTAGAGCTGAGATAACAAACTTATTGGGCGATAAATTGCCTAAATCTGCCTTGTTACCCTTTTTAAATAACAAGATGACTTTTGCACATTCCCATTCTTTGTATATTTTCCCTTCTTCAAGAAATTTGTTTAGGAGCTTGTTAAGGAGTTGGATTACTATATCCCCGCCTTCTTTAACCATTTCGATAATAACGCCATCTTCTCGGGGAGCTTTATTGTTCTTAATTTTTCTTAGAGCATATTCAATCTCAGCGTTTGTAATTTCCGGCACATCTTCGGAACCAACGTTCATATTGATTTTGGTTATGTTTTCAACCCTGTTCGTACTTTTAGGTGTATAGAGCTGCTCATAAAATTCATCAACAACTCTTAGTAGCCTGTTATTTTCTGTGACTAAATTTCCTTGCTGATCTAGCAGTTTTGTTATTTGTTGGTTACCTGTAGAGAGTGCCTTTCTGAACACTTTTGGTGCCTTTGTATTGTTCAATAATAGATTTTACTATATGTTCGCGATATTCTTCGACATCTTCTTCGACGCTTTTCCTCACTTCTTTACAAAGTAGTTTAAACCTATCATTTCTATTAAGATCTTGGTTTATTAAATGCCTTTTATCCTCTAGCAACTTTTTTGTTTGATCTTTTAGTTTAGGGCGGTTGTTCTTGCCTTTAGGTGTTATTTCTTTTGCTGTTGTGTATAGGGTACTTTGCAAGTGTTGAGCGAGTTCGTCGATGTCTAAGGTGTCGGTGCCTATGTTCAGGAGCTTCTCCTGCAGCTTTTGTTGATAGACATCCTTGTCTGTTCTGAGCGCGATAGTATCTATTTTGGTCTTCTTTGGTCTTATGCTTGAGTATCGCATTAGTTTTTCATTAATAACTACAATTGTTCGGATTAGACGATGATCACTGCCAGTGTTAAAACTATTAAGGACGGTCACGTCTTTCATGATGTTTTTATGACTGCTGAATATGAAATCTATCTCATTTTGTGTCTTCCACCTATTCCTTCTATTCGTTAATAAAAAATATATTTTTATTTGAATGCTCATAAAAAGACACCTAATATTTAGGGACGCCTAATTGAGTGACTTTTTATGAGCATCTACGAAATATATATACAAATATATATTAGGGTGGGCCAAAAAAAACTTTTAATTTTTTTTTTCTTAGATACCGTGAAAATATTGTCAGAAATGACGAAAAAAAAATTCTGGTAGAGTTTAAGCTCTTAATATTAATATTAAGCGGTGGCGAATCGTAATTTTTAATTTCCCATTTAAATAACACAGGAATTTTTTTTTATTTTCTTTTGATTTTTAATGCGTTTGAACGAATAATTATCTAGGTAAAGCGAAAACTTATTCTTGTAGGGAATTTAACGATCTACAAAAAAGGTCTGATATGATTTTTTGCTAAGTCGACTCTTTCAAAAGTTATTCGAGGTGAAAGTTCAACTCTAAATCCTAAAAGATAATTTTTGCAATTTTTTATACTTTATCGCAAAATAATGGCTCAAAAACATAATACAGTAGAATCCGTTTATTATGACATCGAAAGGAATTGACAAACACGTCATAATAAGCGGACGTCATACAAAACGTTTTGTGAAATGAAAAACCTTTTTTATGTAAATATGTATGTACTTAAGTATTTTAATACAGAAACAAAAATCATTGAGATTGTCGAATGACCCACGCCAAATTCCTTTGCGAGACATGAGTTAGATTCTCCGTTTTCTAATCTGCATATTATTGCACCTTTCTCTTCAATTGTAAATGCTTTACGTCGTTGAGATGACATTTTTTTCACAGTAACAAACAAAAAACAATGCGTGACTTTCAAGCGTCAATTACTCACTGAGATTCAAAACAAAAACGAGCCACGTGCCGAACGTCGTCGGGAATCAACGAACATTACCGGAGGTGTAAAGAATCATGTCGGTCATTATAACCGGACATAATTTATTAAAAATGGGTCATAATAAGCGACATGTCACTGTAAGGGAAGTCATTATATCCGACTTTTTTATAAAGAATTTTATATGAAAACCAAACTTCGTGGTGTAATTCGTCATAATAACCGGTTGGTCAATATAGGCGGAGTCATAATAAACGGATTCTACTGTATATCTCATTTTTTGTAATACTAATGGAATGTTTTGGTAAAACAATAATATTTTCACAAAATATCGTAAGAAAAACGAATTTTATGATACTTAATTTTAAAAAAAATCCGAATTCTACTCTACCTGAATAATAACATTGTAGAAATGATTATTTCCTAAAAACATAATAAGTAAATCGAGTAGTCAACAATTTTAGCGGTAAAATATGAAATAAGTGATTACATTTATAAATTGTATAACAGAATTGGATTTCTGATCTTTTCAATACTTCCAACTATGCTATGGCTAAATGTCTTTTTAACGATTTTTATTTGAATCCTGCTGGATGACAAAAATTTTTTTTTATAAATTCATCGATTAAAAACAAAAAAGTTATAAAAAATAAGATATATTATGTTTTTGAGCCATTATTTTGCGATAAAGTATAAAAAATTGCAAAAATTATCTTTTAGGATTTAGAGTTGAACTTTCACCTCGAATAACTTTTGAAAGAGTCGACTTAGCAAAAAATCACATCAGACCTTTTTTGTAGATCGTTAAATTCCCTACAAGAATAAGTTTTCGCTTTACCTAGATAATTATTCGTTCAAACGCATTAAAAATCGAAAGAAAATAAAAAAAAATTCCTGTGTTATTTAAATGGGAAATTAAAAATTACGATTCGCCACCGCTTAATATTAATATTAAGAGCTTAAACTCTACCAGAATTTTTTTTTCGTCATTTCTGACAATATTTTCACGGTATCTAAGAAAAAAAAAATTAAAAGTTTTTTTTGGCCCACCCTAATATATATATATATATATTTTTAATCAAATCAAATTAATTTGCGTAAAAACATGTTATTAAAAGGTATTATAATTTCTAAATATATTATTTTTTTGTTTTAGTACTAGTGCTCCTGTCAGCAACATTCGTTCTGAGCATGATAGGAACAGTGTTCTTCTGCTTCACGAACACAATCAACGACGCCATATTGTCTGTAAGTAT
Source organism: Anania fuscalis (assembly GCA_950371115.1). Taxonomy (NCBI): domain Eukaryota; kingdom Metazoa; phylum Arthropoda; class Insecta; order Lepidoptera; family Crambidae; genus Anania; species Anania fuscalis. The sequence continues at coordinate 2,722,195 of OX493355.1, forward strand.
CAACTGTTTACGCTGCATATAATAGTTATCATAGAATTAATGCATTACAGCGCGCCGTGGAAAGGGCTATGCTAGGTGTTACGTTGCGAGATCGAGTGAGAAATGAGGAGATCCGCGAACGAACAAAAGTCGCTGGCATAGCCCAACGGATAAGCAAGCTGAAGTGGCAATGGGCGGGCACATAGCACGTAGAACTGACGGCCGGTGGGGCAGAAAGGTTCTGCAATAGAGGCCACGTACCGCCAAGCGCTGCATGGGAAGTCCTGCAAGGTGGAAGGATGACCTGGTAAAGGTTGCAGGATGACGCTGGATGCAGGCCGCTTCCAACCGGTCAATATAGAAGTCACTGGGGGGAGGCCTATGTTCAGCAGTGGACATCCTGTGGGTGAAATGATGATGATGGTGATGATAGAATAAATTACAGTATAAGTATCAAATATTCAAAAAATAAGTTTTATACAATGCGTGCTTGAAACGCACACATAAACATCGATCATGATCACATTACTTAGCTACACTTAACCCCTTTCGAGCCGAAGCACTTAACCCATTCCGAGATTTCGTGTCCGTAAGCAATTAGATAGATAAAGATAGGATAAGATAATAATTATTATTATTTTATAGTTATAAAAACCTGTTCTATCTGTTGCCAGAATATGGTGATTCGCAACAACTCGCTCGCATACATAGTATGGCAGAGGCCGAATGTCCAGCCTCTGATGAAGGTCCATGTCTTCAACTATACCAACTGGAGGCAGGTGAGGGACGGGGAGGAGACAACCTTCCACGTGGAGGACGTTGGGCCCTATGTCTACTCGTGAGTATATTCTATATTACTACCTCTAGAATAGAATAGAATAGAATAGAAAACATTTATTTGACACATAAGCACAATTACAAACAGAATCAAATATAAACATTTAAAAAATGTCAATAAGGTCCCTGCAGCATTTGTCGTTACAGCCAGTGCCATAACGACGCTGGTTTTCAGCGGAGACCCCGCAGGACGTGGAACGGGTAGTGTCAACGGTGCATAGGATCACCAAAGAACCCAAATTCCTCCGGCCGACTCCGGCTCGGAGTCAGTCGAAAAAACCAGGCAGGTTTCGATGAGCCGATGCACCGGTGCTCACATACCTTTACAGGACAGGAGACGAAACAGAAACAGAACAACAAAACAAATAATCAACAGGACAATACAGAACAAGCACGCGATATCAAAAAGAGAAAAAATAAATAAAACAAAACTAGCAAAAAATAAAATAAAAACAATACAAATAAAACAAATAAGTCGAAGTGTCAGCTCAGAACGAGCTCGTAGGAATGGACTTGGCCCGTTTCGGAACGTGCGCCCGACCTGACACCTTCTTAATTAACTGACATCCTTCAGCAGTAAAATATCCTTAAATTCGCTCGGCGTTTCGCCCGCCACGCTGCACTCATTGACGCCATCAAGAGAGCTCTTGCCAGCATCGCCGTTTCTTTCACACTGGAACCGCGTGGGTTGGTGCGCGATGACGGCAAGGGACCGGATAGTCTCGCACTCGTTCCCTGGGAGCGGGGACGGGCTTTAGTATGGGACGCAACTTGTGTCGATACTTTAGCCCCTTCTCATCTTAGGGAATCTGCCGTAAAAGCGAGCTGCAGCGGAGTCCGCTGAAAATGCAAAGCGGCGCAAATACGAGTCACTTGCAGGTAACTACATGTTTGCCCCATTTGGTGTTGAGACTTTTGGAGCGTGGGGACCGAGTGCAAAATTACTTTTTGGTAAAATAGCCCCAAAATTAATAACGATTTCGGAAAATAAAAATGCTGGCTCGATCCTCGCTCAAAGGCTAAGTTAAGCTATTCAGCGAGGAAACGCTGCAAGCATTCTCGCCTCCTTGCCTCATGGACACGCGTTTATTACCCGACTGCTAAACGAGGGTTATGTTTTTCGAGCGTTTGTATGTATGTATGTAAAGTATGTCCATTTCTTTTGCACACCCTACCTCAGACTGCAAATTGATTCTTTAAATCTTGTTTTCATCTTTTAAATTCACTTTTTACGCAGTCGGGTCTTTGATTTTTTTTTTTGAGGAAGTTTTTAATCTTAGGTAAATTTAGCTATATAAATTGCTGTTTCTATATTTATTTATTTTTAAACCCAATAAAAATAGCAACTTAAATTCCTGTGAAGCTGACGTCCGTCTTCACGTCTGCTGTTAAATATAGGTTTATTGTATGTAGTTTATGATGGCTATGTTACTGGGACTTTTGATGAACTGAATTTGCAACTATTCATGAATTAAGTACGGAATTGGGCATCTTTTATCTCGTAATACATATCAAAATCAAAATCAAAAATCAAAATCATTTATTTCTGTAAATTGGCCATAAAAGGCACCTACCACTGCTTCGGGACTATTGTGGGCTAGTGCCGAGAAGAAGCAGCGCAAGAAACTCGGTCACTATTGTCAGTCTCTTTTAAAAATAAATAAATATTTTACAAGATTTGTTGTGAGCTAAGCAGTTTTAAATCCACACATTTTTATCATTTATATAATCACTAACGGTGTAATAGCCCTTTTTCATTAGAGTCCTTTTAACATGCAATTTGAATTCATATACAGGCATTTCAACAATGGATTGTGGTAATTTATTAAAAAAACGAATACAATTGCCCATGAAAGAACTTCCTACCTTGTGCAATCTAAACATTGGAACGGCAAGTTTATCTTTATGCCTGGTATTATACTTATGTATGTCATTTTTCTTAGTAAACAAGTGCAGATTTTTGCGAACCTACATAATATTTTTAAAAATATATTGTGATGCGACTGTAAGTACTTAATTTCTTTAAATAGTTCTCTTAGCGAATCTCGGGGTCTAAGATTGTAAATAGCCCGAACAGCTCTCTTTTGCAGGACAAATATGGTTTCAATATCTGCAGCTGAGCCCCATAAAAGTATGCCGTATGACATTAAACTGTGAAAATAACTAAAATACACTAATCTTGCCGTTTCAACATCAGTCAGTTGTCTTATCTTTCTCACGGCATAAGCAGCTGAACTAAGTCTTCCCGATAAAGCCTCAATATGAGCACCCCACTGCAAACGGGAATCTAAAGTTATTCCTAAGAACGTTGAGGAATTGGTCGTATCTAGTTGTTCATCTTTTACAATAATATGCGTTGAGACCTGTCTCACATTATGAACCAGTTGAGTCCAGTTGGGTAGGTCCAATTTTGAGAAGGAGGTCAATCGAAGAATCCTACTCGGCCTATGTTCAGCAGTGGACGTCCTATAGCTGAAATGATGATGATGATGATGACATATGAACCTACAAACAGAGGTGCGTAGCTCAGTGGCGGCAGTGTTTTAGTATCGATTACTACAGTTAAGCAACCATTGTCGTGGTTGTGACTGGATGGGTGACCATTCCGAACCGCATTTACATTTATATTCTCCGTGTCGAAGCACGCCGCGGTGTTTTCCGAACAAGGCACGTTAACAGTTGATCCCAGTTGATATCGCTTGATACTGGTCGTGAAGCCTAGTCAGAGGCTTGATTACATCTGACAGTTAGGTTTAGTCAATGACCTGACAACACCCCTCCACGCCAGTGCACTGGGGTATGGCCCAAACCACCTCATGGTTGAGGTGAGGCCTCTGCCCAGCAGTGGGACGTTAAAGGCATACGTAACTACAAACAGGCACTTACACTGTGGAATTTATTCATTTATTTTATGGATGCACGTCCTTTATCATCGCTCAAAATAATTTTGCTGTGGGTTTTTTATGTTAAACTATATTGATAACAAAACTTTCCTCATTCGTGAGAAAATTCTTAAGGAAATGCAAATGTATGTAGCATCAATCAATTAATTTAAATATTGTCCCCGATATTATAATTAAATTTAAATACGGTTACCGAGCTGGGTCATCCTTTATATTAATCACAGAACACCACACATCACCGGCCTATATCAGTCCACTGCTGGACACAGGCCTCTCCAAAGGAGGATTTTGCCATAATCGCCACGCTTGGCAGGCGGGTTGGCGATCGCAGTTTCGCCAATGGTAGAGAGAAGACGCTGCTGCCCGTCTTCTTGTGGCGGTTCTCCTGTAGTCCCTGTAGGTGTATGCCTCTTACGACACCCATAGGAAGAGAAGGGTGGTGCTATTCTTTTAACGTTCCGGCACCACACGACACTATCCACATTACATCATATTATAGTAATTTAAAATTGTTATACACAGTACGAGATATTCAATAAAGTTAATTAAATAAAACGAATGAAAAAAATATAAAATTGAGACAAAGTACATCTTATTTTATGAACTTCTATGCCAAAATAAAATAAAGCACAAATTAAACTTGTTGGGGCAACTACTTCAAGTACTATTTATTGGGATATTACCTGTAGATTATTTGGTTTGCACATAAAGAGATGACTGTGTAAAGTACAGAATTCTGTGGTGCTAGGCGTAAATTAAGCCCCTTCTAGTACACTTGTTGTCAAACTAAAGTAAAGTAAGGTATGTCTATATGTATACGTCCCACAGGCCTCACCTCAAGTATGAGGTGGTTTGGGCCATACTCCACTACGCAGGCCCGGTGCGGTGCGTTGGAGGGGTGTTGTAAGGCCAGTAACTAAACCTTACTGTGAGATGTTACTTGACGACCTCCGTAGCCGAGAGGCGAGCGCGCCGGACTATAAATGGCGCCGCCTTCTCTGAGGTTCCGGGTTCGATCCCCGGTCGGGTCAATGTAGAAAACGAACTTTTCTATATTGGCTCGGGTCTGGGTGTTGTGGTACCGTCGTTGTTTCTGATTTCTATAACACAAGTGCTTTAGCTACTTACTTTAGGATCAGAGCAATGTATGTGATGTTGTCCAATATTTATTAAAAAAAAAAAAAAAAAAATTCAAGGTATCATTCCCAGGCAACTGTAGGCAGATGTAATCAAGCGACCTAGGCCTATGACTAGGCTTAACGACCAATATCAAGTGATATTAGCCGAGACCAACTTTTAACGTGCCTTCCGAAGCACAAAGATGCTCGTGATAACTGTCACTAAATATGGTCTAAATGGTCACCCATCCACTCAAGACCACGGCATTGGTTGCTTAGCTTTAGTAATCGATACTAAAGCGCTACCGCCACTAAGCTACGAGCACCTCACATTTACATTATTTATAAAGAATCTATGATAAAATAAGCATTTATAAAATAAGCGTATCCAGTTCGCTAGTCGAAGAGAAACAAGCTAGTATCTCATTATAATCATCATCATCACTACAGAAAGTCCACTGCTAAACATAGGCCTTTCCCAGTGACTTTCAGATCGGCCGGTTGGAAGCAGCCTGCATCCAGCGACTTCCTGCAACCTTTACCAGGTCGTCTGTCCATCATGTGGGTGTGAGTCCCACGCTGCGCTTGCCGGTACGTGGCCTCCATTCCAGAACCTTTCTGCCCCATCGGTCGTCAGTTCTACGTGCTATGTGCCCGGCCTACTGCCACTGTAGCTCGCTAAACCGTCGGGCTATGTCAGCAACTTTTGTTCGTTCATGGATCTCCTCATTTCTGATTTGATCTCGCAAAGAAACACCGAGCATAGCCCTTTCCATAGCGCGCTGTGCAACTTTGAGCTTTCATATGAGGCCCATAGTAAGAGGCCACGTTTCTGTTCCGTATGTCATCACTGGTAACACACACTGGTTGTTAGTTTTCGTCTTTAGGCACTTAAGGTACAAGAAGATGTTGTGTAGTTTCCCGAACGCAGACGATTTTATTATAATGCTAAGTTTTATCGGACTTAAAATCAGACTAAAGTTCGCCATTTTTATCGCCGTCATGTTAGCTAAACTAAATATTAAGTATGCTTCAAACACTAGCCTTGAACTTTAAAACGTAGTAAATTATGTATTTTTCCTATAAAAAATAAGCCTAAAGGTAAAATAAGGTAATTTTCCTTGTTCTCAAAGAATGTGGTTGGATACAATACCTAACAGAATGAATCGTTGTAGTGTTAAAATCTTAGTAGGAACCATCTAATTGATGAAATTAACGCTAAGTTCCTATACCTTTATCTGACGACATCAGTCATCAACCCGACGACGACCTCCGTAGCCGAGAGGCGAGCGCGCCGGATTGTGTATGGCGCCGCCATCTCTGAGGTACCGGGTTCGATCCCCGGTCGGGTCAATGTAAAAAACGAACTTTTCTATAGTGTCTCGGGTCTGGGTGTTGTGGTACCTTCGTTGTTTCTGATTTCTATAGCACAAGTGCTTTAGCTACTTACCTTAGGATCAGAGCAATGGGTATGTGATGTTGTCCAATATTAAAAAAAACAACTGATGGAATCGAATATCCATGAGTAGCAATGGCTGGTAGTCTCTTGTCGTTAAAATAAAGATCTACCCTTTATTCATTTGGTTTATTTAATTGTCATTTCTGAACTTCCGTGTGGAGGTATTGAGTTATAATTAAACCGATAATACTCAGGTGTATATTCTCTTGAAGCTGTGAAAAAATCAAACTTCTAAGTTAACGTAAAAAAAAAGGTACGGCCATTTATACCACAAAATCGTATCTATTTCAACACTCTCAAGCAATCAGAATTTATAGGGTATTTTGAATTTTCCGTTGACCCACAAATTGTACCCACAAATTAGTAAGGAACCCTCGGTAGGCGAGTCCGACTTGCACTTCACAGTTTTTTATTTTTTATTATACAATTATTATCGAGATGAGTTACTTAGCCTGTTAAAAAGTAAAAACTTTCGGTCACTTTAGACGTCAAAAAAATATAGCTCTGCTTTATCACCGGTTTCGGACTAACTATATTATGCTGGTGATGAGAAGAAACTGCGCAACAAACCCGCCCCGTCACAGCAATAATCGCGCAGTTATCGCCCGATTGATGCTTAGTGTCAAAATCTATGGGCAGCACTGACAGTAGATTGCTTTGTTTTTGTTTTTTGCTGTCAATTTGCGTTTTTAAAGCCAGAATTGTTCAATTTTCGCTATCGCATTGCGTTTGCAAGATACGGAATCAAGGTTCCTCACCTTTGCCAGCCTTATTTTACAGAAATAACAGTTACAAAAACACATTCGCCTCCTTAATTAGGGTTGCGTACCCAGAGGGTTAAACTGGACCCTATTACTAAGGATCCGCTATCCGTCCGTCTGTCTGTCTGTCTGTCTGTCACCAGGCTGTATCTCATGAACCGTGCTAGTTAGAGAGTTAAAATTTTCACAGATGATGTATTTCTGTTGCCGTTGCCAAAAAATACTAAAAAACAGAATACAATAAATATTTAAGGGGGCTCCCATACAACAAACGTGTTTTTTTTAGTTTTTTATAGATAATGGTACGGAACCCTTCGTGCGCGAGTCTTATTAGCACTTAGCCGGTTTTTTTATTTATTTTTTTAGTTTTGGCAACTGTTATGTAACACCTACCCCCTGTATATTTGAGATAGACTCCCATGCGTCTTCCTAACATATTAATACACCATTGTTATCGCCATTGATACGACATTAGACCACCATAGTTTATGGTGCTCATAAAATAACTGCGTATCCAATTTTGGCAAGTTTCATAATGCTGAAGGTGTAGAGACACCATGATTTACTTAGATAATTAATAAATTGTTTCCACAATTACACCAATTCAGCGAAGCTTGTACTATGGTGATTAGATGATACTTAGATAAACTTACTTAATAAGTTTATAAACTTCAGTGACTTAGGTACAAATGCTCGCGTTCATCGCACAAACATTTGACCCTTTCGGGATTCGAACACGCAACCACCAGTAGACCGGAGAGCTAACCACTACACCTGACGGTCGTTAAATATAGATAAATAAATAACAAAACGCTTGTTTGCTTGCATTATTGTATTCCTTATTTAGGATATTTTAAAGGTCAATGTTCAAAACCGATGTTCGTACTATCTATACATACTCACGTTTGCATCGTTCACCGATAGATGGCGTTGTTGAGCATTAGTCCGCGATAGTGAACCAATTTTCCATTGTTAGGGTTCCGTACCCAAAGGGCAAAAAGGCTAAACGGCTTGATGTATTTCTGTTGCCGCTATAACAACAAATACTAAAAAACAGAATACAATAAATATTTAAGGTAGCTCTCATACAACAAAATGCATTAAATTTACAATGCCTAATGTGAGACAGGTCTCAACGCATATTATTGTAAAAGATGAATAACTTTAGATTCCCGTTTGCAGTGGGGTGCTCATATTGAGGCTTTATCGGGAAGACTTAGTTCAGCTGCTTATGCCGTGAGAAAGATAAGACAACTGACTGATGTTGAAACGGCAAGATTAGTGTATTTTAGTTATTTTCACAGTTTAATGTCATACGGCATACTGCTATGGGGCTCAGCTGCAGATATTGAAACCATATTTGTCCTGCAAAAGAGAGCTGTTCGGCCTATTTACAATCTTAGACCCCGAGATTCGCTAAGAGAACTATTTAAAGAAATTAACGTACTTACAGTCGCTTCACAATATATTTTTGAAAATATCATGTATGTTCGCAAAAATCTGCACTTGTTTACCAAGAAAAATGACATATAATACCAGGCATAAAGATAAACTTGCTGTTCCAATGTTTAGATTGCACAAGGTAGGAAGTTCTTTCATGGGCAATTGTATTCGTTTTTTTTAAATAAATTACCACAATACATTGTTGAAATGCCCGTATATGAATTCAATTTGCATGTTAAAAGGACTCTAATGAAAAAGGGCTATTACACCGTTAGTGATTATATAAATGATAAAAATGTGTGGATTTAAAACTGCTAGCTCACAACAAATCTTGTAAAATATTTATTTATTTTTAAAAGAGGCTGACAATAGTGACCGAGTTTCTTGCGCTGCTTCTTCTCGGCACTAGCCCACAATAGTCCCGAAGCATTAGTAGCGAAAAAACAAAAAAAAAATGGGACATGTAAAAGTGCCTTTTATGGCCAATTTACAGAAATAAATTAATTTGATTTTGATTTTGATTCTTTTACCGTTTTTTATAGATAATGGTACGGAACCCTTCGTGCGCGAGTTCGACTCGTACTTGGCCGGTTTTTATATATTATAGTCTCGATGTAATTTTTTTTACAAACACCATTAGATCAGGCTACACGGTCGTTTCATTTGATTCCTTTCACATATGCAGTTCCTAGTCAGTCAACTCAAGGCATCTTACTTTAACAGTCAGTCAGTGATATAATAGCCATTTTAAGAACAATGGAAGGACACTACAGGGTACAGAGAGGCAAACCCCCTCATCCTGCATAGAAAGGGGGTTCTATGAACTAAATGCTTAAGGCGGGGAAGGGCCTTAAACATTCCTGCTGTCCTATCAAATCAGGAAATCATGGAGGCCCCACACAATCACCCTCAATTTAGTTTTATCTGTGTTGTTAGCTTATTACTGATATAGTACGAAACTGAATAGCTATTTCAAGTTATTGTTAATAAAGCAAGGTTACACTTGTTTTTGTAATCCATACTAATAATATAAACACCTTTGGTTAAGATGATGCTTTGTGAAATCAGAAATCAGAAATATTTATTTGCTTTTTGATTGTGCAAGTGGTAGCTCAGTCAGTTATTAGGGATGCGTCGATACGCCTTTTTTCCGATACGATACCATACACTTATTGAATTCAAAAATCAAAGTAAAATGAATAAAACACAAGTCAGGTTATTTTTTAAAATAAATATAAAAAATATAGATACTAATTGAAACTTTCAATTAATTAATTAATAGTTTTAGTAATTAAAAATAGCATTGGTAAGATTTTTGTTTTAAATCAAAACAAAACTGAATAAATCGCGGGGTTTCCCAGAGCATAAGTACCTAGTTCGTGCCTTGTTTTTAACGAAACAGACGAAATTGATAGAATCAGGCGTTACTTTGCGGAAATCCATAACTAAATAATTATGAAAATTTAATTATTTTGCTTACAACTTCCGCTTAGTTACGCCGGCATAGGAACCCCAATTACACCACCTGTAACACACAATCTGAGGACAATCACAGGCACATGCAAAGAGCACCGCCCTCCCTCCCTCAAGTCAACTCAAGTCAAGCGCAGTCGAGGCGACATCTCTCCTGATGACGCCACGTGAAGCGGCGAAACGCGCGTCGAGGTTTTTATGTCGGTGTTGGTACTAACTTTTGCATTCGTCTGTTTCGCATGCAATTTGAGGGAGGGAGGGCGGTGCTCTTTGCATGTCCCTGTGATTGTCCTGAGATTGTGGGTTACAGGTGGTGTAATTGGGGTTCCTATGCCGGCGCAACTAAGCGGAAGTTGTAAGTAAAATAATTACATTTTCATAATTATTTAGAAATAGACGAAACCACACCACGTTTACATTACAAATTTTTGTCGTAAATCGGCCATAAAAATATCATCGATACAGATTTATCGGCAAACCCGAAGTATCGCCGATATATCGGTATCGGTATCGGATGCATCACTTATTATTATTTATGTTACCAAATTGATCTGATTCTGAATAAATAAATAAATTCCTGAAAGTTCCTGACCAATTTATGTACTTGTCCAAACGAACGTCTTATAAATATTAATTAAAACAGACCGAGAAGTTACGTAATTAATTCAATGTAAATTTGGTTTTCAACGCTACTGATTTCAAAATAACATTTTCTTTCGTCCATTTGTGTCGCGTTTTGTTACAAATGCTTTATTTAATATCATACAGATAACCTTTAGGTAGATAACTTTATAGACGACCTCCGTAGCCAAGACGCTCGCCAATTGGCGGCGCCATCTCTGAGGTCTCGGGTTCAATTCCCGGTCGGGTCTATGTAGAAAACGAACTTTTCTATATTGTCTCGGGTCTGGGTGCTGGTACCGTCGTTGTTTCTAATTTCTATAACACAAGTGCTATAGCTACTTACCTTAGGATCAGAGCAATATATGTGATGTTGTCCAATATTTATTTATTTATTACGAAACGATACCATGACTTAACGCCCCCGTTTGATGAGTTCCATACACATAAAAGCGTGTGTAACTGTGATTTTAAAATTACTTCCTCAAAAACATATCTAGCACAACTTACACAATATGTTTATTATGATATTAGTTTAGTTATTATCATACATTTACACTTAAGTACAGACTCACGGTCATTATACTTACTTTATTTAACACTAGTTGTGCCCGCAACTTTGTTTGCGTGGCCTAGGGTATTACCTAGGTATGACGCGGAGCGTTGCGAGTCCTTCTTGTTCTGTGGGTATGACACATATCACAACCGTTCAAATAAAAAAAAAACCCACAGGAACATTGAACCGGTATAAAAAGTATCCTAATGTTAATCCAGATCATTTTCTTTATCTGTGCGAGATTTCATCCACATCCGTTTAGCCGTTAACGCGTGATTTAGTCACAAACCCAAACATGAACATTTAATTTATAATATTATATAGTGGGTAACAAACATTAAACACTAGTGGCCTTATTAAAAAAAAACGGCCAAGTGTGAGTCGGACTCGCGCACGAAGGGTTCCGTACCATTATCTATAAAAACAGCAAAAAAAAACACGTTTGTTGTAGGGGAGCCCCCTTAAATATTTATTTTATTCTACTTTTTAGTATTTGTTGTTACCTATAGCGGCAACAGAAATACATTATATGTGAAAATTTCAACTGTTTAACTATCACGGTTCATGAGATACAGCCTGGTGACAGAAGGAATTCAAATTCAAATCTTTAGTTTGCCAACTAAGTGTTACAAGAGTTCTTAAAATAATAACATGTAGGTACTTAAGACTTAGTAACCGCTAAGGTATTGCAAACAGAAGGTATACATATATTATATACTATGTAACAACAGAACTTTATAAAAAATAAAAAATAAACTTTATTATATTATTAATGTGGATTTTTTTTAGAGACCCTGTATAGGTGGCGAGCCTACGTGTCAGGTGTTAGGTAATCATTTATTGAGTAGTAATTTTCATTTAATAAAAATATTTTTAAGGATTTTGAAAATGCTTTGAATTTGTTTTCATTTTTAATATTTGCGGGGAGTTTATTAAATATTTTTACTGCCATATAATACGGACTGGAGTTTAACATTTTAATTCTAGATTGTGGAAGGTAGAGTCTATTTTTAAGTCTGGTATTTATGTTATGTGTGTCTTTAACTTTAAGAAAATTTATCATGTTTTTGAAAGTAAAAATGCATATATCGTAGTATACAAAGATGGAAGTGTTAGAAATTTAAACTTTTTGAAAAACGGTTTACAAGATTGAGTGTTGTCTATTTGGGCTATTATCCTTACTAGTTTTTTTTGCATTTTAAACAGGTATTCCATATCTGTGCTATGACCCCATAGCATAATGCCATATTTGAGTTGTGAGTACGCAAAAGCATAGTAAGCAGTAATAGCTGCTTCTTGGTTTGTGCTAAGTGCCAGTTCAAAAAGATCATAAGAGAATTTTGATAGTTTCATTTTAATATATTTTATGTGTGTTTTCCAATTTAAATGAGTGTCTATTATTGTTCCAAGGAGGTTGAAGTTATCTACTGTTTCGATTTTTGTATCATTAATAGTGACATTTAAGTTTAATGGAGATTTACAATACGGTCTAAATTGCATTATTTTTGATTTGGAGAAATTTATTGTTAGGTTATGTTGATTTAGCCAGGAAAAAATGTCTTCTATTGTTTTTGTGAGTACGCTATTAATTGTAGTTATATCTTCGCATTTTATAAGTACAGACAGGTCATCAGAATCAAATCATCAAATAAAACTGGCAGGGCTGCATCACTTTTGACAATTTTAGGTAGGTCATTTATATAAATAAGAAAAATAATACAGCCAAGCACGCTTCCCTGTGGTATTGAGCCTGTTAATGTTGTTTCTTTCGAAGCGACTGATGTAATTTGTCTACTTTTTATGTCAAAATGATCTATATTTACCATTTGTTTCCGGTTATGTAAATATGATTTAAACCAAGAATAGCTAGGGCCACGTACCCCCGAACCGTACAGTTTTGATAATAAAATATTATAATCTACGCTTTCGTACGCTTTCGTCATGTCCAGTAATAAGCCAACGCCATACTTTTTACTGTCTAGGTGACTGAGGGCCGTCTGTACATACCGGTACACTGCAGATGTTGTTGATTTAGTTTTACGAAATCCGTTTTGATGCTCATCTAAAATATTGAACTTTTCCAAAAAAATATATAATTGATTACACATAGCCTTTTCGAAAACTTTTGAAAGACAGACAGACAGACAGACAGACGGTCAGCGGAGCCTCAGTTATATGGTCCTGTTTTACCCTTTGGGTACGGAACCCTTAAAATACCTAGACTAGGTTAAACCGATTTCTAAAGAATAACCAATCAGTTTAAAATGTCGACACATCAGCCATGTCTCGGTAATGATGACATACATTTAAAATTGATTGGCTAATCTTTAGACAGTGTTTAAATCTAGTGTATCTTTTTTTGTAATAACATCCAATCTGTTGCCGCTTTAAAAACTGGAGTCGTATCTCATTATTTACGTACTATTTACTATTTAAACACTTAATTAGTCTATTTATTTATGGTTAAATCCGTTAAAACATATCGTCAATGAATGGAATCAGTAATTAAGTATCTTCAAGTTATGATGACGTTATAACACGTCCGTTCAATTCAAAGTGTTCTCAATAGTTGATAACCTATCAGTAAAACGTTGCATAAAACATACACTAGTCATAATATACGTAGAGTTTGCGTATGTTTGAAGTTAATTAGAGGTGTAAACAAATCATTAAAATTTTATCATCATTGTCAATTCACGTCAAAGAACTGCTGGACTTAGGCCTCTGCCAAATGCTCGACCGACAATAAGGATAACGACGGTACAGGAAATAAATTCTATTTAGTTCGTCAGTTAGATTATCAGAAAATAATGAAATAGTTATCTATAGATACAATTGTTATGATATTCCATAGGAACCGTACCTTTTTCTAGGATTAAAGTAATCCTACGTGCTATTCCAGACTATAATCTATCTCTGTGCCAAATTTCATTCAGATTCGTTAGCCGTTCTATCTTGATTGAGTCACAATCATCCATCAAAATTTTTGCATTCATAATACGAGTGCCGTGTGGTGCCGGCACGTTAAAAGAATTGCACCACCTTTTCTCTTCCTATGGGTGTCGTAAGAGACGACTACAGGAGAACCGCCACAAGAAGACGGGCAGCAGCGTCTTCTCTCCACCATTTGCCAAACTTCGATCGCCAACCCGCCTGCCAAGCGTGGCGATTATGGCAAAATCCTCCTTTTGGAGAGGCCTTGTCCAGCAGTGGACTGATATAGGCTGGTGATGTGATGAGATGAATAAGAGTAGTAGTAATATAAGGCTCTTTTCCTGGCACAAACGGTGCACAGGATAAAACCTTCTCTAGAATGTAACAAATACTTTTCTGCAAACCGCATCAAAATCGGATGAACCAAACGCGAGATAAACGCGGACAAACATCCATACATGCATACATACATACAAACATACAGGTCAAACTGAAAACCTCCATTTTTTAAGTCGGTTAAAAATCGATACGATCATGTCATCCACGTATATCATTTTCCTTGTTCCAGGCAGCAAGTGGAACGTGTGAACGTGAACTTCCACGAAGAGCAGCTGACCTTCAAAGAGATAAACGACTTCCGGTTCCTGCCTAACAGGTCTCGGGGACCACACTTCGACCAGGTCATCGTGCCCAACATGCCTTTACTGGTCAGTACTACTAGCGCCACAGAAATTGAGCGTTGGGCCAAAGATGGCGCAGAAGAACATTACTTTATTGGCTAGTTGTAGTCGTGCGGCGCGCCTGCTTTGCTGGCCGGGATTGGGAACCCTCTTTGCCCCAGCGCTCATCATCGATGCCACGTACTGTATTCATCATCATCTCACGGAAAAACTACTCGCCACCAACTCCATAAACGAGGGGATTATAGGAGTCACCAAAGTTTAACTGGGAGCACCTGACCAAACCCTTTCGCATTTAGTAAATGAATACATGCTTCGCTATTTTCCCGGTGGAATATCGGAATTCTATGGAACACAGTAACACCTACCGCAGCTGGCTAAAAATGCTTGGATATAAATTGTACCACGCAGAATGAATGCTATACGGAATAATAACATCCATCATCTGGACATAAGACACTTCCAAAGTTCCAATGAGTCTGATTCTTGGCTATTCTTTTATATCTGCTGCCGCCTGCCAACAACATAGTTTTCATCGCTCCACCTTGTTGGAGCCTCAAGCTGCGTTTGCGCATTCGCAGCCATTGTTTCCAACAAAAAAATGCTATTAGAATAAGTATAAAAAATCTAATTAATCGCACCAATTATGTTTTCAAGACTATGGGTTATCTCGATTCTGTAGTGCTTCGGTGATGTTTTCTGAGGCGCGTAGATTATTTTTATACTAGGTCGTGTGCATCACGGATACGATACTTCTTGGCTTAAAATCAGTTGCACTACGAACACAAAAAACTTCAGGTTAGGAACGATGTTTGAAGTAGGGCAGGTGACCCAGTTGTGGGCTTTTTAAGAGTTTTGTCCACTTCTAGGCGGCCTTAATTTATAGTACTTCAAGTCAAATACAATATTTTGATATTATTAAAAATATATTAACTAAGCCTAACAAAAAATAATTTTCCGTAATTTTACCAATTTTTCAGGGGGTGTCAAAAGTGTTGGTAGAGCAGCCACTAGCAAGGTTGCCGGTGATGACCATACTGCCATTCATGGATCACTCTGAAGCATTTGTTCAACTACCTCTACATAGGTCAGTAGCATCAAGCACAAATCCTATAGAGTCATCATCATCATCATTTCAGCCACAGGACGTCCACTGCTGACTATCAAACCTGATAGGTGGCGCCTTGTGCTGGTAGTGCTGGTACTGCCCGCAGTGATTTGATAAGTGGTTCGGCCACTGCTGTTGTCAAATCATTACATAGTTAAGCTCAGTTGCTTGTGTCCTTGTGTCAAACAAGCGAGAACAAAAAATCCGGCCAACTGCGAGTCGGACTCGTGAACGAAGGGTTCCGTACCGTTATCTATAAAAAAGGCAAAAAAAATCACGTTTGTTGTATAGGAGCCCCCCTTAAATATTTATTTTATTGTTTCTTAGTATGTGTTGTTATAGCGGCAACAGAAATGCATCATTTGTGAAAATTTTAACTGTCTTACTATCACGGTTCATGAGATACAGCCTGGTAACAGACGGACAGGCAGACAGACGGACAGCGGAGTCTTAGTAATAGGGGGACCCTATATGTTTTACCCTTTGGGTACGGAACCCTAAAAACTAACATTGACATTTACTTGGACATTGGTTTACAAGACCAAACACGCTGGCGCCATCTGACATAAGCTTTGAATGTGCTTTCCACTGGGAAAGCACTCACTGGAGTAGACCTTTGTGATGCCAGTCTGTAAACTACACAAAGCCAGAAAAAAGACTCTACATAAGCCGGACATAATTAGATATTTTGAATCCGGATACATTTGAAGGTGAATAAAAAAAATACATCACAATTATTTTTCGGTTAGATTCCCGGTCGGGTCAATGTAGAACACGAACTTTCCTATATTGGCTCGGCTTTGGGTGTTGTGGTACCCTCGTTGTTTCTGATTTCTATAACACAAGTGCTTAGACTACTTACCTTAGGATCAGATCAATGTATCTGATGTTGTCCAGTATTAATTTATATTTTAATTAGTTTAGTGATAACCACTAGCGTGCAAGCTTAAAAGACAGAGAGTTACATTGGCATTGAAATATGTTGGCCGTGGCTTTTTCAATATTTACATTTAGTTACTAAGAATCTAGCTCAAAACTCACGCCCATCGGTAAATTCCTCTAATCGTCACGATCATTATTTTTCAGATTCCTCTGGGGATACGAAGATATGATTTTCAATGCTGCCAAGCCATTTCTAAGCATACGAGGAGAGCTTAAAGTCAACCAGTTTGGATTGTTAGCTGCTGTAAGTAACCACAAATACTACTAGTACTAAGTTTATAATTAACACGATGCCCTCATTTTGGAGGCTTCTGGGACTTCCGAATAAAATCAAATAAATAAACTACTCGACTTGAACAATGACACAAATTATCTGTCCCCAAATGCAAAGCTTGTACAATAGACTAGATAATGACATACTTAAATCCATTTGCTCGTGCTTATCACACAAATGTATTTCTGCTATAAATATTATATACATACTGCTATTAATTACGTAACACCCCGCTTGAACCCCAATAGAGGCTACTGTGCCAATACACCAGAATCGGGTCAAATATATGCCTAATTAAAAGTCTATAGACTAATTTTAATTATATTGTTTTAAACTTTCATGATCACTAACATTAGAATAGTTTGTTACGGGATTGCTACCATGTACCTTATTTTTGAGTTCCCGATATTTCGGCACTGTTGCAAGCGCCACTACATACCAAGAATGGTCAGGGAAGCGATTGAAATTACAAAGTACAAAAATTTCAATCGCGAGGATGGGTTTAAATTGTCAAGTGTCTGGAATCCAGTGATTCGTATGTGCAAAAACCCGAAAAAACAACAAACTGCTGTTTCGCGGTCAGATACTGTTTGTGCGTCGAGAACAGGTGCGAGAAAATAGTGAGTTTGTAGACAATGGTACCGGCACGTGCAATTAAAGACAGCGAAAGAGGGTAGACCGATATGTTTGCCCTTAACAACTTACCCGCAAGATCTTCAGTCACTCCGTGATCATGGCGCTTGCAACAGTGCCGAAATATCGGGAACTCAAAAATAAGGTAGCAATCTCGTAAAAAACTATTCTAATTTTAATTAATTTATTCGGGATTTTAACTTTGTTTTTATTCAAATGATAATGACCACAAAAGTCATTAGGAATTTTTGGATATTTACATTTCTAAAATATATCTTATTTGCAGAAAAACCAAACGTTATCAGAGAGCCTGACCATAAACACAGGAGTCGAAGACATGGACAAGATGAACGTCATCGTGGAAGTGGAAGGGAAACCACAGCTCGACATGTGGACTGGAGCTGACTGTAATAGGTAATGACTTACACATTATTTAGTTTAAAAAAGTCAAAACCCAACTGGATGAAGTTTTTTTTTTAAATCGATCCGCTCGCCATTGATTCATATCAAAAACGTTATTCTTGATACTTATTTAAATTTAAAAAAAAAATTGTTAGTTCTATTTTTAAACGCATTTTGAGGTTTATTTGCATTTTTTTGTGCTTAAGGAACACTTGAAAAAAAACACCACCATTTTTTTCCAATGTTACCTTGTCTTTAGGTAGCTTAGATGTTTGCAAAAACTAAATTTAAAATTATCCGTTTTCTAGGAGCAGTCCTTAGAGCAAGAAGAAACAAAAAACCTTACCTGCTGTTTAACAATAAAACATACTTATCATAGCGATAATTGCAATTATAACTAAGTTCACTTACTGACATGAAATGTAATGTTTTATTACCTCGTTACTAATTGCTAATTTCCTTGAATTGGCAAATGAATCAAAACAAGATATACAAACAGGGACAAATTGTGTTTTTAAATCGTTCAGAGATAGTTAGGTTTTCTTATCATACTCTGATACCCTCATTTGACCTTTTACATTATGACACTAGACTGGACTTGTCACAATTAAAGTTAGTACAGCAAGGCCACTACAAGAGAAATCGGAGCGGAGCGAAACGAAGATTAAAAATTCAAATCACTCTGTCGTAGTTCAGCTTTGGAATTTGGAGTAGGGTTGATCACAAAAAGTCAGTCAAACCAGCCAAGTGCGAGTCGGACTCGCACACGAAGGGTTCGGCAAACAGAGCAAAAAAATTACGTTTGTTAAATATTTACTTTGTTCTGGTTTTTAGTATTTTTTTGTTATAGCGGCAACAGTTATACATCATCTGTGAAAATTTTATAACTATCACGGTTCGTGAGATACAGCCTGGTGATAGATGGACAGACAGACGGACAGCGGTGTCTTAGTAATAGGATCCCGTTTTAACCTTTGGGTACGGAACCCTAAAAACGCGGTAAAGACATGACTGAAGCGACCTTTAACTTACCTACGTTTCGTTTCGCTCGCCTTGTGGCTTGTTGTAAACATAAGTATTTTATTGGTTTTCTTAATTCGTATCGTATTAGCTTAAAATATGATGGCAGCTACTCGACCACAGATGCTTAAAGAGTTAAAAACTCGGATGTAATCCTAAAGGTTATAAGGTCACTAGAGTAGTACCTACTAAATATTGCATTAAACTTTTTACAAAATATAAAACCGACTTCAAATTAAAAAAAAATATCTTAAAAATGTATTTTTAAGATGGCTCTTTTTTTAGACGTCGCGCAAAATCTTTAATGGTATGAAACATGATTTGGAATTTTATTTTTAACTAACAACCAGGCTTACTAAGTGTTTCGTACTTGGCATAGGCTGACTTAAGGTATTCATTTTATAACTCTTTATAGCTGAAGTTTACGATTTGTAGTGTAATTGATGTCGTCAAGGGTCAAGGTATCACGAGAAATCGATTATAATGAAACTAGGATCAAACTAAAATTTAGATAGGACCATTTCAATATAATTAAGATTCTTATTCATTAGTTAAATTTTACTGTATTCTTAGGATTTGATTCTACTGTTTTATACAACTTTATCTATTTTAAAATTAAGAAAAAATCATTGTTCTCTGACAACTGAATACTGATATTAGCTGGTCGGTGGTTGTGTTTGTTTTTTTCTTGTTTTCGATGTTAGTCCCATAAAAAGTTTAAGCACTAGAATCGCCCTCTAAATAGAAAAATTTCTTATAAATTTTTACCTGTAGTTTATATGCTCAATCCAATAAAAAAAAATACATAAAAAATATAACTTTCGATAATTGCAATAGATAACTGAATCTTTATATTTTAATGTAAACGACAGCTTTCTTAGACCAGAGTTTACTCTCGATCCATCTGTTTGTTTTTTTAAACTACATAGTTAATTGGTTACCAAAACCCTACTGAGTATTTCTTCACTGTGTGCCAGTGATAAAATGCAACAAATTCTCATTCAACTTGCCATACACTGATAACGGGGAGCTGAATGTTGGCAGGGGAAATACATGATTTGAAATAAGATAATTTGAAATGATTTTTAATGATTTCCGAGAAAAATTGCTCTCATGGAAATTATTATTCAAATTAGCTTAGAATATAATTTTACCAATAATAATGATGAATTATAGATAACGTGACTCTTGCAAACGAATAAAAACAGCCGTAAATCCGTAAAATATTTAAAGTCACCAAACAAATTTGTAACTCTTCGAATTGCAAAGCTAAAGTACCTAGCAATGGGAGTCCCTCGCAGAACTGACAATGACAACCGTTGGAGAAGAAAGGTTCTCGAGTGATGACCACGAAATGCCTCTCGATTCCCAAAAGCCATGTATCCATCCACTATGTTCGCGAACCTCTTGCGCTCGGCGCTCTTGCAACTGCGCCACACAGTGGATACGTGCGCGCTCCCGGAGCGTGCAGCGTGCCGCGGCCCCCGCACGCGGCGCTGTGTGGGCGCACACGCGGGGGAGCGCGATCCGTATCCATTGAAGCAGTTGTAGGAGCGCGGAGCGTAATAGGTTCGCGAACATACTGGATATAACTTAAGAAACACGCAAAGAACTCGCTCTTATCTCACCTATGGGACTACCTACAATAGCGTCTTTAGAGCGTCGACGTCGTACGTCGTGGCAGCGTCCAATCAGAGTTGACGCAACGCTTGCGTAGCAGCATCTACTTAACGCTGATTGGCCAGTGCTACATCCTCGACGCTCGAAATTTCGAAAGTGTGAGGGAGGCCTAAAAAAACATATATGCCTCTATCTTTTTAAAAAGTAGGTTTACATTTCATAACGTCGATGAGTGAGTTCAGTATCAAAGTAAGCGCAGTTTTGTTGAATCAGGAACACACTGTGTAGGCCACCAGCCTCCCACCCGATGGACTGACGACCTAGTCTAGGTTGCAAAAGTTCTATTGGAGAGACCTATTTCCATTAGTAGATTTTTAATCCTTAAAAGTCTTCGACGCACTGCCCGGGCAGTCCGATTTTTATTCGACGTCAATTAGAAGCATGCGTGCGTAGACCATAAAGTTGACCGATTACCACTAATCACATATTAGTGGTCTGTGGTTTTAGTGTACTGATGATGCTTATAATGATATTAAAATCTTTTACCACTGTAGTCTAAAACGTTACAGCGCCATCTACCGCCTTCGCCGCAGTCTAAAACATAACAACGCCATCTATCGCCGCGCTAAGCAAACTATTCTCTTCTGTTTCTAGCATCGATGCTACAGACGGCTCCATCTTCCCACCATCCAGGCTGGACAGGAAGCAAGTGCTGTACGTTTTCTATCCCAATCTGTGCAGGAGACTTCCTTTCCATTACGAGAAAGATGTTGAGGTGAGTTCATTTTGCTAAACTTTAACGACAATTTTTATCAACCAATTTGCAACTTTAAGTCGAACTAATGCAATTCTATAATATTTCAATTGAGAAAAATGAGGGTGGGATTAGACACAGTGAACCAAGCGGGGTGACACAATGGAACTTAGGGTGGGGTGACAGGCGTTGAACTTAAGGCGGGGTAACAAAACCTATTGCAGGGTGACACACTGTGACCCTAAGGCGCGGTGACACACTGTTAACCTAGGGTGGGGTAACACACTATGAACCTAGGACGGGTTGACTGTGTTCCTAGGGTAAGGTGACACACTGTAAGCCTCGGGTGGTGTGACACACTGTAAACCTAGGCCGCGGTGACATCTGTAAGCTTTAGGTGGGGTGACACACTGTAACTATTCTATTTGACCTTATGTGACCTTCCATGCTAGATCGTATATAGTTTTGTCGATATTTTTTACACTATCATGTTAAACGATTATTACCAACACAACAGTTATATTCCAACATCACCCCCACAGCTAGACGGCATCCCCCTCCTCCGGTACCGGCTGCCCACCAACGTGTTCGACGACCCGGAGCACAACCCCGACAACCAGTGCTACTGCGAGGTGGACTCCGCCACCTGCCCGCCGAAGGGCGTCATCAACATCACTGCTTGCACCATGGGTATGATTGATTATCGTAATCATCGGTATAAGTATACTCCGTAAAGAGGTATTCTCTAAGAAAATGCAGCTAAAAAATCAGCAAGCTAAGTACCGCACTGCAACTGCAACCAACTCGGATGACGCGCGTTGAACATTTGTAATGAGTATCGAGTTTTTGCGTTCTACCTTACAAATAATGTGATTGTGAGGTGGTGCGTAGTGAATCACATATTTTTTATGTGGGGAGAAGCGCAGTAGCTTGATATATTTAGTAGCGAGTCTTACTTGTTCTGTGTTTAGCTCATAATTTTGTTACTTCGACTTTCCGTTTTCTAATTTATGGATAACTATAATTGGCCTTACTCTTTGTAAATTTAGTTAAATAATCGAACTGCATATAGGTAGGCTGTTGTTATTCCTAATAAAAAAAAACACTGTCACTTCCATCGTCAAACCCGTACCAATGTAGCAAAAAATAAGTTACTATTAATAAAATAAAAAATCATCGAACTCAGGTGGGACTCGAACCCATCACGGTGCGATGGGACTTGGGTTCGAGTCCCACCTGAGGTCGATGATTTTTATAAAGTGTTATTTATCTTTAATATAACCTTGCATGGAATTGCTAAAAACAAAAATTTGCTATTAATCAGTTAAGTATACAATTTTCGTATTTAAAAATGTTAAATACAATGACAAACCAAAAAAAAATACTGTAAAAATCTCATGACCAGCTGATAATTATGTACTTAGTCACTTCCCGAAGCGGTGGTCAGGCAAAGCTATATTTTGGGTCGAAAAATTATATGCTGTACCTATATACCTACTGTAAACTGAATAAACAACTGTGTCTTAGGCCAGAAGCCCAATTCTCGTAATTTAACAGTCACAATCCAGTGCCAATCTGGTCTCAGTAACACTTTTCTGGACACCCAGACAACCTGAATAATTGTGTCTTGGTTGGTACTTTCTTTCCGCTTGCCGGTACGCGGCCTCCATTCCAGAACTATTCTCCCCCATCGGCGGTCAGTTCTACGTGCTGTACACGTACCGGAAATTTAAGCGCAACGTAGGACGTCCACCCACAAGGTGGACAGACGACCTGGTAAAGGTTGCAGGAAGCCGCTGGATGCAGCCGCGCGCAAACGGACAAGCTGGGAGTCACTGGGGGAGGCCTATGTTCAGCTGTGGACGTCCGCCGGCTGAAATGATGATGATGATGATCTTCCTTTTCTACTCATCCTGTATAATTGTATCTTGGTACTTCCAGGAGCCCCAGCCCTGGCCTCGTTCCCTCACTTCAGCCACGGCGACCCGTCTCTCCAGACCCTGATCACTGGACTCCACCCTGAGAGAGAATATGAGAACTATCTGGACATCCACCCGACCCTTGGTATCGCTCTGAGAGGGAAATCCAGGTAAATATAAATAATAACGCCAGAATTATCGTCATTCATTTTATAACCATGAACTTGTACTAGTGCACCACCAACTTACATATATACTGCCTGTCGATTCTCTAAGAAAAACGCAACGGACTCGCTCTAAAACTCGACTTAGCCGTACAAACGAACATAGCCTCTATCTTGTTAGTAAGAAGGTTCATATTATTTATCATTGATGAGCGAGTGCAGCGACGAAGTGAGCGCGGTTTTGTTTACAGAATCCACAGGCTGTACCTCTACAAACAAATGTTTTGACGACCTCCGTAGCCGAGAGGCGAGCACGCCGGACTTGGCGCTCGCCCTTTGATACACATGTCTAGATTGCCTGTTCGAGTGTCATAAACGTCAAAAAATATATAAGCCAACTGTTGGCGCCAAAGTTTGTTTCTTCCGCTCAGTGGCGCGCTTTTCAAAGTCAAAGTCATTTATTTTTGCAAATTGGCCATCAATGGCACTTTTACATGTCCCATTTTTTTTTCCTACCACCGCTTCGGGACTACATATCGGCTGGTGATGAGAAGAAACGGCGCAACAAACTCAGTCACCTTGTTACCTTAGCAACCCATAATTGATACCATAGTAACTATAGTTATTACACACTCAAATCTGGCCTGTTCTTTTGGTGACAATTGTAGCACCACACTATCTAGACATCTCATCTCTCTGGGATCACAGAGGTGATGGCGACGTTTATTTCAGTTCTTTATCGACTTTTAACATTTATTTAAGTCAGTCTTCTTGTGGCGTGTGTATTAAGAAATAACACTTGAAAACATAATAAAAGAAAACCTTTTTTTTTTTTTCCAGCTTACAAATAAACTTGCAAGTGACGAAGTTTCCGTCTTTCGCGACTCTGAGTTTTCTACCTCAAGGACTGATCCTGCCGGTTGCGTGGCTTGAAATGGTAAATATATATTATTTTATTAGTAGGAACTTCTATATTAGGGAAAATTCTCCTGCCTAAATAGTTATTACTTTGAAAACCATCGTCCAAAATGGAGAAGGAATTTACCATTTTTTATTATTAAAGCCGCCATATAATAGTAATACACACGCGGACTCTGTATACCTTATTTTAACACGTCTTATTTATTACGGTTCAAAAGATACAGAATTGTGTGTGATCGATCAAAGATCGATGGACAAATATGGACCGGTGTTTGGCGTCCTTTGACTTTGGCCATTATGTAGAAAATGTTAGGTATATTTTTGCAATTTTAATGTTACCTCATGTTACCTATTATGTTTGTTAATGTTTGTCATTGTTGTCTATTATTACATCAAATCACGCTATTCCAAATCTTAATAAACTTGTTTGTTTTAATAAAATGGACATCATATTACAAAATTGCGCCAAACACAAGCCCGCCAAGTTCATGATGTCTGTTTATTACTTAACATTATTCTGTTACAAATCCTGATAAATGTGTTTATAGTACATTATGATACAAGTGTGCTACGTTGGTCATTATACACGAGGCATTATTATGAGCGCGAGCCGCAGGCGAGCGCGGTAAGGAAGCCGAGTGTGATAATGATCAAGGCACACGAGTTGCATACGACGTTTTTCAACACAATTGCGAGGAAAAAACAAACTAAAATCTAAAATACCTTCTCCGAATATGACTTGGCGTTTTTGCTGTTTTTCTATGCATTTTGGCGGCAACAGGCTATCACTCGCGTTTCGTGCCTCGATAAGTATTTCCGACGGGGTTGAATAACATTTTACTCGTCTTTACTATTTAAAGTAGACATTTTTGATAGTAATTAACCACACAGCAACAACTTTATCAAATAATAATAGAAAATTGCACGTAAGTTTTGTTTTTTTCGCGCGCCGCAATTTCGATGCGCGCGCAGGTTCAATAATGGCACAGGAAAAACTGGCTGTTCAGCCGAGTAGCAGCAATTTAAAAAATAAAATAAACTATAAATTATTGTTTCTAAAAATGATAGTTAAGTTAGTTTGTGTTTATTAATATACAATTTAATAAAATGAAATATTTATTTGTCATCTTAACCCTTAAATAATTTAATATTCGTAAAATATTCAATGTTCTTAGACACAAACTTTTGCTGGATTTTTTAAAAAAAAGTTTAAATTACCGCACTAGTGCGATAATCTTTTTACAGCACAAGTGCGTAATATGATGAGTTATGATACTAAAAACGGTGTTATAAGAGTGAATTTACGAGCAACTGTGTTGAAAAATAAATTAACCTCATATTACAAAATGGCGCCCAAAAAAACCCCCAAAACCGGGTCGGCATTTTTGATAATTGACTCCCAGAATCCTCTTATAAATGGAGCGTTAACAACCTCATATTACAAAATGGCGCCAATAAACCCCTAAACCAAGTTGCCATTTTTGATAAAAGTCTCCTAGAATCCTCTCATAAATGGAGCGTTGACAAGTACCATTTTATGCTTACAGGCCGTTGAAGAGCTACCAGAAAGTCTTCGGACATTGATCTACCACGGAACGTATTCCACCGCTGCTGCCCAACTCGGGCTGGCTGTGGTCAGCATAGCCTCACTCATCGTTTCAGGGCTATGCCTGTTTATGCTCTTAATTGGCCGAAGACCGAAGCCCTGTGCCACTGTCAAGATACCTATTGAAACAGAAATGAAGAGCCCAGAACCTTGAGTGAGATAGTTGTGTTTTTAAGGTTTTAAGGACCTCAATGATTTACTTAAAGCGTTACTTTTAAACTTTCGCGATGCTTAATTTAAAACTCATTGAAACGGGAATTCCCGTTTAAATGAGTTTTAAATTACTTAAAGCGCTTTTACACTTGGTTTGGCCACGCAAGTGTAAGTTACATATTAAATTGACAGAAGCGCTTTTTTTCTTTATTTATTGTAAGGTGTCCTTAAGAATATAATTAAAATCTTAGACTATTACATATCAGCGTTGATGAGTTTATTGAAAAATTAAGGATACCTACTTTTCTATATTTACTATCATATCGTAAATAAACATGCATTTTTAGTAAATAACTCCACGTTTTATGGATCTAATAAGTTATGTGACTTTTAGAAACTGATAACATCGCTCAAATGCAGTAACATCTTTTATGGGCTCAACATCTAAATCAAAAAAATCCACTTCCCTTTACTAAATAAATTAGGATTTCATAACTTAGTAAAGTATGATTTAAATTGAACTTTGAACTTGAAATAAAGGTAGCCAAGGATAGCGCTCTTAAATTCAAATCATTAATTATGTGCTACATTAAATATAGGTTACCTATATGCTTGCCATTTTTATTATCATAAATAATAATTAATTAACTAAAAAAAAATACCTAAGTATATTTTGTTTCATAAAGGAGTATTACAAAACAAACGCTAATTTAAAAACTTAACACTCAATAACTTTTGTTTATAATGTAAGCAACTTCGCAACTTAACACGGCAGTTGACGCGCGGCCAAGTCGCCTAGTGTGAAAGTGCTCTTCTGATCTTTTACGCCAGTTCCGAGCAAACCAAAAAATATTATAGTTATTCCATAGGATATTAGCATTGTAACATTTGTAACCTCACTTCGAAAGAATTCTATTTTAATTGCAAGCTAAATCAAACGCCCCGAGAACTTATGATGTCGGTATTTTATTTACCTCAAGGAAACCATGCAGCCTATTTTTTTGTAAAAAAAAAAGATAATTTTTGTGAGATGAATTAAAACATTTATAAGTTTTTTCCTTGAACAGAAATCGAACCAGGAAAGACATACATCCTATATATAGAAACTTAAATAGAATCGCTGTGAAAGTGACTAACACTCTCAAAGTTATTAGCAAAATTACTTTAGAAATTATTGATTGTAGACCACATTCTTACAGAAATAATAAACTATTGGCGTAGTAGCGTGGTGACTCGCCTTGAACGCAGAGGATCCGGGATTCGAATAGTTTCAGGTCAATTCTAAAAATATTTTTAACTGGCTTGGGTCTGATGTCCATCAAACTATATTGTCCGATTCAAAAATTATAGAATAGAATAGAAAACGTTTATTTGACACACATAGGCATAGTTACAAACAGGATTACATTGAACATACAAAAAGAGTGTCAAAAAGGTCCCCGCTCAGCATTTGTCGTTACAGCCGAAGCCGTAACGACGCTGGTTTTCAGCGGCAACCTCGACTAGGACGTGGGACGAGTAGTGATTATGTTGTCTCTTAAAAAGAGATTTGCTGGCGTAACTTTTATTTTATAAATAAACAATTCCACTTTCGACTACAAGATGGCGCTAGTAGTACTAACATGAAAATATCGAGGTTCAAGTTAATAAAACTCCTCAATTTTGATCTGATTATTTTAGGAGTTAGGACCAATGAATTTGAAATAGGCTGTGCCTTACTAACGAAATATTTTTAGATTAATCATTTAGCATTTTACTAAACTAATTTCTAAGTGTAATTATGATAATTAAAATAAACGTTTTAGGGATTTTAACACCCTGTATAAAGGGGTAACAAGACAAGAGAAGGCAAACTTTGCTTGCCCTAATGTCATGTTAATGCAAAACAAACCATACTCCAAACAGATAAAGTAAAAAAAATCGCGACACAATTGAGCAGCTAATTATTCAGTGTACAAATAAAAACTAGAGCCATAAATTATTTAAAAAAAGATATATGCCTGTTGTCTATGGTTTTGGACATTAATTTTGTAATGTAGGAGCTTATAGCATTCAAATGCTCTAAGTGTAGGAGAATATTCCGTGTGGATTTGATTAAAAATATAAAGCTACAGTGGCGCCGCCAGTTTATGCTGTTCTACGGACACTTTTTAATACACAGAGATGGTCCTCCTTAGGCTCGGTCTATATCCAGCCGGAAACCGGACCGGGTTAACGCGGATTCAATCTTCTCTTAAGCAATAAGGTCGTTTTTTAAACAAATTCTCGCGGATACTTACGAATTCCGGCAGTGTATAGACCGAGCCTTACATCTACACTCAAAAGCAAGCATACACTTTAAATTATTTTAGAACAACATGGGCGCACATCTGTGGCGCTGCAACTGCACTTTAGTTATTGTTTTAAACTTCTGAAAGTAAGTAATGGCGTCTGTCGCTTTTTCACGATGCCAGCCTGTTAGGCGCTTTGCAGACGGCGGAGCGGGCCGAGCCGGTCTGTCCGCGAAGCAATAAAGGCCGCGTCTGCCCGCCGATGCCCGCAGCTGCCCTCGCCGCGAACACTAAGCACACCGCTGCGCCGCGAGTGTCCGCCGGGCAGCTGCGGCGCGGTCTTTTTGTCCTCCGTATGCGTTGGTAGTATAGGATTCCCTTTGCGCTATCCTTCGCGGTGAAATTGACCGGCCCGGCCCGCTCCGCCGTCTGCAAAACGTCTTAATAGTACACAGGCGGACAGAGTTAAGTTGCCTAACTAAAGGTATTAAAGGACACCTAAAATGGATTTAAACTGTGTCAATTGAACCGTAGTCGCGTACGTACATGGTGCCAAAGAGCTTTAATGAACCATAGACAAATTAATAGTTAAACATTTTTGTTTTTTTTTTGCATTCACTATAACTATTGCTAGTTTCAAAAAAAAGATTTTAAATTGAAAAAACAAATATTATTTTTTCCTCATAAAACATGGTTGCACGCATGATTAATGTTGTTGCGCTTCCAAACATTCCTATGATCCCGTTCTTGTTTAGATTAAGTTATGTGATTTGTTTTTTTTTAATTAAAAAATAGAATAAGATTTGATCGTTTCATGTTTTTATTATTACTTATGTTAAGGGGAAATCGACGCATTGACCTGAAGACGTTAAATTTCATTGTTTTTTGTGTTTTACAGTGCATCATACAATATTATTATTTATATAAACTTATAAAGTATTTTATGCAATTTAATCCATTTATGTATTAAACAAGTCCTCAAGTTTATGTAATAATGGTGAAATTACTGTTAAAAGTAAAATTATGTAGGTACAGCATGCATGCAGGTACGGACAACAGCTCGTCGACCTACCACAAAATGTCAAATTTTCTCATTTGAAAATGATCTCTATATGTCAGGCTTAAAGTTGAAAATCTATTGGAGAATTTTTGACTTTTGGGGTAGGTCGACGTGCTGTTGACTGTACATTATTTTTACAAAACTAAATTACAATCACAAAATCAAGAGACATCCTTACAAAAGCTACCAACGATTAAATTAAGATTATGAAGCAATGAAAATCTCAAAAAACACTTTATTATTATATTTGACGTCTATAACTGTCCAATGCTGCGGTAACCTAGGAAAATGAATTAAGCGAGCATTAAGGCCTAGGCCAAATAAAGGTGTTCAGTCTGCGTTCGTTGTAGCGTGCTCAGTGGCGATCGAATGTATGGTCTTGTAGCAGCGTGTTCACATAGACGCGTCTGCTGAGGCGTCTGCGCGCGGTTGCGTTCGGCGAACGTTCGGACGCTGCAGACGACTATTATTTTGAGATCACACGTGGTTACCTGTTTTTAGGGTTCTGTACCCAAAGGGTTAAATGGGACCCTATTACTAAGACTCCGCTGTTTGTCCGTCTGTCACCAGGCTATATCTCATGATTTTAACCGTGATAGTTGAAATTTTCACAAATTATGTATTCTCTTGCCGCTATAACAACAAAAAATACTAATAACAGAATAAAATAAATATTAAAGGGGGCTCTCATACCAAACAAACATGATTTTTTTGCCGTTTTTATAGATATTTTAATGATACGTTATATACTTACTTTAGATTGTGGATACTGGTGTACGGAACCCTTTGTGCGCGAGTCCGACTCTCACTTGGCCGGTTTTTACCTTTTTGGTTACGTGCATATTTTTTTAAAAACAGTGTCGCCATCTGGTTTCAGTGACTTTAATATATTTTTTTTACTATATTTATTTTTGTACTAGGTAAAAAGTTTTTAGAAGTACAAATAATCTAAGGTGCCAATGCTTTCCTATCATTTTTTTTTTGTAAATATTTAAATTTTATGTATGTTCAAATGTTGAGTATAATGGGGTATATTTTGACTGTAAAGAAATACAAATATAATTTGTTTTGTGATTACATTTGTTTGATTTTGGTAGGCAACACGCAACTGCGGTACATAACCCCCCCCCCCCCCCCCACACACACTAGCGTCTTTCGAGCGTCGACGTCGTGGCAGCGTCCAACCAATCAGCGTTAAGTAAATGCCGCTGCGCAAGCGTTGCGTCAACACTGATTGGACGTGTACTTCCGGCCGTCTGAGCCAGAGTCCTAGAGAGATCTCGCATATGTAGGCTGATAACGAATCGTAGGTGATGCCAATATACCTAGGTTTCATCGTTTGTGACGCAATAGATTTTTTGAAAATTGAAAAAAACCTGGCGCAGACAGCCAGAATTTCACGTTTTACGACACTCTGGATCTCAAATTCTAGAGGGTTTTAGGGCCCCGTTTCTTATCAAAAGTTTAGTGACGCGATATGTGACGGCATCTAAAGTAGTTTCATCCATTTTGATGCAATGGTTTTCGCGGAATCATGAAAAACGTGTGGTCAGACAGCCTGATATCCGGCTGTCTGAGCCATTTTGTTTTTGCAGATATATAACGAAATATCACATTTCAGACTCATCTTTATGGATTTTACTTTAGTGACGCGATATGTGACAGCTCTCGACCAGATTTGAACCTTCGTTACCCACGCGTTTAGGAGACATTCTGAAAAAACTGTTGGCACAGACAGCCGGAATCCGGCTGTCTGAGCCATCCAGTTCTACCACTTCCAGGTGTTCTTGGTAGCTGGAAACTCATCCAATCTTTAGTGACGGTGATGGTTAATACGAATTATCGTTTGTGACGGCTCTATATGCCGGCAAACAAAAGATATAAGCAAATCAATTGTTCTCCATACATCGCTGCATTAGGGTGACCACACGTCCCACTTTATTAGGTTAATTATGCAAATACTAGTATAGTAGAAAATCGAGGCAACTCGTTTTACGACAGCTGCTTGCCGTGTTCTTTAAATACGTATTTATCTGTGATTATTACCATGTCCATTTTATCTGTGAATGTGATATTTGATTTAACAATATTTACCATACTTTAGAAATAGCACTAGCACTCGCGCACGAAGGGTTCCGTATCATTTAAAAACGGCAAAAAAAACACGTTTGTTGTATGGGAGCCCCCTTAAATAATTATTGTATTCTGTCTTTTAGTATTTGCTGTTATAGCGGCAACAGATATACATCATCTGTTAAATTTTTAACTCTCTAACTATCACGGTTCATGAGATACAGCCTGGTGACAGACGGACGGACAGACAGACGGACAACGGAGCCTCAGTAATAGGGTCCCGTTTTACCCTTTGGGTACGGAACTCTAAAAAAACATGAATTTCTTATTTTCTGCATCTTGACCCAAATGGGCCGTAGGCATGTGGGACGAGTTGATAAATTACTCAATGAAACGGGAGAACGACTTGCAAAATAAAGGTATTATTTAAATTCATTTTTTGCATCTTGTCCCTAATGGGCCGTTCCAGCATTTCCAGTAAAACACAGCAAATTACTCTGAATAAGAGTGGTCAAACAAATTTTCCTCTTGAATCACTTAGGGTAAGCCCTAAACAAGTCACACTTAACCCAAAAAGCAATTATTAGTGTTGATTGGTCCTTCATACCAACGTATACGCAAATACGTATTTAAAGAACACGGCAAGCAGCTGTCGTAAAACAAGTTGCCTCGATTTTTTCTACTATACTAGTATTTGCATAATTAACCTAATAAAGTGGGAAGTGTGGTCACCCTAATGCAGCGATGTATGGAGAACAATTGATTTGCTTATATCTTTTGTTTTCCGGCATATAGAGCCGTCACAAACGATAATTCGTATTAACCATCACCGTCACTAAAGATTAGATGAGTTTCCAGCTACCAAGAACACCTGGAAGTGGTAGAACTGGATGGCTCAGACAGCCGGATTCCAGCTGTATGTGCCAACAGTTTTTTCAGAATGTCTCCTAAACGCGTGGGTAACGAAGGTTCAAATCTGGTCGAGAGCTGTCACATATCGCGTCACTAAAGTAAAATCCATAAAGATGAGTCTGAAATGTGATATTTCGTTATATATCTGCAAAAACAAAATGGCTCAGACAGCCGGATATCAGGCTGTCTGACCACACGTTTTTCATGATTCCGCGAAAACCATTGCATCAAAATGGATGAAACTACTTTAGATGCCGTCACATATCGCGTCACTAAACTTTTGATAAGAAACGGGGCCCTAAAACCCTCTAGAATTTGAGATCCAGAGTGTCGTAAAACGTGAAATTCTGGCTGTCTGCGCCAGGTTTTTTTCAATTTTCAAAAAATCTATTGCGTCACAAACGATGAAACCTAGGTATATTGGCGTCACCTACGATTCGTTATCAGCCTACATATGCGAGATCTCTCTAGGTGTACTTCCGGCCGTCTGAGCCAGAGTCCTAGAGAGATCTCGCATATCTAGGCTGATAACGAATCGTAGGTGACGCCAATATTCCTAGGTTTCATCGTTTGTGACGCAATAGATTTTTTTAAAAATTGAAAAAAACCTGGCTCAGACAGCCAGAATTTCACGTTTTCCGACACTCTGGATCTCAAATTCTAGAGGGTTTTAGGGCCCCGTTTCTTATCAAAAGTTTAGTGACGCGATATGTGACGGCATCTAAAGTAGTTTCATCCATTTTGATGCAATGGTTTTCGCGGAATCATGAAAAACGTGTGGTCAGACAGCCTGATATCCGGCTGTCTGAGCCATTTTGTTTTTGCAGATATATAACGAAATATCACATTTCAGACTCATCTTTATGGATTTTACTTTAGTGACGCGATATGTGACAGCTCTCAACCAGATTTGAACCTTCGTTACCCACGCGTTTAGGAGACATTCTAAAAAAACTGTTGGCACAGACAGCCGGAATCCGGCTGTCTGTGCCATCCAGTTCTACCACTTCCAGGTGTTCTTGGTAGCTGGAAACTCATCTAATCGTTAGTGACGGTGATGGTTAATACGAATTATCGTTTGTGACGGCTCTATATGCCGGCAAACAAAAGATATAAGCAAATCAATTGTTCTCCATACATCGATGCATTAGGGTGACCACACTTCCTACTTTATTAGGTATGCAAATACTAGTATAGTAGAAAATCGAGGCAACTCGTTTTACGACAGCTGCTTACGGTGTTCTTTAAATACGTATTTTCGTATACGTTGGTATAAAGGACCAATCAACACTAATAATTGCTTTTTGGGTTAAGTGTGACTTGTTTAGGGTAAGTAATTCAATAGGAAAATTTGTTTGAACACTCTTATTCAGAGTAATTTGCTGTGTTTTACTGGAAATGCTGCAACGGCCCATTAGGGACAAGATGCAAAAAATGAATTTAAATAATAGCTTTATTTTGCAAGTCATTTCCCGTTTCATTGAGTAATTTACCAACTCTTCCCACATGCCTTCGGCTCATTTGGGACGAGGAGCAGAAAATAAGAAATTCATGATTTTTTAGGGTTCCGTACTCAAAGGGTAAAACGGGACCCTATTACTGAGGCTCCGCTGTCCGTCTGTC
Source organism: Anania fuscalis (assembly GCA_950371115.1). NCBI lineage: Eukaryota > Metazoa > Arthropoda > Insecta > Lepidoptera > Crambidae > Anania > Anania fuscalis. The sequence goes on from OX493355.1 coordinate 2,756,413, forward strand.
TGTCCGTCTGTCACCAGGCTGTATCTCATGAACCGTGATAGTTAGAGTTGAAATTTTCACAGATGATGTATTTCTGTTGCCGCTATAACAGCAAATACTAAACGACAGAATAGGATAATTATTTAAGGGAGCTCCCATACAACAAACGTGATTTTTTGCCGTTTTTAAATGATACGGAACCCTTCGTGCGCGAGTGCTAGTGCTATTTCTAAAATATGGTAAATATTGTTAAATCAAATATCACATTCACAGATAAAATGGACATGGTAATAATCACAGAATAAATACGTATTTAAAGAACACGGCAAGCAGCTGTCGTAAAACGAGTTGCTCCGATTTTCTACTATATTAGTATTTGCATACCTAATAAAGTGGGAAGTGTGGTCACCCTAATGCATCGATGTATGGAGAACAATTGATTTGCTTATATCTTTTGTTTGCCGGCATATAGAGCCGTCACAAACGATAATTCGTATTAACCATCACCGTCACTAACGATTAGATGAGTTTCCAGCTACCAAGAACACCTGGAAGTGGTAGAACTGGATGGCACAGACAGCCGGATTCCGGCTGCCTGTGCCAACAGTTTTTTTAGAATGTCTCCTAAACGCGTGGGTAACGAAGGTTCAAATCTGGTTGAGAGCTGTCACATATCGCGTCACTAAAGTAAAATCCATAAAGATGAGTCTGAAATGTGATATTTCGTTATATATCTGCAAAAACAAAATGGCTCAGACAGCCGGATATCAGGCTGTCTGACCACACGTTTTTCATGATTCCGCGAAAACCATTGCATCAAAATGGATGAAACTACTTTAGATGCCGTCACATATCGCGTCACTAAACTTTTGATAAGAAACGGGGCCCTAAAACCCTCTAGAATTTGAGATCCAGAGTGTCGGAAAACGTGAAATTCTGGCTGTCTGAGCCAGGTTTTTTTCAATTTTCAAAAAATCTATTGCGTCACAAACGATGAAACCTAGGAATATTGGCGTCACCTGCGATTCGTTATCAGCCTAGATATGCGAGATCTCTCTAGGACTCTGGCTCAGACGGCCGGAAGTACACCTCTCTAGGACTCTGGCTCAGACGGCCGGAAGTACACTACTGTAGTATCGAGTTTTTAGAAATATTTAAAGGTCAAAAATAAAAACAACAACTCCTTTTTACAAGTATTTTATATTAAACGCTCTCTTGGACTGGAGGTTCGTAGCCTTCAGGGCGTTCACCCTTCTCGCCTGCCTCGCCCCGCTTGCCGCTGCCGCCTTCTCCGTGAAGTTCCATCAGCTTCGAGATCTCGAACCTTGGCCGTTTGAGCACCTTCACCTGGGAATTAGACTTCACTGTGATAGATGTAAGGTATAGTTTCGTTTGGAGCGGTAGTTTGGGAATTCAGAAGGTAAATCAAAAGGGAACATGAGTTTTCATCATGTATGTGTCATTGCGAGCTAGGTGTGTCATCATAGAAAACCTAATTAGGGACTGAATCGGTACCCTGATTTCGTATCTTGCAAAAGAAATGCGATAGCGAAAATCGTCCAATTCTGGCTCTAACCTATCAAGCGGCAAAGATCGTCCGGCCGCTCAGCAACAATAAAATTTTCATTGTGTCTTGACCTTCGCCCGACAGGTTAAAATCGCAAATGGACAGCAAAAAAAAAGCAAACTACTGTCAATGCTGACCATAGATTTTGCCACTAATTATCAATCGGGAGATGACAAATTATCAATTATCGCCGATTGCAAATTTTTAGGGAATAAGGGTACCGATCTTGTCCGGAGCCATTTTGTGGCGGATTTTGAAAAAGTTCCGAGCCTAGTCTTTCAAATAAAACGTTTGAAGCAAGAGTCAGTCGTGCGTTTGAGCACACTAACTATAGGTAGTTTTCACAACAGATGCTTTAATTTTTTACTTTCGACCCAAAAAGAGGGGAGCATGGCCAACAAAACACGATATGATATAGCGATTTATCGACACCCAACTGTCAAAATATGATATACATAGCCGCCATCTTGAACTCGAAACAGTGAGCACGTTAGCACCGGTGACGTCACGGTCATGCTCGCTGTTTCGATAAGTTCATAATTTTAACAGTTGGCTGTCGATAAATCGTTATAACATATTATTATTGTGTTTTCTTGGTCATGCTAGCGGGGCCGACGTCTTGCTCAAAAAGTAACTGAAAGAGCCCTTAAGTTTGGACTAAAATTCCAGAAATTGACAAAAAAGTGCCTGCAAATCGTATCTTACCTTTCTGATGCACACATCCCGGAGTGGGTAGATGCCGTGGCAAGCCTTCTCGATGTCCTTAGCGATGGAATCGGGGATCAGCTTGTTGACAACTTCACGGAGTTCAGAGCTGGTGACGTCACGGGTGATGATCTCGCACATCTTCTTTCTGATGGCTCGGACCTGGAATTGATAGTTTGGTTAGTGTTTTGAAGTTCCACGTAACAAGTAGGTTTTCACAAATGCAGAAAGGGCTGTGTTTTGTAAAAATTACAACCAAAGCTTGGCATGATTGTCTAATCAAGGTTAATTGTAAGTTTTTCTTTGTCCTATCAGTCCAATCAGTGGCGTGCGGTGCATTTAGGCAATTAGGCAGTGCCTACCTGGTAAATGAAATGAGGTAGGCAGAAGGTACTTATAAATATGTGTTATTGACGAAAACAACTTATTTTCACCAATTAAACACATGTGAAAGTATCTACTGCCTACCTCGAAATAAAAAATGTGTGTTATTGACGAAAACCACAGATTTTCATCAATAAAACTCATTTCTAAGTATATACTGCCTACCTCGAAATACAACCAATGCCCGCCACTGAGTCCTATATTGTTAACAATCTTGGCATGTCATCTAACATAAATATCAGTGTCTATGAACGACTGGATAAAATTTTACAATTAAAAGGATGAAGAATTACAAAAGAAGATATCTTTTGTGTCAACCTTCATTTTTTAAAAAGGATTGTCAAGATTGTTTACAATATAAAAGAAAAACGGACACACTTGCGACATTGAAAAGTATACTGTACTGGCTAATAAAGCTTGTTTTGTCGTTACGCGTAACCAGAGGAATTATGGCAGCCCTTATAGCCCTAAAGGACGTATCATCATCATCATCATCATCATCAGCCCACACTAGTCCACTGCTGGACATAGGCCTCTCCAATTGCACGCCACTCTGCACGATCCACGGCTACTCTTATCCAGCTCCTGCCAGCATGTAAAGGACGTATGTAGGCCTACTTTACTTTTTTTTTTGTTCCAATAGACAGCGCTTTAAACGCCAAACAATTCCACGTTCACTTTTCAATGGCGTTAAAGCCATAAAGGTACAATAAAGGGTTTTTGTGTAGTCAATCTACCTATAAACCTTGTAAAGCTCTAGTATTGTTGTATTATCGAGGGACTATCGCGGGCTCCGACGCCTGACCCGTCTTAAAGCTAAAATCGTTTGCACGCACCTCACTTCAAGTCACGCTCTACGTTCATTTATGTTTCGGGTTCAATCAAGACAATAGGTGTTGAGGCACAAGCAAGCAAGCTTCTATTTGTATCTAATTGGTTGTAGTAAAACGTAGTAAAATGCATAACCAATCAGGGTGGGTCGGGGCGTGTCCGGCGCGATGCGGTTACACAGGAATATTTCTGCAAAGAGGTAAGGCGTCGGAGCCCGCGATAGTACAAGTAGAAGGGTAGTTTGTAGCAGGTCCACAAATAGCCAGCAGCAGTCCCGCAAGCCGCGTTTGTGTCTCTGCGTCGCTGTGCGCAGCATCACAGTTGGGGGGTGACGCGCGGCATACTGGCCGCGCTCACAGGCGGGGCTGCGGTAGTGATACAACGTTCTTATGGGCAAGAACGGTCACTAATCATGATAACATGTCGGTCGAAACGATCACTTATCATGACCAACAAAACATGATATGATATTTAATGATATTATCGACTGTCAAAATATGATATGTAAGTCTTTTACATAGCCGCCATCTTGAACTTTTATCGAAACAGCGAGCATATCTGTGCCGGTGACGTCACAGTCATGCTCGCTGTTTCGATAAAAGTTTATATTTTGACAGTTGAGTGTCGACGAATCGCTATATTCATATTTGTTGGTTGGTGGTGGGCAGGGCCCTGTCTGCTAATCTTAAGTCTTCAATTTAAGTGTTAAATTAGTAGCAGAAAACCAAATTTATCAAACAATTACAATGAGATCCAATTGGCATTTAATTATGCCACTTTTAAATTAGTAGACTTGGGGCTGGGGCGCTGATTATATCAGATTTCCTAAATTAATTTTTAGCCCCTTACATTTATCTACCCCTGAAATAAGCAAAGCTTGTGCTATAGCGTCATGATAACGAATAAACATACCTTACGGGATACAACACCCCTAAAATAGTTATATTGATATTCGTCCCGGAAGGACATTCATGACATCCTTGTGCTTGTCGCAATCATTTTTCCATTGCGAGATTCGATCTAGCATACATTTAATTCTATAAGATTTTTACATAGTGATAAGTTTTTAATCACACAGCTACCTGAGAAGCTTAGGTATAACCCTTAGCTTTAAAATATTATTTCTTTTATCTATAAACCATTTATAACTTAACTGCATACCTGTGTATGCTGAGCGTAGCAGGTCTTGCGCTGGCTGAGCGAGTCCTTGTTGGTGAAACCGATGCAGAACACTCGCAGCAAGTAGCCGTCAGTGGTCTTCACATCGATGTTGGCTTCGACGAGGGTCTGCCATTTCTTTACCATCCATCTAGTTAGGAGAGAATGAATTGGAAAATGAGAAATTCATTGAAACTGTCTATTAGGTCGAAACACTTTTGCTGCGTAAAAGTCAATCCAATGACGATTATTACTTTGATTAATCCTTTGACACATTTTCTAATTTGTGTTGTGTCTTGTGTCAAATTAATTATTTACTATTTCTAATGGGAGGCAGAGGAGAGATACACTAAGATCTATGGTTGTATTTTAAAAGCAATCTTCTAATGTTGCTGGCAAATAAAGTGCATCAAACTATAGTCCATCAAGTTTGGTCATTTATTCATCCATGGCATCTGATCATGATTGACTAATATCAAATATGGTAATAATTTTATAAAGTGAACTAACTTTCAAATGGACCAAAACTTTTAAAGGAACCTTATCTGGACAACTTTTTTATTCTGTAGAACAGTTTAATCAACAGAATATACTTTAAGAAGAAATGTAGCAGTGACATAAAAGGCCTCCGCAAACAGATGCGGAGGCTCTGTATTATGTGACAGCGTTTATTTCTGCAGCTTGAAACGATACAAAGACCATGTGGTTCACCTTCGTATAGCTGGGCTGCATACTTTGTTTACCAAATTGTGTTAAAATAAAATATTGTTTGAGATTTTTTTCTTCTGAAGAGTCAACATACTCATGATCATTAATTAGTCTTTTACTTGTCCCCATTCTTAACCCTAACATCGCTTTTGGAAAATAGTTGTAACCTATTGTAGAGAAACTTCATGCAAGAAACTTCACTACTGTCAGCATCTTGATTTTTTACAAGATTGTATTGGTGCAACCTGGATTTCATTATTAATTTGCAGAAAGTGTTCGTTTTTGACATTTCTTTTAGATTCATAGAACAATTAATGTAAATGAATAAACTTTAATTAAACTATAAAAGTTATTAACATACCTGAGCTTGTCAGTGGTGAGGTCCATACCGTGGAAGTTGCAGAGGACATTGCGGCCCTGCACATCTTCAGCGATCAGGCGGAACTTGCGGAAAGATCTGCAAAAGAGAAATTCAATTAGCATCATAAACATGGAGTGTTGTCAGGTTTCTTCAAATGATTCCATGCTCAATAAACAAAGTCAAGTCAGTATCCAGACAACTTTCTTTTAGCCTTTTAGGGACTTGATATAGCAAGCATGTTACATTTCGTTCCGTAGAGCGCAATACATTTCATTTTACAGCGTCCCCAAGTCCCCCGCCTTGGCTGCTTGCTATAATAGAAGTCCCTAAAACACATTTCTAAAGGCGCAGGCATACAAGAGAGCACGACGCCGCTCCTCTCTATTTCAACAAGGTTTTCCCTTTGTTTAGGGATTATAGTTTTTTTTCTATTTCAAATGTAGCAATGACACAAAAGGCCAAGATACACAGGTACACAGGCACTATATTGTGTGACAGCATACAATATCTGCAGTTTGAAACGATATAAAAGCTATATTCAGCTTAGATATAGCTGGACTGCAATGTTTATAACTAAATGAATGCCGGCCGTCAAGTTAAATGATATTTTTGTACACTCTTTGGTATCTTAGTTTATTATCAATATCTATGGTAAAGGTGGCAGTAAGCATTCTCTGCCAATCAGCTATGAAGTATATCATACATATAATAGAACAGACGAAAGTTCATGATAATATAGTGATATATTTTAATAAAGAATAAAATTTGATGTGTATAAATAAATCACACTCTTGTGTTACATTTACAAACAGATAACATTCTAGATTAATAAATATTTGTAAAAAGTATCTTACCTCTCAGCATCGGTATCAGCTTGAAGATCGGCCAGCGATACTTCAAATACACGACCTTTCAGACCTTCCGACGCGATTTTGGTACCCTTGAAGGAGAAATAGCTTAATTATCGACTAAATTACATACTAGTGCAGGTTTTTTGAGAAATTGGGTAAGATTTCAGTAGTAAATCAAAAGGGAACAAATGTTTTCATCAGTTCTGTGTCATTGCGAGCTAGGTGGATCATCATTGTGGTTTTAAATTAAGACAAATAATTTAAACATGTGGTAATTTTTGTCACCTGTGATACTTTGCATTTTTACACATATAAGAACATGTTATTTGCATTTAAAGAATCCAAATGATTTAATTTAGATTTTGAACTAATTGCTTTTGTGAGTAAACAAACATTTTAGTTTCTAGTAAGTATAGAACTTATATACTTAACTTTTAAGGTAGGTATCGAAAGCTAAGTTTACTGAATTCAAATAAAATACCATGCTTGAGAACTCAATGTATGGTACATAATCTCTTACATTTCACACATGATTATGATAAGTCAATATCCATATTGTATATATAAGTGAGTAAACTTAATTATCTTCATAGGTAAGGAAAGAAAAACTTGGTACAAAATATAACTGGAGACTAAAATACCACGCCATTTGACTTTCGGTTCTCGATTTTGAGGTTATAAATAATAAAAAAAAAAGTGGTAATTACCTGGGTACGGTTGACGAGGGTGGTGCCCACTTGTCTCTTGTTGAACATAGACGGTGCCTTGACATCGTACCAGTCTTTACGTGTGAACGGGTCTACACTGAAAACAACAAATTGCTTAGACCTAACCTCAAAAGTTCTAACTAAAAAATTGAATTATTAGGACTTGAAACTTCGATTTAAAGACAACCAAGGGCTTAAACACATTAGCCGATATTACTGCAGAAGTGAACAGTAAGGAAACTCATGAGAAGCAAAATACACATTACAATCACCACTGACACGAGACGTCCAAGTTGTATCTTGAATTACTAAATTAATCTCCACGCCACAATCGCGAATAACGAAAGAATTCAATAGAATAACGAATAAACTAACAAATATTGCGCTTATTCCAGACTTACATCTTCTTCTTGACACCTTTCTTTCCGCCTTTCGAGAGGCCTTTATTTTTACCGACCGCCATGTTCACACACAAACTTTGGAAAGACTACTTTTTGTTTATGCTCGCCAGCCGTCAAACATTTTGTCTATGATCAAGCTGTCAAATTCAGTGTCGCCAGACCTATAACCTCTTTTTTCCGTACGAAATCCAAAAAAGCCTATTTAATTTAATGGAATACACAAAAACATCAATATTATATCCATATAATAATAAAAATAATAATATTACTATCCAAAAATTTTCTGAACAGGCTGTGAACTTAGGTCGAGCGTTCAAGGGGTAACCTTTATTACAAACAACACTGAAGCACCATTGGCAACCTACCTCCAAACTATAGGTCACCATTTTTTATTAAAATATTTATAATTTTGGGTATTTTGTAAATTTATGATTTGATTTAACTCTAGAGGGCATAGTTTCTACTTTTAATTCCGTAATAAACGCTACTCTTTACGCGCCTGTTTGTCTTTTGATGAATACAGTCTGGGAGTTACTTTCTTGATAAGAGTGTCTAAGCACAGGCAAAAATGTGATCTAATTTTAAGATATAATAACAAATATCCTGTTATCACGTGAACAAAGTAAATGGGTACAGCAATTAAAACCTTTTTTTAACTTCACGTAAGCGTTTACACCTGAACTTGAAATAAGCTTTAAGATAAAGGACAATAAGCCTCGTTAACCAGAGAGGCAACGCTGCCAGCCTTTTCAGCACCATCCCTAATGGCAGCGCTAGCGCAGATGATATCTTTTGTAACTAGCAAAAAGCTAAGCTTTGTAAGATAAGAGCTAAGCTCGCGTAGTTTTTTCATCTACACCCTCCCTCATGGAAATACTTGTTAGAAGTTAAGAAAGAGTATAAGTTTTTAAAACCTAACCTAAAATAAGTAAAAGGACATGATTCTTTTTACTATGGGGTTTGGTTCTAAAATCAAAAATCTTCAAACTTGACACTGATATGTAAAACTTGGAAGAATAAATGATTATGAATCCATTGATCGCTGATTTAATAATTTAAAGACCCCAATTTTTGATTGATTAAAAAAAACAAAATAATATTTTGGCTTCTAAATAGCAACATTATAGGATCTTACCATACTTTTTTGTGTGAAAAACAAGAGGAAGTCTGTTTGACGTTTCGTAAGCGGCAGTATCTGCTATTTTTTTCGATTCTTAACAAAATAAATAATGTAATTATAAATAACTAATGACATGGCAGCATAGCTGTAGATCTTTGCCTGTATTAAGTGGTAAAAAAAGAAGAACAAAAGCTTTCGTTCGGAAACGCATACAATATTTTTCTATTAATTGAATAGAGTTCTTTAAAAATCTAAAAGCTGAGAAGAATGATAGCATTTAGCCTTTGAAGTAATGTTTAATATAAATGATATAAGTTCGTTTATTTTTATTTTAGTACCAAAAAAAACATGTCATTTAGAGACATTTTAGGGGAACGCGTGGGAAGTGGGTGGGGTAGGGAGCCACTCCCCAACGTCACCATATAGCACTACTTATTATAAAATACCTAAATGGCCTTAAGGCTACTAAAGGGCCTAGAGCCTAGAGGGTACCATATTTAGTTGAATAGTTGGTAACATTGGTTCACTGTATTTTTTAACATACAAAATTGTTTTTTCAAATCTTTAATATAATTTCTTAACTGCTTACAAAATAACGACCAAAAAACAAATTCGTATCTTTGTAAATATTACCTAAAATTGGAGGAAAAGCTCTATTCTGGCAATTATCATGTGTCAAAAAAGAGTGAAAAAGACAATTTAACCATAAAGATGGTTTATTTTTTATTTCTGGAAACGCACTGACCACTAATGCATGTGGACTGGCCGCTGTCAAATCAAATTGATGACGTATTTTTTATTATAATAGCAATTAATTATTAATCTATTTATTAACTAATGATGACTACTTTACTGTTAACACTTTTGCACTGTCTCGGTCGTTATCTTTACTCAACATAGATGTCATGTACAGTCTACAGCACGTGGACCTACCTAAAAAGTCAAAAAATATCTAATAGATTTTCAACTTAAAGCCTGATATATAGAGATCATTTTCAAATGAGAATTTTTTTTGTGTTAGGTCGAAGAGCTGTTGTCTACGAGTAGAACTCAAAAACATTGCACTAATTCAATATCTTTGGTAGTATTTAGAGATTCCTTGGTGCTCCCAGCAAGCAAGCAATCATCGACGTAGTATTATTTGATCAGTGGCAATCACGTAATAGTGTTTTACGGCTCGGTCTATACCTTAGAGCATTCAACCAACAGGAGACGACAAGCTCGCTAATTTCTATGAGAAAAAGTCTGTCATTTCTTGCGGGGGGAAGGGAATAACGCACACATAGGGAATAAACACTAACGCATTTTCAATGACGTTGCTACGCTCGCACACAATAAAAGTTGTCTAACACTAGCTTAAACTAGACGCACACAAATATATTCACACACAAGGGCAACTTATCCATGCACGAGTGTGACGTCAGTTTTAAATAAACGAAGATAGTGCTTAACACTATCGATAAATTTTATCGATGAGTTCTGCCAGTATTATGCTAAGGTTTTATTCAATTCAGACTCTCTATCATGTGTAAGATAGAAACTTTATGCAGAGGCGACTACAGAAGAACCGCCATAAGAAGACGGGCAGCGGCGTCTCCTCTCCACCATTGTCCAAACTGCGATCGCCAACCCGCCTGCCAAGCGTGGCGATTATGGCAAAATCCTCCTTTTGGTGAGGCCTGTGTCCAGCAGTGGACTGATATAGGCTGGTGATGATGAAACTTTCCTTTTGGCTGTCATTAAGATCTACAGGGTTATTTATTAATATACGTCAGTATGGTAGAGTTTAAGGATTGGACTATACCCAGCCGGAAAACCGGTCCGGGTAAGTACGGTTTCAATCCATCGCAAGCAATAAGGTCGTCGTGAACGAATTCTAGCTGATTCTAACAGACTCCGACTTGGTAAAGTCCAAGCCTAAAACTGCAAGAAATACCTGCAAAATTTGGTTTTCAGGTGTATTGTCATAATTATAATAAAAAAAATACTGGGCTATAACCCGCAAAAATCGTAAATATAATTGAAGGTAAAGTTAGAAGGTTGAATTTTGTAAAGTAGGATTTGCAAGATTGGGTGTTAACTATTTTAGCTGTATTCGTGCTGTATACTATTTCAAAAAGTGCGTAGGTAAGGTAGTTCTATATCGTTGTGGATATGATTCATCTAGCCCCTCCCTCTTGGAGTAAAGGCTTCTCCAGATAGATAGATAAAGATAATTAAAAGACCTGTAAATTGAATATCAATCTTGCTTTTTCCACATCTGGCCGGCCCAACTCCCGGTTCAGGCAGAAGACTTTCTACAAATATTACAAATATTTTCATCTCTTAAATCGAAAACATGAAATTAGTCTAATTGCTGAAGCGATGGATTGAAACCATACTTACCCGGACCGGTTTCCAAATGGGTATAGTCCGAGCCTTAACATACGCTTAAATAATAAATAATCTGTTAACTTTTAGCAACAAGCAAAATGTCTAAGTACAAAACACATGTTTCTCTAGAGTTTAAGATAAATGATAAGATATTTTAGGTGCCTCAAAGATTTTGTCGTAACCTTTTGTAATGTTATATTTTTGCAAAAATAATGAAAATAAATATTTAGTGGCATCTTAATATGGACACATTTTAATAACGCCTATTGTTATATAAATAACACGGATCTTACAGTAAAGCAACCAAATTAAACAAAATTTATAACACCATACAGTTTTTATTGTATGTGTAAATAAATAACAACAAAAATGCTTGTAACCTGAGCCTTAACATAATTTTTGTGTTAAATAAATTCATATAAACAATAAAACCTTATCCACCCGTTTATTTTCCCAACGGGTGGATTTATTGGGAATGTTCCGAATATATTCCGATTTTTGAAATACATTCGGGTGGAATGCCAACTCTAGGTGACCTAAAGGTCAAGTGGTTAAATCGATATCGATATTTTGTTTTTGTGCTATCCCATCACCAATTTTGCTGCAGGGTGGCCAGCGTATATCAATAAAAATCTCAAATTTTTAGAATAAGGTGAAGTTCGCAAATATATTATATTATTGAAGTAGACCGATTAAATGCAAATATTTATAGTATTGACTATTAATACTTTAAAAGTAAGTATAAAGTCCAAAAAAATTGCGCAAAACTTAAACAATAATCATAATTTGTTAACGGTGATATATCATTAATTCAATAATCATCTATTGTAATTAATATTATTAACAATATCAAAAGTGAAATACCAGTGTGATTTTAAAGTTGGGTACTTCAGTATAAAAAAATACGCTAAATAGGATTTTTTACCTTTTACTGGTATCACTTTTTGATTGACAAATTTTATGAGGTTTTTGCAATTTTAAGGCATTATTTGCTAATATTGAGACTCAATAATACTTATAGATGAAAATTTACGCTGTCCTTTAGCACATAAGATGTTTCTGATCTTTTTTAAAACTAGCACACGGCGTAATTTGTCATTTTTAGCTGCGGTCCTCCTTCCATGCTCACCGTGATTTGACAATGATGGCGGAACGCGCTGCAAATAGTTTTATATAACCTCTGTGACCGACGGTCATAGACTTGTGGCAGAGGGGAATGCCTGTCAATGGCGTCTCCTGTTGGTTGAATGCTCTAAGGTCTATACCCAGCCGGAAACCGGATCGGGTTAACGCGGATTCAATATATCGCGATGCATCGCTTAAGCAATAAGGTCGTTTTTTGAACGGATTCTAGAGGATGCTAACAGGTTCCGGCAGCGTAAACCAAGCCTTAATAAATTCCTTGTTAAACGTGAGCAATGGGCCACTGACCGGAAAAAATATAGACTGGCCACATTCAAATTTAATTTTTGAATCTAACTAGAACTTCCTACATGAAACCAAAAAAAATATTCAAATCAATGGCCGCTCGAATAAATTATGCAGCCTATAGCATATATTGTATCATTATATTCCAAAGACATTGCGTTACTACAAATACAATATCTTTGGTATATTCAGTACCTATACTCTCACTTGTGGCTTGTGCCGCTTCAAAGCCTTCCACTGTCCTAATCAGACTGCATTTGCTAGTCCGGGACTAAGGTTAAACCGCTGTACTAAACTAACGTACAAAAATCTGTGGTTTAACCTTGGTTCGCCGCACTAGCAAATGCACTCTGAATAAGACAGAAAAAAGTTTTCGAGCCGCCCATCTTGGACTTATAATCCAGCTTGAACTTTGAACCTATGTTATTTCCTCAAGTCATCATCATCAGCCTTTAGAAATCCACTGCTGGAGCTGGACATAGTTCTCCCCTTTAGAACTCCACAGAAAGCAGCTCTGAGCCGATTGCATCCATCGGCTGCCCGCAACCTTTACTAACCTAAAATCTACCTAAGCATTTCTATGTCAAGTCACGTGTTTGTGACAGGCATGAACTTCGCGGTGAAGCTGCCTGGCTGAACACTGATATGGTTGTTATAGGTGAAATGGGTGGCATATCAATGAAAATAATAATATTATTCATACAAATCTGTGTTTGCCTTAAAAATCTATCGACGTGGAAGTAGACCCTCACATCACATCATATCACCAGCCTATATCAGTCCAATGCTGGACACAGGCCTCTCTAAAGGGAGGATTTTTCCATAATCGCCACGCTTGGCAGGCGGGTTGGCGATCGCAGTTTGGCCAATGGTGAAGAGGAGACGCTGCTGCCCGTCTTCTTATGGCGATTCTCCTGTGGTCGCTTCTTACGACACCCAAAGGAAGAGAAGGTGTGGTGCTATTCTTTTAATGTGCCGGCACCACACGGCACACCCTAATAAAATTTAATTCAAACGCGTTCATTGCGAATTACGAGTAATTTCAAGTTACCACCGCCAACAACATTATTAATGGGCGATTGGATGGCGCAACATAATATTTTTCCGCTGTTTACTATATTGCACAACTGCGATAGCGGGATAAAGCAAAACTCGTCAAGTGCGAGTCGGACGAGTCGTGCACGAAGGGTTCCGCACCGTTATCTATAGAATCGGCAAAAAACAACGTGATTTTTGGGCCTCCCATAAGCCCCCTTCAATTATTATTTTATTTTGTTTTTAATATTTTTTGTAATAGCGGCAACAGAAATACATCATCTGAAAAATTGCAACTGTCTAACTATCACGGTTCATGATATACAGCTTGGTGACAGACGCACAGACAGACAGACAGACGGACAGCGGAGTCTTAGTAATAGGGTCCCGTTTTACCCTTTAGCACGGAATCCTAAAAACAAACAAAAATCACGTACGTTGTATGGGCGACCTCTTAATTATTTATTTTATGTTGTTTTTAGTATTTGTTGTTATAGCGGCAACAGAAATACATAATCTGTGAAAATTTCAACTGTCTAACTACCACGGTTCATTAGATACCTTCTACGCACGGTGATAGATGCACAGATAGACAGACGAGTCTTAGTAATAGGGTCCCGTTTTACTCTTTGAGTACGAAACCCTAACAAACTAACTCCGCTTTGTCAACAACACAGGTGTGCAAGAGTCAATCTAAGATAAGACTGGATATGTAGGTAATTTCCCAACAGACATCGTAGTACGAATAAGTCATCGTACGGTCATCTTACCACCACTGAATTGAGAACTGTTTCACCGTAGAGCCTTAACTACTTTATTGGCTTAATAAGAGTTGTATTGCATTGCATATGTAGAAGTGAAACTGTGTACATACATAAATATATACTTATTTAAATAGACTACCAAAATCATAACCCTACCTTTGGCTTCGCCGTAGTCGGGTAAAAAAATAGTATCATGTTTGCCCGGCAGTCTTCAAAGTCTAGGTTAGGGTTAAGGACAGTCAAAGACCGCTATTCATTCATTCGTTCATTTCACGCTCCGTCCTATTGACTCAAATGGATGGATTGTCACTTTTCTGTGACGTTTGTCAAACGTGACTTTTTTTCTTAGTTGAATTCTGGTTACGTTTTGTTCAACACGTATCGCTGTAATAATGCGAATTAATTTCTAATTTTCCAGTTTTGGAATTGTGGCTCCATCTCGTGATTGTGGCTATTTAACGCTTATTTTTAGCTGACGCACATTACCTATTGTGAGGTTTTGTTATGTACTTTTATTAGTAAATTAGTGCTTAAAAAATGGGTGCCCGTGTGTCTAGGAATGATTTTGAATGGGTCTATACCGAGGAACCGCATGCAAGTCGCCGGAAAATCATCTTGGGTAAGTTATTACGTCATATTTTCTAAATAGACAGCATTTTTTTGCCGTACCTAGGTACTTTATCAACGTTTAATGCAAAACGAATTCGTAAAGTAGGTGGCCGAATAGATTCGATCATTCATAGTCGGTTTAATTTTTAATGTTTAGTTTTAGCAATGACGTGAAATGTTTACAGTCTTGTATTACAGTATGTATGTAGCAATGAAGACCACGCCTAGGCAACCGTAGTGTATGACGCCCCCTAGCTCGATGGACCGACGACCTTAGGAAGATGGCTGGCAGTGGATGGATGAAAAAGCGGGAGATCATGCTCGGCGCTCTTTGGGGGGAGGCTTACGTCTAGCAGTTGACTGCTATAGGCTGAGATGATGAAGATGATGTAGCAATAAATAAATATTGGACAATATCACATACATTGCTCTGATCCTAAGGTGTTATAGAAATCAGAACAACCACGACAGTACCACAACACCCAGACCCGAGCCAATATAGAAAAGTTCGTTTTCTACATTGACCCGACTGGGGATCGAACCGGGAACCTCAGAGATGGCAGCAATGCAGGATAAGTAGGTTACACTAAACATAATTCTTGTCTCTTGTTTATCTGTGCCTTTTTATATAGGCCTGCTCTATTTATCTTCTGACTGAGTGCTATCCCCTGCCATTCTTGTCCAGTGGGTTCCCAGTGTCATATTTTATTTTGCTTTTCCATCTAATAACTAAACAACCATAATTCCTCTTGCCATCATTGTGATACCAGTAGTCAGTTTATTTATCCTATTTCATTAATGTAACTTTTCTATACACAAACCAATGAATTAATAAGTTAGTGTATTGAAGATAAATAACACTTGAAAAAAATCATCGACCTCAGGTGGGACTCGAACCCACGTCCCGTCGCATACCGGGCGTGTGCTTTGACCACTAAGCTACCGAGGACGTCACGTGACAAGATGAAATTCCTCAAGTGTTTTTCTCGCTTTCAAAGCCTATTCTGATGTTGATGATGAAAGTGCTTTAGCTACTTACCTTAGGATCAGAGCAATGTATGTGATGTTGTCCAATATTTATTTATTTATTTGTTTAGATTTTTTTCTGCAAATTTTGTACGTGTTTTTCTTTTGTGTTTTTTTTGTTTCCACAATCGCACCAATTATCTAGCCCCAAACTAAGCAAAGCTTGTGCTATGGCGACTAGATAACGGATAACATACTTAAATAAGTTTATAAACATCCATGACTTAGGTGCAAATGCTCGTGCTCATCACACTAACATTTGCCCCTAGCGGGATTCGAACCCGCAACCGCCAGGCATCGTAGTCCGGAGCGCGAACCACTACACCAGACGGTCGTCAAATTTTCGTTTGCCTGTGTTAAAACTATAGACATTATCTTTGATAATAGATAGACACTCAATGGTACACTTTGATTATATACATGTCTAGATTCCCTGTTTGAGTGTCGTAAACGTCAAAAAATATATAAGCCAACTGTTGGCGCCAAAGTTTGTTTCGCCCGCTCAGTGGCGCGCTTGTAACCATAGCAACCCATAATTGTTACCATAGTAACCATAGTTGTTACTCACTCAAATCTGGCCTGTTCTTTTGGTGACAATTGCAGCACCACACTATCTAGACTAGACATGCTTATTATGGAAGATGGTACATTATAAACAGTTGGTTGATGTTTATAGAATAAAAAATGCTCTATTTAGGTGGTCTTGTCCCTATGACTAAAAGTCATCTCTTCTTGAGCTGGCAACAGCTGGTATATTATACTGAGGGCCTGTTTCACAAATCGCTGAGTAAAGTACTAAGTAAGCTAAGATTAGCTTACTTAGAACTTTACTCAGCGATAAAATCTGCTTAGTAAAGTATAGAATAGAAAAGAATATAATTTATAGTATAGGGCTGTTGTCAATTTTTAGAAAAGCATTTGAAAACAAGCAAATGTGCCATGTCAACGTCAAAGTCAACATCCCTATTTGTTTACTGAGCAGATAAGTTCTAAGTAGCTTTATTAGAACTTTACTCAGCTATTTTGAAAAAAAATCCCTTATACTACTGACTGACCCTGACTACATCTGCTTAGATTTAAGTATTGTTTTTGATTTGATTTAAATTGATTTGTTTTCTTGAAATCTCGACTTAAGAAATAATTGTAAGACTGTTTTTGTGTAAGAAAATACCTGTTGAAATATTTTTTAAACTTGGTTTTCCTGAAATAAAACATAAATTATGCCAAAGCCAAAGAGAAATAAATATTTTCCCATGGTAATACAAAAACAGGATAAACATTTTACTAGATGAATTTTTCTAAATATTATGATTCAATTCAGCCTAATTGGTTAAACATTGAAAGCGAGATAAATATACCTATTT
The DNA here is from genome assembly GCA_950371115.1 of Anania fuscalis. Lineage (NCBI taxonomy): Eukaryota > Metazoa > Arthropoda > Insecta > Lepidoptera > Crambidae > Anania > Anania fuscalis. Next base: position 2,773,784 of record OX493355.1, read on the forward strand.
TATTTCTTCACAATAAGCAACTGAACTTAGTACATTTATAATTATTGGTAAAGGTAATACTAAATCAATATGCGTGTTTTTGTTAGTGTGTACATGCGAGCGTGTGCGTGTGCGTGATTACGTGCGTTATTGTAATACACTTAGATACTTAGAAATGTAACTACTTAACTAGCAAATTATTTATTTTACCAAAATTTTTACAATATTCAACAAGAACACAGAATCCGTTTGTGTGTCAAATTGCTAGGATATGATAAATTATGCTTAATTATTATCAACTAATGCATGTGACAGGAGTAATCACAAACAATACATTTCACTATCTCACGTTTTAGTATCTACAATAATTTTCGGAGTCCTGTTGTTTGCTATAATCGGCGATAACAGTATCAAAATAATGATCAAATCACTATTCATAATCGCGAATTCATAATAACTATGAGTTCGATCAATGTCGACCTCCGTAGCCGAGAGGCGAGCACGCCGGTCTTTAAGTGGCGCCGCCATCTCTGAGGTTTCGGCTTCGATCCCCGGTCGGGTCAATGTAGAAAAACAAACTTTTCTATATTGTCTCGGGTCTGGGTGTCGTGGTACCGTCGTTGTCTCTATAACACAAGTGCTTTAGCTACTTACCTTAGGATCAGAGCAATGTATGTGATGTTGTCCTATATAATATGAGTCTTACTCATAGTTTTAAACAGTTCCGGATTGATGTGTTAGGTGAGTGCAGCAATACAAATCGAACGACGATTTATATATTTTTGAGATAAATGCTGTTCTCATGTAAGTGACTTTTGTCTTTAATGGGAATAAATGCCCATAAACCTAAACCTAATATGTATAATAAATTCATAATAATTCGTTAGTACTAGAGCCTAGCGGCTTAGTTAGTGTGTGATCTGTAGATATTAGAAAAAAGCTTTCAAGTAAATCAATACATTTCTCATTTGTCCACTCCATCCTAACCTACTACCACTGACTATTATACTATGAATTTATTTCACAATACGTTTATGAATGTGACCGTGTTTTAACAAGTTCGTATACCGATACCGAATGACTGTAGTAGGTGTAGCCACAACAACGCACTAAAGGCCAGCACAAAACACAAAGCACAAACCAGGGATTTCCCTTTGATTTGTCAAAAGTTACCGACTCCCGAGCTTTCGCACTAATTAATGGCATTAAACGCAGCTGAAGCCCCAGAGCTATATCTCTTCTGTATAATTCACGCCTAAGGTCGTAAGGTTTCGAATTCGTAACATGTTCAATTACAGCCTTTAACACTTGTCATCATCACCAGCCTTTATCAGTCCACTGCTGGACACAGGCCTCTCCAAAAGGAGGATTTTGCCATAATCGCCACGCTTGGCAGGCGGGTTGGCGATCGCAGTTTGGCCAATGGTGGAGAGGAGACGCTGCTGCCCGTCTTCTTGTGGCGGTTCTCCTGTAGTCGCCTCTTACGACACCCTAGGAAGAGAAGGGGTGGTGCTATTCTTTTAACGTGCCGGCACCACACGGCAAACTTGTCAGTGCCTAGCTTTAGTTAGATAAACTTTTGTTTCCGAGTGTTTCACTCTCATCGCCCTTAAAAAGAAATCTTTAGAATAACACAAGTACCCTATTATAATATCTAAAACTTTTCCATTCAATTGGAGTACAATTATCTTTATAATTTTCCAGCTACTGTTGGTTATCTTTTCTAGACTTATTAACAGCTAACAGTGGCTAGATAGGTAGTTTAAAATCCAAGAAACAACACTCAATAACATTAAGTAAACAAAACCCTTGAGGATAGTAATTTGATTACTTTATTACGAAAGGTTCTTGAATTGAATTGTTATTATTATTTGGACTGTAAATTAATACCCGTTAATTTCTTATGATTAAATATTTCATTAGTGTTAAACCTTAATTTATTTTATGCTGACCGGTTGCATGAGACCGTGTAATAATAAAATTTAATTGTGCCTTGTTTTGAAGGGAAAAGGTGTTAAATAATGCAAGTTATTAGTCCAAAGTACGCAAACTTTGCTACTACTTAATGCTCTACGTAACGTACTTATATCCAACCCTTTTTTTTAAACAACAAATATAAGGTGTAAGTGAATTAGTGTCAGATATTTTTAGGAGTAACTTAGACTATCACATGGATCACATATAAGATAAATTTAAAATTATAGAACAAACTTTAATTCACGCACCAAGTAATATGATATTATGATGAGCAGTGTAATATGATTATTTGAATGCATTAATGTAATTCTGTAGAGGTTATGAATCGGCTAGCGTTGTGTGAGTAGTCTACTTGTGGTGTTTGGGTTCATGTGCAGGATGAAGTAGATTCTTTATTTTAAAACTTTTTATTTTTTCGTTTTTTTAAGTTTGTTCTATAATTTTAAATTTATCTTATATGTGATCCATGGGATAGTCTAAGTTACTCCTAAAAATATCTGACACTAATTCACTTACACCTTATATATTTGTTTTACTAAAATAAATTTAATAAACAAAAATACTTGCATATTTTTAAACCATTGAATCTTTTTTTATTGCACTTCCGCTTCCTAATCCGTTTTCATTTCGGAATCATTCGAAAATATTCATTTGATATTCGTTTCCGTTTCTGCTTTCGTTATGACACTTCCTTTTCATCACTCCTCATTAAACAGAAAACATTAATATTATTTAAAAAACCGGCCAAGTGCGAGTTGGACTCGCGCACGAAGGGAACCAATTATCTATAAAAACGGCAAAAAAAACACGTTTGTTGTATGATGTAATATTTAAGGGGGCTCCTTAAATATTTATTGTATTCTGTTTTTCAGTATTTGTTATTATAGCGGCAACAAAAAATACATCATCTGTGAAATTTTCACTATTACGGTTCATGGGCTCCAGCCTGGTGACAGACAGACAGCCAGACAGATAGACAGACGGACAGCGAGCCTTAGTAATAGGGTCCCGTTTTACCCTTTGGGTATGGAACCCTAAAAATGAGTAAACTAACTAACACCATTGTTCCCAGAAAACTCCTTAGAAACAGAGGGCCTTCTACGAAAATGTTTCGTTCATTCGAACGTATAAACCTAACAGATTAAAATTGTCATCTCCTTGTATCAAATCTTTCACAAAACATGTCCATCTCAAACTAGCTGTATAAAAAACATGAATGTTTACAAAAGTTCACAAATTTTCAATGGTTTGATACAAGTGAATGGTTTGACGATCTCCGTAGCCGAGAGGCGAGCACGCCGGACTTGGCGTCGCCATCTCTGAGGTTCCGGGTTTGAGTCAATGTAGAAAACGAACTTTTCTACATTGGCTATTAAAAAACATAATGTTTTCAAAAGTTCACAAATTTTCAATGGTTTGATACAAGTGAATGGTTTGACGATCTCCGTAGCCGAGAGGCGAGCACGCCGGACTTGGCGTCGCCATCTCTGAGGTTCCGGGTTTAAGTCAATGTAGAAAACGAACTTTTCTACATTGGCTATTAAAAAACATAATGTTTTCAAAAGTTCACAAATTTTCAATGGTTTGATACAAGTGAATGGTTTGACGATCTCCGTAGCCGAGAGGCGAGCACGCCGGACTTGGCGTCGCCATCTCTGAGGTTCCGGGTTTGAGTCATTGTAGAAAACGAACTTTTCTACATTGGCTCGGGTCTGGGTGTTGTGGTACCGTCGATGTTAGCTAATTACTTTAGGATCAGAGCAATGTATGTGATGTTGTCCAATATTTATTTTATATTTTTTTATTTGATAGATTAAAAATGCGTCGGAACGAATGAACTGTTTTCGTACTAGGCCTCCAGTACGCTGTACTTTAGCAGAGTTGCTCTAATGATGATAATTGATGGTCTCGTTATACTTTGAATATGAACGTGAGAAAATTAGTGCTAAATTATGTCTTTGTCTTCAGGACAGACAGAATACAGTTAAAAAAAATCATAGCCATAAATTTTAGGGGGTGTTTTAATTTCCTATAGGAAGTTGAAACACCCACAAAAATTTATGCACGTACTTTTTTAACATCCTGTAGTAAATCGTAAACTAGTCCCGTATACTGAAAAAAACCGGCCAGGTGCGAGCCGGAATCGCGCACGTAGGGTTCCGTACCATTTTCTATAAAAACGGCAAAAGAATCACGTTTGTTGTACGGGAGCCCCCTTAAATATTTATTATATTCTGTTTTTGAGTATTTGTTATTATAGCGGGAACAGAAAAACATTATCTGTAAAATTTTTCAACTCTCTAGCTATCACGGTTCATGAGATACAGCCTGGTGACAGACGGACAGACAGACAGCGGAGCCTCAGTAATAGGGCCCGTTTTACCCTTTGGGCACGGAACCCTAAAAAACACATTGTAATTAATATACCTATCAATGAATAGAAAATTGATTTTCATCCTTTACAATCGATATAAATTGTTTTTTTTTACTTTACTAGACTCGATTCTGTTTCAATAAAAGATTATGTATGTCAGTAGATTTTTTTTTATTTACCTGTGTTGAAGAATCCGTTTTATTCCCCCCCCCCCCCCCCCAAACCGCATTATATTATTTTAACCCTTGTATTAACTATTCCCCATACTCTTGTCCACAGAAAAGTACCCTCAAATAAAGAAGCTCTTCGGCTACGATCCGCTCTTCAAATGGGTGGTGACTGCGATGGTGCTGACGCAGTTCCTCATGATGCCGGTTGTGCAGCATCTAAGCTGGCCTATGACGATGGTGCTGGCGTACTGCTTCGGTGGGGTCATCAACCACTCTCTGATGCTTGGTGAGTAGCTGTTAAACTGTCTTAGCAAGGCCAGGGCGCGCATCCAGGGCGCTCGTTCAGGGCGCTGTGAAACGTAAATGTATTGCGCTCTAAAGAACGGCATATATTAAGCGTCCGCAATGCATTCATAGAGTGCCATACACTTTTGGTGATCCTTACGATGGTGCTGACTCAGTTCCTGATGCTGCCGATTGTGCAGCATCTAAGCTGGCCTATGACGATGGTGCTGGCATACTGCTTCGGTGGGGTCATCAACCACTCTCTGATGCTTGGTGAGTTTTAGTTTAGTTTACCTGGGCAGTTCCCGCACTTAGCCTCTTGATTGGGCCATTGTGCGTTCTGCATCTTTCCCCTTACTCCAACCAGCCCAGGTCATCCCAGAATGTCAGCAGCCTTTTCAGGCTCTTAAAGGCTTCCGGGAGTGATCCTGGTGATTGGAGAATCCGTGCCCGTTGTTCTGCCACGCTCCCGCATTCTATAAGCACGTGCTGTGACGTTTCTTCTGCATCCCTCCATGCATCCTCTGCATAAGGGGATGTCTGTGACTCCTACTTAAACAGGTATTTGTTTAGAGAACAATGGCCGGCAGGGGCGTGCGGTGCATATAGGCAATTAGGCAGTGCCTATCTGGTAAATGAAATGAGGTAGTAGTAGTTGGTGCTTACAAATGTGTGCCATTGATGAAAACCACTGATATTCATCAATAAAACACTTAGATAAGTATCTATTGCCTACCTCGAAATAAAACTAATACCCGCCACTGATAGCCGGTCAAAACACCTATAACCTTGCGAAGTTTGTTGGTGAGTAGCTGTTAAACTGTCTTAGCAAAAGGCCAGGGCGTGTATCGAGGGCGCTCGTCCAGGGCGCTGTAAAACGAAAATGTATTGCGCTCTATGAAACGAAATACAACAAGTGCCATACATTTTCGTTGTTGGTAACTAAATGATGGAGCTGATACAGTTTTTCATGCTGCCGCTGGTGCAGCATCTAAGCTGGCCCGTAGCTATGATGCTGGCCTACTCCTTTGGTAATCAACCATTCTCTGATGCTGGGTTAATAGCTGTTAAACTTCAAATAATACATTATTTTTACAATCACTCCAATAATCTAAAGAAACCTTGTATTATGGAGATTTGATAACGGATTGACATACTCAAATACAAATGCTCGTGCTTATCATACAAATATTTGCACCTCGCGGGAATCAAACCTCAGCCGCCTCTTTGTATACCCGCGAACTACTAGACGGTCGTCAAATATACAATCAGTTTATCATTAGGATTACACTTCCAGCAAACATAGTGACGGCCGGCAACATAAATATTACTTGTTATTGATATTGCCGTGTTATCGCCTCTACGATAAAATATTTTCATGTTTATTTACATACGTTAACACGTTCAATAGGTATACCGTTTTGAGGAAACAGAACACACATAATATACAGGAACCAGCTATCATAAATATTTCTTTTTCCCTTTAACTTCATTGCATAAGATTATTCAATCAAGGAACCAACTATCACATTTAAGGGTACGTCCAGATCTGGCGAATGCGCAGCTTACGAGCTGCACGCGCGCTACACGCGTTTTACTGCAATCGTTTGGTGCGGCTCTTTAGCGCTACTCATGCAAGGTTTGTACGTACAGTGCGCGCGCGCATTTCCATTTCACGTTCCAGGAAATAGGTGTAGCTCAGTACGTCGCGCGCGGCGCACGAAGTTACGATTCCAGAAAAAGAATCCCCGGCGCTGATGTTGAGCGCTGGGGCAAAGACTGGGTTTCGCTTTGCGTCTCTTACGAGACGATTATCGTATCAGAAACGCGTGCGGCAAGCAAGCAACCAATCCCGGCCGGCGCGGCGGTGCGCGTAGCACGACTAGCCTTAGGGTGAGGACATAAAGAGGCGGGTTCCCGGTGCAGACAAACCGGTACGGGTAGGTACCGATCCGTACAAGTAAAATATGCCAATGTTATCTTATGCGCTCACTTATAAAGAAACAGGCGATGCCTGTTTACCTGTGTACCTGTTTTTTAATAAGTGAGCGAATAAGATAACATAGAAATATTGTACCTGAACCAATCGGTACTGATCCACACAGATTTGTCTGTTCCGGAAACCTGTTTCTTTATAACCGCACCCTTATATAGCCTGGCCTTAATGGTCATCTGCGCATCTTTCACCTGGCGCTCAACATCCGTGCCGTTAGTTGTTATACCGGAGCCATAACTTTGAGAATGCGTAGCATACGGATATCTCCTTTTCTATGGCTTTAAAATGTAACTGAAAATGTACCGGTTTCGTCAAAATCTACACGCCACGTTTTACTAAAGCCATTAAACAGTTCCTCTCAACAATCCTCGATGTCATGAGATCATTTTAATGGGATCATATTATTGTAAAACACAGAAGTCTATAATTTCTCAGGTTTTTTGACATAACTACTTTCATATCAGAATCTTTATCTCCGTAAAACATGATATTTGAGTATGTTACATGATAAGAGGGCGCACATGTTTCGCTATTACAAAGAGCATGAAAAATTACATTTTGTTATCTTTTAATTAATTACTTACTATAAATAAATTAATAATACAGGGTGGCTGGGGGTTTCACGTTCAAAGTTAAAATTTGGATGCCTTATATCAAGGTGTATCCAAATCACCCCTATGTAGGTATTTTGGTTAGTTTAAGACTTAGAATTATTTTTATAAATTTGTCCTTAATTTTCACCTATCATTGCTTTGTTTTTCTCATTTTGGCGAGCATTTGTAGTCTTTTTTTTGGTAATAATTAATAACAGTACCCATAAGAAACGCCCTTAATATTACCATATCTAAGTATTGCCACAGATTAATAAACACTATTATTGTGGAACTTGCTTATAATTTAGTCGCAAGTTTTGACGACCTCCGTAGCCGAGAGGCGAGCATTGCGCCGCCATCTCTGAGGTTCCGGGTTTGATCCCCGGTCGGGTCAATGTAGAAAACGAATTTTTCTATATTGGCTCGGGTCTGGGTGTTGTGGTACCGTCGTTGATTCTGATTTCTATAACACAAGTGCTTTAGCTACTTACCTTAGGATCAGAGCAATGTATGTGATGTTGTCCAATATTTATTTATTTATAAGTTCAAAATTACTGTCCGACCTTGGTTTGGTACTTACGTTTAATGTGTCAATAATAAATAAAAATGGGGATCTTGTGGATTCTAAGTATTGTTAAAAACTGCCAAAGACCTTTATCAATAAAAATTGTACAAAGGGGTGACTGCCACATTTTAAAATCGATATACTTTGTGATATTTTGTTTATGTGCAAAAATAAAAAAAATGTGCAATACTTTTTGATAATCTACCTGAAATGAAATGAAATGAAATTCTTTATTCTGTATATAGGCCCTCTTCCGGGCACTTATACACGTCCCAACATATAACTTAGCCCTACCACCGCAACAACAACATATCGGCTGGTGATGAAAAGAAACGGCGCAACAAACTCAGTCATCTTTGTCAGCCTGATTTTATTACAGGAAATACAATTACAAGATTGTGTAAGTGCGAGCTAGGCAGGCTATTAAGTCCATGCACTCTTGTCGTTCAAGTAATCTTCAACTTTGTTGTATCCTTTTTCCATAAGGATTTTTTAAATGTGGTTTTTAAACTCATAAACATGTAAGTCAACAAGAGTTTGTGGTACTTTATTGAAGACTAGCAGCCCGTCCCGGCTTCGCACGGGGTAGACAATTATCGCTAATAGTTTCGGCAGCGCATTCGACGAAAGACATTTTAAGACTCATTTTTCTACACCTTCGGTTACATTGTTCAAATTTTACCAAGGATCCTTAATTTTTTTTCAAAATGAATTGTAGCCTATATCAAATTGGAAGAATGTAGCATTCTATTGGTGAAAGATTTTTTTAAATCGGCCCAGTACTTTTTGAGCCTATTCATTACAAACATACAAAAATAGGTACAAATCTTTCCTCTTTATAATATTAGTATAGATTTTTACACATTTCCCCAAAAATGAATTACCCACTTTCTTTAATCTGAAGCTCGGAACCTGATAGGCGCAGAGAAAAAAGTTAGTCTTCACGCCCATTAATTATGCTGGGGCTTCACCACCGTGACGTCCGAGCTATCTCCTAACGTCTAGCGTCTAGTGTCATTAAAGCAAATTAGCGCATTACGACCGGCCACACCTGCGTACTATATCAAATAGCGCACTAATTAATGACATTAAACACAGGTGAAGCCCGAGCATTATAGGAAGGTAAAGGCCTTGCGGTCTCCAATCAACCTCGCGATTCCCGCGTGTGTGAACGAGGCCTAAAACTTTACACATAAGTACATACGCGTAGTATACATATTGATACTTTTAGATAAAGTATCGCTTTACACTCGCGATACTTATCTTATCGTCTAATAATGTTAATAGCCACTTCAGATACTATACTCAGTTATTATACTGATTATGATATGAAGCGATTTGTTTTATTAGGGTTCCGTACCCAAAGGGTAAAACGGGACCCTATTACTAAGGCTCCGCTGTCCGTCTGTCACCAGGCTGTATCTCATGAACCGTGATAGAGAGTTGAAATTTTCAGAGATGATGTATTTATGTTGCCGATATAACAACAAATACTAAAAAACAGAATACAATAAATATTTAAGGGGGCTCCCGTACAACAAACGTGTTTTTTTATTGCCGTTTTTATCGATAATGGTACGGAACCCTTCGTGCGCGAGTCCGACTCGCACTTGGCCGGTTTTTATCTTTTACAATCTACATGAGTAGCTAAAGTCATGGATATAGATAGATAATGGATTTGCTATACTGAAGTGGCAAGAGCAGGTTAAATTGCTATCAGACATAACAACCTGGGGGGCAGAGGAATAAAATTCTGGTTCCTCAAACACCTTTACTTTATATATATTGGCTCGGGTCTGTGTGTTGTGGTACCGTCGTTGTTTGTGGTTTCTATAACACAAGTGCATTAGCTACTTACCTTAGGATCGAAGCAATGTATGTCATCATCATCATCATATCAGCCTGTTGCAGTCCACTGCTGGACATAGGCCTCCCCCAAGGAGCGCCACAGCGCACGATCTCCCGCCCTTTGCATCCAGTCGCTGCCGGCTGCCTTCTTCAGGTCATCGGTCCATCTAGCCGGGGGCGTCCTACACTACGTTTGCCTAAGCGTGGTCTCCATTCGAGAACCTTTCTGCTCCACCTCGTCGGTTCTGCGACAGACATGGCCAGCCCACTGCCACTTCAGCTTGCTATATTTTTGGACAATATCAGTCACCTTAGTCTTATGTCGTATGACCTCGTTCCGGATCTTATCCCTTAATGAGATCCCCAACATAGACCTTTCGATAGCACGCTGAGTGGCGTGTAGTCGGTGGGCCAACTTAACTGTCATGTTCCACGTTTCGGCTCCGTAGGTTAAAACTGGTAGGACGCATTGGTTAAACACCCGGTTTTTCAGGCACTGCGGCAGTGTCGACGTGAAGATAGAAGCAATGTATGTGATGTTGTCCAATATTTATTATTTAGTCCAATCAATAAAGTAGTTGTAGAGTGGGTCAGCGGGAACCTAAGCGATTCCTTCAGAAACTGTTCAGGGTGCTTAGGTAGAAAACATACTCAAAGTCTAGTCTAGGAGGTGCGCCGGAGGAAAGAAATCGATCCCTATACCCTCTTTTGAGTCATTTCTTGACTGAACTACTTAACTTTATTCATCTTCAATACTTAGTACACAGCACAGCACGTTAAATAGGTACGATTTCCCAATAGGCGTCAAAGAGCAAAGTGAAGATAATATAGCCACAAGACTGATTGAGTCATCACCATCATTTCAGCCTGCGGACGTCCATAGGGATAATCTAGGGCAGAACTGCCTGGCGCAAATAAATTAGGAGAACCGATCCCACTTAAAGTAGGAAAAGAAGAAGAAGATTTATTTTAGACAGAGGAAGAGATAAGAAGACGTTTGATAGAAGACAATGACAAGTGCTCGGATAAACCTGTAAGGGCTTTAAGGCCACTTTCACGGAGACACGGGGCGTCTGGCGGCGCGATGCGCCGAGCTGAGGATGGAGCGTTCAAGGAGAAGCGATATTTCAAGTGTTTTTTTCATCCTGGTACAATCATGAACTTGATTGGATTGCCCTCTCAAAAGCAAGCACTAAAAATCGGCAGTTCTTAGCATTTTATTCATTACTTACTTAGGCAGAACACAATTAGGCAGTCACTGGGGGAGCTCAGTGACTTCCAGATCCGCCGGTCGGAAGCGACCTGCATCCAGCGGCTTCCCGCAACCTTTATTGTGTGGGGACGGCCGTAAAGAATACACTTCTCCACCGCCAACAGGAGGCGTGTCGGAAGAGGCGACTAACACCTGTAGCACGAGACGGGGAGAAGCGTCTGCGTGCGAAATAATATTTAAAAAAAACCGGCTAAGTGCGAGTCGGACTCGCGCACAAAGGGTTCCGTACCATAATCTATACAAACGGCAAAACATCACGTTTGTTATATAGGAGCCCCCTTAAATATTCATTTTATTCTGGTTTTTAGTATTTGTTGTTATAACGGCAACAGAAATACATCATCTGTGAAAATTTCAACTGTCTAACTATCACGGTTCATGAGATACAGCTTGGTGACAGACGGACAGCGGAGCCTCAGTAATAGGGTCCCGTTTTACCCTTTGGGTACGGAACCCTAAAAAAGTGGGATTTAGGGCGTCCCGTTCAGGGGTCCGACGGGACGCGTTTTAAAAGGGCTAAAAAGCGGGACATCTGGCAACGCTGAACATAATCCAAGACCGCCTTTGCGGCTCATGTGATATGATGCATAATAAAAAGGCCCGACAATAAGTTTGTGACGTAACGTTACATCAAACTTACGATTTTCAGATTTTCCACTTTACTTGCGCTACGAGATATTTGCATTTCTGTGATGCGTGAAACTAAAAATAACATTTCATTACACGTGACTACCGCGTTTTCTTTGAATGGTACAAGAACTAGTTTGAATGAGTAACAAGTAAAATAACATATCCCTCTAACTGCGACAAAACTAGACACAATTGAAAATCTATTATTTAGGGGTGACCACCGGGTGACCACCATGGCTCTCAATGTGTTGCGTAGAGCCATGTCTGGTCAACGCCTTATATCGTAGGTTTAGTACATATTAAAAACGAATAGATGTCACTACAAGGCTCATTAGGATTGGGGTTGATTTCAATGAACGATAACTCTTGGTAAAAACGTTATCGCAACACTTTTTTTAACACTTTTGTTTTTTTTTAAATGAAATGTTTATAGAATTTTAACATTTATTTAAAAACAAATTATTTTAACTACAATTTAAAACATTAACTGTATAATGCCATCTATCGGTTTTACCTTAAACTATCTTTTATGGAAACGCAACGTCAGCTATTGGATTGAAAAAACTAAACACGGCATTTATGTTGATTATAGAGGTAATATGCATTTCATATTATTTTGTCGAATAATTTATAAAAATAAATAAAGGAAATCCAAATTTTAAAATATAAGTATTTTTTTAATGAGTAATTATATACTCTCTGGTAATTTACGGTCAAAAGCAAGAAGAGTATTATTTGATCAGTGGCAAGAAGCTTCAAAATAATGTTGGTTTTCGACCACCGTCAAATATTTGTATGTAGGGCTACCAGTTGGAGCATTGTAGTTTTATAATATGGGGATTTGTTTTAATATTTGGGAAGTGATTTTAAAAATCAATTTTTAGGAGAAAAATTTGGATTACCAATGTTTAGCCAGAAAACGTTTCCCAAAATATCACAACCCAACTATTTTACGTAAATTTTCATTTGGCAAAAAAACATTTATCAAAACGACTCATTGCAATTTTTTAGTTACGAAATCTCTTCTTTGGGATATTATTACTTATTATTTTGGCACCTTGCCTTCGATTTACTTATTATTGTTAAACCGTGGAAATCTGTTATTAGCTGTATATTTTAAGAAACTAATAAGTATATTTAAACATCATTGTACCGCCGTTGATTTCCTAAATAAATTTTAAAAAAAATAATTGTTTGGTCATGTTTCATTTAATCAAATATTATTTAATCAGATGATTCATTTGGCACAACTTACTCTTTGCAAAATATTGCATGGCATACGATTTAAATGCTTAATTGATCCCAAAAGCAATAATTTTGGAATAAATTCTTAAGGTGAATCTAAAAAAGACAATTTGGTAACCCTATTCACGATTCCAATTTTTTTCATCAACTTTGATTACAATGTATTTTATTTGAAGGCATTTGTATGTCACGTCCAAAGGTCAAGTCTAAATGACGTAAATATGTCAGAAACGGTCGTTTTAAGTAAAAACCTAATTAGTAATTTCGTTATTGATTGTCATGTATCGATGCCCAAAGTGCTAAAAATTCGGGATAATATTCCATGGGGCGCGACTTCGAATCTTGGTCGGCGACAATATTTTTTCGAAATCCAGACATATTAAAATATTTTGATGTAAAATTGTTTATTGACATTTAAAACAATTTTTAATTACTAAAATTAGTACTAAACTTTTGCATAATTTTTTTTACATAATATTAACAAAATAAATAACAAATAGAAAATGGGTCAAAGCTCGCCATCATCAGTTTTCATAAAAATTAGGATCATACTCTAGTGAAATCAGAAACCGACTAAAATGAAAATAAATATAGTATCTACTTAATATCTTTAAAAAGTTATGGATGCGCACAAAAAGTTATTCAAGTTAATGTAACCACTAGGAAAAAACAGTCCGCAACAGGCGGGATCCGAACCCACACGAGCGAGTGCCTTTCCAACTAAGCTACGAGGACGTTAGAACGATTTTAGAAATTTGTCAAGTGTTAGTATATATTTTTTTGACAGAAGTGTGCAAACAATTGTAAACCTTATGGTGGTTTGTTATTCTCTGACGGAACGAAACAGACACTAAAATGTAAATAAATTATGCTCTATGAATTATGTGCAAGTTACTATCACTGCGCAGATAGCGCCATCTAGTCAGAGAGGGAAACAAACGATGGCGTAGTTATATTTTAGTTCCATTTACTCACCACCTTCGCTGCCTTTCGCGCGAGTTAAGGTGGAGATTTTCAAAGTACCGAGGCTGTCTCTCTGTTTTACGTAGTATTATTTTTTCTCTATGGTAGAGCTATACATTTTTTTTGCTCTGCAAATTGGCCTGACTTATCATTACAGATACATTCTGCAGATGTTTCCGAATTAAAATAAAACTATGGGTGCATAAATTCCGATAATTAATTCGATAGCTCTGATGACAAAGTAAACGTGGGAAAAATGTATTTTGAACTTTTAAATCGATTGAATAGTAAGTTTACTATTCGAACTGTTAGCATAGCTTTACTGGCCCAGCATTAGGTAAAACCTCATTGGATTGTAGAGGTGGGGATAAGCTAATCAGTTTTTAGGGTTCCGTACCCAAAGGGTAAAACGGGACCCTATTACTGAGGCTCCGCTGTCCGTCTGTCACCAGGCTGTATCTCATGAACCGTGATAGTTAGAGAGTTGAAATTTTCATAGATGATGTATTTCTGTTGCCGCTATAACAACAAATATTAAAAGACAGAATACAATAATTATTTAAGATGGCTCCCATACAACAAACGTGATTTTTTGGCGTTTTTATAGATAATGGTACGGAACCCTTCGTGCGCGAGTCCGACTCGCATTTGGGCGGGTTTTTTTTATTAATTTTTAAAAATTTAGCTGAAAAAAATGATTTTCGCGACCCAAAAAACCCATAAAATTTCACCGTGAGGATAAAACTAATAGTCAATGTAAAAGTTGACTAAATAACTATGTTAAAATACCGAATACATACGATTTTACAAAGTAAGCTTCTATAGACAGTGGCTTCAAATAATATTATGTTACCAATGAGTCAGTAACAGCTTCCACCCAATTGTGCTAATGTGAAATCATTTCAGTTGTAAGATTGTAAACTATGAGTCATCTAGCCGGTGTTGATGATTGATTAATTGAGCTGATTTTATGGTTACTACTATGACAAATGATGTGCATGCACATCACCAGCATTCCACTATCAAAAAGCAATCAAATCAGAAATGTATTTTAATAAACAACAAAGTGACAAAAATTGATGGATATCGTCATTGTAGATAAATAAGACTATTATTAAAGCTACACTATAGAATAGTAGAACATTTTATTCAGAACCGTGCATACAATGCTATTACTGAAAGAGTGTTGTTTCGAAACATGAAAGAGTGCAAGGATACATGAGGCGTATTTTTGAAACGTTAGAATACCAATTCGTATACGAAATCCTAAAATCGTATACAATTTCCTTGGAGTTCTTATGCGATTCTTGCGCATTCGTATGCGAATTGGAATTCGAGTGCTTCAAAATGAAACGTTAGAATACCAATTCGTATACGAAATCCTAAAATCGTATACAATTTCCTTGGAGTTCTTATGCGATTCTTGCGCATTCGTATGCGAATTGGAATTCGAGTGCTTCAAAATGAAACGTTAGAATACCAATTCGTATACGAAATCCTAAAATCGTATACAATTTCCTTGGAGTTCTTATGCGATTCTTGCGCATTCGTATGCGAATTGGAATTCGAGTGCTTCAAAATGAAACGTTAGAATACCAATTCGTATACGAAATCCTAAAATCGTATACAATTTCCTTGGAGTTCATATGCGATTCTTGCGCATTCGTATGCGAATTGGAATTCGAGTGCTTCAAAAATACATCTCCTTGACATTAGCCACAACGCGTTGTAGTATTTAAGAAAAATCGTTTTATCTATCTATTTGCGTACTTTGAGCCTAAAATATACATATATTTTTAGGTTATTATTTTTTAAATAAAAAGAAATGACGTCGGGTGCATGACATTTCTTCTATAACGCAAGCTATGTATTGTATATAATGTAATACTTTCATCCATAGCAGCCGCGGCAGATATTTTTCAAACTCTCTTATATCGGGTGTAAAAAAAGGCTTAACGAAGCCGAACACCACATATTCTACGTACTTTTACGATCATTTTTTTTTTACACTATACCTGGTAAATGAGGGGTTACCGAGTTATTGACAGTCAAAGTTACAATTTTTTTTTTAAAGATTTTTTACAAAATTGACTCCTGTTTGATAATACCAAACTTTTTTACAAAGAAACATGATCCGCTTACATACACAGGCATAGTCAGTGGCGTGCGTGCTATACATTGCGGGTAAGAAATGTTATTTTTTTTTATACCCAAAAATAAAAGTCATTTCCCAGCAATTATTTTTTTTGCATTTTACTTGGTTTTATGTATAGAGTTCGTGGTTTATGGCTTCGTTAAGTCTTTTTAGGTACACCCTTACACCCTGTATAGGTACTTGGTATACAGGGCTACATTTCAAAGGGGTGCCAAATTTTCAGGGACCACTCAGAATCAGTAACTTAATCGATCTACGATATACACAATCGAAAAAAATAACTTATTATTTTTATTTTTTTTATTACTATCCGCTGTTCAAACATGGTACGCGTGGATAATCTTGTCTCATTCATAAAAAATACGCACGCACTATATCTGTGCAACCTAGAACTGCAAAGTGCAATGCAATAATAGTCACAATGGCGCGGGAAAACGAACATTAGCCTTTTCGATGTAAGGCACATTTCTAACAGCAGGAGCGTCCGCGCATACCAGAGGTTCAAATTGACAACAAATATCATAAGCAGTGCACCTCTAGATCTTATTTTTAAAATTTGCCACCCCTTTGCAATGTAACCCTGTATAATAGTTGTATCTTTAAAAAAAGTTAACTTACACAAATGCTGTCCAATCATGTTGGTCTCATACAAAAGTTGTAGTTGAGCAGGAGAATATCACTTTTTCAGCTCCGAAACCAACGAAAATTCACTTTTTATTAGTGAAGACGGTTTCAGTCGCTTCTTCTAATAAATGTTTGACTCATGTTTTCATTACGTATGTTGTACCTTATGCAACTATTTGTTGCTAAACTACCAGCAGGGCTAGCATGCGCGCATCGGTTATTTTATCGATAGACAAGACAAATTTTGTCTTCGACGATAAATTTGTCGTTTTCCCTAACCTAACGGATCACAGACGTCTGGAATCCTTTTTCTTAATATTTTATAGGTCTCCCGTTCTTCGTAGCCACTTATTTTTAGGTTATAACACGGCATTGCCATGATATTTTGTTTCTTTTTTTGTTATCGTCGAAGACAAAACGACATATTAACGTCAAAAGTCGATAAAATGCCACGACAAAATTTTATCGTGTTGCGCATGCTAGCCCTGCAGGTCAAATGTGTTATTAGAAGTCAGTATAATTGTAACCAATAACGGCAGACGAAATTGAGTCCCTAACCTAAAGTGGGCAGCTAGACTAGGAATTTTCCTATTGTTATAGACTTAGTAGGTTAGTAGCAGGGGCGTGCAGTTTTATAGGCAATAGGCTAGTTGACACCACCAATCAATTGACATACTTTTTATGTGCTGTCAAAACGCACCTTTGACATATAATTTGTATGGCGATAGCAAGCTTTGATGTCATATTTTACCGGACTCGACTGCCTAACTTTTTATTGGTTTTGAAGCAAAGTTTTTATGTGCTGTCAAAAAGCACCTTTGACTTATAATTTGTATGGCGATAGCAAGCTTTGATGTCATAGTTTACCGGACTCAACTGCCTAACTTTCTATTGGTTTTGAAGCAAACAAAAATCAGATTCTTCGAATAAATACTAATATACCGGGTTAACGAGCCTAAAATAAGGTGGCAGATTAAATAAATGATGTCTTTAAATTATTTATGATTGGTGTCCACTACGACCACTACCCTATTAGGCGGTGCTTCTAGTACATGAAATGAGGTAGGCAGTAGTTACTGAAATTGATGAAAACCACTGATTTTCATCAATAAAACATCTACGTAAGTATCTACAGCCTACCTCGAAATAAAACCAATACCCGCCACTGGTTAGTAGACGCAATAGATCCTCTTTGATGCTTCTACCTACATCCATGGCTGCAAACATTATATCAAAATCTAGTAGGTAAGTCTCCACGATGCGATTTTGATATTTTTGTCAAGATGCCGTTTTCTAGTAAGCTCTTAATTATTGACATAAATAAATAAATATCGGACATCACATAAATTGTTCTGATCCTAAAGTAAGTAGGTAAAGCACTTGTGTTATAGAAATCAGAAACAACGACGGTACCACAACACCCAGACAATAAAGAAAAGTTCGTTTTCTACATTGACGCGGCCGGGACTCGAACCCGAGACCTCACCTCAGAGATGGCGACGCCAAGTCCGGCGTACTCGCCTCTCGGCCGCGAAGGTCGTCATAACCATAACACCCAGATCGATTACACAAATAAATAATAAAGTAACGATCTAGCTAAGTGGATGTACCTTTTCAATTTGAGCCGACTTTACATTTCAAAACTTAGCAAGTCACACCACCATTTCAAAAGTCTAGCAAGTTTCAAGTCACTTGCTATGTTTTGAAATGGTCAATTATCAGACTAAGTTTTAAATTCGTTACTACGTTTGTTATGATAAATTATTTTAAAGTCAAAAGGTATTTTTTTTCAAATTTCAACAGCGTCTATTTACATATGCTTAAAAAAAAACTTAGCTAATTATAAATTTAAATAGGCATTTCCCATCGCCACAAAAACTCAGAAAATTTAGATGTAAGTAAAGAATTCATGCAATTTTTTTATCAATTTGTATTACTTAGGTGCCATAAAAAAGGCTATGGCAGAATAACAGAGTTTGCGGGTTTCCTGCATCCACTGAGCCATAGACCATTTTGTCTTATAGCATTAGGTTTGCATATTATGTTTTACTTATCTGTAATCTGCCTTAAGACAAATAAATACATTCTATTCTATTCTAAAAGTACACATTTGGTATCGTTCGTCTGGTCTAACCTTGTATGACGTCGCTTGTTATCTAATAGTTGTTGTCATGTGTTCTGCATAAGTAAGTAATGAATAGTGCTACGAGCTGCCGATTTTTAGTAGGGGGCAATCCAATCAAGTTCAGGATTGTATCAGGAGGATGAAACAAAAGAGTTTAGATTTTTTATTTCTTTATTCAGGAAACAAACAGCTTTACAATATTTCGTTTAGCTTAAAAATTAATTAATCATACACTAGCATTTTAAGTTTCCAACGCTAATTAATGCAGTTTTGCCAATATGGAGACAAAATACGAAAAACAGCAAGTAAGCAAATAATAATTAGTGTAGGTTTTTATTAAAATCTAGTGGGCCAAAAAGACTGAAATACTCTAAGTGGATCTCAGGCGATGACGAAACCGTATCAACTGCTCATTAAAAATGTAATTTTTGTGTAAAATTAAAGAGTCTACAATAAATTCAAACAAAAGCGTGAATAATCGCTTCTCCTTGAACGCTCCATCCATAATATACGTCGCCATATGTTTGTTTTCCCGGCTGCCCGCTAGGCGCATCGCGCCGCCCGACGCCCCGCGTCTCCGTGAACGTGGCCTTACAGACCTTACAGGTTTATCCGCGCACTTATCATTGTCTTCTATCAAACGTGTCTAAATAAAAAACCGGCCAAGTGCGATTCGGACTCGCACAATTACAATTATCTATAAAAACGTTTGTTGTATGGGAGCCCCCTTAAATATGTATTTTATTCTAATTTTTAGAAATACATCATCTGTGAAAATTTCAACTGTCTAACTATAACTTCAGACAGACGGACAGACGGATAGCGGAGCCTTATTAATAGGGTCCCGTTTTACCCTTTGGGTACGGAACCCTAAAAATAATCTCTCTTTTCTCTATTCCTATCTCTAAAATTAATCTTCTTCTTTCCTTTTCCCACTTTAGGTGGGATCCGGTCTCCTAATTAATTTGCGCCATGCAGTTCTGTCCTGGATTGTCCCTATGTCCAGTTTGGCATGTTCTCTCTAAAATTAATACCCAAAGATGAATTCTTAGTGTGTTGTCGGACGCATTGTTTTGAAATTGTAATATTCTTCTTTCCAGCCATCCACGAGATCGCCCACAACCTAGCCTTCGGCCACAACCGGCCGCTGCACAACAGACTCTTCGGGTTCTTCGCAAACCTGCCTATAGGGATACCCATATCCATCAGCTTCAAGAAGTACCACTTGGAGCATCATAGAGTGAGTAATGAACTATTGAATAGCACTAGGTAGAATTATTCTTTACCGCGATCGCCACAAATCCCGAATGCTAGGTGGCTGTATAACTAGCGGCACGAAAGTTAAGCGCTGGGCGAATGTTGCGCAGACGATGATTACGATTAGGTACGTGATTGGCTAGTCGCGCACCGCGCCTGCACCGCCGATACCAATAGAATAATAAAACCAATTTATTTCTGTAAATAGGCTTAAACTAAGCGCTTTTACACGTCCCAATTTTTTCGCCGGCCTTGATTGGTTGTTAGTTTCGCCCACACGCGTCCCTGATACGATGATCGTCTCGTAAGATGCGCAAAGCGATCCGCACTCTTTGCCCCATCGCTCAACATCGATGCCGCGTATTGTATAAGGGGTATAATTTCGAAAAATGTATAGTATTAAACCGCAGGAGTAGTTAAGGAATATTTTTTCCAAATTTTATTCAATAAACGTATACCAGATTATACTAGTGCTCTTTCTGTCAGTCAGACAGGATAGTAAGTGAGTCAGTCTTATATAAGTGTATTAATACTGAATTTGCCATTATAGACACGTCTTCTTATAATAGAAACCGTTTGTTGTTGTACAGTCAACAGCACGTCGACCTACCCCAAAAGTCAAAAATTCTCCAATAGATTTTCAACTTTAAGCCTGACATATAGAGTCCTTTTTTAAATGAGAAAATTTGACATTTTGTGGAAGGTCGACGTGCTGTTGTCCGTACAAGTAATAAATAAAGAAATAAATAGGGTAAGGTGGGGTAAGACTGATACCGAAACATTAATGCATCTCATAATATTTGACCAATAATTACAGCAATTATCCTTAATAAGCAAAGCTTGTACTACGGCGACAAGATAACAGATGCATGTACAAAGCCTCCCCCAGTGACTTAGCCGGTACGTGGCCTCCATTAGAACCCTTCTGCCTCCGCCTTTTTATCAGAAAAAATATCTGAATTTTGTGTGCTAGTATCTGGTGGTTGTAGCCGGTGACGGCATCCATTTGGTAATAATGACCAAAGTAAGGCCGTATTCTGATTTGTCGGCACAGCAGCGGCGCGACATCAGCATGCTTGGTATACACGGTACAGAAAGTATGGAATCTTTGCCGCGCCGCTCCCGCGCCGCTCCCGCGCATACCGAGCCAATCAGAAACGCTCCATTGAAATATAGGCGCTCGGTAAGCTTTCTGTATCGCGTATACCGAGCATGCTGATGCCGCGCCGCTGCTGCGCCGACAAATCAGAAAACGGCCTTAAGCAACCTATTCCGCGGGTTGTGTGTGAGATTTATCACAAAAATTCGGAATTAGGAAGGCACCTTAAGCAGGGTACTCACCTATCCGTGTAGTATGTAACGTATCTTATATTATATCTCGGCGGGTCACTTCGAGCTTAATACGCTTTACGCGCCAGTGGCTCGCAGCAGGCTCGTGCCTACATTACTCACTTAGTAAGTGTAGTGTGTGACGGTACTTGGCGTGAAAATAATATTATGAGGGTAGATGAAGAATCTGCCTCTCATACGGAGTGAAGACATCGCTGTTCCAGTCAGTCTGTGACCATGGTCGGTGTAACCCGATCGAAACGTCAGGCAAAAGAGGTAACATTTTGTACCTAAATTATGATCGCGTTAATTCCCGTTTCATTGAGTTTTAAATTACTCACTTGATACAGTATCAGATACGTTACATGATACACGGCTATGAGAGTATTCTGCTTCAAACGTTGGTCCCGGCTAATATCGCTTGAAACTACTCGTAGTAACTCTTAAAAGGCTTCAAGACTAGTACTAAGCGGTATTAGTCAAAGGCATACGGTTTGATTAAGTAAGGCAGTTAGGTTTAGCCACCGCACCGCACTGGGCCACGTGTATAGGCATACTTTATCTTAATATCATTGACATGACACTATCTTAAATGTATAACAAACAACTTATTATACGATCGTATCATAAATACTTTATTATCAATTCGGAAAGTACGTTGGTATTTCCCCGCCCTCCCTTGCAAACCATTCAATAGGTATACTTGCTGATAAGGATTCAATCAGACGCTGTTATCGTTGAGTCATTCAATGTTATTATTGTCATTCATTTCTGTGACGGCGACCACATATCCCTTATCATTACGATTATCTATAATTTCTCAATACGTTTCGGAAATACGGAACATTCTAGTATCAACTAACAGTAAACAAAACGCAGGAAATCAATATAGGTACCTTCTAATTTAATCCATGTTATTTAATTTAATATACAGGGTTACATTTCAAGGTAGTGCCAATTTTTCAGGGACCACTCAGAATCAGTAACTAACTCGATCTACATAAAAACAAAGTAATTTTTTTATTATTTTTAATTATTACTATCCGCTGTTAAAAGATGGTACACGTGTATATTGTATAATCTTGTCTCAATTATAATAAAAACGCACGCACTATCCCTGTGCAACCTAGAACTGCAAAATTCAATGCAATAATAGTCACAATGGCGCGCGAAAACAAACTTTAGCGTTTTCGATGCAAGGTACATTTCTAACAGCAGGAGCGCCCGCGCAAACCAGAGGTTCAAATTGCCAATAAGGACCTTATACAATGCACCTCTAGATCTAAGTTTTAAAATTTGGCACTACCTTGAAGTACCTTGCACTGTAACCCTGTATTTATTGCGTTTTATAATGTTACAGAGTTGTTAAAATAGGTACGTCAAATTAAAATAAAGTCAAAATCATTTATTCAGTATATTGTACCTTTTCCGGGCACTTATAAACGTCCCAAATTGTCCCAAATCCCAATAATATAACTTAGCCCTACCACCGCTTCGGGACTACATATCGGCTGGAAAATGTCTGTGACAGAATTAGATCTGGCATGTCTTCACGTCCGTAAACGAACAAAAGTTGATTACATAGCAAATTTTAAACCATGTCAATTTTCCATACAGCATTTAAGCCCCAAATAGTTAAAATGGGTTTATTTCTGTTACAGTATCAAGGAGATGAAGTGATAGACACAGACCTCCCCACCCTTCTAGAGGCTAAACTCTTCTGCACAACCGGCGGGAAGCTGTTCTGGTTGTTCCTGCAGCCTCTGTTCTACGCGCTACGTCCTCTGGTGGTGAGGCCGAAGCCGCCCACGCCTTTAGAGCTGATCAACCTGGTTATCCAGCTGTTCTTTGATGCTGTGGTGGTTCAGTTGTTTGGTAAGTGCATTTTAAGTGGTGAAATTTTTTGAAAACCATTCCACTGTCCTAGAGTCATCATAATGTCAGCCTATTTATTAGAAGACTTGTGCGTCATCATCATCATCTCGGTCTACTGTTGGTCTTAAGCTACCAAAGAGAAGCAAAAAGCAAAAAAAGTACGATCTCCACCTTGATTGGTAAGTGCATATATGCCTTGTCAGAATTTCTTGCATTTTGGGAACCTTTCCTCTCTCCTATTCATCATCATCATCATGAGCCTTTAATAAAGTTTTACACGAATATGCAGACCCCTCCCTCCTATCCTTGTCACATTTGTGTATTCCTTTCTCTTTTCTATGACATCATCATCATCTCAGTCTATATTTAAGAGACCCCTCACTGTCCTTGTCACACTTGTGCGTTCTTTTCCCTCTCGTATATCATCATTATCATCTCTAGCCATTGCTGGACGTAAGCCTCCCCCAAGAAGCAGCAAAGAGCACGATATCCCGTTGTTTCCATCCAGCTACTGCCAGCTATCTTCCTGAGCTCTTAAATCCATGGTCCTACACTATTCTTGTCGTCATGTAGTCTCCACTTGCAAACCCGTTTACTCCATCTTTCTACTCGCTACGCCCTCTGGTGGTGAGGCCGAAGGCGCCCACACCTTTGGAGCTGATCAACCTGGTTATCCAGCTGTTCTTTTATGCTGTTGTGTTCCAGTTGTTTGGTAAGTGCATTTCATAGGGTGAAAGTTTTTGAAACCCTTGCTCTCTTATGGAGTCTACACTACATCATGCATCATCATCTCAGCCTATTTATTAAGAGACCCCTCACTGTCCTTGTCACACTTCAGCGTCCCTTTCCCTCTGATATGTGATCATTATCATCTCTATCCATTGCTGGACGTAAGCCTCCCCCAAGAAGCAGCAAAGAGCACGATATCCCGTTGTTTCCATCCAGCCACTGCCAGCCATCTTCCTAAGCTCTTCAATCCATAGTCCTACACTATTTTTGTCGTCATGTAGTCTCCACTCGAGACTCGAGAACCCGTTTACTCCACCTTTCTACGCGCTAAGCCCTCTGGTGGTGAGGCCGAAGCCTTGCCCCCACACCTTAGAGCTGATCAACTTCATCATACTGCTGTTCTTCGATGCTGTGGTGGTTCAGTTGTTTGGTTAGTGCATTTCGTAGGGGAAAAGGGCCGTTTTTTAGATAATTGTACCTGTGTGAAGGCTTACCTTCGTTCGCGAGTCCGACTCGCACTTGGCCGGTTTTTTTAATTCAGCCATTGCCAGTTATCTATAGGTTAGGCTGAATAGGTAACTAAATGAATGACTATTACTATAATACTACTACTACGAGTATTATGAACTCCGTACATTTCCACTTATTATACTTTTTAGCGTCCTGTCGATGTAATAAATCTAGCGGACTGTAAACTATAGGTGCTGTAATTCTCGCCTCTCAATATTTACAGTATATTAATGAAATACGCGATATGGTCCGGCGACGGTGGGTGTCCAAGGCGAGTGTCCGAGCGCGGTCGCGATGACGTCACCGCCCGCACTCGTCTCCCGCGCCTAGTGTTGTTGCGTCGTAACATACTTATCAAATTATGTTTGGTTACAGGCTGGAAGGTTCTGGGATACTTGATCTTCGGTTCGCTGATGGCTATGGGGATCCATCCTGTTGCTGGTAAGAGCTCTTTTGTTTTTATAGTCATTTCAAGTTAGCATGCGTTCTGTGACAGTTCACTATTGACACTTAGTGATGCGCCCTAACGAATATGATCGATTTTTTGGATATCGATAAAGTAGATAGAGCGAGTTTAAATGATTTTTTTTATAAATATATTGGACGACATCACATAAATTGCTCTGATCCTAAGGTAAGTAGCTCAAGCACTTGTGTTATAGAAATCAGGAACAACGACGGTACTTTAATTGTAGTTAGCTTTATTTTACACATTATTCTTCAACATTAATGATATTATATTAACTAATAATTAAAACAATATCTTTCGGATCGGCGTACCGGAGAAACTCGAATGACTATTTCATAACATTGTTTTGAGCTACATAAAAATGATGCTACAAATATGTAAACTATTTACCTATACAAAATCTATGAGGATGTCTTTAAGATAAAAATTCACAATCACAAATCGTCAATTGGTTCGAATAGAAGATTCATAAGCATAGGCACTTAGTTATCATCAGCTAAGGGTATTAGTATTCGCCACAAACTTATTCAAAAAACAATTTTCTCCCTCCAGGCCATTTCATATCCGAGCACTACATGTTCAAGAAAGGTTTCGAGACGTATTCCTACTACGGGCCTCTAAACTGGATCACGTTCAACGTGGGCTACCACAACGAGCACCATGACTTCCCAGCTGTTCCTGGGAGGAGGTTACCTGACGTGAGGATTACTTTTTTAGAGGACTAGTTACATTTTAGAGGACGTGTGACATTTCGAAAGACTGGTGATATTTCAGAGGATTGGTGTCATTTCAAAGGATTAGTGATAATTCAAAGGATTGGTAAAATTTTAGAGGACTGGTAACATTTCAGAGAACAAGTTAGTGTCATTGTAGAGGACTGGTGACATTTCAGAGGTCTGTTGACCTTAAAGAAGACTAAACATTTTAGAGGACGGGTACAAACCATGTACTCAAAATTATGTTTCTTGCTACAGGTGAAGAGGATAGCCCCCGAGTTCTACGACGATCTCCCCCAGCACAACAGCTGGTCGAGTGTGCTGTACGACTTTGTCACGGACCCCGACATCGGGCCCTATGCGAGAATCAAGCGCAAACACCATGGCCTGGATAGTTAGATATGTGGTAAGTTATACCGGGTGTACAAAAGAATGGGACACTTCTTAAAACCACGTGATCAGCAGGTCATATACAACGACTTTTCCTATGGGAGCAACATCGAAATCGTGATTTTATTTTCAGATGATCCATAGATTATCATTGAGGTATGCGATGCGAGAAAGATTGTATGGGGAAGCTGAAAAAAATTTATCGATTTCGATGTTGCTCCCATAGAAAAAGTTGTATATGACCAGCTGATCACGTGGTTTTAAGGAGTGTCCTATTCTCTTGTACACCCTGTATTATTATACAGGTTTATATTATTTATTATACAGGGTGTTAGGTAAATGGTGTATCAAGCCGAAACCTATGCATATAAATAATATGGTGAAGTCAGAAATTCGATAGCAGCATTCAGCGTTCACAGTAAAAGAAACAGTTTGAAGTCAATTTTTTTTAAATTTAATCGAAAACCTAATTTGATAGGGAATACCGTTACCGTTACGGTTCCGTACCCAAAGGGTACAACGGGACCCTATTACTAAGGCTCCGCTGTCCGTCTGTCTGTCTGTCGGTCTGTCACCAGGCTGTATCTCATGAACCGTGATAGTGAAATTTTCACAGATGATGTATTTCTGTTGCCGCTATAACCCACATAATGTTACTAACGCCTATGGATCACTTTAGTCCGATAAATAAACATTTTTTATTTATTTATTTATAACAGCAAATACTAAAAACCCGAATAAAATTAATATTTAAGGGGGCTCACATACAACAAACGTGATTTATTCGCCGTTTTTATAGATAATGATACGGAACCCGGTTTCACTTTTTAAGTATACATTTTTTGTTTCAGGTAACCGTTAATAAAATCGTAATTGTTGTATGCAGGTAAACTTTGCAGGAATCTAGTTATTTTTAATGTTTTCTTACAAAATCACAAAATTGATGTTGTTACATAAATTATTTTTCTATATTATACTACCAGTAGATGAAAGTAAAACACGCGTTATAATAAGAGACTCGGATGATCGGCTCAGTTCGGTTATCATCGTTAATTTTTAACCCCTGGAGAAAAACATTCGGTATGTAAAGAATAATAAAACTTATAGAAGAATAAAGCTAATTCCAAAACCATTTGGAGATTTTACGCTTATAAACTATATTTTGCTATTAACGTCACATAAAATTAAAAGATAGCGATTATTTCTACATAAATTAATTACCATTCGTACGAATGGTTTAATGGTCGTATGACCTCTAATCACGGAGAAGCTAACATCTGAAGTCGCAGAGTTTGCGCGAGTGTGTGTGCCTGAAAAATGTCACAGACTTGAATGACAGCAAATGTCAAATGTGTGAGTGATGATACGATGTAAGCCTGTGCAAGGTCCGTACCCTGATTCCGTATCTCGCAAAAGCAATGCGATAACTAAAATTGTCTAATTCTGGTTTTAAAATCGCGAATTGACGGCGAAAAACAAAAACAAAGCAATCTACTGTCAGTGCTGCTTATAAATTTGACACTTACTATCAATCGGGCGATGACTGCGCGATTATTGCTGATTGCTAATTTTTAGGGAATAAGGGGGCCGTTTATTTTTTTGTTCGGCTTCTTAAAGACAAATACAACGTTATACAAAACCGAAGGTAGCCGATCTATCCCGAGTCTTTCCCTACACAATCCAGTGAATGATTAGAAAGAGACAACATGTATTATAAGTATTCTTAAGGTAATAGAGATTTCGAAATACCTAAAATATATTTTTTTATCTTACCAAAAACAAGAAATCTCATTATATGCTTTTCGTTATCGTTTCGGTTGTAAGTGAATCTTTTATTTATTAATGGTAATACTTTATTTTTGTATACAGGGTGTAACAAAAAGGCGAAATAATATTTAAGGGTATGTATGTAATGTGAACATTAAGTAGTAAAAGTTTTAGTTAAAAATAAACAACTTTTTTTTTCCCATACTAAGTAAATAAATTGTTTTTTTACCGAAAGTGTTGACAACCCTGAATCTGCGGTCATTCGTTAGCGAACCCTAGCCCGCCGCACGATCAGCTTGTGGTTTTGCATAGGAACTACACATTTACTACTCTACACGTCTTTTAAATTTTATTTCGCCTTTTTGTTACACCCTGTATAATTTTGAAAATATGCATCTGAAAAATATGTTATCAAAAATTCCTGTATGTTGATGAATACTCGTAGTATTTTTAAAATTAAAGATTTTGTTAACTCTTTACTAGAGTGACACACGGAGGCCATATTTATTTTAACCTTGTCTGACCTTTCAAGCTAGCAACGCGTCTGATTCACAAAATACAAAATATTTCCAAAACTATACAGGGTGTTAGGTAAATGGTATTTCAAGCCGAATCTAGCCTATGTTAAAATATGTATATGTTACAGTCAAAACTCATTGCCTGTAAAAACCACTTTTGACTGCAAAAATCAGTCAATAATGGTTTTGACTGATGTCTTTAGTCAAAAACAGTTTTGACAAAAGTGGTTTAACCAACGTGTTTAGTCCAAAGCAGTTGTCACTAAAAGTACATTGTAGTAGATAAATAAAGTGGTAGTCAAAAGTGGTTTTGACCAGTTATGAGTTTTGACTGTAACATATATAATAAATAGTAAGGTAAAGTCATGAATTATATCGATCCTATATTCTTCGCAATTTTTTCAGTCTTTCCCACACTAACATAATTAGCCAAATCAGTCCAGCCGTTCTCGAGTTTAATCGAGACTAACAAACAGTAATTCATTTTAATAAATACAGGGTGTAGATTTCAATCTGAGCAGTACTTACAAAGGTGTTTCTATACCTCATACTGATCACGAATCACGAAAAAAATGACTTCGAAAAAATAATGTTTAATTATTAAATTAACACAATTTAAGAATGCCTCTCATTGATTAGCGAAAGGTCAACACTACGGGCAGCGAACGATTGATGCGCTCGCAACTACAATACCTACCGAGTACAAAGGCATCGCAATACTTTTGTGTTTACGATAGTGTGTGAAAAAAGTATTTTATTCGTGATCAGTATAAGGTATAGAATCACCCCTGTAAGTACTGCTCTGATTGAAATCTACACCCTGTATAGATTATGATCAGTTATTTTTAAAGATAATTAACACTTGAAAACATATCATCGACCTCAGGTGGGACTCGAACCCACGTCCCATCGCAAGCCGGGCGAGTGCTTTACCAACTAAGCTACCGAGGACGTCACGTGACACGATGAAATTTCTCAAGGGTTTCTTTTCGCTGTCGAAGCCAGCGTATCTCTGATCAATGTTGAAGCTATATGTATAGCTGAGTAGTATACTACCCTTCAACACAATCTTAACAAATATTTGACTATTGGTTAAGATCAGAAATGCTTAAACATTGTAATTTTTTTGTTTTTAACAATTCCATGCTAGGTTTAATTAAAGATAATTAACACTTGAAAAAATATTGTTAGTTATTTTTAATATCTCCATCTTCAAAGTCAGACAAGGTTAACATGAATGTACAGTTTTCTCGTCGCCCTTTTATGCCAATGATGCAAAAATCTTGTTATTTTTCTTTCTGTAGATGTAAAGGAACTTAAAGTATTTTTTGGATTTGAAATAAAAACTATATAAAACCTTTTTTATGAATTGTACAAGGAATGCCTTAAATTACTCATGTATATTTGTTGTTAAGTCTTGAATAGATGTAATCTTTATACAGATAAATGTTTTATAGGCATTTACATAGAGATTAAAGTATGAAGTGAAGATATCATAAAATTCTGAATTTCAATTCAAATAATTTTATTTTTGAATGGTAACACAAATCTCATGTCTTCGGAATCTTAAAATTATAGCATAAAAGTTGAATTACTTTGGTTTATTTAAAAAAAGTAATCTCTATTTAATGGAAGTATTATGTTAAGTAATTCTCGGCTGTTTTTATTGTTATAACTCATAGCATTTAACTAAATATACAATCCAGATTTTAACACTCATTTTGTCAGATTTACGCGTTGAAATAAAAATATTTTCAGATATGATTTTGTCCATAAAATGGAAGTTTTTAAATACACGAGCCAAAATATGAAAGTGATGAATGTAGGAAAATTGTATGGACGGTTCAAATGGATTTTTCATATTTCTTCCTAATATGGCCCATGTTTCTTCAAAGCTTATTTCTTTTATGAGATGACTACTGTCATAATACAATAAAAATAGTTAACTCTCCCAAACAATAAATAATAGCTGTTTATTCTAAGGAGGAAAATATTATTTGTGATTTGTATTTGAGAAATAGAAGCAGTCTTTTGTTTAAAATTGAGTAGTTAAAATCTGGACTCAGTCATCATTAGCTAAGATATTAAAACTATATTTGCATTTCTTCATTTGTTACAATTATAGCAAATCATTACTCGTAATATAAAACTAATGTTAGACACAGGTACTTGCGCACAGCCCGATTAGTTATACTGTTTTCAAGACAACATGAGTTCGTTGACAGTTCATATTTTTCGGTTTACACATACTAGGTACGGACAACAGCACGTCGACCTACCACAAAATGTCAAATATTCTCATTTGAAAATGAACTCTATATGTCAGGCTTAAAGTTAAAAATCTATTGGAGAATTTTTGACTTTTGGGGTAGGTCGACGTGCTGTTGACTGTACTTACAAATGAAAACAACTTAATTTTAGATTGATTGAAAATCCAAAAATTATTGCTCTAGAAAACTAAGCAAAAATTCAACCACTATAAGTGTCAACAGTGAACTGTCACAGAACTCATGCTTATTTGAAAACACTATAGTAAGGGTATAAAAGATCATTCCGTCTCTGATTGTTACCATGTAAAATGATAATCCGGGATTAAGTTAGCTAATCCTGTGATGCGCAATGGACCTTATTATATTATTTATTCCTAGACAATACGAATTGATATTAAAACAGGAAAGTTTTTAATATTCGATCAATGAATAAGAAACTAGTTTCTCTAGCGTTCTTAAAAGGTACATATAGCTAGCGGCACGTAAGTTGAGCGCTAGGGCAAAGAGTGGGGATCGCTTTGCGCATCTTACGCGACGTATCAGAGACGCGTGTGCGCGGAGCTAACAACCAATCCCGGCCGGCGGTGCAGGCGCGTCGCGCGACTAGCCAATCACGTAATCGCTGGTTCAGTTTCTGATGTTTCGGCTCTATATACAATTGTGAATAACTATGTTGATCGGATATTCAAATACATGGGGTGAATTTTTATTAGTCTAAAATACTTATGGGTTTGTATAAGTTCGTGATAATAAACAACTTTTACACCCAATAAACTTGTTGTTTTACTAAATTTTATCACTGTACGAAAACTATTTCCGAACATAAACGCGGACGGCAAACGTACACTACCAAATAAAATTTAATTTATTTGCATATGAAAAAATGGTCAGCTATTTAGGTTGGCATCAAATATTTAAAAAAACTGATTAAAGATATTAACTTTTGGCAGGTTTAAAATGTATCTAGCTATAAAATGTAAATCCGTTATTGGCATTTTGTCTATACATAATGTAAGTTTTTATAACTCTGTTATTTTAGGACTCTGGATTTTGTGTAAAATAAATAGATCGAATGAAAATTTCAAATTTATTTCGATAGGTAAGTTTTAGTCTCTTGTTCTAAGTAGTTTATTATCATATGTTCAAAACAAACTCTTATGTATTTTGTAATAATTAAAATTGAGTGGGATAAGGGATTGTGTTCGTATGAATATTAAGTTTATTTTTTTACCAATTAATTAGGTGTAATATTTCATACCCAGTGTTTTTGTTCGTATGAGGAATCAATTTCAATAGTCCGAAATATTTTAAGGGATTATACCTTTTTTATACAGGGTGTTTAAAAAGATAGCATCCAAAATGGATTTTAAAAAAACCTGCATTTCAAAGTAATTTTAAATGACAAAATTAGGCAGATGCTTTTTTACCGGACTGCCAAGAGGGTTATTTAATACTGTGTTTGTTAAATACATTTATTGGTCAATCTTTTAATAATTGGTACTCGTAGTCTCGTATGATTCTTGTCCAATATTAAATTTTGTAGCATACAAATAAAGTTATCCTATTAACTAGACAGAGCTTTATTTTATTTTAAGTTATTTCTCAGTGATTCGACAAATGGGCGCTTTTACCTAAACTCCTTTACTCAACCTCAATTTTTTTTCTTTACGAAAAATAATATGGATATGCCTTATTAATTAAATTAAGTGTAATTTGGATAATCCCTTGTTCTCTTATTTGACTTAAAACTTATATTTTCCGACAGTGGAATATTAATCCACTGATATTGATAATTATCAAACAAATAAATACATATTTATAGTTGTCCTCTGCCTAAAGGTTGTCTGGAAGAAGTCGCTCTTAGCGATAACACCACCTAAATTGTACATCTTTCTGTAAATATCAACTGTATCTTCTTTAAGTACTTTTAAACTTTCGCGTTGCATAATTTAAAACTCAATGCAACGTCACCGTCAGGAAAAAGAGGTAACATATTGTACCTAAATTATGTATCTTCTTTGTTTGGTGTGCAATAAGAGTATTTATCTACTTAAATAGTTACGAAGGCTATCCATATGTTTTGTTCGTAGGCGACAAAATTAGGACGAATAGCACCATCTTAGTCCCGCCCGTTAAACTGACCTCTACGCTGAACGATTGTTATTCTAAGGGATATAAACGGTAGGAATGTATTTAAGGTCACATCGGTACCAGTGTATGTACATAAAATGTGGATATTGTATTTTTATTATTTTGAAATAAAATTATTTGAACATAAGTAACTAGGATTTTATTTTTATTATAATTATTAGCTTATTATAAGCCTCTGACTTATATCGCCTAATACTTGTCTTGAAGCCTTTTTATTAGTACTAGTTTCAGGCGATATTAGCCGGGACCAACGTTTAAAGCAGGGTACTCACACCTAGCCGTGTAGCATGTATCGTATCTGATGCTGTATCAAGTGAGTACGTAGGCCCGATGCGTGGAGCGCATTAAACTCGCAGTGACCCGCCGAGATACAGTATCAGATACGCAATATTTGATACAGGCTAGGGGAGCACCCTGCTATAGAATGCGCGCAACGCACACATATGTACGCTACCGCTCGAACTAGTGTCAATTATTGACACTAGTTCGAGCCAGGGTTTCAGGGACCAACAAAACACGACATGATAGTAATTTATTGGCACCCAATTCTCAAAATATAACTTTTTATCGAAACAGCGAGCATCACCGACACCGGACATGCTCGCTGTTTCGATAAAATTTCAAGATAGTAATGTATATCATATTTTGACAGTTGTTTCGATAAATGGCCATATCATATCGTATTTTGTTGGTCATGCTAGGGGGGCTGAACTTATATTCCTCGGTGTTTTGTAACTAAAACGTGTTAACAAATCAAATCAAATTTATTTATTGCAGACTATATGGGTCCATGGGTTAGTACAAATAGCTTATAAAAATAGGAGTTAGTAAATACAATGTAACGTGAGAATAATTTAAGTTTGGATCACTGTACCATGTAACTAAGTGGCACTCCGTGCGTACGCGACCCGGAAATGGTGCTGGTTGCGACTTCGGTCATCGTTCGCATGAAATGCCTCAATATAGGCGCATGCGGATCATCTGCCACAGTCCTCAGGATGCTGTTGTCACTTCCCCGCACTCGACTTATCAGTGACGCCACCTTCTTTTCAGTGAGAGACTGAAAACAGTCAGTATTAAACTGTGCAAACATTTCAGACGCACTGCAGAAGCGAGGAAGTCCCAACATCATCCTAAAAATGTTGTTGTATTAGATACAGAGAGTGTTTAGCAATCTTTTAGTACAACAGATCCACAGACCGCCCGTATACAGATTCTGACAATATGCCTTAAAGAGAGTTATTTTGACTTCCTCCGTACGAGCGAATCTGCGGGCCAGTATGTTACCACGGACCGCCAAAGCTCTTCGCTCCCTTTCTGTCTACATCGTATTTAAGGTCGCCGGTGAGTATGTGTCCTAGATATTTAAATTTGAAAACTCGGCTCAACTCCACTCCACCGAGGTAGATTGGTAGTGTGGATTCAGGACGTTTTCCGGCGGCCTTAAAGACCATATATTCACTTTTTCGGACATTATACGCCAGACCATGCGATTTAGCATAGTTCTCACACACTTTTAACATTTTTCCGATAGCACTCGCAGTGGGACTCAGCAGCACCATGTCGTCCGCGTAGCTGATGTTGTTAACACTCACACAACCCACTTTGCATCCGACACGCATCCTGCTGAGCTCCACTATGAGGTCATTGACGTACAAGTTGAAGAGCTTTGGAGACGACCGAAAGTTAACAAGTATTATAATTTTAGTCGACAGTAAAATTTCAAAGTCGCTTTATTACATAAGTTGCATAGTTTTTTAATAAAAGATTGTGTTTTGGTAAATTTTTATTTCACGTCTAAAATGGTTAGAACACGTACAAAACTAAACATACAATACAGATATATCTTCAGTGATACTTTTACAGTACAATCTTATAACTATGTCAGTACATATTACATTAACATTGTGAAATGTTATATAGGGCGTTTATACACGGACGGTATTTCTTTCGTAACCTACTTATATACTTTTAAAGATACTTTAAATGCGTAACTAATAGATGAAAATGATGTTAAAAGAAAATATGACTTCAGTGACACGGGTTGGTATCCATGATATCAGGCCTTTATTATAAGAGCACTTTACACTACGACCTTTTAAACATGTCTAGATTACCTGTTCGAGTGTCATAAACGTCAAAAAATATATACGCCAACTGTTGGCGCCAAATTAGTTGTTACTCACTCAAATCTGGCATGTTCTTATGGTGACAATTGCAGCACTACACTCTATCTAGACATGTTTATAATCAAAGACTTTCATAGATATTTTTAATGCGTATCTAATCGATTATAATGATATTAAAAGAAAATATGACTCTTCAGTGAGAAGGGTTGGTATCCATGATATCAGGCATTTATTATAAGAGCACTTTACACTACGACTTACAAACTCTCGATGATGCTAGAACAGTAAAGATTCAGATTGAAAAATGGCGGAAAATTTTGTCAAACATATTATATGACATGACATTTCTACACGAGGTTTATGTTAATATGATTTGCAGTTTTGTAAAACTAGATCACTAAAAAATAACCATAGTGAACAAATCACTAAACAAACTAATCAAATCTGTTTAAAAGCGGATAATATTATAAGTTGTAATCTAACCTAATATAGTTAGCTTAGCGAAAACACGCTCTAACTCACAGGCACTATAAAAAGGCACAAAACGTCGGTGTTCATATGTTGCATTCGTTCAAGACTTTTGTAATTGAATCGTAAAACTATCACAAGAGTTATAATCCGACAACAAATATGAGTCGTTACAACATTGTTGTAAATTTAATTATGATTTGTCATTCATAACGCAACACTATGTTTGTTGTGTTGTGATTTAACAAGTATTGCTTAAACAATGGTCAATATCATTATTGTATGCATGTATTTTATTGTATGCCAAAAGCATTCATATAAAATATATAAAACATGTAAACATTATTTAAGTCGATTTAAAACACTACAAAATCAATATTAATATTTGGTCATTTGACTTCGTTTAACGGCTGCATAGCAGTAAAGTCATCATAGATATTTATTCAAATATAAAAAGAAATCTAGGGTTTTGACAGCATTTTTAAAGGTGGCAACAATACTCATTTTGTTGCCGATTTATATTAAATACATACATCTATTATTGAATATGGCTGTGATAAATTAAACTATTGAAATTATTTGTGTAATTTTTTTAACAATAATAACCCAATGTCAATACATTTATCTTTATAGAATACTAATAAGGTACATAAAATCCAAAATACTATATTAATACAAAATCTATAGTTATACCGCCCATTTTGACAAATAGACGTCTTTTTTGTGCACAGACAAAAAGTATAATTGCTGACTTAAGCCAAAAGCATTCTTACCAGTCGATAATCAGCCTAATCTCTAATTTAATGTATTCTACATCCTTCGAATTAAAATTTTTCACATAGAAAAACCTAAAAATAAAATATTTCAGTGACATTTGACATTTCTATAAGACTCCACCTCCACCAGCGCCTCTAGCGACAAATTCAAGTATCTATGACGCCTGAAAAAACTTAGTGTGCATAGACCCTTAGTAAAAATATTTTTGTTTTAATAAAAAATGTTTGTGTAGGTTTCTATTCAGACTTTTACAACACCGACGGCTATCTGTCAAAATAAACGAGATTCTTTCAACAATGTTTGAGAATTAATTCCCATTTTAGGTGTTGGCAACAATTTAGACAGGGGGGTTTGACATCAAAGTTGATACGATACTATATGTAAATTAATTATTATTTGAATCAATTGTAAAAAGTTTGTATCTATTTCGGCCATACCATAACACAATAAATGTGGCATTAGCTTAAAAAAATATATAAAATATCTTATAAAAATAACAGGACGGAATTCTCCTAACAAATAAGGGCTTTTATATAAAAATAATGTACTTACAACTAACAGAAATATAAGAAATATCGAGTCATTTTATAAATGCGAAAATATTGCTAAAGAGATTAATATAAAATCAAGATTCCATTTCCAAGATTGCTCAAAGCACATAAGTTGTTTTAAAAATATTTAAATAGGATCTGAGGATGTACAAAATCATGCAACACTTAGTATGTACTTTTTTTAAAAAATATGTTTGCTATCTTTTAAATGTTTTAAACACGATTATGTGCAGAAATACACACTTTTCGAAACACGTTTTCGTCTTAATATTACAAATTTGTTTAGAAAAAGACCACAAATATGTTTTTAAGTATAGATTCATTCAAATGCGAGCCAGCGATCAAAAAAATATTTAATGATGATTGTTAAGAGAACAAACTTGATTGAAGATAGATAACACCTGAAAAAAAAAAACATCGACCTCAGGTGGGACTCGAACCCACGTCCTATCGCATGCCGGGCGAGTGCTTTTACCAACTAAGCTACCGAGGACGTCACGTGACAAGATGAAATTCCTCAAGTGTTTTTTCTCGCTGTCAAAGCCGAAGGTGTTATTTATCTTCAATTAAACCTTGCATGGAATTGCTAAAAACAAAAATTTACAGAAGAAACTTGAGTTAAGAACAAGCTTACGTTTGGTAACACTGGCTCTTTTTACTTAAATATAACATAATATGTTATACATAGACAAGAATTTGTTAGTAATTTAATATTACGACGAACTTTATACTAAACGTTAGAACTCACTCACTACATGATAAAAGTCTTTTAAAGTGTGAAAAATACATTTTATATATATATTTTCGAATACTCACAACTGCTCAAACCTCACAACACTTAAGTTCAGTTTTCGATTGATTGTCTTATTTAATAAAAATATAGAACAAAGAGTTGTAGATTAGTCGATTATCGATATAATTGTATCGATACTTTGCAATGCAGTAGAAGCTATTAGTATAGAATTGTATACCTCTGTTTTTGTCAACGATACTATGATTTTACAGAAGACTTAGTTCGAAACATTGATTTCATACAGTACGACAAATATTCCTCTGCCGGTACTACAAATATAAATAACGCGTGAGACGAAAAATGGACGGAATAATATTAATTTATTCAGTACATTATTATTTAATTTTTATAATTTAATGACCGAAATTTAATTTATATTGTGACTTGTCAATATGTACGGGTGTAATTTGCCTGAATAAAGATTTATTTATTATCAGGTCCTTTGTCTTTTTTAAACATAGCTTTGCCCTACTACCATTCAACAGAATACATGTTGGTTTGTGTTAAAAAGCGGGGAAAACTTAAGACATATAATTTAAAAAATATATATGTGTCTTGTTTGCGTTTTTAAATCAATAAATTGATAAAACTTTGGTTAAATACACGGACATTTGTTTTTAAATCCTCCATTATAAAATTGCATGCGCTATTTATTCTCGCCAATAAACGATTGAATTTGATGTTAGACGCACGCCAGCAAAGGTTTCTGAATTAAACTGAAGACTACGCAAACGAAATCGCGGGAAACAGCTAATGAAAAATTGTAATTTATTTGCACTGTAAGCAGACCTATCCTCAAAATTTTGATCGTAAGCTGCAAAAACATACTTTTATATCGACATTATCAATAACCGTCAAACTATCGACACTTCACAACACTAAACTGGCGTTTCCAAACTCACCTCAACAGACAGTGGGGTCGCTTCGTCCGCGCTGTCTTCGGAATCATCTTTAGCTTCTACCTTCTGTGTCGAAAGGACAAGTTGGGGGCCATGTTCAAGGTTAAGTTGGGGGCCATGTTGAAGGTCAAGTTGGGGACCAGGTTGAAGGTCAAGTTGCGGGCCATGTTGAAAGTCAAGTTGGGGTTCATGTTGAAGATCAGGCAGTGTGAGCGGCGCGCATCATATCTGCGAGGCGGGCATGGTGGACACCGTGCTGTGAGGGGTGGTGGGGCGGGACCCGGCTAGGGAAGCGTTTAGGGATGCCATAGTGCCCATCTGTAGAAGAAATTATCTTTGATTGAATACCTGGGTCATTTAAAAAAAAACCTGTTTACAAATAATAAATAAATAAATAGTGGCCAACATCACATACTTGCTGATTCTAAGGTAAGTAGCTAAAGCACTTGTGTTATAGAAAACAGAAACAACGACAGTACCACAACACCTAGACCAGAGACAATATAGAAAACTTAGTTTTTTCGCTCTGCTCCGTAGCACAATCTCCGTAGGTCGTCAACATTTGTTTGCTGCTTTTTTAGGGTTCCGTACCCAAAGGGTAAAACGGGTCCCTATTCCTAAGACTCCGCTGTCCCTCTGTCATCATGCTGTATCTCTATTCTCTTATCTAATTATCATTTTTTAATTTGAGTCATAGATTATTATTTTTTTTACTTGAGATGGGCTTACTCTTGACCCCAATCTTGCTCTAGAGCATAGATGGGATCTACGATGGAGCGAGCTTGCCCAGAAGATGCCTATTCACTCTGGACTTAAAGAGAGTCAGGTTATATGCACTCGGAAATACAGACGCAGGCAGGGAATTCCAATCTTTAGCTGTGCGCATTATAAAAGATGATGAGAAGCGCTTAGTGCGGATTATGGGTAAAGAAAAATTATCAGATCTTACCCTCAAATGCGCCAAATCCTCGAGCTTCGTCAGATCGGACAGCTCCAAGTACAGACTGTACACCAACAGCCAGCCGTAGACCCCGACCGCGCAGAAGACGATCCAAATTAGGCACATTATCACGTTGTACGCGAAAATCATGTCATTAACTATGGCCGCGAAGAGAAACGCCACGGTTCTGAATGATATGAACACGCCGAACGTGTATAGCCAGGGGACTATGCGTTTCTCGTATTCCTGTGGGAAGAAGGTAAGTAAGTACTGTGAATAAAATGGATAATTCTAAGTAACTATACTTCTTCTCGGCGCTAGCCCAAAATTGTCCCGAAGTAGTGGTAGGGAAAAAAATATTGGGACGTGTAAAAGCGCTTAGTTTAAGCCTATTAACAGAAATAAATTGGTTTAAATGGTTTTACGATATCCGGCCGGATACCGGATAATAAGCGGCTATTCAGCCGGATACCGGATTTTAAAATAATCACAAAATATAAATTTTAAAACTTAGAATAAAAGGAAGTACTTGATGTAAGATGTTTTTTCTATAATGCGAGGTATCAAGCGGTTTCGCTTCTCTTCATAAACAAGGCTAACTTCAGAAAGTCTTTCAAAGTTTGATGAATATGGTTATTGTGTGGGTGTAGCATTAGCTGTCCACCAAATATAATTTTAAGATAAAAATCTATCCCACATGTCATGCATGATCGGCGCAATAGGCTAGTTTACCCCACCAATCAATTGACATACTTTTTAGTAATGTCAAAACAGATATCTTCCTAATAATTTGTATGGCGATATCGGATTATGACGTCACTATCCGATAAACTCAACTGCCTTACTTTTTTACGATTTTAAAGCAACCAAAAATCAGTTTGCCTCTTAAATGAAATTGTACTGAGTTATTAGGCCTAACATAAAGTGTCTGTTTTGATAAGTGATGCCTTAGAATTATTTATGAATGAAGTCAACATCCCTATTGCATCATATCAATGTTCGTCCGGATATCTCGATATAAGGTTGGCCGAATATCCGGCATTCGGCCAAACAGCTTTCCGTTTTATTTCTACAGCAGGGCACAGGCCTCACCTCAACTATGAGGTGGTTTGGGCCATACTCCACCACGCGGGCCCGGTGCGGTTATGAAGGGGTGTTGTAAAGCCAGTGACTAAACCTTACTGTCAGATGTAATCAATCTTCCTCAAGACTTAAATTGTGAGTGACTAAATATAAACCTTGATTAAATAAAAGCAATAAAAATGAAGCAAATAACATGATGATCTCTCTAGATAAGTATTATTTTTAAGATGAACAGTGAATAAAATCCACACTTATATAAAAGCAAAACTATATACCTGGTTTTTACCGTGTTTCACATACTACGGGATGGCAGCATGAATGAAAGTGGAATGCGGATGAGATGAGTGTCATACAAATGTAAATGGTACAAGTCATAATAGCTAGGAGTAAACATTCACAGCCAGATCTAAGACTATTTATGATAAGAATTGAATGGAACATTTACTATGTGAATTGAATGGAACGTTTACTTTGTATCGATAAAATCTTTACCGCCAAAGGAAATGAAATGTTCGAATGTTTATTAAAGAAAGGGGGCAGCCCAGAGAATTCACAATTTTTTTCATATTTTCTAAATCATTTTAATAATAGATTTAACTTTTTTACTTATTTTGGGCCTCCATTTTTTTTATATCATAACAGCAGCGAATTACATTTTGATCTGTGTACAATGTAATGTAAGCCAGCCCCGCTAGCATGATCGACAAAACACGATATGATATGATATAGCGATTTATCGACACCCAACTCTCAAATTTTAATATACACAGCCACCATCTTGAACTTTTATTGAAACAGCTAGCAAGACTGCTCGCTGTTTCGATAAAAGTTTATATTTTGACAGTTGGGTGTCGATAAATCGCTATATCATATCGTGTTTTCTTAGTCATGCTAGGAGGGCAGAGCTTGTTATAAGCTATTGGAAAAAACGGAAGAAATTTAATTGAATTTTTCGGGCTTACCCAACCAATCAACATTAAATGATTTTACTCAAAAATATCTGGTAAAATATTTAGCGTTTTAGTTCTTTTCTTTAAACAATTTTTACAGTTTTAAACTTCAACACAATCAAATAATTAGGATAAAAATTGAGGATTCATTCTTTAGGTTAAAACACGCCAGCAGACGAAGACGCGGGCAGAGGCTAGTTAGGCTAGGGTAGTGAGTAATAATTTAGCAAATAACATACCTTTCTCAATGCATATATGAGTAGGATACTTGTGACGAGCACCGCTACGGAACCAATCCAGGAGAACAGCGAGAAAACTATCAGGACATTGCGAACTGAAATATTGACAAAAAAAATTTTACCACAAGTAATAGCGTCAAGCGGGAATCGGCGCATAAGGAATACAAGAATTTTAAATTTTTAAAGCGATCTAGTTCTAATAAAAAACTTAACTATTTAATTTCATTATCAATGTTGAATGGCTATTTGTGGGGATTAAAATAATTATAATTAATCTTAATTAAGTATAGTACCTACAAGTTACAATTTTTCTAAATAATAAAATTAAAAAGTCGAGT
Organism: Anania fuscalis; assembly: GCA_950371115.1. Classification (NCBI taxonomy): domain Eukaryota; kingdom Metazoa; phylum Arthropoda; class Insecta; order Lepidoptera; family Crambidae; genus Anania; species Anania fuscalis. Next base: position 2,815,734 of record OX493355.1, read on the forward strand.
TTATTGTTGTTTAACCTGCTAACTGTCGTTTCTAAACCCATGTCCCGTTTTGAGTAAAATAATAAATGGTAAGTTTACGCATGGAGCATTTCAGAGGTTAATCCCCATTTTTATTTGTTTCTGACTTCTTTGTATTCCAAAATTTTGGTTTTGCGTTCACATGCTAGTTAAATTTAAGTTAATATAACACTTATAATCAATGAAATCTTACTTGGAGCGCTCCCAACGTAGACAAATTGGTAGCTGATGACATAGTACCCATAGTGCACAGAGCCGGGTGTGGCCATGCCGAGACAGTAGAGATCGAAGATGCTCTCAGCAAACGTGAAGAGTGCTATAAACTGAAAAAAAAAACAATTGTAAAATGAAATGCTATACCAATTGATTACTTGAAAATCAATAATACATTTTCATCTTTTCCATACAAACTTACTCGCATACCTCAATGATAATGTATGGAGCATCTGAAAATAAAATCATGATATCGATGTTGCTCCCATAGGAAAAGTTGTTGTATATGACCAGCTGATCACGTGGTTTTAAGGAGTGTCCCATTCTTTTGTACAGCCCGTATAAGAAACTGATTTCTATGGGCTACTAAATTCAGTAATAGTTAGAATGTTTTTTTTTCTTGTGTTCATCTTGCGATCAGTCATTGAGTCGACTATAAGGAGATGTTACCCTACGGAAGTGACAGGTTAGGGTGGCACTCCCAGCAAAGCTAGCCCTTTATTTTGCACATTCAGTCTCTCTGCTGATTGTAGCTTAGTCAAAGATATTGTGCCGCTTTTTAAGACGACGCATGAATTCTAGGATCGTAAGCTGTGCCGTAAGCTGATTTGGGTGCTTTTGTAAACCTTTGTAAAGTTTTTTTAGTAATGTGTAATACAGTAATACTATTATGTTATATAAATTTGATGCTCCATTAGTTAAGTAGAAAAATCCCGCTTTAATTCTGTCCTAGGTAAATAGCTTCAAGATGATAAAACCTTTTTTGTTTCACATTGACAATTCGACATCATATTGTTTTAAATAATAAGTATTACTAGGACCACATCGGGACTGGATAATGACTGTTATATTTACCCTAGTGGTGCCTTTGTCAATACTCACAAGAGAAATTAAGCCGGTGAGAAGAGATCCTCTTTGGAGATCCAAGAAAAAGGCATCATGGAGTATCGGTTTCTGGTACCATGGCAGTCGGAGAGACCTTACCGACTTTGAAGATCGAAGGTTGGTGGACGACCTGAAAACCAATGAAACAATGTTAGGAAACCTCAATAGATCAGAGGCGAGCTCACCAGACTTGGCATTGCCATTCCTGAGGTATTTAGTTTGATTTTGGGTGGAATCACTTTTTTTATGATGTTGTATTTAAACATAATGTAACCTATGTTTAAATAAAACATATAAAAAATGTTTGTGCCAGCATTTCACAACTTTATTGCAGATCTGTTTGCAAAATCTGGCGTTATTAAATAAAAAATCTAATAAGACTTCTTTACGATACATATGCAAACAGTGTAAACAATATAAAATCAAGAACCTAAAAGCTGTTTACATGAAATGATAACATAAAATACACCGCATGAGTAGGATTTTGTTGTTTCTATGGCGAATTACAATAGGTCCAAAAATAATTGTCCCAATAAGATTTTACTCACTTGGTGGTGTAATGAGAATACACCGAGGGCGTAGAGCGATAAGTGGATGGCGTTTTTCGTCCGTACATTGTTAATTCATAAATAATTTGATTATTTAAATAGACACCACAACATCCGAAACTTTACATTAAAACGCAGATTGTTATTGTTGTAAGTGGGTAGGACTCGGTAGCATTGATTAGTTTTAACACACGTAATTGACTTGATGCTGGTTTTTTAACAAAACAACGTAAAATCACCAGTTTTAATTCAAAATAAATGAAAATAGCCACGCCTGTAATCAGTTCTTTGATGCCATTTTGTGACTGATTTTGACAGTTATAAAACCCGACGCAATTTAAAGACAATATGAACTTATCATCAGTGGCGCTAGTTGCCCATACATTTTACATATTACCCAACCAACCAAATCAAAACACACTTTTCAACGTATACCGTTTTTATTTGGCTTCATTGTAATTGGGTGCATGTACGAAGAAAGTTCGTCACGCACGAAATAAAAGGTTTCAAGAAAAATCTTAAAATATGGAATTAATCACAGATTATATTCTTTTAAACTTTCATGGTCACTAACATTAGAATGATCACGGAGTAACTCCGTGATCATGGCGCTTGCAACAGTGCCGAAATATCGGGAACTCAAAAATAAGGTACATGGTAGCAATCCCGTAACAAACTATTCTAATCACAGATTAGTCAGAGTATAATTATTAAACCAATCTGAATGTCAGGAACTGTCAAGACTTAGTCATCAATAAATCAAACCCTTCACATTCAATAAAAGCAAAAAAATATGGGAGAAACAAACAATTATGGAAATGATCATAAAACAAATAATGATTTTAGAGACGAGTCTGAAATAAAATACAATGATGGTCACACATTTCGAACACACTGTGGATTGTGTTGTAAGTAAAAAAAAAATCTAATTTGGATTTTCATATTTTAACGAAATAAATATTGTTAAATGAAAACGATAAAAAACATTATTGTCTAAATCTCGATTACGTTGATTGTACAATCAATAATCTGTTTTTTTAAACCACTGTGTTCGTTACATTTGAATTTTCTACTTACATATTCCCAAGTTCCCAACCCAACTAGTGCCCAGCTTTGGGTAAAATGGGCTGATTAGTTAGATGTATAGGAGAAAACACGGAATCTCTCGTATCAAGATGTTTAAGGCCATGCAACACTGGCGAATTACAAGCGTTTTCTAAGCGGAGCGGCCACGCAGCGAACACGCCGCGTGTGCGCTATGAAGACGTCGCGGCAGCGCGGCGAACACATCGCGGATGCGCAACCGTTCTGCTACCAGTGAGCGGCGTAGGATGCACTCAGTAACAGAATGGATTCTGACGAGAAAATACTGCTGTTAGCTTTATTACTTCGAAGACGCAAGAAACGTCAGCAAAATGGTGTCCACGCTCATGATGAGCATGTTCCAATCGTAAAAATCCTCTCCGCGCCGTTGCTGATCCGCAACGTGTTCGCTGCGCAAACGCGACGTCTTCGCCGCGCACACGCTGCTTGTTCGCTGCGTGGCCGCTCCGCTTTGAAAACGCTTGTAATCCGCCAGTGTGGCATGGCCCTTAATGTGTTACAATTACAGACCCAGTAAATAATATCAAATATTAAATACAGAATTGTTTAGAATGTTGTACCAAAGTTAGCCATTTCCTGGAAAGTTATTTTGATCAACGAGCAAACATGGGTGACATATTAGAATTATTTTATTTTCACAACTTTTTATGCGTCAAATAATACCTACATTCATACAGCCAAAAAGTTTGGGAATCACCCCCGCTATGCGCCTGTTCGGTTTGATCCATACTTTCAGGGACAATCTGCATAATGTTAAAAACAGTAAAAAAGCGAAGCGCTGAAGCGACTGATTAACTGTATGGGCATTTGCAAACCAATATACCTACCACTTAATATCTTTTACAGGCGTATGTCACATGTTGCCTGTTCACTGGCGAAGTTACTATGGTCACGTATTCTGCACAGACTGCTTCCACAAATACATTTGGACCCCGTCTAAATCAGAATGTACAGATGTCTTTAAAAAAAATAACGGAGAAACATCTTTAGTCCGAGACTTAGATAAGTAGCTGAAAACAGAATGTGTTGGTGTGGGTAACTTTTGTATATTAAATTTATGTAAAATGTAAGAGTTTTTTTCACTACCACTACCACTGCCCAGAGTAGTACACACCAAAACACACCTGCCCCCTACGCCCCCTAGCATGGCCAACAAAATACGATATGATATATAGCGATTTATCGACATTCGACACCCAACTGTCAAAATATGATACATAGTCGCCATCTTGAACTTTTATCGAAACTCCCGCATTACCTATATTTTTTTCTCTATAGCATTACTGATGACTTACTGTTCCGATAAAAGTTCATATTTTGGCAGTTGGGTTTCGATAAATCGCTATAATCATATCGTGTTTTGTTGGTCATGCTAGGAGGGCTGAACTGCCCGGGTAGTCCGATTATATTAGGCACGACTTCAAACCTTGTCTGCTTAAAAATAAGGTTCGTAACTGACCGGGCAGTCGAATCCAAGCTCAAAAGGCTGCGAGTATTAAAAAACAACCAAGTCAGTCACTTGGATCAAATATCTTCTTAGCTTCGGTGACTTGGTGTTTTTGTGGTTGGTATTAGCACAAGGCACCCAGTTGCACCTCTTTACTTTGTACAAAACACTTTTAATTCAAGACGATTTAAGACAAGACGTTGTTACAAGAGGTACTACAACCACTGCGTATAACCTCCCCTGCAATTTTATTTACGTTACTTTGTGGAAATCCATAACTAAATAATGAAAATTAGTAGCTCCTTTACTTAAAAAATAGTCGTCGAAGCGCAGCCGAGGCGACAACATCTCTCCTGATGATGCTACGTGAAGTGGGGAAACGCGCGTCAAGGTTTTTATGTCGGTGTTAGGTACTAACTTTTGCATTCGTCTGTTTCGCATGCGATTTGAGGGAGGGAGGGCGGTGCTCTTTGCATTGGCCTGTGTTTGTCCTCAGATTGAGGGTTACAGGTGGTGTAATTGGGGTTCCTATGCCGGCGTAACAAAGCGGAAGTTGTAAGCAAAATAATTACATTTTCATAATTTTATTTATGTTTTATAGAAGGTACCGACAGACACACGGACGAAAAAATAGATAAATCATCACCACTTATCCACGCCGTGTCTGGCGGTGATCTGGCCGTGTCTGTTTGTCTCTCTGTCTGTCCGTCTGTCACCAGGCTTTATATCATGAACCGTGATAATTAGACAGTTGAAATTTTTACAGATGATGTACTACTGTTGCCGCTGTAACAACAAATACAAAAAACCAGGTGACGTCAGGATGGCACATGTAGTTTCTGTATCTTGATGAAATATATTATCAACAATAGTACCTAAACTCTACTAAATAGTACCTACACAGAAATAATCAGTACCCAAACCCTTTTGAGGTGACCACCAAACCAACCCAAAGAGAGCTGTACGGGCAATTTACGGCCTTGGACCCCGAGACTCCTTAAAAGAACTGTTTAAAGAAATTAATATACTTACAGTAGCATCCCAATTTATTTATGAAAATATAATGTACATCCGCAAAAACCTGTCCTTATTCCTTAAGAAAAGTGACATTCATAATCTTAACACACGGAATAAGAATAGGCTTGCCGTTCCCAATTTCAGACTGCATAAAGTGGGTAATTCGTTTATGGGAAAATGTATTCGCTTTTTTAATAAATTACCAGCGTCTATTGTAGAACTGCCCCTGTTAAAATTTAAATCGCATATTAAAACAACTTTAATAAAAAAAGGATATTATACTGTAAATGATTATATAAACGATAAAAATATTTGGAAATAAATACTGCCCTGCTCGCACAGGTACATTTATCTTGTAATGTAAATATATACTATTTAAAAAGAGGCTGACAATAGTGACCGAGTTTCTTGCGCTACTTCTTCTCGGCGCTAGCCCAAAATTGTCCTGAAGTAGTGGTAGGGAAAAAAATATTGGGACGTGTAAAAGCGCTTAGTTTAAGCCTATTTACAGAAATAAATTGGTTTTAATGGTTTTTTAATGGTTTTAATGGTTTTAATGGTTTTAATGTTAAATAAAAAATCTCATATAGCTGCCATTCTGACGTCAGGATGGCCGGTGTATTTTCATATCATGTTTATGGCTACAACTATTATCCTGGAACCTATGTCAATTAACTGTTACTAAATAGTACCTATCTACTCAACCATATTATAATACATAAAGAAATATCACTTAGTCGTTAACACCTACAAAAAGTTGATGAGCAAAACTTAGTTTTGTATGTTTAAAATATTTGCTCATTTACTTTTTTAGGCGTTAACGACCGCGAATTTAGGTACTGATTATTTCTGTGTAGGTACTGTTTAGTACAGTTTAGGTACTATTGTTGATAATATTTTTCATCAAGATACAGAAACTACATGTGCCATCCTGATGTTTACGATTGCGGGTGATGCGATGCAGTCGTGCGTCTATTAAACGCGCGTTTGCATCGGTGCAAAAAAGTCGCAGTGTATCCGGGCCTTACGAGAAACTGCGGGTCTAAAACGGCCGCATTGGATGTTTCATTTTTAATCTGATTCATTTAGTGAAATGTAGCGGAAATGCTTTGCAAACCCTAAAATGGCCACATTAATAAATGAATCATATGCAATTTATTTCATCAAATGGATCATATTTGATGACGATGTTCCTACGTTAAAAAAATATAGTGACGCGTCCAATATTACTTTACGGTTTTTGTGAAAATGAATGTTTTTAACAACACAAAGGAACAAAATGTTTCAAAATACTCAAGTTTTGTGTGTTCTACAAATATCAATACAAAATAATAATAAAAATAACATTAAAATGGTGGTTCACCAATTTGACATTGAATATGAATTACTCATTTCATAATTAGTGGATCATATTACGAATTTCCTTGCGAATTTTCATACAAAACTGACAAATTAGATGAACTGCAAATATGAAATGTTCGAGGCTCATTTTATAATTCATCAAATAACTTGTCATTTTAAGATTTGGTAAATTAAACATATGAACAAAATATGAAACATCCAATGCGGCCATTTTAGACCCGCTGGTCTTTTAGAGAATCTATCCTATCCTTATCTTATATGAGAACAAAAGGCAGAAAATTACAAGCTGATAACGTTCCAGAAAAAAAGAGAAGTAGGTAGTGTTGATGTAGGTATGAAGTAGGTGGGAAGCTACATATGTTGTGTTTCCCTTTTCATAAATACCTAAGTATCTATATTATTTAAAACCGTTTATCGTCTGTAACAGTGTAAATGAAACAATTAATTAGAAACGATACAAGTTTATTGGGGTCAGCAATCGCCGCAGCAAACCGCCTTCAGGCAGTCGCTACGCACGCACACAACGCCACACTGCCACAAACACTTAGGACACGCCGCCCCACCATCAGCTTTCTCTACACTTTTCCATTTTTTCTCATTTTCACTTGTACTGTGTAGGTATTTTGTCAGCTTTTCGATTTTTTCAGCCGCGGCCGTCTGGGTCTCTGCTGCTGATTCGGTAGATTCCGGCGCTTCGGAGGCGTCCGTTCGGTACTCGAACGATAAGTCCCAAGTGCCGACCGACTCCGAACCGACCGACAACGCTGGGGTCGCAGCTGTGAAAAGTTTTAACCTCTTACGCACCTAAGGAAAAACATAATTGGTTACCTAGTGTGAATAGAGAAGAAACAAATTCAAAGGGTATTTAAGCTAAAGCGGCTTGCCAAAACAAATCAATTTAAATTTTGCACTATTCACCTCTTGGCTCCATCATAAAACGATGGTATACGCAATAAGAAGCGAAGAGACAAGGGAGAACCTGCGGAAGGCTTTTATCCAGGGCAAAGATGTATCTTTGTTCTGGATAAAAGCCCATGCAGGTCTCCTCGGCAATGAACGCGCCGACGATCTGGCCAAGGAAGCGGCTCTGAGGTTAAAACGCAAGCCGGATTATGACAGGTGCCCAGTCTCTTTCGCAAAGAGAACGATACGTGGTAGGTCCATTGTGAAATGGAATGACAGGTATAGGTCTGGCGAAACGGCGGCAGTAACTAAATTGTTCTTTCCTAACGCCGGGGACGCGCACCACATAATTAGGAAAATCAGACCAGCGGGAAAGCTCACCCAAATTCTTACAGGACATGGTGGGTTCTCCCAATACTTGCATCGTTTCAAGTGTAAGGAGAACCCATCATGTGCCTGCGACTCTACCGTCGACGAGACCGTTCCACACCTCCTCACCTCATGCCCGATTTACGATAAATTAAGATACGATTTTCAACAGAAGACGGGACAAAAAATCGATTTAAAAAATTTAGATGAATTAATAGGTAATAAAGAAACAAGAGAAACATTCATCACATACTGTGAAACCATATGTAACCTAGTAAATAAGAGAAATAAAAAATAGCCGTAAAAATTGCTAGTTAATATTATTTGTATAATATATAATATAGCAATAAGGAAATAAGACAAGTAATTAAAACTAAGCAAAATGTTAGAATGTAAGATATGAAATAAGATACTAAACCTAGAAATGTTGAGATAAACATAAGATCGAAAATAGATGGAAGAAAAACTGTTAAAAAATATGTATTAGTTATAAGAGTAAAATGTATTAGATTTAAAAATAAAGAGATGCTGCAAATTATTTAATTAAGATATGAAATAAGATACTAAACCTAGAAATGTTGAGTTAGATATAAGATCGTAAATAGATGGAAGAAAACGGTTAAATAATATGTATTAGTAATAAGAGTTAAAATGTATTAGTTTTAAAAATAAAGAGATGCTGCAAATCATTTAAATAAAGATAACCCCAAAAAAAGCAATAAAAACATAATCCCTTTGATGATCCAATCCTGGACATATATTCGGGGGACAGAAAGCAGCTTAAAAAAAAAAAAAGAAGAAAAAAAAAAATAAGAAGCGAATGGAAAAAAATGTAGCAGATCAGGCTGCATTTAGGAGGGACCTATGTAAATTAAATATAAATTCAGGCTTCACTTTCAGCAAGAAAAACACGTTCTATGTTAAAAAGCTTTCATCATTTCTAATGCGGGGAGCGTGGTTCAACAACGGGAACTGATTCTCCAATTACGAGGATCACTCCCGGAGGCCTTCAAGGGCTTGAAAAGGTTGCCGACCTTCTGGGATGACTTAGGCTGGTTGGAGTAAGGAAAAAGATACAGCACGCTTAATGGCCCAATAAAGAGGATAAGTGCGGAAACAGCCCAGCTAAACTAAACATATAGCAGTGGATTAAATCGGGTTCAGTGACGTGCATCTCTCAATGCCTCTGTATAATACAGTGGATTGACGTGGAGTTATTTCGATTAGGTCTCAAAACTTACACTTCCTCGCCTCAGGCTGGTATTCAGGCGGCGGGCCGCAGCGACAGAACTGCGGCTGCCCACCCCCCATCATAAACACAAATGGCGTCGCCTCCTTGTTCCCCGCCATGAACTGCCTCATGTTCTCCGCAAACGTCGCATTGCTCTGCCACTGCTCAAAGCAGTTCTTGAAGAACTCCGAGGGGTTGTCGCGGTTGCGGCTGATCACGTGCTTCTGGAAGCACTCCTCGCAAAACACTTGGCCGTAATAGATCTTGACGGAGTTCTTGGGAACGGTGTGGCAGAAATCTGGAAGACAATAGAAGAAAGGTATCAAATGGTGGTTAAGTGGTTGGTGCTTAATTCTAAAGTCTAAGCAGGCAAAGCCACTAATAGAATCTAGAAAGTATAATAATTATAGCTTCTAGATTTTTAACAATTTTTGTTAAAAATCTGACAACTCTCACACATCATCATCATCATCATCCTGTTGCAGTCCACTGCTGGACATAGGCCTCCCCCAAGGAGTGCCACAGCGCACGATCTCCCGCCCTTTGCATCCAGTCACTGCCAGCTGCCTTCTTCAGGTCATCAGTCCATCTAGCATCTCTCACACATCGCTGTCATTAAACTTTCTTAGAAAGCCAAGCAAGATTTGTTGATATATCAGAAGTAATTTATAATGTATTTTGAACTAGCAATTTAATAAGGATTATTATTATGAATTTCTATATAAATTTACAAAAGAATAGTCAAACTTATTCGAAGTGACAGGTAAACTAAGTACCAAACGATCTCTGGGGCAAAGAGTGGGGATCACTTTGCGCATCTTAAGCAACGATCATCGTACCCGAGAAGTGTGCGTGGAGCTAACAACCAATCCCGGCAGGCGGTGTAGGCGCATCCACGACTAGCCAATCATGTAAACGTAATGGTCTTCTGAGCATCTTTCACCCACCGCTCAACATCAGTGCCGCTAGTTGTAGTAGTGCAATACTCACAACACCTCGCACACTGGGTGTGAAAGCTCTGCCCTCCAATGTCCACCTTATTGTTGTCGTTCACAGCTTGAAGGCAACGCGCGCAAATGCAGCGCCGCACCGGCTCCTCGGAGGGTGGGCTCGACGAGTCATTTGAATCTAAAATAATTACAATAGCAAAAAAATTGTATTGGTTCATATCCTAGCCATTAAGGGAAAAACTAATGGCAGGTCACATAAAAATATAATGTATGACTAAGTCTGCTTCACATTGCATGCCTATGCATCTTTTTCATACTTCACAAAACATGTAGGTACATGGCTTTGGTCAGCTCCAAGGTTCCTCATGAAAATCCTCATTAAAAGGACATTATAAAGTTGAAGATTACAACAAGAGTGCATGGACTTAATAACCGGCCTAGCTCGCACTTACATGTCGTGTAGTTGTATTGCCTAATCAGACAGGTGACAGTTTGTTGCGCCACTTCTCATCACCAGCTGTTTTTTTTTTAAAAGACAATTTTACATACATTGCTCTGATCCTAAGGTAAGTAGCTAAAGCACTTGTGTTATAGAAATCAGATAGCAACGACGGTTCCACAACACCTATGTAGTCCCGCGCTAAGTTATATTTTAGGACGTGTAGGTACTTATAAGTGCCCGGAAGAGGGCCTCTATACTGAATAAATTACTTTGATTTTGGTTCGTCTCTCTAACGTCTTATGGAATAATACAAGCGTCTATACCTTCATTCTTCTCCTGCTCCTGTCCCTCTTGTGGTTTGGCTCCAGGCGCCCACTGCATCCACCAGTTGTTAGTATGAATCCGCGGCGCCTCGCCCCTGAACCGCGTGAGAACATGTGCCTTGAAGCACTCGCTGCAGAACACATGGCCGTAGAACATCTTGAGGGACGTGGGAATCGTACGGCAGATGCCTGGTGAAATGTGCCAGATAAGTATTGATTAGCCACAATTTAAGATCAGTGGCATCGTTAAAAGAACAAGAACTTCAGGCAAAACATTTATTTTTATTCGACAACATCACATACATTGCTCCGATTCTGAAGTAAGTAACTAAAGCACTTGTGTTATATGAATCAGAAACATCGACGGTACCACAACAACCAGACCCGAGGCAATATAGAAAAGTCAGTTTTCTAAATTTACCGGGGATCAAACCCGGAACCTCTAAGATGGCGACGACATAAGTCTATTAAAATTAAAAAATTAGGCATTGGAAGCATATAATAGTATGCTGAATTATTTGGTAAATCGTTACATGTGCTTTATGGGGTGTTTACTGGTCTTAATACTTACAGCACATGCTGCATTGCCTGTGGAAGTTTTGCCCTTCAATATCCACCTTCTCTTCAGCATCGATAGGCAGGAAGCAACGTGCACAAAAACATTTTTTCTGTTGTTCTTGTGATTTATCCATTTTTACGGTTTAATTTTGTCAAAACTACTCAAAAATATTAAAATAAGTTTTTTTTAGAATCAGCAAGCTATTTCCATGATCGTTTGGTATGGTGAAAAAATAAAAATATAAAAGAAGAGCGAATGTCAACGGAAAAGAAGCTTGAATTTCGAATTTTATGAAAGATTAATATCAAAGAAGATTGCATGGTATTTACTAATGTTTAAATGTTAATGATTTCTGAAGTGTGATGTTAATAATAAACACCGATAAAATAATTATAAATGCCTGAATTCGTATTTTTAAATTAATAATACACATGTTATCACCTAATTCGATTTACGAACTCTTCGGTTCTTTTAAATCGATTGTAAAATGACACGAACATCACTAACGACATTGACGCCTAATCTCGATTTAACTGTGTTTGACGCACTAGTTGATTGCATATGTGTGAAGCGACGACATTGTTTGTGTTATCTATCATGTTTTTATCAAAAAAGTGATGTTTATGGACTTGTTTGGAATTAAATCTACTCATTTTCAGTGGTAAAGCACATTTACTATCTTATCTTAAGAGTTTTGTTTGATTAGACGCTCGTATAAAAGACTTTGCATAGGTTATGTATGTTGGTATTTCGACTCGGGTCAAGCCCATGTTTTTGGATTTTTATGTTAGAAAACATTATGTTGCGGTTGCATCGAGGCGGTTTTATGATAATACTTCCAAACGTTCCAATTATAGGGGACTTAGATAGTTATTTTAGTTCTTTATTTGTAGTTAGGACGTCATTTAGATGGCTACTGGTTTTTATGAGGCAAACTTTCATAGTTGCATGGAATGACCCAAATGTTTTGTTTATGAAGAATGCGTGACCTTCGATAGTGTTTAGGATCGGTAACGACTCTTCTTATGAAATGTCATTCTCATGATTTACAGCTCTATTTTGAGTATCTTAATCCTTACTGAAGATTGTGGTAATAGGTTTAGGAGTGATATTTATTTCTAGTAATATCAGAATAAACATATTATTTACTAGTAACAGGGGACCTGTTAGGGGAAACTACTAGTTTATAGGAACCCTAATTTAGGAATTCTGGTCTAAAATCAATAGCTCATAAACTCTTGTTCTCTCATTTAGCTTGTGAACCTTACACTAGGGAAAATTTGGTATTTTTAGTTTTTTATCTAACTTGACTCACTTTTTTACTAATATTATGCTCTCAAAATTTTATGATAATATTGTTAGAAACAAAAAAGCCAAGTAAGTGTACTTTCTTCAATAACGGGGTGGACAAGCTGCTGTAAAAGAGATCCGTCTGTAAAACTACAAATTTGAAGTTGGCGTATTGTACATTGGGGTATTGAGATGTAGCATCTTAGTTTAGACTTTAATATGTCTCTAGAATTATATGTCAGACAACACTCTGTAGGTAAAAGACTGCACAGTGATTTAGATGTTACTGTTTTTGTAAAATAAATATGCCAGAGAACACACTAATTAACTAACTAGTATGTGTTAAGTATATCTAGATAAATAAATCTTGCAAACAGGGTTGAAAAAAATCGAGATTTTTTATTTTAATAAAAAAAACCATGATTTTTTTATTTTTTTCGATTTTTATTAGGTTTTCCGATCATTGCATTAGGTAATGTTCAGGGAAACATTTTTATTTAGATAGAATTGATGTATAGTCAAGGTAACAATGCCAAAAAAGGAAAATGTCTTCTTCTTCTTCTTCTTTAAATGGCCAAATTATCTTGGTGATCTTGACATCGACCAGAAAAAACGATTAGAAGTTATGTCAGTTCAGTTCAAAATTTTGTGTTTGTTTATTTATATTTAGAAAATCTGTATCTGTCTATTTGAGTAAATTACCTTGTAATGTGAAAAAAAGAGTGAGTGTTGGTAGAAAAACACCCTATTTGGAACTGTTACCACGAAATATCGAATGCTTGATTTAAATCAGTGATTTTTATTTAAAAAATCATGCAATATAAATCATGATTTAAATCTACTTGATTTTAATCATGCAACCCTGCTTGGAAATGATCAATCAAAATAAAAATCAAATTACTGTCCATAACTCTACAATTATTGTTATGAACTCAAAACAACTAACAAACATCTCAATATTACTGTATGTCACATGTTTTTTAAGAATTTTCTTTTGCATCATTGGCACTAGGTGGTTTCTCATCTAAATAGACTTCACCCGAAATCAAAACAGACCCTTGGGCTTATGTTGCAATTACCTTGCTGTTCTAACTTAGCTTTAAATTATAAGTACCTATCTAGAATTTAAAAGAGCATAACAAATCAAATATTTAACATGAAGACTTTACAATATCAAAACAAGGACAGGGAAAATCAGAATTTATTAACTAAAAAAAAATCTATATCATCATAAAAGTCACAATATTTTTTGAGCTTCAGACCACAAAGCCAGTAGTTGCAGGTTCGAATCTTGCATGGGGCAAATGCTTGCGTGATCAGCACAAATTATTTGAAGACATTCATGTGTAGTAGATTGCGTTACATACCACAAAGCCAGCAGTTCAGGGTCCAATCCCACAAAGGCAAATGTTTGTGCGATGGATGAGCATAAGTTGTAGATGTGTACAATGTATTTTAGTATGTTTATTCATATTATACTTGCCACAAATTATTTAAAAAACCCAAACTTTGAGCTAGATAATTGGTATAAAAGTAAAAAAAACATTATTTATTTATTTATTTATTGTTTTGTTTCAGAATGGTCCACCTGAATGTCAAGAACAGAAAAATGTCTCGCCATGAGAAAGCGAAAAGCGGCTTTGTAAGTACTTTATTTTTGTATTCAATTTACCTAGTTTAATTAGACAAACTAAGTATGTACAGTATTTCGATATTATAAAGAAAGAAAGACATCAAAACCCTGAATTTTTATAGGTACATGTTAAACATTATTTTTTAATGAAAATCCGCTTTTAAGCTTTGATCATGGAAAAGTAAAATAAAACTAACTACATCACGAACATACGTTTTCGATAATGTGCCGCCAGGCGGCGCACAATGTCATACAAATACGCGTTAGATTTCTTTTCGATCGCGTTAAACTTTCATACAGAACACATAGGTACTAAGAAATATATTTCTCTGGTGTGTTCGTGAGTTCGTATTGGATTTTATCGAATTTCATGAACATGCTGGCCAAACCGTGACATTGGACCATACTACATATACATGGCCGTACGGTCAGCAGAAAATCTAGTCATATTTTATAAGTCAACTTTTGTCCAGACAATGTACACGTCAACACAATTACAGTTAAGATACAGTAACCGCATACTTGAAAGATTATGAAGAGAGTGTTCGATCAAACATAGATGTTCGCTTGCGAACCGAATATTGCTCGCTGCCATTCGCCGAACATTTTTCAAGGTCTGTGGTGGTCAATTTTTTTTTACTATTTTATCAACATATACCCTATATGCGTTCCCAGTGTAAAAGTCTTGACAGACAGACATTGAGGTGATCCTATAAGGGTTTCCTTTTAGGGTTTCTTAGTCCAAATTAGAACCCTAAGTATACATTCCCTACATTGCGTCTCGACACTCACCTTTCTGGTTTTTCTTTTCTCATTTCGAAGAACGGAATCTTGAAATCCTAGGACCTGCAAAAGTTTCATAGCCTATGTATGGAAATAACTTCCTCCCCCACACTAGCGTCTTTCGAGCGTCGTCGTCGTGGCAGTGGCCAATCAGCGTTAAGTAAATGCTGCTGCGCAAGCGTTGCGTCAACACTGATTGGATGCTGCCACGACGTCGACGCTCCGCGCTCGAAAGACGCTATCCTAGCGACCTAACGACCAACAGTTAAAATGATTTTTTCAACACAGTTGCTCAATTGACTGTTATAACACCGTTTTTAGTTTCATAATGCATCATATTACGCACTTGTGCTGTAATAAAATTATCGCACTAGTGCGGTAATGTAAACTTTTTTTTTTAAAAATCCAGCAAAAGTTTGTGTCTAAGAACATTGAATATTTTACCAATATTAAATTATTTTAGGGTTAAGATGACAAATAAATATTTCATTTTATAAAATTGTATATTAATAAACACAAATTAACTTAACTACCATTTTTAAAAACAATAATTTATAGTCTATTTTATTTTTTAAATTGCTGCTACTCCGGCTGAACAGCCAGTTTTTCCTGTGCCATTATTGAACCTGCGCGCGCATCGAAATTGCGACGCGCGAAAAAAACAATACTTACGTGCCATTTTCCATTATTATTTGGTAAAGTTGTTGCTGTGTGGTTAATTACTATCAAAGATGTCTACTTTAAATAGTAAAGACGAGTAAAATGATATTCAACCCCGTCGGAAATACTTATCGAGGCACGAAACGCGAGTGAAAGCCTGTTGCCGCCAAAATGCATAGAAAAACGGCAAAAACGCCAAGTCATATTCGGAGAAGGTATTTTAGATTTTAGTTTGTTTTTTCCTCGCAATTGTGTTGAAAAACGTCGTATGAAACTCGTGTGCATTGATTATTATCACACTCGGCTTCCTTACCGCGCTCGCCTGCGGCTCGCGCTTATAATAATGCCTCGTGTATAATGACCAACGTAGCACACTCGTATCATAATGTACTATTAACAACTTTTTTGCCAACGGTACAAGCGTGCGCGTCATTGGGGTTTGTGTACAGAGCGTTGATAAACATCTTACTAGCGTAAAACTCTTTACGATTTTTCAGTCGCTACTCGTGATAATCGCATTAAACAGTGAATTTTTTAAAACTGTAATTTCTTTGTGTACTTAGTCGTTTTTTGTGATATGTGTTTTAGTATAAAATAACTTGTGTATAATATGTATAACTGTGGTGAAGTGTGTATACTATGATTACATAGTATTAGAGAATAGTGACCGAGATTCTTGCGCTGCTTCGTTTCGGTACTCCCACAAATTGTCCCGAAGCAGTGGTAGGGTAAAAAAATAATATTGGGACGTGTAAAACAAATTTTTAATGACCTATTTGTAAGAATAAATTATATTGATTTTGAATTCGAATCAAATTTTAATGGTTTTATCAAATAATCTATGCTCTAACTAGCAACTGCAAATAAGTCTGCACTTTACAAAACCATATCTTTTAAATGTAGACGAGTTTCTAAATGTCGTCAGTGTGCTTTGTTTATTGTAGAATGATACGGGCTATAATACGTAAATAGTACTTAAATAGTAAATGAAATTAACAGAAACATTACAACTAAGTTTACAAGTAGTCCCCAAACTAGGTAGTCCTGTCTCTTGGGGACTAGGGTTGATGTACATTTTGCGGCCGTTGCAGTAGAAGTTACAAAATTTTATATTTAAAAATAAAAAGAGGCATAGGGGGAAAGTAACATAAGTTTTACATTACATTCACGTGATCTGCCGAATGAATGTGTGTGTGTTTGTGTGTAAGTATGCGTGACGCGTGTAAGCTGTGTCTGCATGGTTTTGTGTGTTAGTGTGGGTGTGTGTTGTGTTGCCTTGCTTAGCCCTACCTTAGACGTGTTACTTGGGTTCAGCTGCTGTTGGCTACTAAGCAAGGTAAATGCTTTGTTGCTAGTCTTAACTTAATTCTCAAATATTTTTTGTGAGTTTATCATTGCGATATACAATATTTTAACATTTTGAATGTTAAATGTATCATGCATAAACATTATAT
The DNA here is from genome assembly GCA_950371115.1 of Anania fuscalis. NCBI lineage: Eukaryota > Metazoa > Arthropoda > Insecta > Lepidoptera > Crambidae > Anania > Anania fuscalis. Next base: position 2,832,925 of record OX493355.1, read on the forward strand.
GATAAATATTTAGAGGAAACCTCGCCCCTATGAAGTAATTATGCGTTAACAAATTCGCGGTTCCTGATTAATTCTAATACAGTTCAGTCATCCTACCGCAAACTTTACATTTCCTCAATTGGTCTCTGTGTTAAGTATTAAGTTGAAAATCGATTCGATTGATTCATCGATCAATTTTTTCTAAAATCGACATTACTAAATTTATTAGCTTTTGACTGTACTTAAGTACAGCAGACCTCAAATAACAAAACAAATAAATTAATAAATTGTTTCAACAATCGCACCAATTATCTAGTCCCAAACTAAGCAAAGCTTGTGCTATGGCGACTAGATAACGGATAAACATACTTAAATACGTTTATAAACATCCATGACTTAGGTGCAAATGCTCGTGCTCATCACACTAACATTTGCTCCTCGCGGGATTCGAACCCGCAACCGCCAAGCATTGTAGTACAAATACACAGTACAGTACCCCAATTAATAATAAACTCTATTTCTTGATTAATAACTTGAAAATCAATTAAAGAAATTTGACAGTTTTGGATACCATCGTGCTGTTGACTGTACATAAAATAGATTTTACTGCCAATTGGGCAGAAAGGTTCTAAAATGGAGGCCACGTACAAGCGCAGCGTAGGACGTACAAGGTGGACAGACGACCTGGTAAAGGTTGCAGGACGACGCTGGCTGCAGCCGCGCGCAACCTAACAAGCTGGAAGTTACTGGGGGAGGCCTATGTTCAGCAATTTACTTTCTATGGCTGAAATAATGAATACATACTCAAATACAAAAAGATATTTAAAATGCACTAAAAAACCGGCCAAGTGCGAGTCGGACTCGCGCACGAAGGGTTCCGTGTCATTTTCTATAAAAAATTCACGTTGTATGGGAGCCCCCCTTAAATATTTATTGTATTCTGTTTTTTAGTATTTGTTGTTATAGCGGCAACAGAAATACTTCACCTGTGAAATTTTCAACTCCAGCTATCACGGTTAATGAGATACAGCCTGGTGACAGACGGATAGACAGACGGACAGCGGAGCCTTAGTAATAGGATCCTGTTTTACCCTTTGGGTACGGAACCCTAAAAAAACACATACATTTCGCTCGCCGTCTGTCTGTTAAATGGTGCACCGTCATAAAATAACAATAAAGACAATAATAACGCGGTACTATTCCTCTGAAAGTGTAACGTAGAGACAAGCCTTCGTTTATATCAGCAAGGTCGTGCAGTGTAAACAACTTGACACATTTTCTTATAAGCTCTTCTATGTGTACATAACTAAACAATTAGGCATAGAGTAAAATTACTCGATACCCACCCAATCATTAGGCATAGAGTAAAATTACTCGATACCCACCCAATCATTTATTGTTTCACTATAATAAATACATTTGTCTTAATCATGTCGCGACCAAAAGTCTTGGACGTGGAAAAGAGGGTGCCCTGATGAAAATAAATAAATAAATATTGGACAATCTGATTTATCTGATCCTAAAGTAAGTAGCTAAAGCACTTGTGTAGAAATCAGAAACAACGACGGTACCACAACACCTAGACGGCGAGACAATATAGAAAAGTAAGTTATCTTCTTTGACCCGACCAGGAATCGAACCTGGGACCTCAGAGATGGCAATGCCAAGTCCGAAGTGCTGGCCTCTCGGCTACGGAGGCCGTCAAAATGCAAGCTAACTAAGTCCTTTCCCATTAAACACTACAACGTTCTACTAGTGTTGGGCCGTTTGCATCAAGTAGCTGCCCGTAACCTTGACCACGTCGTGTGTCCATGGGTTAGGAGGCCTTCCCACGCTGCGTATTTCAGTTTGTGGTCGCCAATCGTGGTCCTTTCTTTCGCTGCCCATTGCCACTTTAGCTTTTGAATTCGAAGAGCTATGTCGGAGATTCTGGTAAAGTCTAGACTCTAGATTTAAATGTTGGGTGATTTCAAATTCAAAGCGTTTATTTTAGACCAAAGGTCCATAGAAAAAAGAGAAATTACACAATTCAACTTAACAGAAATAAATATAAGAGCATTTAGGTTACGACGTTAGCTGAACCCAATGCTTCATAAATGAGCAATCTACACGTGTAAAGGCGGTTCTTCTTCCTTTCCCTGACATCTCTTAATATTAGTCGTGAAGCCTAGCCAGAGGCCTTGAGGCGGCTTGTTTACATCTGACAGAAAGGTTTAGTCACTGGCCTTAAAGCGCTACTAGTAAAGTCACATTGCTTATTAGAGCCTCCCGACTTTCGGGGCTCCACTGTGAGCATATCCTTGCCGGATTCGGCTAGGCTGGCTTCGGCCTTAGAGGCGTTCAAGCATAATCCCGTGGATGGTAGCTTCGCACCACCGGCCGCTCGGCCGAGTGCATGAACCAAATGTCCAAAACTGCGGTTCCTCTCGTACTAAGCAGTATTACTATCGCAACGACAAGCCATCAGTAGGGTAAAACTAACCTGTCTCACGACGGTATAAACCCAGCTCACGTTCCCTTTTGATGGGTGAACAATCCAACGCTTGGCGAACTTTGCTTCGCAATGATAGGAAGAGCCGACATCGAAGGATCAAAAAGCAACGTCGCTATGACACCCCCCTCCACCAATCCGCACCGGACCCGCGTGGTGGAGTTTTTTTTTTTTTTATTTGAGATGGGCTTACTCTTGACCCCAATCTTGCTCTAGAGCATAGATGGGATCTACGATAGAGCGAGCTTGCCCAGAAGATGCCTATTCACTCTGGACTTAAAGAGAGTCAGGTTATATGCACTCGGAAATACAGACGCAGGCAGGGAATTCCAATCCTTAGCTGTGCGCATTATAAAAGATGATGAGAAGCGCTTAGTGCGGGTTATGGGTATATCAACTAAGAACGGATGGTAGCCGGCCGTGCGTCTGGATGTCCGATGGAAGACAGGTGACGGTGTATGTATGTAGTATGGCCCAAACCACCTCATAGTTGAGGTGAGGCCTGTGCCCTGCAGTGGGACGTATATAGGCATACTTTACAGTATAACTTTCATGTTTGGGCTCATTTGATTCCTTTTGACGAGACCAATACATATAAAAGCTTGTTTTAAATGTTTTAAAACTATAATATCAATTTTAAACTTCAAAGTTAAGGTTTTGTTTTGATTTCTTAAGTACAATTGCGACAGTGATTAGTTACGTCAGTATACCGTCATTCACAAATTATAGTATACTATAGATAAGTCGGATGTTTATTAAACAATTTGAGCATATTACACGATCCTAAATCACTATGTTTGTAAATAACGTAATATTCAGTGCAACAGGATTATTATCTTAGTCAGAATCAGTGTAGTGGTTGTGTGGTGATGTGGAAGTTGCTTTAACATAAACGGTTTCAGGTTTTTAAGGAATATTTCGATTTTTGACATCAAATGTAGGTAGATTGTTTGTATAACTCATTTCCAATGACGTGCAGGATTATACAGAGCGTTCTGTAAATGGTAGGTATATCAAGCCGTAAGAGAACCTAACAACCTTATAGCCTATGTTAACATGATATAAATACTATGGTGAAGTAAGAAATTTAAAATCATCTGTTGCTGAAAATGATATTTTCATACACGATGTATTCTAAAAATTTAGTTATGTATGAAAAAAAAAACAAATTCAATTTTTAATTTCAGACTTCACTATAGTATTTATTATTATGCATATGTTAACATAAGCTACTTTCCGCTTGATATACCATTTACCTAACACCCTGTATTTTTTAAACTTTTTCTACATAAATAGTTTTGTGGAATTCATAAAGGTGTGTTAATACGAGTAATTATAAGCGCTAGAAAACACTTCAATTGTCATAGTCCCGATTAAAGAATTGCCACCCTTTTGTGTTAAGATATAACTCGTGACGACCTCCGTAGCCGAGAGGCGAGCACGCCGGACTTTAAATGGCGCCGCCATCTCTGAGGTTCCGGGTTCGATCCCCGGTCGGGTCAATGTAGAAAAGGTGTTGTGGTACCGTCGTTGTTTCAGATTTCTATAACACAAGTGCTTTAGCTACTTACCTTAGGATCAGGATGTCCAATATTTATTTATTTTTATTTATTTATTCCGGACAATTAATTCTGCTAGCCGTCGCCCACTTCACTCTCAGACACAAGCCAATTATTTATCAATCGAATGCAGGTGAAGTCTATAATATAAATAATATGGAGGATGACTTATTCATAACCTATTTCGATATTTTTATCGATACTATCTCGCGATTGCAGTTATCAGCTAGTCTCATTTAGTTTACATATCGGCACTTCAAATTATGACCGTATTATTTGTGAAATGTGGAAATAAATAAAGTTCTTCATTAATTTAACGAGTCCTAGTGACATCGTTAAGATTTCTCTAAAGTGTTGTGATATCAAAAACATAAAAGTGTGAGTTTCCGACGGCTACTTGTGTTTTGGAGTTACGATCTTTTTTGTTACAGTGCAAATAGAATTTGAGTGAGTGTAACGATTGATTTATCTTTATAGACATAATAGGTTTCAAAAGTTTTCAAGTAATAACCAAACTTGAACAGTTACAACAATTGTGTCAGTTTGTTTATGAAATGTAAATATAATAGTCACTTTTCGAGTTGCACCCTTTTTGCTCATAGAAGAAACAATGTTTTGCCGAAATTTACGATTATAATCTCTTCTTCTTAGCGCTTTGTCCCTTTTCCATTCACCACTGCCCTATCTGGTTATAAATGGTATTAATTATGATTATTCAACGTATTTTTTTGTTTTAATGTACCATAGTTATGCTTTAGTATCACTCAGGGCAGTAAATGCATATTTAGTAATATTTTTATCAGGCTTTAGTTGAAACGACAGTGAGCGATTGTGTTGCGATAACTCTAAAATAGTTTAAACGTGTGTTGTTCTTGCCTTTGTTTGTTTAGGTTTGTTCTTTACTATAATACTTCTTTAAGAAGTTAGTTTCAGTCATCAAAATAATGTTTTTGGCTTGTAAAATATTTATCCCATCTCTCACTCCGTATTAAGGTGGATTAAATACATATTTAGATTCCTATTTTGTAAGTAAAATAATTATTTTCATATCAAATTATCAATGTAGGTGGTCCGTGGTGAACCACCATACGATAAGATATACGTTAATGGATACTATAAAATTAAATTGCACCATATCATGAAAGTCATGGTAAAATAATTCCTCTTCTGTTTAATATTTCGGGTATAACAATAAATTTTATCATTAGGCTTTTCTCTAGCGACCCCCTTGCATTTGACTGCCACAAACTAGACACAATAGAAAAACTATTGTTTAGGGGTCAACATTGACCGAGTTGGCACTGAATGGGTTAAAAAGATTTGTTAAGGTAATGCTGACAAGCTGGAAACAACTTAATCTAGAGTAGAGAGAGACATGTCGCGGAATGGGTTATTATTTCATTTAAATATTCTGATCTTTTTTTATACTTTAAACTATTAAAGAGAAAACGCTACTATAAAATCATAAAGATATTACAAAATTTTAGGAAGGACATCCATTTTGAACTAACGACTAATGACTCCCAAAGTATAAGTGTAACAAGTCCAAATTAGTTTAAAAAGTGACAACTAAAAGTGCTACAATGACAGTGAATAAAGTATAGTGTCGCCAGCTACGTTTCGAACTTTGACACAAGTGCAATGTTGCTAGTTTAATAAATGGTGCACGATGAGTGACGATCCACCGAAATTGTATAGCAGTCATAGTCTTCCTAGACTTAGACGGAAGGAAACATGGAGAAGGAAGAAGGTGAGTTTAGAATAGAAATTAATATTTACGGTTTTAATATATTACTTAACTTTTTACCGAGGAGTGATTCTACTTCTTAAACTGCGACGTCGGGTGAAATGGTGCGACGTTGCCAGACTTCGCTCGACATGTCTGGCAACATCCCGTGACGCGTAGTTACGACGTCTAGTGAAGTGGTGCGACGTTGCCAGACTTCGCTCGACATGTCTAGCTACATTGTCTGTCTTGTGAAACACAATTTTGTTATGTCGCGAAGTCGCACGACTTCGCTACGGACATGATTCACGCGATTTCGCTATATATGTCAAGCAAAATTGCCCGGCTTCCACTGACATGTCGCCGACACATGTCGTGTGACATTTGTCCCCTAGTGTATCCCTGGCCCACCAATCAATTGACTGTATTTTTTTTTGTTTTGAGCAATTCCAAACTCTATAAAAAGTCTTTGTTTATTTAGTAAAAGGGTTATATAATCAGCTTTTATAATCGTAGTATATCTGCAAATAATCTGATAAACAATTTAATGTACTATGATTGGAAATTTCTTCCCAACTTTTCCAACAGTATTATCCGTATGTGAATCAAATTATCTGTATAATTTCATGCAATTTGTAAAGGAAAGCAAACGAGAATAGTTACATGGTAAATTGCGTACTAACCGCTTATGTCACCTAGCTCATTATGTACCATATAACAAGTTACGTCCAGTATGTGAAGTTAATTAATCAATAATCGTTCAGTTTGAATTTATAATGAGGATATCGAGTTCGTAAATTTATGGTCATTCCACTCTTTCCGTGATATTATGATAAAGACTAAACTTTATACTAACTGTCAAATAAATGCTTAGAAGTATAGAATTATGGTTTTACCCGTCATTAATTAGTAATGAGAGAATGTGACCACCATTTGTGCTGTTTTTTTGTGTAATAATTAAAGTATGTATTTTTTTTTGCAATGAAGTATGAAAGCATTGTAAAAAACACGAAGAGCTTACTATTTTTTAGGGTTCCGTACCCAAAGGGTAAAACGGGACCATTTACTAAGACTCCGCTATCTGTCTGTCTGTCCGTCTGTCACCAGGCTGTATCTCATGAACCATGATAGTGAATGCTGAGCTTCTGAATAAAATATATACCGCCTTTGCCCAATCCATACTTATATATTGCCTTCCAATCTGGGGGGGGGGGGTGCAGCTAAATCATACTTTATCAATTTAGATCGAGCGCAGAGATCATTGATTAAGGTCATGTACTGTAAGCCCCGTATTGAAAGCCTCTATTGAAAGCCTTTATTCGCAATCTAAGCTGTTGTCTTTAAGAAGGCTCTACGTTGTACACACGATTCTAAGGTATCATAAAAATTTACCCTTTGACCGTGCCAAACTTGACAGGCGACGAAGTTACTCTGTAGCTCCTGGTTTCCCCACTCGTACAGTCTTTGCAAGGCAGCAATATATATCTCAAGCGCCTTACCTCTACAATAAAATAAACCAAAAGCTCAATATTTACCCCATGCCACTGTAAGAGTGTAAGAAGACTTTGACTGAGTGGCTCTCTTCTCTTAATTATGAAGACGTAGAACACCTATTGGTAAGGTAAAAGGAACCTGAAAAATGTATGCGTATATATATATATATATATATATACACATATATTGTACACATGGACACACACTCATCCGCACGCACGCGCCCACCCACCCACACACACACACTCACTCACTCACTGTACGTAAAGATTTTGGGAAATAAATACATTTTATTTTTTTATTTTATGATAGTAAGTACACAATTTCACAGATGATGTATTTCTGCTGCCGCTATAACAACAAATACTAAAAACCATAATAAAATAAATATTTAAGGGGCCTTACATACAACAAACGTAATTTTTTTTTTTGCTCGTTTTTATGGTTAATGGTTCCGACTGGGGAACCTTTCGTGCGCGAGTCCGACACGCACTTGGTCGGTTTTTTGTTTGATAGATAGGCACACAATTTCTTGCTTGTTGAATGCAGGCCGCTTCCAACCAGACATGTTGGACTTAGCATCACATCTATGAGGTCCCGGGTTCGATATGTAAATTGGACTTTTCTATATGGTATCGAATCTGGGCGTTGTAGTAATGTTGTCGTTTCTTATTTCTGTAACACAAGTGCTTTAGCTACTTCGGATAATGGCATATTTATTTTTACCTGACTGTAAAACGAGGGTTATGTTTTTTTGTTGTCATAACTCATAATACATATAAGCTGCGCTTAGTTCGGTCGCATCGGTCCTAGTTATGTAGTTTAAGTGTGACAATTTATGCTCTCAGATAACAATCATCATCATCATCATCACCAGCCTATATCAGTCCACTGCTGGACACAGGCCTCTCCAAAAGGAGAATTTTAACATAATCGCCACGCTTGGCAGGCGGGTTGGCGATCGCAGTTTGGCCAATGGTGAAGAGGAGACGCTGCTGCCCGTCTTCTTATGGCGGTCCTCCTGTAGTCGCCTCTTACGACACCCATAGAAAGAGAAGGGGTGGTGCAATTCTTTTAACGTGCCGGCACCACACGGCTCACATAACAATACCAAGTTTAATCCAACACAGAATTAATTTCTATTTTCATTCGAAAAGAACATTCCGTTTGTTTACATTACTTCACGAACTTGGCACCGAACCCGTCCACCCACATGACTAAACCAATCCCGATGACACTGACCCAGTGAAGTGATGTCACAGTGATCTCATCTGCACTTCGATTACTTAGCTGTGAAAACGAATGTGAGCAAATAGTGAGTAAAGGTGAACGCATACTTATCCGAATTGAACGAATCGAAGTCAACGAGGCCTCGCACATCTATTCGCACCGAAAGAATCGATCGCACCGAGAAAACCGTTTTATATTGTTCATTTTATATACCTGTGGTACAGTTTATAGAAATATGAGGTTATTTTATAATAAGTATCATTCGATAATTTTTAATATTGTATTGTACTTTGGGACCATCCATTTGTGGTGAGTACGAGACAACTTATTTATTGACTAGCTGTGCCCGCAACTCCGTTTGCGTGGACTGCAGTGCAGGGTCTTCTACAGGATGCTAGGTACCTATGTGTCATCTTATCGAGCAACGATGTAAACTGCGGTGATGCCGACTTATTTTTTTTATAAAAAAGCTTAGGATTATGATATTTTCATTGGATAGAGCATTCCATATTACGAAAGCTATCATTTGGTAATATCAGACTGCTTTGGAGTGGTCTGACTTTGAAAATAATAGCCTATTTATTTAAAACCTATACAAGTGAATGGTTATTTTGATGATTAAAACCTTTGACAATTTGTGAGTTATTGAAAACGGTGTTTTTTACACGGCTAGTTTGCGATCGTGTTATTTTGATTGACATATGACTGATACAAGTGACTGGCTATGTTAATTTGATAGGCTATTAATACGTCCGAACGAATGATACATTTTCGTAATAGGCCTACTGATGTTGTCATCCGAATTTGTCTAGGATAAGGACTTCCAGATTCGGACGAATCGATGCAGGCAGCTGTGCGAGGTTACAAAAAAGGACATAAAGAATTCTAAAAATCGTTTTATTCCATTTATGTGCGTTCACCTTAATTTCGCTTTGAAACGGCGGGCACGCGGAAAAGCGTCATATAGTAGCTCACTTACGGTGCTATTAAGCACTTGTTAATAGGTGTATTTGTGACTGCGCAATGGTAAGTAAGAACAACTTAAACATCATTTAACACCACAAATTGCAACAAATGATTTTATTCTTGAGGTTTTTGAGGCTTAACGCCAGGTGAACGCGCCTTTGATTTTGTGGCTCAAGATTATTTTTGGTTTTTATTGCTTCATCATTGTTGTCATCATTTCATCCACTGTTGAACAAAGGGTGACTTCCATATCGATCGGTTGGAAGCTGGCAGTGGAAGGATGAAAAAAGCGGGAGATGGTGCTTTTTGGGGGAGGCTTACGTCCAGCAGTGGACTGCAATAGGCTGAGATGAATGAATGAATGATCATACTCTGAGCTTCTCTGAGCTGGTGCCCATAGACATCGTTTTTCGTTTTTTTTTCTGTTGTATTAATTATTGTTTTGTCTGTCATTATTCTTTATCTCTCTCTCTCTTGCTTGTATTTTTTCAATGTATCGTGTATCTTTATTTGCGTCTGCCATCAACCACGCTCGCGCGTGAGTTGTGTACTGAGAGCCTCATTGTGTCATCGGAAGGTCAGGGGGCCTAGCGTGAAAGTGTATCTTTCGTTCGGTCGTATAAGCCTAACAAATGAAAATGGCCAGTCTCATGTGTCAATCTTTTGATAAAATATGACCAACTCAATCTAGCCGTGTATAAAACCCGACTGTTTTCAATTGTTCATAAATTGTCAAACTCATGTTCACTCAGGTGTTTTAATTTAATCGGTTAATACGACCGAACGATATACTTTCGCGCTAGGCCCCCAGGTGATGGCCAACTGATTAGCATTTCCTTAGTAACCTTCGATCTTGGGGTCACATACCTGAGAAGTAACTAAACTTGTTTTATTATTATTTTATTAATTCGATGTTAGGATGTGACGAATTATTGTGTTTGAATGTAACATAAAAGCAAGGGTTTCTGATTATTATTTACTGGTATATTTGACGACCTCCGTAGCCGAGAGGCGAGCACGCCGGACTATATAAGGCGCCGCCATCTCTGAGGTTCCGGGTTCGATCCCCGGTCGGGTCAATGTAGAATACGAACTTTTCTATATTGTCTCGGGTCTGGGTGTTGTGATACCGTCGTTGTTTCTGATTTCTATAACACAAGTGCTTTAGCTACTTACTTTAGGATCAGAACAATGTATGTGATGTTGTCCAATATTTATTTATTTAATTTTAATGGTTGTGAACCCAGGGGACTTTTGCTAAGCCTACCTCTTCTGTCCTAAAGCCTTTATACGATGACAAGTTGATTCAATTTCGGTGCCTGATTTATGTAAAAGATTTCTGTTAACTGTGCACAATTTTTCCGATTAAAGTGGCGTGACAGAAAACTATGGACTTTTTCAAATAAGATGTTTTGAGCAGGATCAAACCGGGAAAATTTGATACACGGAGCTGGTAGAATAATTGTGGTAGTTAAAACGCCATAAATTGAAAGAGCTCTTAACCGGCAAGTGCTGCTCGAAATAAAAACCGGCCAAGTGCTAGTAGGATTCGAGCACGAAGGGTTCCGTACTATTTATTATCTATAAAAACGGCTAAAAACACGATTTTTGTATGGGAGCCCCCTTAAATATTTATTTTATTCTGTTATTTAGTGTTTGTTGTTATAGCGGCAACAGAAATACATCATCTGTGAAAATTTCAACTGTCTAACCACAAATTAAGTATAGCGGCGGCTCGCCTAACTATCACGGTTCATGAGATACAGCCTGGTGACAGACGGACAGACTAGACGGCCAGCGGAGCCTTAGTTATATCGTCCCGTTTTACCCTTTGGGTACGGAACCATAAAAACTAACCGGCAAGTGCTGCTCGAACTAAAATATGGTTAAATACGCAACCTCGGCTGATATGTAGACAAACTGGATTGAAATATGCGTTGTAAAGACATTACCAGCATCCGGAGTACGCTGTACGACCCACAGTGGTCAAGGCAGTGTTTCCGAAGCCTAGCGCGAAAGTGTATCTTTCGTTCGGTCGTATAAACCGAACAAATTAAAATGGCCAGTCTCATGCGTCAATCCTTTGATAAAATATGACCAACTCAATCTCTCCCATGTCAATCTAGCCTTGTAAAAAACCCGACTGTTTTCAATTGTTCATAAATTGTCAAACCATTGATACGGGGGAATGGATGTTTTAAGTTGATCGGTTAATACGACCGACCGAACGATACACTTTCGCGCTAGGCCCCCTGCGATCCCCGGACCACCAGGGGTCCGCCGACCTATCTCAGGGGGTCCGCTAACAGAAGAAAAGGAATAGTAGAAGAGCTTATTTGTGCGGCTGACCGGTTTAATGGGTCCGCGGATTTGTAGGTATTTGGCGTAAGGGGTCCGCCATTGAAAAGGTTAAGGAACACTGGTCAAGAACATGGTATTGAATCAAATACCATTAACGAGTCAAGTCGTGACGCGTCGAGGCCGCTGCACGGAATGCAGTCAGATGTCCGATACTTATTGCCAGCTTAATTGTTCGTTTATTGGACCATTGACAAGATCAATAGATAAAGGTATTGTCCTGACGGTCTTGACAAGCTAGAACGATATAGAATTCATCTAGATGATTACCAGAAACTGGAAAACGCAGTGTAGGGAGTCCTCCTACTCGGTGGTGGACCTAGCCAAAGTTGCGGAAAGCCGCTCTATGTGGAGAGAGAGAGAGAGAGAAATATTTTATTAGACACACACAACAATACAAAAGTAGACACGTATGTAGGGTTCTATAGAACGCCCACATCGAGGAGAGGCTGATGATAATGATGAAAGTGACTTTAAAAGCATTTAAAAGGGCAACCATGCTTTATCAATCATGACTACTACAAACTAGCTGACCCGGCAAACTTCGTACCACCTAACTGTATTTTTTTTCGTTTGTTTTTCCAATGTTTTTTCTCTTTCTTCTGCTATTCAGGGCGGCTACAAATCCATCAAATTATAAACAATGAAAATTGGGCCAGCCGTTCTTGAGTTTATAAGTGTTGTAACAAACACGACATCTTTTTATTTATTAAGATGTCGCTTTTAACTTAATCATAGGAACAATGTAACAGCACCAACACTATTGCCGGTAGTGAGACACGATGACGTAACCGCCATATCATTCGGTTTGCGCGCGCGCAGCCACACCGATGACCGATCAAGGTCGCGCTATTTGTTAATCGCTAAATACCTTATTTAGAAATACACTCCTTGTTTGTTACTGAAGAATTTATTGAACTACGAACTTCTATAAAGCAGGAAGACGCTGGATGCAGGTCGCTCCCAACCGGCCGATCTGGAAGTCACTAGGGGTGGGCCTATGTTCAGCGGTGGACGTCCTGTAGCTGAAATTATGATGATGATGAACTTCTATTTAACTTATTATATCATCCCAACTTCCTTGCCGAGAGGCAAGCATGCTGGACTTGAAGAGGTCATCTCTAAGGTCCTGGGTTGGATTCCCGATAGGGACAACGTAGAAAACTAACTTTTCTATACTTTCGGGTTTGGGTGTTGTGGTGAATGGTGATGGTGTGATAACATCGATATTTATGATTTCTAAAAACTTAACACAAGTCCTTTCGCTGTTTACCTTAGAATCAGAGCAAAGTTTTTGATGTCAAAAATTTATTTATTACATTTTCCGTAGAGATAGGCATAAAGTGTCTAAAAATTTCCCCTGAGCAAAGGGGGATTTTGTACATATAAGCCAATCCGCACTGGGCCCGCGTGGTGCAGTATGGCCCAAACCACCTCATAGTTGCGGTGAGGCCTGTGCCCAGCAGTGGGACGTAGATAGGCATTTTTTTTAAAGGGGGATTTTGTAAGGGGCATCACTTAGCCCTGACCCAAAAAAATAGGAAAAAGACGTTTTCCTACTTGCATTAAAAGTCGATTTTGGGACCTTTTCGTTAAGAGCTGATAGATACCATCACATTGACATTATGTCTAAAGCCCGGTTCCTATATCCGAGAAACGGTTGGTTTTGCTAATGGATGGTAGGAATTGTCAACTTGACATACTCAAGCGTTCCTATAAATGACGCTTCGTCAAATTTTATAGGAACGACTATAACGGCTCGTTCCTTTTGACACCAATACGATCAGTTGCTTATGTACACTTACGCATAGTACAATATAGGAACCCGGTGTTAGTAGTAGTGACATGTTGTATAACGGATTTTTAACCTTGAGAGCTGTTAAATACCTATTCACAGAAAAAATTAAATTGAGTTCAGTTTTTTTTAAACGTTATTTTCGTAAATACCGATAACATTCCTACTAATAACTCGCTGTGTTAATTTCTAGGTACTTATTATGCTAATTGCTATGATGATAAACTAATCGTACTCTCAATTAGGTGTAGTTATATTAGCAGAAACATTTTGGTTGGTTATATTTCATCTGAGGTCTCTTTTATGGGGCTGATTCTACTGCTCATATGCTACAAATTTAGATCATTATTATCATCAGCATTTGGCAGTCCATTGTTGGATATAGGCCTTCCCTACAGAACACCACAGCAACGGATCAGGCCCCCTTAGCATGACCAACCATACACGATATGATATGATATGATATGATATAGCGATTTATCGACACCCAACTGTCGAAATACAAAATTTTATCAAAACAGTGAGCATGACCGTGACGTCACCGGTCATGTATCCTTATGTACTATAATATTATACACGCGAAAGTTAGTATGTGCGTGTGTATGTGTGTGTAAATTGTTGTGTTACCTGACAGATATGTATTTATTTATTAAGAACTTTTAAACACTTATGTATGATTTTAGATAGTGTGTAGAGTTTCATTAAAAAATCTGTTTTTATTAATTTACCATCTTAAAAAATAACTTCACCAAACCAACGGATATAATGACACAACTTGTTCTCTCTAGTTTAGTTCATAATGATTATGACGTCAGATGTCTATTAATAGTTTAATTGACTATGCATTGTAGGAGACAATGGCCTAATTACCTACTAGGCTTGATGAACTAAAATAAGAATAACATGTAATTTGATGACCATCTGGCTTAGTGGTGCAATGTAGGTACAGGCCAATATCCGTTACATTTTTAAGGATTTTTGGTTCCTTAAAAGACACAAGTGGTTCGCTACTTACTTTAAGATCAGAGCAATGTATATGATGCCCAGTGTAAAAAATAATTTTAACGAGGAAGGTTTGGTGTAAACAGGAAGATTGGTAATTCACAATATTTCTCACAAATTATAGAGAAGCTAAAATTGTACAACTTTTCTTATTAAACTAACATTGAAATTTTAAAACAGTTAAACAAAACACACCTTGTCACAAAAACCATAACAGCTGGACTTGTGCCAGTATCTTTTTTCTGAATTCCGAAGGTCTACCTGTTAGGAATTTATCGAATTACAAATTACTCTGTCCATCACAGGAATTTTGTCTCTTTCCTTTTCTATTCAGCCTATTGCAGTCCACTGCTGGACGTAAGCCTCCCCCAGAGAGCGTCAATGAGTTCGATCTCTCGTTTTTTTTCATCCATCCACTGCCAGCCATCTTTCTAAGGTCGTCGGTGTTTTTCCTATATCTGTGCATAAATAGCATCTTGCTAAATTACATATTATGTCAACGGTTTAGGATTTTAGTGAAACGAAAAGTACCTTTTTTATCTAAGCTTTGATGTCATTGCGAGTGTCAAAATTCTAAATTTTCATAGGCATAAAGATTTCTATCTATTAATTTCGTTGACTTAGAAGTAGGATTTTTTCATACGATCTGTCTGTCGGTCGGCATTCACTATAGATTGTAAACCTGCTCCTTTGGCATGCCCAATAAAACATGCCATGATATAGCGATTGACACCCACCCAACTGTCAAAATAACATGAACTTTTATCGAAGCTGAGTATTAAATTGAATAACTTTAACTTGAAACCTCAATACGCGATTCTAAAGATACGGTTTCCCGTTTTTCTATTTGAGTCTATATCTCAACCCTAGCCCTAAAAACATTAGGATTTCATAATTACAAGACATGTTACCCATACACAACATATTTGCTTACTTATTTGCTTACTTAAATAAATAAATATTGGACAACATCACATACATTGCTCTGATCCTAAGGTAAGTAGGTAAACCACTTGTGTTATAGAAATCAGAAACAACGACGGTACCACAACACCCAGACCCGAGCCAATATAGAAAAGTCCGTTTTCTACATTGACCCGACCGGGGATCGAACCCGGAACCTCAGAGATGGCGGCGCCATTTACAATCCGGCGTGCTCGCCTCTCGGCTACGGAGGTCGTCATATGTATGAATGGAATTAGGTCAAATGCAACAAATCGAGGTCAACATAATTCCATTCAACATCAATCAATTTACAAGCGGGTCTATCGAGATCAATATAGCTTCTGTATGGATCTGTTTAACGAGAAGAATTTGTAAGAAACAATTTGGATTTGTGAATTATTTATTATTCGTGGCTGGTTGACCAGAGAAGGCATATTGGTTCGCTGATTCGCTTTGAGAGTTTAAGGTTCGATTCCCGGTTCGAAACTATTTAGGAAACATCTTCCTTAGGTATTCGGTTCATCAGGCTAGGGGGCGACTTACACTGCGTTTGCCTAGGCGTGGTCTCCACTCGAGAACCCGTTTACACCACCTAAACCTTAGGAAGATGGCTGGCAGTGGCTGAATGAAAAAAGCCGGAGATCTCGCTATTTGGCGCTCTTTGGCAGAGGCTTACGTCCAGCAGTGGACTGCAATAGGCTGAATAGATAGATAGATAGGGTAAAATTGCAAGAAAACTTACGTAATAATTTAGGACCTTATTTACCAACAAGAAAGTAGTCCAAAACAGGCCCAAAAAAAAATTAGCGCGCAATCTCCCGCGACGCGGTCAGAATACCTTACGACCACGTAATAGAATGGTGTAGTAGGTCCACTTGATTATTGAATACTATGATAGACGATTACATCACATTATGATCACAATGATTTACCAGCGAGCTCAAAGTGGTGAAAGAAAGAGAGTGCGCGGAAGAATTCGGAAGAATCCAAGGCACATTTCGCGGCGGCTTTAAACTTTGAACTTGTTTGCTGCGATCCCGCTTCACTCTCGCCTCGCTTTCATTTCTTTCGCAAATCGCGTAATAACGCTTCAAGTAGCGGTTTTGCAAAGCTTATTTTGCTTAACGGATTTGGCGTCGCCATTTCTGAGGTCCCAGGCAGGTCCGATTCACATTCACAGTCGGGTAAATGTAGAAAACAAACTTTTCTATATTGTCTGGGGTCTGTGCTCTGGATGTGGAAATATATTTAAATCTTCACCCACTATTAAATACGAGGTGTACGAGTCATCGTACATGCAAGCATTGTAAAGTCGCATTTACTTTATTTTGTTAGCATAGCAATTTAACAACCATTAAAAAAAAAAACAGTGCATTACCGACACTCGTACGGAGCGGTTTTATTTATCATCCCTTAAAACCCTCTTATCATCAGCATCCAAGGTGTAGAATCTCTACACGAGGTATCTACCGAAACTGCGTATGTTTCCTAGTCATATCAAGTATGTATAACGTTATGTTGATGGCCTGATTTGCTTAGTTTAGGGCTACACTATTGGTTTGGTTATTAGAATAATTTATTTCCATACTAAACTTGGCTAGACTTAGTTAAGTTTTATATTAGACCGGGCCGTGTCCGGGCCGGGCCGAGGCCGGGGCCCGGACGGAGCACGGATTTGAAACGTCACATTTTGTATGAAGCAGTTTATATTACACAGTGCATGATCACGTCGCGTGCGGGCCCGGATGACGTTGGTCGGACGGGCTCCGCTCCGTCCCCGCCCCGGTCTCGGCCCGGCCCAGACACGGCTCGGTCTAATATAAATCATCTCTTAGAGAACTTGGCCTATACTGAGTAACCTTTTTGAAGAGTTTCGTAAAGAGTGAACGTACTGCTTCTAGCTATACTGTGGCTATGACGTCACCGTCGCATGCGCACCGAAGCAAGTGCAGTAATAATTACGGGAGCGTTCCGCGCGCATGTTGATCTATATCGATTTTGTTTGTTTATCGTTTGTTTTTGAGTGTTGTGTATGTGAAATTAAACTATATTTTGTTTTTGTAGGGAAATTAAGGAGTGAATTTTGGTTGTGTGTTACAGAAAGTTGGTTTAGTATGGTCAATTGAAATATGTATGTTAAAGTTGACATCTATTCCATACAAATCTTCGAATTTTTGACCCGAATAATAGAAACTGACGAGTATAATCTCTAAATTAAAATTAATAGTCTTAAACCTTTGTGTTATTAAAATTATCAGCATTTGCAAAAGGGAGAAGAGTAGTTCTCTAGTTTTTTATTACAGTTTGTTTGATGAATTTTAAAATTGGTGTATTCAAATTTTGGATTTTATATATTCTGGATTTTCATCGTTTTCGAAAATTAAATTAACATTACAACCGAAATTCACGAAAACTTTTTTTCACTGGTAATTTCTGCGTAATGTGATGGAATTTGCCTAACTGTGGTGTTAAAAAGAGGGTAATGTTATCAGACAGGGATGAAAGCGAACGAAATATGGGGTTATTGGCTTAGTTTCTGCCCCCGGATACGTTTGCCAAAATGTCGGGTAAAGAAATCTAAATTAATCTGTATGTGTGTTTGTTTGTTGGTGATGGTTTTGCATGAGGAACCCGATGCGAAATTGTAATTTTCTCTCTGTTTATAGATTTAGAATATTTTTATTTCTTAAAAATCTTGAATAGGTTTTGGGGGCGGGACATGTAATGATCTTGTACTTCAAATGTAACACCCATATTACGAATGCAATAAATTAATTTAAAATTTCTTAGATCCGTCCTAAATGTCAGAATAGTGTGAATAATTTATTACATATGGCGTATCTTTGGTCCTTCTTTAGGCACAAATTAGACTTTAAAAAATCATACAATGAGAATATAAAAATATTTGAACAAACGGATTTGTTCGAGACAAAGGATTAGCAAATAGAGAAATTCTTCCTTGTACGATTAAATGATAAATCATTTTTTATCTCAGCAAATGTTTACTTTTCCATAGTTCCCAGGTAAAAAGCAATTCAAATCAAAATTATTATTTTTTGGCTAGCACAATTACTTCATTGCTAACACATAAATACAAGTTGACTTTTTTTATCACCGTCCAAACCTTCTGAGATGACTCCCGTGAACCCGTGATACAAATAAACAACTCTTACAATTGGACGAACTCCCTAACTCGTAAATAAAATTCAACTGTTCCATACATTTTGGTCGTTTGAATATTGATTTTTGTATGGAACAGCTGATTTATTTTTTAGTTAGGGAGTTGGTACAAATAGATCGTTGATCGTTTGTATCACGAGAGTCACCTCAGAAGGTCTGGACGGTGATAAAAGGTCACTCTGTATATCTACGACGACCGTCTGGTGTAGTGGTTCGCGCTCCGGACTACAATGCCTGGCGGTTGCGGGTTCGAATCCCGCGAGGGGCAAATGTTAGTGTGATGAGCACGAGCATTTGCACCTAAGTCATGGATGTTTATAAACGTATTTAAGTATGTTTATCCGTTATCTAGTCGCCATAGCACAAGCTTTGCTTAGTTAAGGGCTAGATAATTGGTGTGATAGTGGAAACAATTTATTTATTTTATTTATATCTTTAAAATACGGTCGTACAGTTCACGTGATCCAGTCGTAGTTGGGTTATAGTCTCTAAACTTTATCATTATTTCTTATATGGCTAAAGGTTGTCTGGAAGAGATCGCTTTTTAGCGATAAGACCGCCTAAATTGTACATCTTTCTGTAAATATGAACTGTATTTTCTTTGTTTGGTGTGCAATAAAGAGTATCTATCTATCTAAATCTACAGCCAATTATCACTTTGTATAAGACTATAGAAATGTCAACACGAAGCATTTATGTCCTTTAGAATTGAATAAACATGTTGTATCACTCAATACTGAACTGAACATTATATTCTATTTTGCACCCGCAGTCAACATTAGAATTTCAATACCTAGAAGTGATTACTATATTACCCATAATAATTCCATCACCATTACTTTTAGAATACAATTACCAAACAAATAATGACGTAAGTGAGCAAACTTATCTTACGAGTGGTCTTTGGACCTATTCCAAAGAGGTGAGATCAGATATTAGGTACTAAATTGCTCACAGATTTTACACTTATTATAGTGGGAATAAAATACATTTTATTAACAAGATTTACAAGCCCTGGGGTCTTATGTTACAATACAATACAATAGACTAAAGACAGATATGGTATGACAAAAACAATAAATTTTCGGCTTCTGTATAGTAATTTTGGAGAAAATCTGGCCAAAAAGATAATAATGGGTGTGTTATTGATAATAATTATGATAAAAAATGGTCCAGCTTTATAGGAAGAAATTTTTTGGCAATTTCTCAATTTCCTTATTATATCTGGCAACAAGAGCACAAACTTGAACTGCAATAATTCAATCATACATAACTTTTTCTCTCTACTTAAAACCCATTAACTGTCGTTAAAAATCGTTTACTCAAGTCAATAACCTTTGGTTATGAGTAGAACTAGAGACATTATTCTGTATTCAATACCAAACTGTCAAAATACTAGTCTCATCTTTGAAAAGAAATTCTATGTCTTATATTACAAGGTCGAATATTGTAGAGAAGATAATTTTAGCAATGTAGTAAGGTGATTTGTCGTTTCTAAAAATGTTTGGCTTCGATATGTGACAAATGTATGTGATCACATTTAGTGTATTCAATTAAAATATAAATAAATATGCATGCAAGAGAAAACATGCCAATTTTTGCTACGATCTCAAACTAAGGAATTTACATCATTTTGTTATAATGAGTATGATTGAGGTTCCAGACAAATAAGTTTTTGTCTCCTATCACATTCAGCCCGAGGCAATTTCGATAAAATTTGTTTTCTTCAAAACAAGAACCATTTGCGTTCAAGGTTCAATCGCCACGCTGGTACACCATTTGGGTCGTCGCATGTGTCAACGGTTTTGGTTTCAATCAGATAAGCAGCAGTGTCAATAGACTTCGAACCTCATGGTAATCAGCCCACGTTCAGTCCACTGCTAGTCATAGTTCTCTTCATGTGTCCGACCTACTGCTCTTCTTTTCCATCTCCTATCAGCAGCTTTTTACCCAACTGCCAGTGCCAGACGAGGGTTGTTTTTGCATATCATTTTCGAAGGGTGCCCAACACTGCGCTTGCTAATTCGCAGTCTCTCTTCTAGTCTACCTACCCCATTATCGGTTTTATGGCAATCGTGACTTTTGACCTCGATTTCAGCCACAGAACATCCACTGCTGAACATAGTAGGTCTCCCCCAGTGACTTCCAGATTGGCCGGTTGGAAGCGATTTGCATCCAGCGGCTTCCTGCAACCTTTACCAGGTCGTCTGTCCACCTTGTGGGTGGAAGTCTCACGCCGCGCTTGCCGGTGCCTGGCCTCCATCCCAGAACTTACTCATTAACTCTTTATTTTAATGGAAAATTGGGTTGTAACGGCTTACTTGAAATAGTCGACGAAACTTCCGAACGTTCCTCAATTGTAAATTCTTGTTTGCTAAGTCTGATCATGGTATCTAATGTTCTTTTAGACTATTGCAAAAAGGTTTCTCCTCTTATAGATTATTGCGTCTACTTTGTAGAATAATAAAGACATCGTCATGTTACTAATGACCAAGGCTACTACTAGACATTTTAAACTTTAGTGTCATTGTGTTAATAATAGTGATGCATCAATGATACTTATTTTTGGAGATTGTTCTCGGGACAGACTTAATTTTGTATTTAGTCTCAGTGTGAGTTTTGTATTCGCGAAGTGAGGACGAAGTGCCAAAAATAAGTTTGGTGTGTTCCTTTAAAGAAACCTCGGTGACAGTAGTATTTAGCGAAATAAAGGTGTAGGTAGTAGTGATATGCAAGAAATGGACAATTTTAACTAGTGATTTGGATAAACTTAAACTAACACAAACACGGGTATTAATGCAACACATACCTTTTCATTGCGAATTATTTTCCCGAAATTGGTTGTGCGTGGGTTTAAAAATGCAACAATAAAGTTGCAAAGATATAGATAATGTTATGAAAGTGTTGGCAAATACAGTATCTTTAGACTAAAACGATAAGTTTGACATCCTAAGTATTAGGAACTACTGTGTGATAAACAAATCTAGGTGGCAAGATGTCTGTTTTAAACTTTTTTGATTTTTAAACTCTCATTACGAAAGATAGTTGTGACAATTGCGGTTAGGGATTTTGAAAGGAAATTGGAATTCTAATGTTTCATTAATACACCTCTAGAGGAACAATCATTTATAACGGAATCACTATGTTTATTCTATTATCAGTATCATCACAATAGAGCACAAGTATCCTATTGACTAGAAATATTTTGTTCTATAAAAATTCCGCCATTATTAAATCTGTAAGTTGTGACGGTACTGTTTTAGTATGGCCGAGCGTTAACAGGACTTGTCGTTTTCACAGGTCCTGTTTTACAGTGTACAGACAAAGTGCTAAATAGCTATGTTACAGATAAATTATATATAGAGGATAAGGACCTTCATATTATATAGAGGAGAAGGTTCACAATGTACGGATAAAGTTATATAAAAGATAAAATATGTGGAGGATAAAAGTGCTTGAAAATCGTGTCAAAAATCGTGTTTATCCTTCAGATGAGTTAAATATCGGGTGTAAAAAAAGGCTTAACGAAGCCGAATACTACATATTCTACGTATTATTACGATCATTTTTTTCTTTTACACTATACCTGGGAAATGACGTGTTACCGAGTTATTGACAGTCAAAGTTATTTTTTTTTTAATATATTGTTTTAAACTTTCATGGTCACTAACATTAGAATAGTTTGTTACGGGATTGCTACCATGTACCTTATTTTTGAGTTCCCGATATTTCGGCACTGTTGCAAGCGCCATGATCACGGAGTAACTGAAGATCTTGCGGGTAAGTTGTTAATAAGGTACATGGTAGCAATCCCGTAACAAACTATTTAATTTTTTTTTTCTAAATTTTTTACAAAATTGACGCCTTTTTGATAAAACTAAACTTTTTTACAAAGAAACATGATCCGCTTACACATACAGGCATAGTCTGTGGCGTGCGCGCTATACATTGCGGGTTAGAAAAAAGTTTTTTTTTTTTGATACCCAAAAATAAAAGTCATTTCCCAGCAATTATTTTTTTTGCATTCTACTTGGTTTTATGTATAGAATTCGTGGTTTAAGGCTTCTTTAAGCCTTTTTTTACACCCCGTATAGCTTATTCAGAACTAATGCAGAACTTATTCGTACATTGTAAAATAGACTAACTTGATGTGTCAATTCTTAAAGCGTTATTTGACGGTCGTGAAACGGTCAAAAATAG
Organism: Anania fuscalis; assembly: GCA_950371115.1. Lineage (NCBI taxonomy): Eukaryota > Metazoa > Arthropoda > Insecta > Lepidoptera > Crambidae > Anania > Anania fuscalis. The sequence continues at coordinate 2,855,850 of OX493355.1, forward strand.
TGTTTATCCTTCAGTAAAGCTTATTCAAATCTTGTGTTGAACCATTGTGGAACAGGCCCTGGATGTTATAAAAAATAAATAACACATTTCGGAGATTCCTAATTGCGGTTTTGGGTATGTGTTCGATAAGGTAAAGTAAAGCGTAGTTCAATCAATACTAGAGATGATACTGCTATCTGTGACTCTTAACATTGTTTTCGTTAGAGCAGTATACAGGGTGTTAGGTTAATTGTATAACAAGCCGAAACTAGTCTATGTTAAATTAATAAGCATATATGGCCTTACTACAAAAAGATAGACCAGTGTTGAACACTTGTCTAAAGATAAGACAACCAATTTGAAATGTTTCTTAATAATATGTCTCGAATGTTCGATGTGTCAACATTTCAAATTGGTTGACTTATCTTTAGACAAGTGTTCAACACTAGTCTATCTTTTTGTAGTAAGGCCATTCATTTGTGTTTTTTTTTTAAATTTCGTACAAAACAAAATGATTCGATTTGTATGAATAAACTTTTTTCAAAAATGATGATATCTTTCTTACTTTACCATACTATTTTATGCATTGTTAACATAGGCTAGTTTAGGAATGATATTCCATTAACCTAACACCCTGTATAGACATTTCAGTCTAGTGTTTAGCAAAGATACACATAGTAACACTTCAAGGTTACTCTCCTAGTTAATTTAAACATAAATTATGATAACGTGAAGTGAAAGATAATATAATGGATACGATAAAAGTTGTCGGGGAGTTTGTGAGAGAAAAATCCCCTTTTTCGGTAAGTCTGTTTATGGCTTAAGTTTTCCATCAACATAACTTGTTTTTACATACTTAGATTGCATCTAAAACTAAAACCTCATGAAAAATGTCATATCTTTGGCTTGATTATTCATAACATGACCATTATTGACCAAGTTACTTCTGCCACATCCTCACAAATATGCTTCGGAAAGCGAATTAATAAAAATGTGTCAGACAACCAACTGTCACGACCTCCGTAGCTGAGAGGCGAGCAAGCCTGACTTAGCGTCGCCATCTCTGAGATCCCGGGTTTGATTCCCGCTTGGTGCAATGTAGAAAATGATCTTTTCTATATTGTCTCGGGTCTCGGTGTTATGGTAACATCGTTATTTCCGATTTCTGTAATACAAGTGCTTTCGCTACTTACTACAGGATCAGCGCTATGTATAATAATAAATAAAGAATAAATATTGGACAACATCACATACATTGCTCTGATCCTAAGGTAAGTAGCTAAAGCACTTGTGTTATAGAAATCACAAACAACGACGCTACCGCAACACCCAGACCCGAGCCAATATAGAAAAGTTCGTTTTCTACATTGACCCGACCGGGGATCGAACCCGGAACCTCAGAGATGGTGGCGCTATTTAAAGTCCGTTGTGCTCGCCTCTCGGCTACGGAGGTCGTCAGAAAATAATGTATGTGATGTTGTCAAATATTAATATTATCCTTGCGTTACGAGTCACCAGACTATTTTTTTTTGTCAGGTCCCAGGAGGCGTGTTTTTGAAGCATTCGAATTACAATTCGCATATGAATCGCATATTTTATGCAATTCTTAGGATTTCGTATGCAAATCGGATTACAAACGCTTCAAGATACACCTCCAGACTCAAGACAATTTAGAAAACTACCGGCAATCGAACCGTTCAGTCGCTGATCTCTTCACAAGTATAAGCTTTTAATTATTAATATCATAATTAGCAAAGAGTGGAATGCGATCAATTGGATTTGTCTAGTCCCAAGCAATTCAATGAACCTATAATCGATTCCACACGACACCATCAAAGACCTTCATGTTTAATCGATTAGTTAACCATCGATTGCACATTGTCAATTACCGAATCGATTGCGATGGTAGACAATGAGACAATAGCAATGACCTGCATCGACTTATTAGTCAAAGACTGTTTGATTTCGTGTAAGTAGCTCCAGCAAGGCTACCGTTCCGAAATATATTAAAGATGACAGAACTTTAAATATAATGATTGCATACTAAGAGTGGCGTGCGGTGCATATAGGCAATTAGGCAGTGCCTACTGGTAAATGAAATGAGGTAGGCAGAAAGTACTTATAAATATGTGTTATTGACGAAAACGACTGATTTTCACCAATAAAACACATGTGTAAGTATCTACTGCCTACCTTGAAATAAAAAAATGTGTGTTATTGATGAAAACCACAGATTTTCATCAATAAAACTCATTTCTAAGTATATACTGCCTACCTCGAAATAAAACAAATGGCCGCCACTGCATACTAATTAAAATTCATGCAATTTCTAATCTATACAATGTGCCGGTGAATTTTTAATTTAAACTTTTTATTTTATTTATTTCACAATTTTTTAGTGTGAGGATTTAAACAATACTTTATCGTCCAATTGAGGATCTATCATTATAGAAGTCGTTTAAAAAGATCGTTATTAACAGAAGTGTCCTAACCATGGGATAAGGTCTTGCGTTCAATGCCAAGTCAATTTTTAAAAACCGAAATATTTTCTAAACTAAAAGACCTAATCAGTTATTTTTGGAGTCGGTACGAATGAACACATTTTAACTCACCATGGAGCACCGGCTCCAAAAATAACTGATTAGGTATGTTTTTATGTTAAGGCCTTAACACCACCCAAGTGCCTAAAATCTCGAATATGAAAATCAAATTGTCAGAATACCTGTTACTTGAATCTAAAAATCTAAAATACGATATGCTAGAAGAGGATTTAATAAACATCTGGAATTGAATAATTCTGATTTTCCGTTAAGTCCCTTGGATTAACTCATGCACAAAAAAGTGTCAATTTTTTCATAAATTGCAAATGTTCTCTTAAACGGCATAAGCTATTTCATTACTGTTTTCACATAAAACAAGATTTTGGAAATAAACATGTTTTGAATTGAGAGTTTTATTTGAAAATTCTCGTTAAAGGCATTAATTTCATAAAAAACATGTTTTTCCGATTTTTAGAGGTCATCCGCACGCGCGAAATTGTATGGGCGCGACGCGTCAAGGTCATTCAAGCGTGTTAAGGCCTTAATGAATTAAAGTCTTTATCATTTCAAGTTCAAGTAGAGCAGCGTTATTATTTTCGTGTTTATAAAATATCAATTTAAACAAAACTAATTACGGTGAATATCTAACAACGAAATACTAAACCGCATTCTCATTTCACATAATAGATTATGTAGAAATTACGCGATTGTAGTAAATAATGCATGTTTTTGTTAGTACAATCCGTAGCAAATGTTGTTATTATTTTTGGACTCTAACGTATTGACATAAGGACCAGTTTGATTTTCTTCGTTTCATATGGACATGCTAGCATGTATGACATGCAGACCTAATATTTCTTACTAACAAGGAATGTTCGTCATTGTATTTCAATCATTGTTGTCTAAAAATGTTGGGCTTTCTTTGGTATACTAATTTATTGTAAGAAGGATGTTTGTTTTTATTGGCAGCCGCATACGTATGTTTGTTTTATGGTTTGTTTAAATATTTCTCCTAACAATCACGCCTATTATTATTATCTAAAAGATTGTATTATGGTAATTAGCATCATACTTTAATTCCACTGTCGGGTATAAGTCTCCACTTTAAGCAACTCACCTAGCCGTGTAGTATCTAGATCTACCGTATCTGGAGGCCTTATACGAAAACGTATCAATCGTTCAGTCGTATTATCCAATCATATTAAAATATCAGTTCACTTATATCAAAAGTTTGTCAATTTATGAACAATTGAAAGCAGTCGGGTTTTTTACACCTCTAGATTGAGTTGGTCATATTTTATCAAAGGATTGACACATGAGACTGGTTATTTGAATTCGTTAGGTTTATACGTCCGAACGAAAGATACATTTTCTTGCTAGGCCTTCTGATCCTGTATCAAGTGAGAAAGTAGGCACGAGCCTGACGCGAGCCGCTCGCGGGTATAGCGTATGCAAGTGCTTTAGCTACTTACCGTAGGATCAGAGCAATGTATGTGATGTTGTCCAATATTTATTTATTTATCAGTATTTTCTTGAAGTAACCAATCTACATTCTTCATAAAACAGTCTAGGTTTGGAAAAGCCTATCTTTTATAACTCTGACTCCTCCAGCTCACTACAGAGTTCACATTTAACCATAACTCTGTCTTGTCCCCAGCTGGACACATGGTTCGGCCGGCCGAAGAAAGCGGGCGGCGGCCCCGAGCGCGGCTACGACACGGTGCCGCGCGCCGAGCCGCGCGCCGACGACGACGAGACCGCCGAGTACCGCGCCAAGCTAGACGCGTTGGACGAGGCGCAACTACAGAGGCGCTTCGAAGAGATGCTGGTGAGATTACAGTCCTCTAACTATCAGGCTACCACAAGGAGTCTGTACTAAAGCGGAGATGAGAGGAGAGGACGAGATAGCCGTGTACCGCACCAAGCTAGACGCGTTGGACGAGGCGCAACTGCAGAGGCGCTTTGAAGAGATGCTGGTTAGTTTACAGTACATTCCTACAGGAATTAGCGCGCGTTCTTACGAAATAAGAGGACCAGACCGCCCATTCCTCTATCAATAAGGGTGGGCTGGTAGCAAAGCAGGGAGAAGCGGACGAGACCGCCGATTACATTAAGTCCTCTTCCAATTAGGCTACCACAGGGAGTCTAGGTTCTTCTAAACCGGAGATGAGTGAGGGAACGAGACCGGAGACAAAAGGAGATGCTGGTAAGATTACAGTACATTACATACTGCCTACAGATAGGCTGGATTGTCACCACAGCAGGGAGGAGAGGACGAGACTACCGAGTACCGCGCCAAGCTAGACGCATTGGACGAGGCGCAGCTGCAACGACGCTTCGAAGAGATTCTGGTAAGTTTACAGTACATTACTATAGGAATTAAGCTGGGTTGTCACCACAGCAGGGCGGAGAGGACAAGACCGCCGAGTACCGCGCCCAGCTAGATGCGTTGGACGAGGCGCAGATGCAGAGGTGCTTCGAAAAAATACTGGTGAGCTTACAGTACATTCTTACAGGAACTAAGCTGGGTTGTCACTAAAGCAAAGAGGAGAGGACGAGACCGCCGAGTACCGCGTCAAACTAGACGCGTTGGACGAGGCGCAACTGCAGTGACGCTTTAAAGAGATGCTGGTGAGATCACAGTACATTAGAGTTCTCTAACAAATAAGGCTTAGGGTTGTGCATTGAAAGTGAACTTTCAAAGGCTGGAGATGCTGATGATGAAAACAATTATATATCAATCTTATTACCCGTGTTATTATTCTGTTCCAGTCCGACATGAACCTCAGTGAGGAGAAGAAGGCCCCCCTTCGGAAGTACTCCAACGCTCAGAAGAAACAAATGCTGTTCGCTTACAAATTCGTCAATGCGCAGGTAAAACATTCTAACATAAGGGATGCACTTTAATGTAACTTTTGAAACCCTTTACAGGCTGCAGACTCAGGCTGATAGATGCAAAGACAACTTGTGTAGGAGATACTGTGACAATCTTTCTTTTCCTCAAATAATGGACCATCTCCTGGTATGTCCCGCAAAGACGTGGCACGACTTGCTCACGCAAAAACATACTACGCCACTAAAACGCTGTCCGCGTGGCGAAGTATTGCTCACATTAAAATATGTTGTTCCCTTTGACACGTGCAGAAGAATGTAGCTGTAGGTCTAAAAAACTACCTAAGATGCTGATGATGATCTTGCACGAGATTAACAGTATAAAACACTTTATAAGAGACTCGTCAATACGAATCAAATACTAAAACTCGAAGGTTTTATATCCTGGCTTCATAGGTATTAAATTGATGACAGAGACATCATCGGAAATATCACTGACGTTACTGTTTCTAATAATGTACCGTTGACACTACCCGTCCCACGTCCTGCGGGGTCTCCGCTGAAAACCAGCGTCGTTATGGCTCTGGCTGTAACGACAAAATGCTGAGCTCAGCTGAGTCAAAAAGGTCCCCACCTTTTTGACACTCTTTTTATGTTTATATTTGATTCTGTTTGTAATTGTGTCAAATAAATGTTTTCAATTTCTATTTAATGCGAGTGCATGTTTCTGCGACCCATACTTAATTTTCAAGATTTAAATCCGGTGGACATGTATTATTAGGATTTCCACAAAAACCAACTACAATTGTAATGTTTGCCTATACTCGTAATATGTTCTACTGCAGGGCAAATTCCTCACCTCAACTATGAGGTGGTTTGGGCCATACTCCACCACGCGGGCCCAGTGCGGAAAGGAGGGGGGGGGTTTGTAAGGCCAGTGACTAAACCTTACTGTCAGATGTAATCAAGCCGCCCTAAGGCCTTTGACTAGGCTTCACGACCAATATAAAGCGATATTAGCCGGGACCAACTTTTAACGAGCCTTCCGAAGCACGGAGATACTTGTGATAAATGTCACTAAATATGGTCGGAATGGTCACCCTTTAGTAATCGATACAAAAGCTACGAGCACCTACAATAATAAGAAAATTAATTATATTTTCACTGTCTTTCTTCCAGGCCGGCCGCTCAAAACTAGAGAAACCGTCAGACTACGTATCCTACCTCAGCCAGCCAGAGCTCTCAGTGGGCAAACTGCACGGCTGCCTCGAGAACCTCAGGATAGCGCTCACCAACAATCCTCTCTCGTGGATCGAGGAGTTCGGCACTAAGGGCATCGAGACTCTGCTGACTACACTAAATTTGTGTTATACCAAGTAAGTCATTAGTGGTATGTGATTTTGGTTAATAACACCCCCTGACCTTAGAAAAGTACCCAAGCAAACGTCTTATAAATCGATGAACGCCGGCTGCACGCACGGGAAAGTGACACGTTCCGCGTGCGATCGAGAGCGCGGCTTGTGACGCATCTATCTCTCTGCCACTCCATCGGCCGATGCGTCCCGGGTAGCGTCAATGATTTCTTATGACGTTATAACGTAAAATTAACGTCCATTAACCAACTTACAGACAACCAAATTCTTTTTTATTGAATTCCGATCAGAGTCTTTTATTAACTGTCTCTATTGAGGCAAAGCATTTGTGTCATTTGCTCAACGCAGTCAAAAAAATGATTTTTTACAAATAATAAAATGTGATGTGACGATAATATTACTACTTAGAAACTTTTAAAAGGATACCCATGTTTAGTATCTCTCCTCCCTCCCTCATCCTTGTCCTTCCTTCCTCCTTCCTTGATAAAAGCAAAATTAATGCTAAATCATTTATACTGAATGTACTAATTACTGACAAGAAAAACTTGTCTATGGTTTGAATGAAACGTAAATGCTATTGTATTACTTTTTTCATGCTATCAGTGGAAGTGGATTTTATCGGTAAGTTAGTCAATACGACAATGTATCGTGTAATGTGTCGCTGAATTCCAACATTTATTGCAAATTGAACTCTATCCCTCATCACACATGGTTTTTTTTTCAGCAACTCCTGCTACGAATCGTATATTTTTTCTGTAGTCCCTGAATTCCAACACACATTCAAATTGAATCCTACTCCTAAACATATACGGTCTCAATTCCCAGCGACTCCCGCTACGACCGTTTGCAGTACGAATGCATACGCTGCCTCTCGGCCATCCACTTTTGTAATCACAGCAAATTAAACCCTTTTTCTTACAACGTACGATCTTTTTTCTAGTGACTCCCGCTACGACCCGTTGCAGTACGAATGCATATGCACAGCAAATTAAACCCTATCCTTCACAACATACGGTCTCATTTCTAGTGACTCCCGTTACGACCGCGTTAACTACGAATGCATACGCTGTCTCTCCGCCATCCTCTTCTATCATCACATCAAATTGAACCCTATTCCTCACTACACACGGTGTTTTTCCCAGAGACTCCCGCTACGAATCATCAATGAATTCCAACACATAGCAAACTGAAACTTATCTCTCACCAAATTCGGTCTAATTTCTAGTGACTCCCGCTACGACCGCGTCTAATACGAATGCATACGATGCCTCTCCGCCATCCTCAACAACACAGTCGGCATCCGAGCCCTGTTCGAGTGCCGCGAAGCGTTACCGGTGCTGGCTCATACAACATTTCAAATTGAACCCTGTTCCACACTACACATGCATCTTTACCAGCGACGCCCGATACGAAAAATTATTTCCCTTGTAGTCTCTGAATTCCAACATACATTGCAAATTAAACTCTACTCCTAACATAATACGGTCTCAATTCCCAGCGACTCCCGCTACGACCGCGTGCAGCTAAGTACAAAATGCGCATGTTGTCTCTCGACCATCCTCTTTTGCGATTACAGCAAATTAAACTCTATCTCTTACATCCTACGGTCTAATTTCTAGTGACTCCCGCTACGACCGCGTCCAATACGAGTGCATACGATGTCTCTCGGCCATCCTCAACAATACAGTCGGCATCCGAACCGTGTTCGAGTGTCGCGAAGCGTTGCCCGTGCTGGCTCGAAGTCTGGATGCGAGGAAGCCACACTGCGCTATGGAAGCTGCTAAGGTAATAACTAGATTAGAATTAACTATAGTCTTTTCGAGATATTTTGAGTTCTGTGACAGTTCACTGTTGACATTTATAGTGATGCGCCCTAACGAACGAAATGTGATCGTGTTTTTGGGTATCGACAAATTTAATGAAGCCAGTTAAATCGCTCTCAATCTTTGAGCCGATTTAACAATAGCCAGTTAACTTTTATATGACCAATGAGTTTGACATGTTGACAAGCTTCTCATAAAAAATTGTCAAAACCTATTTTTTTATTCGTTGGATAAAAGTTATCTGGCAATTTAAAAAATCGGCCCTTAGTGTCTAAAAGTCATTGTCCATCTCTTTAAGTAAAAGTTTCGTTTCACGCATTAAGTTTTTTAAAAGTTTTTTATTTCTTTATTAAAACATCTTACTTCTAGAATACGTGAATTTGTGTCTTTTATGATACATATTTACTAATTTATACCTATATTTTGCAAGGAAGCAAGTAATCTGGAAGTCACTGGGGGAGGCCTACGTTCAGCAGTGGACGTCCTGTGGCTGAGATGATGATGATGATGATGATGAAGTAATCTGGAAGTCATTGTGGTCTATGTTCAGCGGTAAGACGTCCTGTGGCTGAAATGATGATGATGATGAAGTAATCTGGAAGTCATTGTGGTCTATGTTCAGCGGTAAGACGTCCTGTGGCCGAAATGATGATGATGATGAAGTAATCTGGAAGTCATTGTGGTCTATGTTCAGCGGTAAACGTTCGCTAAAATGATGAAGATAAAGAAAGTATCCTAGTCTCTAGCCATATCCCCACTTTCCAGGTGTTAGCAGCCATCTGCCTAATCCCCAACGGTCACGAGAAGGTTCTGGAAGCGATCACGATGGCCGGCGAGTCCAGCAGGAAGCCGCGGATGCTGCCGATTGTTGAGGGGTTGGATACTAAGGCGCCTGAGAGTTTGAAGGTATGAATTCTGGCATTTATTTCTTCCCCATCGGTGTAAATGAAAATTCAAGTCGCGAATACATCTTGTGTCTCATCCTTAACTGTCTAAGGTTTAAGGTACGAATACATTTGTAGTTTCATCCCTAACGTTTCAATTTGAGGTTGAAGGTATGAATATACCTTTAGTTTCATCCCCATCAGTCATGATCGGAGTTGAAGGAGCGATTTCCTTTTAAGTTTCACCCCTAACGGTCAGGGTTGAGGTTTAATGTACAAATAAATCTTTAGTTTCATCCCCAACAGTCAATGGCGATGTTAAAAGTACAGAAATACCTTTAGTTTTATCATTAACACATACATACCTCACATATGAATAGTTTAAAACATATTCATATCATAGACAGGATTGTGATAAAAAAATTGGATGCACAAACAACAAGAACCCTTATTTTATTTATTACAAGAGTTTATTAAAAGAGTGGGGTTGAGATGATGAATAATGCTTCTAGCATTAAGATTACTTCTTGTACACTAATAAAGTCGTTCTCATTCTTTTTTTCAATGATATGTTGTTTGATCTAGATCTAAATATTTGTCGTTATTAAATAACTTCTAAAAATTGCCGCTAGAGGCGCTAGCGACTTTCACCAATCAAAGATTTAATTGTACTTCTAATATCGACCGTATGCCCATAATAATATGTGTGATTTCAGAACGGCTGCATGCAACTGATGAACGCGATTATAACGGAACCAGAAGAATTAGAATTCCGATTACATTTGAGGAGCGAATTTATGAGGACTGGACTCTATGATATATTGGGTAAGGTTCAAAATTAATAATTACTACAATATTTTGTAACTGAAAAAAGGTCTTGAATTAGACACCCTATTTTAAGCCTAATAACCCGGTATATTATCATAATTGAATAATACGATTTTTGTTTGTTTCAAAATCAATAAAAAGTTAGGCAGTTGAGGCCAGTAAACAATGACGTCATAGTTTGCTATCGCCATACAAATTATAAGGCAGAATTGCGTTTTGACAGCCACATAAAAGGTATGTCAATTGATAAAGTGGTGTCAACTAGCCTATTTATATATATTTATTTATTATTCCCTGTATAAAGGATAAATAGGTGGAGCGGTTTCAAAGAACAAAGAAAAATAGCATCTATTTTTTGTTTTTCACAAAATATAAGCACGAGGAACAAGTACTTTGCTAATAATAATGTTTCATAAGTACAATTTTTTTATGTTTTTAAATATTCTCTGTTAATTTGAAATTAAGTCCAAAAACAAAGGGTTTGAGACTATTTTACTTTCAATGACCATAAATTTAACGTAGACTTAGGTCGAAAAGTATTGACAACATAAAACACAGTGGCGCCATCTGTGTCGTCCTCCTCATAAAAAAATCCAAGAAATTGAAGTGAATTTGGTAATTTCCAGACGAATTACGAGCGGGCGCGGAAGGCTCGCGGCAGATACAGATGACCGTGTTCGACACGCACGCCGCCGCCGACCAAGACGAGTTCTTAGCTAAATTCGATGACGTCAGGTAACTATACAATAAATTTAATAATACAATTTTAATTCGTAATCTATGTAAGTAATACATTCGTCTATCGCAGTGGCGGCAGATATTTAAAAACACTATATTATTATACAGGTTGATTTTTTATAACCATCCAAACCTTCTGAGAAGACTCCCGTGATACAAACGAACAACTCTCTAACTGCAAAAAACAGCTGTTCCATACATTTTGGTCGAATGAATATTGATATTTTTATGAAACAGCTGCTTTTTTTGCAGTTAGAGAGTTGGTCCAATAGAAAGTGTTGTTCGTTTGTATCACGGGAGTCTTCTCAGAAGGTTTGGATGGTTATAAAAAAATCAACCTGTATAGACCAACTTCAGAACACTTATACACGTCCCAAAAATATAACTTTCATCCACCACCGCTTCAGGATTACATATCGGCTGGTGATGAGAAAAAACGGCGCAACTAACTCAGTCACCTTTGTCAGCCTGATATTTACACAATATTTTTTATTATATTAAAATTGAATAAATGTATCTCTCTCGATTTTATTATATTAAAATACAATTTTATAATTTTTCACAGAGTGGACTTCAACGACGCGAACGAATGCTTCGAACTGGTAAAGAACTTGGCGATGGACACGCCGGCCGAGCCGTACCTGCTGTCCATACTACAACACTTGCTGTTCATCAGGGACGACGAATTAATCAGGTATGTACAGTATTATACAGGGTTACTGCTAAAAGATACGTTCTGAGTTCTGACGTACGCCAGAGGTATACATTTTGGCCCAACTATTAAAGTGCCGGGCAGAAAAAGTTCGTTATGTCGTCACATGCTATTAAAATTCAATTAGAAGGGGGTGAATGTGTTGGTCAATTAAATTTAATAAGGTATACGTAGGGCATGTACTACTAAACATACTTTAAAGTCACGCAAAATATAGTCATTTTATGTCAAGGTTTTGTTCCTATCTCTTTTGCACTGTCATACTTGACATGACCCCCTCCCTCATCCCCCCATGTGACACAATATGGGGATGACCCCAAAAGCGTGAGGAATGTGTGTATCAATTAAATAAAATGCCGGTGGAGCCTTATTTGATGTCTACAATTCCACATACACTATAACATTATTTATTCATTTATTTATTATTCATTCATTTATTATTAACAAAGTTACTATTAATGTTTTATAAGACATAGAAGAAGGACTAAAATTGCCCCATGTCCGACAGCAAAGATTTGTATGTTATTTTTTTTTAATAAAATGAACAAAAAATTGGCTGAGATGATGATGATGATGGATATAAAATAATGCCATGCTTTTGTGTGTCTAGAATGTAAAATAAGAAGACAACAACATAAAAAATATATTATGTACTTTATTAGGGTCAAATAGTATTAACACTTATGTTTCGGAAGTTAAGTAATAAGAAAATAATTAATTAAAACACATTTTCACAAGTGTCAATATATATCCGATCTCGACGACTGTAATATATTTTTCTAACACACCTTTTTCATCCTAGGCCAGCCTACTACAAGTTAATAGAAGAATGCATAACGCAGATCGTGCTGCACAAGAACGGCTACGACCCGGACTTCAGAGCCACGCAGCGGTTCAGTATAGACGTGCAGCCGCTGATAGATGGGCTAATAGGTATGTATTTATGAAGTCATCCACGTATACGTAAAAGTGCATTTAATGGCCTATTTGAAAAAATTAATGAGTTTGATTTTATTGGGCCTACAAAAAATCCTAACTAAACCTTACATCGGATGTATATGTCGCAGCCAACTGGTTGAAATAGCCGTTTAATTGAACGGCTAGCCCTTTTATTGAACAAAGCCATTTAACCTCACGCCTAGACTATGATTAGCCGAGTGGTTGAACCCAACGTTCAACAGTACAGTTGACGACGCTTAGTTAACTGGTTAAATGTCAATTTAGGGTGAATTATGAGATATTTGGACGCTGTTATAACCACCATGATCAGTGCAGACATATAAGCTGTCACCGGATACCTAAGTCATAGACAACTGAAGTGTGGCATGTTAATTGCTGTCGGCAGAAACTGAAACACTATGATGATTTCTATTTCTTTCTAGCGGTTACTTGCGATTTTGTCCTTGCAAATGTATTCTATAAACAAGCTTTCACCCCCCTTAGGGATGCATTATTTTAAAAATTCTATATTACTTAGTGATTTCACGTTCGGCCGTTATCAGACGGAACTTTGTCCCACTTAGCTTTTATTTACTCGAATTATTTATTAAAACTAGTTAAGCTTCGGCCCACTCCATTGTCTCAACTCTCATGAATTCATGGTCTACTTAACGGGAATTATCACTGATTTCTGATATATTTCATTATTCATAATCATTTCAGTCACAGAACGTCCACTGCTGAACATAGGCCTCCCCCAGTGACTTCTATCACCTGATAGATATATTTATTAAACTATTTTCAATGTAAATATAGTTTTATATTGTGCAAAATACGAGACAATGTTTTGAAATGAATTGAGACTTCCTTACGGGAAATATCACAGGATTATTTTCTTCTTTTAGAAAAATCTCGTGCCGAAGAAGAGCGTAAAGTAGAAGAACTCAAGTCTAAGCTAGAAGCAGCAATATCAGCGAGACAGGAAGCGGAAGCGCGAGCTTTACATCTAGAAGATAGGCTCAAACAGTCTGCCAGTCCGACGGGGCCGGGCGGGGTCACGCACGGGAATATCGCCGCTATTGCTAAGGTAATAAGAGCTATAATACACTATGATACATGTTGTAATCCACCCACTGCTCTATAGACGACTGTAGGAAGGAATATCATCTCTATTGCTAAGGTAATAAGAGCTATAATACACTATGATGCATGGTGTCTTTCACCCACTGCTCTATAGATGGCTGTAGGAAGGAATATCACCTCTATTGCTAGGGTAATACGAGCTAGAATACACTATGATACATGTTGTCATCACCCACTGCTCTATAGACGGCTGTAGGAAGGAATATCACCTCTATTGCTAAGGTAATACGAGCTAGAATACACTATGAGACATGGTGTCATTCACCCACTGCTCTGTAGATGACTGTAGGAAGGAATATCACCTCTATTGCTAAGGTAATAAGAGCTATAATACACTATGATGCATAGTGTCTTTCACCCACTGCTCTATAGATGGCTGTAGGAAGGAATATCACCTCTATTGCTAAGGTCATAAGAGCTAGAATATACTATGATACATGTCGCTACTAACTGACAACTCCAGAAGCCGGCATAGAGACGAATATCATCGCTATTGCTAAGAAATAAGAGCTAGGCTACACTATGAAATATGTCGTCACTAACTGACTAGAAACGAGTGTAGGACGGAATATCAACGCTATTGCTAAGGTAATAAGATCTAGAATATACTATGACACACGGCGACATTAACTGACAACTCTAAAAGCCGTCATAGGGTCGAATATAGCCGCTATTGCTTAGTTTATAAGAGCTAGAATACACTATGAAACATGTCGACACTAACTGACAACTCTAGAAGCCGTTATAGGGTTAAATATCGCCGCTATTGCTAGAGTAATAAGAGATATAATACATTTCGCCACTTACTGACTACTCTTAAAGCGAGTATAGGGTCGAATATCGCCGCTATTGCTAAGGTAATAAAAGCTAGAATATACGGTGATACATGTTGTCATTCCCCGACTGTTCTATAGGCGGCGTTACACACGGGAATATCACTGCTATTGCTAAGGTAATAAGAGCTATAATAAATCAACATATGGTGGGAACATTACTACTCGTTCACCCATTGTTCTATAGGTGGCTGTAAGGTCGAAAATCGCCGCTATTGCTAAGGCAATAAGAGCTAGAATACATGTTGTCACTGACTGCTATAGAAACAAGACTGAAAGCTATACGAATCGAAGGCTGGTTGAATCAGTCTGCTAGTCCTACGGGGCCTGATGCACGGGAATATCGCCGCTATTGCTAACATAATAAGGCCAGAATACAGGTTGTCACACTACTGACTACGCTGGCAGCGAGCATAGAAGCGAGAAAGGAAGCAGAATTGGGGCCCAGAGCAAACCTTCCAAAGGGCGTTTTAAGTTTACATCCTAAAACCCTAATAAAACCCCCATAGGGTTGTCATGAAAGGTGGATTAACCCACAAAGGTCCAGAAATATTTTAACAGTTTTTTTAAAGCAAAACTTTTTTCTTTTTAATTTCATTCAGAGTCGATTTTTTTTTTGTTTGCTATATCTTGAAATCAGTATTTCTTACTATGAGCAGATGTGATGACAGCTGATTCTCGAGTGGAGGCATTCATCATTAGAAATGTCATCCATATTAATACAGTGTGTAAAAAAAGGCTTAACGAAGCCTTAAACATCGAATTCTATACATAAAACCAAGTAGAATGCAAAAAAAATAATTGCTGGGAAATGACTTTTATTTTGGGGTATAAAAAAAATAACTTATTTCTTACCCGCAATGTATAGCGCGCACGCCACAGACTATGCCTGTGTGTGTAAGCGGATCATGTTTCTTTGTAAAAAAGTTTAGTATTATCATAGAGAAAGAATAATAATCAAACAGAAGTCAATTTTGTAAAAATCTTTAAAAAAAAATTGAAACTTTGACTGTCAATAACTCGGTAACCCGTCATTTCCCAGGTATAGTGTAAAAGAAAAAAATGATCGTAATAATACGTAGAACATGTAGTATTCGGCTTCGTTAAGCCTTTTTTTACACCCGATATAGCTGTCGAAAATTAACAATTAATTAATCTGTTTAGGTGATCGGCAGTCCGGGAGGCCCCGCGCCGCCGCCGCCGCCGCCGATGCCCGGAGGTAAGTTTGCCAAACTATAGTTAAAAATTTACTTGGTGGACATACAGTTGGTTTTGTACTTTTAGTTGAAATATTTATTACCGATGTACAGACGGTTTTATATTTTTAGTTGAAATATTTATTACTATGATTTTTACAAGGTTTAATTCGGTATGTAAAGTGTTTTTAAGGATTTTTTTTTACGAAAGTAACACTAATTTAGGAAACCATTTTTTAAAGTAATTATTATTTTTTAATTTTGATTCGATAAGATGACGTACTTTTTGAGCATATACAACGTATCTTCCCTCACTCACACATTCACGTTTGACAGTTGCTGTGTCATGTCATGCAAACTCTGTGACGTAAGATGTAAGCGTCTCCGCGATTAGAGGTCGTATGGATGAAAAGTTACTTTTTGTATTTTTGTAAAAATAAACGTCATCTTGTAATTGTATGTAATGTAAATAGCAAAATACAGTTTATATTTTTGTTTTTAGCAATTACCATGCTAGGTTTATTTAAGATTTTTAATATTTGAAAAAAAATCGTCCACCTCAGGTGGGATCCGAACCCACGTCCATCGCATACCGGGCGAGTGCTTTGACCATTAAGCTACCGAGACGTTAGTCAACTCGACGAAATCTTTCAAATGGTTGCGATGTGGATGATCAATAATTAAGTGGCTTGACAGTAATAATCTTAGAATAAATTTAACTAAAACTAATCTAATTAATTTCAATAATTTTAAAAATCAATCAGTCGACATACATTTAAATGGACAAATTCTACGGAACGCCGATAATGCGACATTATTTGTTCCGTACCAATATCCGGAATCCATCTTGAGTCAAGCCCCTGTCTTTTTTCGTGGTTTTGGTCCCAGCAACTTCCTCCCTCCGACTTCCGGCGCCACTATCGCACGTTTTTGGTGGGGGCGATGGCGGCGGCCGAAGTATGGCTTGGCTTTTTGATCATTATAGCGTCGTCTTTCGTAGTGGTAACACGTCTTAGCAATACCTTTGATATTCTTTATTTTAAAAAATAAAGTTAAATTTTATTTTAAATTTAATAAAATAAGTGAATCCTCCCTTCGTTATGGAAAACGAAAATGTTGAAAATGTGCAACCAAGTGATAATTCTGATGGACGTTTGTCACGAAGAAGAATTCGTTCTCCAAGTACGAGCAGTGCATCATCATCGGAGGAATCAAGTCCGGAAAGAAGACCGAAACGATCTAGAAAGGAAAGCGTGAGTGATATAAGATTTGAATTTCTGTCGCAGCAGGTAGCTTTTTTAACCAATTTAATTACTCAAAAGCAATTAGAGCCGCAAGCATGTGTGGCATCGGCGATCCAGGAAGTCAGCGAACCCATCCGCTGTCCGAATGGCGACCTGGGCCTACGCCCACCGTCTGGCACAGTTGTTACGGATAACCAACAATTAAAATTATCTGAGTTATCGACTTCGCTGAAGGATCCGCCATTCCCCAAAGCTAACGAGACTCATTTAGCCAAATTATCTCATTTACAAAGATTTAAATGCAATGATTGGTATGCGATTCGTTTTTCTGAGGCACAGAAAAAATATCTAGCTACCCCGGGTTTTACAGAATTGAATATTAATGATGAATTGAGACGTTTCAAAGAGTCTGGTGGCAATGAGGATCGTTTGTACTTATTGGAAAGAACCTACGCTGCCTTATCAAACGCTATTATGACCCAGAAAGACGAATTGCTACTAACCTTACAAAATCTAGTAGATTGGTCAAATGATAAAAATACCACGCTCACACCCAAGTCCCTATTTGATAAAATTGAACAATTATTTGGTAAAGATTGCAATTATACGAAAGTAACTGATGACATTTTACAAATATGTTGCGGCAGGAGGGCTGACTGTATTCACATGCGTAGGGAGTGTATTTTAAAGCAAATTTCAGAGGAATATCATTGCGGAGCCTTACAAAAAATTCCACCTAGTGAAGAAAATTTGTTTGATGGTGATTTATTAGCAACATACCTTCAAAAAATTGGGGGGGCCGAAAAACTAACACCTTCATTACAGGCTATGCACCATGTGGGACCAGCTTCGAGCCGCAATCATTGTAACGATCGAACGCCAAAACCCTCTACGAGCAAGCAAACTGGCGGCAATTTTTTTCGAGGAAACTCTTCAGGCTCCAAGGGAAAAAATAAAGGTCATACGAAACCTGCCGACAACAGAACATCTAACAACAAGAACAAGCGAGTATACAAAGGTAAGAAACCAAGATCTAACTCCTCTACCAGAAATAATCGTGCATGACTCCAAAAGCTTTCGGGGTGGTTGTCTGCGGCGATATTTACATATATGGAAAAGCCTGGGAGCTCCCGATCATATATGCAAACTACTGATAGGTGTACGTATCCCGTTCGAAATGAAGCCACCCCTGATAATGCCCAATCAATCAATTATCAAAATTTACAAAACAAAAAGAAGTCATCACATGTCCCAACAAATAAATCAAATGTTAGACACACACGTACTAGAGAAGGCACAAATGAATCCCGGTTACCTGTCGAAGTTTTTTCTAGTACCGAAAATCGACGGTTCATATCGTCCCATTTTCAATCTGAAACAGTTAAACAAGTTCGTGAAACTGAAAAAGTTTCAACTATTCAGTCATTTCCGCGTGCCGAGTTTCTTACAGAGCGAAGACTGGATGGTGAAGGTAGATCTCAGCCAAGCGTACTTTCATCTACCTATAGCCGAGCAGCATCGACGGTTCCTGAGACTGAGCTACAACGGCGAGCTGCTCCAGATGACTTGCCTTCCGTTCGGCCTGTCATCAGCACCGAGAACTTTCACCTCCGTGACGAACTGGATCGCAGAATACCTGAGGAGTCGCAATATCAGGTGTGTGGTTTATTTGGACGATTTCTTGCTGGTCAATCAGTCTCGCCATGTTCTACACGAGCACATAGTTTATATGGTGAATCTGTTGCGAGGACTCGGATGGACGATCAACGTGGACAAATCTGTACTGGTTCCGACTCAACGCCTGGAATTTCTGGGAGTTACATGGGACACCAAACTCAACTCGAAGTCCCTGTCGGAACCGAAGCGCCTAACGCTACGCATGGCCCTTCAAAGTCAGATATCCAGGGGCAGCTGGTCTCTCCGACAAGCCCAGTCACTTCTGGGGAGACTCAGCTTTGCCTCGTTCGTCGTACGCAGAGGGAGATTACACTGTCGGACTATGCAGTACTACAGCCGACAGCTCCCCAAAGCGCATCCCTACATGCA
The DNA here is from genome assembly GCA_950371115.1 of Anania fuscalis. Taxonomy (NCBI): domain Eukaryota; kingdom Metazoa; phylum Arthropoda; class Insecta; order Lepidoptera; family Crambidae; genus Anania; species Anania fuscalis. Next base: position 2,874,960 of record OX493355.1, read on the forward strand.
AGTAAGAATACCAGAAGCTGTTCTTACCGAGATGAGGTGGTGGATGAAAGCCACACGGGACTCGTCATCGATACATACAGCCCCGATATCACACCTGCTAACCACGGACGCGTCAGACTACGGTTGGGCAGCTCAGCTGGGAGATGTGAACATGTCGGGTCAGTGGACGGAGCGACAACTTACATGGCATGTCAACCTCAAAGAGCTTTATGCAGTGTTCGCAGCGATACAACGGAGCGAGTCGCTACAGAATGCTCACATATTGCTACAAACGGACAACCGTACGGTGGTGGCGTACGTCAACAAAGAAGGCGGAACCAGGTCGAAGAAGCTTTTAGACCTTACTCGGCGACTGTTGACAGTAATGGACGGGCTCAATATACACCTGACGGCACAGTACTTCCCGGGCAGATTCAACTGCGAAGTGGACGCATTATCGCGGGGCCGGGCCTGCCCGGAATGGACTTTGACCGAGGAAGCCACGGGTGTGATATTCCAGATGTGGGGAACGCCAGAGGTAGACCTGTTCGCATCGAAGACGGCTCATGTGGTCCGGAGGTACGTGTCAATAGACACTCAGGACGACAAAGCGATTTTTCACAACGCCTTCCTGCAGCAGTGGGATTACGACCTGGCCTGGCTGTTCCCACCGCCGAATTTGATTCCCCAAGTACTGTCATATCTCAACACGGCGAAAGGTCAGTATATTTTGATTGCCCCGAAGTGGAACATGGTCTTTTGGAGAGCAGACCTTCGAGCCCGCGCCAGTCGGAGACCATACTGCATACCGAACCTGGCACGAGTACTCATCGACACGAGAACAGAGAGGCATCCGCCGCAGATCCACGACATATGTTTGGAGGCATGGCTGGTATCGGGTGGTTTGATAAGATAAAGGGTTGGTCTCAAGAAGAAACATCCCTTTTAATGTCGAGCTGGCGGAAATCGACTTTGAATACCTATAGACCGGCGTGGAATAAATGGAAAGCCTGGTGCGGCGCTAACTCTATCTCCTACAGCAACCCTAGCCCGGAACAAGTCGCTCGTTATTTGGCACACTTACATAACAAGGAAGGTTTGGCTTATCGGACAATTTTGGTTCACAAATCTGTGATAGCGACATTTACAAACACTAATCTATCATCAAACTTTTTTGTCAAGCATATTCTTAAAGCTGTTTCAGTGGCAAAAGAGAAGAAAACGAAACCACCTATCTGGAATGTAAAGGAGCTGTTAAGACAATTGGGTAGTACTGGACCAGATCCCAGTAGTCTATATCAAGTATCCCGTCGTACTGCAATCTTACTACTATTAGCGTCGGGACGTAGGGTACACGACCTTACCCTACTAGGGATCGATCCAGAATCGTGCGTGGACGAGGACAATTCAATACTTCTGTGGCCTAGATTCGGATCGAAAACCGACAGCTGTAGTTACAGGCAATCGGGGTGGAAGTTTAAAAAACACCCAAACCAAAACCTTGACTGTGTGCATTGGATTCGACAATTGATTAGAATATCAGAAGACCGTCGGAAACAAGGTAACATTAAAGAACTTTTTATTACTGCCAGGGGAGAGCCAAAACCGGCATCCAGAACGGTTCTCGGCGGCTGGGTCAAATCTGTGCTGCAGGACGCGGGCGTGCAGGCGCCGCCGGGCTCGGTGCGCTCCGCGGTAGCGTCTCTAAACTGGCTAGAACATTTTCCAATTGATCAAATTCTCGCAACTGGTAACTGGAGACAAGAGCATACATTTAGGACCTATTACCAAAAAGAAATCATCAATTTAGCACCTGATCCTGATTTACGTAATTCGGTTTCTCTTTCTAATTTCTTTGAACCAGTGCAGTAATGAATTTTACAAATTAATAACTAAAAGTATATTACTATCATTTTACTTGATTATTTTGTGAATAATGATTTATTATTCTGTAGCATAACGTAACATGATTATAAAGATTTGATTTACCTATAACCTGAATTTATTTTCATAACACATTATATCATCATCATATTTTGACTACTACCAGGAGATAACAAACACATCACTCAAGATGGATTCCGGATATTGGTACGGAACAAATAATAGAGAGTTTTAACTAACAATAAAACTTACCTATTATTTTTCCAACAATATCCGGAATCCAGGTAATTCCTACCTGGTACATCGTGAGTAAGTATAATGATCAAAAAGCCAAGCCATACTTCGGCCGCCGCCATCGCCCCCACCAAAAACGTGCGATAGTGGCGCCGGAAGTCGGAGGGAGGAAGTTGCTGGGACCAAAACCACGAAAAAAGACAGGGGCTTGACTCAAGATGGATTCCGGATATTGTTGGAAAAATAATAGGTAAGTTTTATTGTTAGTTAAAACTCTCTATTTTTAGGCATAATTTTAGATCCTAATTTAAACTGGAAAAGTCAAATAGAGAGGGTTTGCAATAAAGTAAATGGATTTGCTTTTGCTCTCTATAAATTGACTAAAGTTGCAAATGAAGTTACGGCTATTACTGCCTATTACGCTTATGTGGAGTCGGTTCTCAGATATGGTTTATTAATTTGGGGAAATGGAACTGATATTAAGAAGCTTTTTACTGCCCAAAAGCGTTGTATTAGAGCCATATGTAATGTAGCGCCTGATATATCCTGTTTGCCGTACTTTAAATTACTCCAAATACTGCCCCTACCATGCCTTTATATATTAGAAGTGGGTATTTTTGTCAAACAAAACAATCATAAGTTTGTACAAGCGAAGGAGTTATACCAACGGTCAACGCGAAATCGCCATAGGCTAGTGTTAGAGACAGTTCCAAAAACGCAAAGATTTCAAAATAATAGCTATGCTATGTGCAAAACTATTTATAACAAAATACCAACTTGCATTAAGGACCTCCCAGTCAATAGTTTTAAATCATCGTTGCGAAAGTGGTTGTTGGACAAGACATTTTATTCAATTGATGAGTTTATAAAACATACAGAACCATAATAAATGTGGTCGATGCATGGTTTGTAATAAGAAATATGATTAGTTAACTTTTTGACATTATATTGATCACTTAATTGAATGCTGTGATTGAATTGACTCAGGAATTAAGATCATTTAGGTATTCGAAACTGTTTTCTATATATAATATTTGCATGCTAATTGTATAGTTAAGTAGGCTAATGCACCATCTCAAATAATATCACATGTACTGTACCCTACTTAATAGCAAATAAATATTTGAATTTGAATTTGAATTTGTGTATGCGATGGACGTGGGTTCGGACCCCACCTGAGGCGGACGATTTTATTCAAGTATTAAAAATCTTAAAATGCAGTTTATTAGCGTATAATCTCTAAATAGTTTTGGATTTAGCATAGGTTATATTTTCTTTACATATCGAATTAGGCAAAACCTTTAAGGCTGAAATTTACTGATCGATTGAAGTAACTTTTTTTATGGCGTCAACACCGGAATTGAATAAAAAAAACAATTTCCCACTGTAAACCGCGACCACTTGACATTAGTTCGTATGAAAAAAAAAGAATACGATCATAATCATTTATTTCTGCAAATTTGCCCATAAAGGCACTTTTACACGTCCCAGTAGAAAAAGTTATAGTCCCATAGAATAAGCAAACCATTTGGCTTGCTTTAAAAATTTCATATCTATTAAACTGAACGGAATGGGGACGAAAAGCGAAAAGCGTTCCCGTTAACCCGTAACAGTATAACGTCAGTACACATGAGAAAAAATATTCCAAACAAAAAAAAAATTTTTTATTTTAAAAGATCACAAAAAATAATTTGTAGATACGTAAAATTAACCCTATTTATGCCCACTTTCCCTCAATACCGCCAAACCTCAACATGAATGGGATTTGAGCAGCGCAAATACGCTAGATACTATTTCGCGCTACTATTTTAGTTAACGGGAACGCCTTTCGTTAATTAACATACTGTATAACGATATAAAAAATAATATACTTCCGATTAACTACGCTACGCATGGTATATCGTAAACTATATTTATCTCACTCGCACGTATGCATGCTCACTGTATCTGTCTCTTTCGTGTAGGAGGCGGGCCGCCCCCTCCACCGCCGCCGATGCCTTCAGGTGGGTTTGTTTGTGTGTTTGTTTATTAGCTTTGCATGTGTGGGTGGAATGACTTGGTTTTTGTATGGAATAAACATTTCAGCTGTGTTTGAGTATTAAAAAAAAAGTTATCAAAACTGTCTTAACATAATACAAGCAATGCTAAGTTTGGGGCTAGCTAATTGGTGTGATTGTGGAAACAATTTATTTATTTATTGTTAGAACTCTATTGGCTATGGCCGGTTAGGGTCCACCCATACAAAAGTGCCCATCAAATTCAGATTCAATTTCACACGTATTATGTGTATGTGTGTATCGTGTTATGTGTGTGTATAAAAAGTAGTGTGTGTAAGAGGTGCTCGTAGCTCAGTGGCGGCAGCGCTTTGGTATCGATTACTAAAGTTAAGCAACTAACGCCGCGGTCGTGAGTGGATGGGTGACCATTCCGACCATATTTAGTGACATTTATCACGAGCATCTCGTTAAAACGTTAAACGTTAAAAGTTGGTCCCGGCCAATATCGCTTGATATTGGTCGTGAAGCCTAGTCAGAGGCCTTTAGGCGGCTTGATAACATCTGACAGTAAGGTTTAGTCACTGGCCTTACAACACCCCTCCACCAATCCGCACCGGGCCCGCGTGGTGGAGTATGGCCCAAATCACCTCATACTTGAGGTGAGGCCTGTGCCCTGCAGTGGGACGTATATAGGCATACTTTATGTGATAAAAAGCTGTTATAATGTATCCTATAATAAAGAGCTCGTCTATCTCTAGCAGGCGGAGGTCCACCCCCACCCCCACCGCCCCCCATGCCGGGCGGGCCGCGAGCCCCCCCGCCGCCCCCCATGCCGGGCATGGGCCCCCCACCGCCGCCGCCCCCACCGATGATGGGGGGCATGGGGCCACGCCCTCCGCCGCCACCTATGATGGGGGGCCCGGCTATGCCGAGAATGGTGAGTACTGAGTAGTTTAGTTAAAGTAGAATCTATATGTGTTTTTGAATTTAGACAGACACCTTTTCTATGACCGCCTTGATGTGGCGCCCGCCTATGCCAAGAATAGTGAGTGATTAAATCAAATCAAATCAAATTCTTTATTTGCCTTTAAATAGGGTGTTACAGGATTTAGTAGTTTAGTAGCTAGATGTGCTATATGCAGGCAAGAGAAGCTGATGGTAGTTGGCCAGGTCGATGGGAGAAGGTCACACGGTCGCTCACCTACCCGCTGGTTCGATCTAGTAAGGTCGCCCGCTGGCCTATCAATAACCAAGGCTATAAAAACTGCCGCGGACAGGAATACGTGGAGAAGCATAGTGCATCGGGCGATTAACACTGCAAGCTAGATACGACCTTTAGCAATAAAGATACTGACTAAAAATAGAAGATGTTTTAAAGTAACTGCTAGGTGTTTTCTTGATTCTAGACAGAAAAGCAATCTTAAGTGTCAATAGGCTGGCTACATATCGCAAAACCAATGAAAGGTGGAGTAAACGGGTTCTTGAATGGAGACCACGCCTCGACAAACTTAGTGTAGGACGCCCTCCAGCTCGATGTACCGATGACCTTAGGAATATGGCTGGCAAGTTAGATGAAATAAAACGGGAGATCTTGCTCTTTGGCGCACTTTGAAGGGAGACTTATGTCCAGCAGTGGACTGCAATAGGCTGAATAGAGACGAGAAGTTAATAAGCTCAACACTACTTTCTTAGTTTTTTTGTAACAACTACTCAGCGATTCGACGTGGTACCAAATTCAGATTCGCACTAACTTTTACCTATGCCACACAAAGAAGTACTGAAAATATTTGTTATCCCCTAAATGTTTGACTATTAGAAAAATAAAATGTTATGTATTTCAGTAATTGTATAAATCCTTGTTTTAGCCTCAACCAGACGTGCTACCTCACGGACTCAAACCCAAAAAGAAGTGGGAGGTGGAAGGGCCTTTGAAGAGGGCGAACTGGAAGACGATTGTGCCACAAAAGATGTCAGAGAAAGCTTTCTGGGTTAAGGTGAGTTTACGCTAATTTGGTTCTTAAAACCTTGCAGTAAGGTTTAAAATTGAATGCTGTTTTGGAGATTATTGTACGGTTTTAAAGAGGTTTTAAAACGATTAATTGCTATTGTCAATTTACGCGATTTTTAATTACAAATTGATCGTGGACAAATAAAATGAGGAAGGCCAAGCACTGAACATTTATCCCGATAGGTGTCGCTTTGTGTTTAGTCCTGCCTTGTAGCACAGAGTAAATATTATACTACGCAAAACTTAAAGATAGTGATTATAGATAATTGGCCAATCGGAAGGATTGGTTGTTAGCTCCGCTCACACGCGTCCCTGGAGGCCTACTACGAAAGTGTTTCGTTCATTCGGACGTATTAACCTATCAAATTAAAATAACCATTCGCTTGTATCAAACCTTTGACAATTTATAAACAATTGAAAACGGTCGTGTTTTTTACACGGCTAGTTTGAGTTGGTCATCTTTTGTCAAAGCATTAGTATAAGTGCGGTAACTTTAATTTGTTTGGTTTATACGTCCGAAAGAACGATATATTTTCGTAGTAGTCCTTCTGATACGATGCTCGTCTCGTAAGATGCGCAAAGCGATCCCCACTCTTTGCCCCAGCGCTCAACATCCGCGCCGCTAATTGTAGCCAACTACTGTCAACAATAAATGTAATTATGCAAATTGACCTACCAAGAGGTAGGTAGCTTTTGAAATTGATTATCTGCCTAATAATTCGGTCTTCCCGAGACCACGTCGAGAAACGTCGGGAAAATCAATTTGCATAAAGAGGTATGTGCTGCATTAATACCAGTTTAGTGTATTTTAGTTGACAAGACCAGACACGCTAGCGCAAGGACGTTAAACCTTCATGTAAACACGTGCCATTTTTTCTAAAAAAATGTTTATTGAGGTCATAGACGTGCCATCAAATATGTTGGATTTGTGATCATTGGGTTGATAGTACGTAGCGCTAGCATAGGATCATCGCGTTCGCTCGTCATATAATACCTACTTCAAACCTTTTTTTTTCTAAATGCATAATGAATTATGTAAAACCAAAATATTCTGTCGCGTGCCACTAATGGCACGCGTGCCATTGGTTCGCCATTCCTGCGCTAGCGCCATCTGAGATTAGATTATTGTCAATCAGCTATTGTCAATTTTGATTGATTCTCATTAGTTGGTAAACATGTATCGTTTTGTTGCATAATTGTTGAGTTTGACAATAATTGCAAACCCATGGTTATTATAATTTTCGATACAATACCTTATTTATGTTTTTTATTAGCTGCAAGAGGATAAATTGGCGTCACCCGACATACTGTCCGGGCTAGCGCTCAAGTTCTCGAGTAAGCCAGTCGCGAAAAGGAATGAAGATGCCGTTGATAAGTAAGTTACCTGTAATGTATTACTTTGAGCAGGTTTCTAGGAAAGCAGCAGATAATAAAAAAAATATAAAACCGGCCAAGTGCGTGTCGTGCTACGCGCAGTGTAGGGTTCCATAGTTGCCCGTCGTTACCACAATATATTTTATATGGAGTCTTGACAATTTATTACTTCATCTAAGGTAAGAAATTTTCTAATATATTAAAAGAACTCTTAAACTAACAAATCTATATTAATCGTTAAAAATTGTCTTAAAAAAATTCTTGCTTGATTTTTCAAGCCAATAGTTAAGCTTTTAAAGGGATAGCAGGGGTCCACACCTTCCATCTAAAAAGCGCATTTAAAACTACAGAACCATAAATTTCTTACCCGATTTTAACTAATACATTTTTGTTCCATCCGTAGCCGAGAGGCGAGCATGCCAAACTTTAAAAGGCGCCGCCATCCCTGAGTTTCCGGGTTCGATCCCCGGTTGGGCTTTTCTCTATTGGCTCGGGTCTTGGTGTTGTAGTACCATCGTTGTTTCTGATTTCTATAACACGAGTGCTTTAGCTACTTACCTTAGGATCAGAGCAATGTATGTGATGTTGTCCAATATTTATTTATTTATTCATAATGATTATGTGTACTATCCTTCACTGACGCAGGGTTCACACGCTGAAGAAGGTCAAAGATCTAAAGGTGTTAGACAGTAAGGCCGCTCAGAATCTGTCAATCCTGCTGGGTGGGTCGTTGAAACACATGTCGTACGACCACATCCGCACCAGTATACTCAAATGTGACAACACTGTGCTCACTGCGGATGTGCTAGATCTACTTGTTCAGGTGAGTGTACGAAATATACAGGGTGTTTAGTAAATGGTATATCAAGTCGAAACTAGCCTATCTAAATATAAGGTCCGATTTTATTAGTGTACATCTTGATAACCTGTGACTATATAGGTGAAAAGCAATCATAAAAACCAATTTTCAAATGTGTAATATAAAAACTAAAAAAGTTAAAAATCAAAATCAACAACATTGACTTTATATTGCATAAACTCATCCTATCTTTGGTACGTTTAACCATCTGATTATCCGTCTTATTCCTTTCCCTTGTACAGAGCGAGAAAGAGAGAAGTTTATGCAATATGAAGTCGATGTTGTTATTTTGTATTTTTATTTTAACCTTTTTTAGTTTTTATGATAGACATTTGAAAGTTGGTTTTTACGATTGCTTTTCACCTATATAATCACAGGTTAATAGGATGTACACTAATAAAATCGGACCTTATATATAAAAGAAGAAACTGACAGACATATCAACGCACAGCCAAAACCACTGGGTCTAGATATTCAAAATTTGGCACGTAGGTTAGGGGTCTAGGTCTAGGGGTGCACTAAGAAAGGATTTTTCAAAATTCAACCCCCAAGGGGGTGAAATAAGGGATAAAAGTTTGTATGAAACTTTTTCTTTCTTGGACATATTTGCATGAAATTTCGTATGAATTGAGTACGATAAAAATGATGGTTACGTTTATCAGCGTTTTCTAAAATTAAATCTCTAAAGGGGTAAAATAGGGGATGAATGTTTTAAATAAACGCACAGGCCAAATCTTTAGGGCTAGAAACTTGAAATTTCACACACGTATTCCTCTTATGACGTTGGCACCCACTAAATAAGGATTTTTCAAAATTCACCCTCTAAGGACGTGAAATGGCGGTCCAAAGTTTGTATGGAAGCTAGGTTCCCCAAATTTAGTTTTTACGGTTATGTATCAAAAAATTCATATGAATCTCAGCGTTTTTCATATAATAAAATTTTCATAGAACTGAATTTCTAGAATACTATTTTGTATGAAAATATATTTTTCAAAAATGATGGTAATGATGATCTGACTACATCATAGTAATTATATGCATGAGTTAACATATAGGCTAGTTTCGGCTTGATATACCATTTACCAACATGAGTATGAGTTAGACGCCTACATAAAGGGTTTCTTGTCGATAAAATTTGATGAATTAAAAGCTCTTAAAAGCCTTAAATTATCGCCGGTGGAAACCCAGTATATGGCGTCGCCATGTCTGCGGTTCCGAGTTCGATCTCCGGTCGGGTCAATGTAGAAAACGACTTTCCTATATTGTCTCAGGTCCTAGTTATTGGTACCGTCGTTGTTTCTGATTTCTATAACACAAGTGCTTTAGCTACTTACCTTAGGATCAGAGCAATGTATGTGATGTCCAATATTTATATTCTTACAGTATCTCCCTCCAGCGGACCAAATGAAGAAACTAGCTGAATTAAAAGGCGCAAGTTCAGATTTAGTGGCGGCTGAGCAATTCGCAGCCACAGTGGCTGATATCAAACGGCTAGTACCAAGACTGAGGAGTCTAGCCTTCAGGGAACACTACGCTGAGATCATATCCGAAGTGAAACCGGTGAGTGTGCCGTCTCTTTCTAGTGTATAGTGTGTGATAAGGACGGTACTATACTAAGAGTAGTGGGTAGTACAACTCCAAGACTGAGGAGTCTAGCCTTCAGGGAACACTACGCTGAGATCATATCCGAAGTGAAACCGGTGAGTGTGCCGTCTCTTTCTATCGTATAGCGTGTGATAAGGACGACACTATAGCTAGTACCAAGACTGAGGAGTCTAGCCTTCAGGGAGCACTACGCTGAGATCATATCCGAAGTGAAACCGGTGAGTGTGCTGTCTCTTTCCAACCTACATTGTGTGATAAGGACGCTAGTACAATAGCAGTATGAATGAATGAATAGTAACCGGTGAGTGTGCCGTATCTTTCTAGTGTATAGTGATAAGAGCAGTACTGCAATAGACGCAGTTTGCAGCTATAGAAAGAATGAATGATAGTTAAAGTGAAACCGGTGAGTATGCCGTCTCTTTCTAGTGTATAGTGTGTGATAAGGACAGTGCTCTATAATAAAAGCAGTATCACACACAGTGGTCCATATCAAACGACTAGTGCCAAGACTGAGGAGTCTAGCCTTCAGGGAACACTACGCTGAGATCATATCCGTTGTGAAACCGGTGAGTGTGCCGTCTTTTTCTAGTGTATAGTGTGTGACAAGGACGCTTGTGCCTCAGATATCGATAAGCGTGCCGTCTCTTTCTAGCGTAAACTATGTGATAAGGACCATAGTACAATAGAAGCAGTTAGCAGCAATAGTATGAATGAATGAATGATATCTGAAGTGAAACCGGTGGGTATGCCGTCTCTTTCTAGTGTATAGTGTGTGATAAAGACGACACTATATTAAGAGCAGTGGTTAGTAAGTACTAAGGCTGAGGAGGCATGTATTATTCTGACGTGTAAGCTATATTACTGTAAATTTTTATCAAAATCCGTTCAGTTACTTTAGCGATATAGTGTAACAAACATTCATTCATCAAGCCTTAAAAAGTTTTGCATCCCATCCCACTTCCTTCTATCCCACTACTATTCAGGGGCGTGCGGTGCGTATAGGCAATTAGGCAGTGCCTACCTGATAAATGAAATGAGGTAGGCAGTACGTACTTGTTATTGATGAAAACCAATGATTTACATTTATAAATACATTGGTAGGTATCTATTATAAATGCGAAAGTTTGTGAGGATGTTTAGATTTTTGTGAACGCGTAAACGACTAAACAGATTTGGATGAAATTTTACACACATATAGAATAAGATCTGGATTATCATATAGCATATTTTTTATCCCGATCCAATGTTCCTGTGGGATATATGTGAAGCATGCTGTAGTTCACGCAAACGAAGTTGCGGACACTAAAACTAGTCCTACTACTAATATTATAAATGCGAAAGTTTGTAAGTATGTATGTATGTTTGTTACTCTTTCACACAAAAACTACTGAACGGATTTGGACAAAAATTTTGCATACATATAGGATATGACGGAGAACCGCCACAAGAAGACGGGCAGCAGCGTCTCCTCTCCACCATTGGCCAAACTGCGATCGCCAACCCGCCTGCCAAGCGTGGCGATTATGGCTAAATCCTCCTTTTGGAGAGGCCTGTGTCCAGCAGTGGACTTATATAGGCTGGTGATGATGATGATGATACTTTTTATCCCCATTAAATGTTCCTGTGGGATATATGTGATATACCAAACATCCTGTAGTTCACGCAAACGAAGTTGCGGAAAAAACTAGTCCTACTACTAATATTATAAATGCGAAAGTTTGTAAGTATGTATGTATGTCACTCTTTCACACAAAAACTACTGCACGGTTTTGGACAAAAGTTTTGCATACATATATGATATGACGGAGAACTGCCACAAGAAGACGAGCAGGAGCGTCTCCTCTCCACCATTGGCCAAACTGCGATCGCCAACCCGCCTGCCAAGCGTGGCGATTATGGCAAAATCCTCCTTCTGGAGAGGCCTGTGTCCAGCAGTGGACTGATATAGGCTGGTGATGATGATGATGATACTTTTTATCCCCATTAAATGTTCCTGTGGGATATATGTGATATACCAAACATGCTGTAGTTCACGAAAACGAAGTTGCGGACACCAAAACTAGTTCTACTACTAATATTATAAATGCGAAAGTTTGTAAGTATGTATGTTTGTTACTCTTTCACGCAAAAACTACTGAACGGATTTGGATGAAATTTTGCATACATATAGAATATGATCTGGATTAACATATAGGATACTTTTTATCTCCGATAAATGATCCTGTGAGATACATTGAATGAACTAAAAATCACGCGAGAAAGTCGCGGGCAAATTCAAATTCAAATCATTGATTGCGAGTCAGATTACATAATTCAGTTAGATGGTACGTACAGACTGAGATACATGTGACGCCCTGCAAGGGCATGGCAATTTGTGAGGGCTAGCTATGTGCTTAAATTAAAACAAATATTGCTTAATTTACTATTAAATATAAACATTCGCTAAAACTGAGTATTACTGTAAAACAAGCTTTGAAACTTAACATTTAATAATATTTAAATATCTTTATCATTAAAAAACTCTTGCATATTATATAAGATCCGATTTTATTAGTGTACGTACATCCTGTTAACCTGTGACTATATAGGTGAAAAGCAATCGTAAAAACCAACTTTCAAATGTCTATCATAAAAACTAAAAAAGTTAAAAATAAAAATACAAAATAACAACATCGACTTCATATTGCATAAACTCGTTCTATCTTCAACTCTTTCTCGCTCTGTACAAGGGGAAGGAATAAGACGGATAATCAGATGGTTAAACGTACCAAAGATAGGACGATTTTATGCAATATGAAGTCAATGTTGTTGATTTTGATTTTTAACTTTTTTAGATTTTATGGTACAGATATGAAAATTGGTTTTACGATAGCGTTTCACCTATATAGTCACAGGTTTACAGGATGTACACAAATAAAATCGGACCTTATATTATCACTTAAAACAACAGATAGTTTGTAATATTAGTAAGAAAACTACAATTCTCATACAATTTCTTAATTTTCAGGATATAGTCTCGGGCACGGCGGCCTGCGAAGAAGTCAAAGCTAGCGGCAAGTTCGCTAAGATATTAGAACTTCTACTGCTGTTGGGCAACTATATGAACACTGGCTCGAATAACGCAGGCGCGTACGGGTTCGAGATCAGCTTCTTGACTAAGGTAATGTAGTATTACTTGACGACCTCGAGAGGCGAGCATGCGGGACTGGGCGTTGCCACCATCTCTGAGGTTCTGGGTTCGATTCCCGATCGGGTCAATGTGGAAAACGAACTTTTCTATATTGTCTCGGGTCTGGGTGTTGTGGTACCGTCGCTGTTTTCGATTTCTATAACACTAGTGCTTTAGCTACTTACCTTAGGATCAGAGCAATGTATGTGATGTTGTCTAATATTTATTTATTTTTGATTACTTGCGTTGTTCATAAATAATAATCGAACGCCTTCCAAAAAAACCGGTTGTCGATTTCCCGCAAGATACAAATAATAATAAAACTCTTTATTTCTCTAAAAAAAATTTTCTGCATATTTTCTCATATCTATTTACATAGATATGAGAAAATATGCAGAAAATTAATAAATTAAACAAATAGGTCTACGACTTCGCGACTCGATAAAAATTAGCACTTTAAAGTTTAATATTTTGCAAACGGATCCCTAAATCGAAAATAGTCTTAGCAGCCCCTACTAAGTCATTTATAAAGGACCTATTCAACGATGCGGTAGACGATGAAAAAATAATTCCGACGTTACATGTAGAGCTACCCTAAAAATATTTTTCAAAATTTTATTCTATCACTTTTTCGGCGTGATTCATACATACTTCCACAAAATTACAGCTCTCTAGTGTCAAAACCTCGGACGGACAGACAGACGGACATTACGAAACTATGAGGGTTCTTTGTCAAGACTACGGAACCCTAAAAACGAATCTGATAAGATTAACATACAGGGTTACATCGCAAGGTAGTGCCAAATTTTCAGGGATCACTCAGAATCAGTAACTAAATTGATCGATAAACGATCTAAAAACATACTTATTTTTTTATTATTATCCGCTGTTCAAAGATGGTACGCGTGGATAATCTTGTCTCATTTATAAAAAATACGCACGCACTATCTCTGTGGAACCTAGAACTGCAAAGTTCAATGCAATAATAGTCACAATGGCGTGCGAAAACAAACCTTAGCCTTTTCGATGTAAGGTACATTTCTAACAGCAGGAGCGCTCGCGCATAATAATCCTCCTAACCGAGTTCGGTTACGGCGACCACTTCTACTCCCCATTTTGCTGTCGTCGTTCGTGTGCCCTAACATGGCTTACGTACCCAACTTTATTACCAAAGGTACGCGTACATTGAGGACATGTTAGCACACCGTTATTAAAATTATAACTGATAGCCGCAGGTGGTCAGGCTTTCAATTCATCGCGCTTTGCGTCAAGATGAGAAAGCCGCCGGGATTCAAAGTCAGCGACTTTGACATTCACGCGCGTTCTCCACTCTCCACGCCCGCACTCTCTGGTATGCGCCCGCGCATACCAAAGGTTCAAATTGACAACAAATACCTTATTTTTAAAATTTGCACCCCATTGCAATGTAACCCTGTATAAACGAAAACTGAAATTACTATATTATTTATCATTTGTCCACAGTTAACGTCAACGAAAGATCTAGAAAACAAGCAGACGTTGCTCCACTACTTGGTCGAAACGATAGAGAACAAATTCCCTGACGCTTTGACGTTTGCAGAAGAGATGCCGCACATAGACAGGTAAAAAAAGTAAAGTACATCTACCTATACAGGGTGACAGGTTTTGAGTGACGGAGCCTTCAAGGGGGACAGTACAGTTTATTTCCATTCGATTTCACTTTCATTTTCAGAATTTTGTTTATTCTTATTAGTTATCGAACTATGTACATAAATAATCTTGAATTATGTACATAAATAATGTAGTGTCAAAGTTTTACATATTAATGTCCATTAACAAGTATTTAAAAGATAGTGAATTTATATTTATATGTAAAACTTATTCAACTAATGAAAATGTTAATATTATCGTAATATTCTAAATAATTGTAACGAAAATATGTTTTTATTTTGTCAGAAATTAAAAATTAAATCCTTATCGTTATAAGTCTCACATTTAGGCTTAAGTATGTAAGGTGCGAAGATCGTCGCTCCATCTAGTCTGAGAGCGTCCCACACTACGCTTGCCGACACGCGGTCTCCACTCAAGAACTCGTTTACCCCAGCGGTTATCGGTTCTGCGACAAATTGGAGAGGCCTATGTCCACCAGTGGACTAGTGTGGGCTGATGATGATGATGATGATGTAAGGTGAAGTTAACGGGCTCTCGAGTGGAGACCACGCCTAGGCGAACATAGTGTAGGACGCCCCCCCAGCTCGATGGACCGACGACATTAGGAAGATGGCTGGCAGTGGATGGATGAAAACAGCGGAAGATCGTGCTCTTTGGCGTTGTTTGGGGGAGGCTTACGTCCAGCAATGGACTGCAACAGGCTGAATATACAGGGTGACAGGTTTTCAGTGGCGGAGCCTTTAAGGGTAGAGTTTATTTCCATTCATTTTCACCCTACAATGTGCTGTCCTAAAATTAGCCAATTTTAAGACAACTAAAATTTTAAGTTTTTTTTAAAATATCGTTACGTTTACTTATCTATAATAAAAGTAGTTGTATTTGCGCACCAGGGGGCCTAGCAAGAAAGCGTATCCTTCGTTCGGTCGTATAAACCTAACAAATTAAAATGCCCAGTCTCATGTGTCAATCCTTTGATAAAATATCACCAACTCAATCTAGCCGTGTAAAAAAACCCGACCATTTTCAACTGTTCATAAATTGTCAAACCTTTGATACGGGGGAATGAATGCTTTAATTTTATCGGATAATACGACCGACCGAACGATGCGCTTTCTTATTAGGCCTCCAGAATCAGCCCTTAAGGGGATGTGCATTTATTATGTCACGCCTTGTATAATTATATAAATTCACTATCTTTTAAATGCTAAAATCATTGTTTGTACATTAAATTTTAGATTACTTATGCAATATAATAACTAATAAGAATTAGCAAAATTCCTAAATGTTACCGGCTGCAAAACTTGTTTGTTTATTCACCCAAGAATATTCTCCACAGAGCGGCGCGTGTATCGATGGAGAATCTCCAGAAAGCTCTGAAGAAGATGGAGAACGATATTCGCGCGCTCGAAACCGATTTGAACAATTCGCGAGTGCCGCAGTCGCCGGACGATCTGTTTAATGAGAAGATGACTGTATCCTTTTTTAAATAACTAGCTTTTGCCCGCGGCTTCGCTCGCGTTAATTTTGATACAAGCTGTCCCGGCGAACTTCGTACCACCTAACAGTATTTTTTTCGTTCGCTTTCCCAATGTTTTTATTATTTATTCTGCTATTCGGGGTGAAGACAAATCCAACAAATTATAAACAATGAAAATCGGTCCAGCCAGTCTCGAGTTATAAGTGTTGGAACAAACACGACTTTTATATACTTAAGGTCCGATTTTATTAGTGTACATCCTGTTAACCTGTGACTATATAGGTGAAAAGCAATCGTATAAACCAATTTTCAAATGATTACCATAAAAACTAAAAAAGTTAAAAATCAAAACCAACAACATTGACTTCATATTGCATAAACACGTCCTATCTTTGGTACGTTTAACCATCTGATTATCCGTCTTATTCCTTCCCCTTTTACAGAGCGAGAAAGAGTTGAAGATAGGACGAGTTTATGCAATATGAAGTCGGTGTTATTATTTTGTATTTTTATTTTTAACTTTTTTAGTATTTATGATAGACATTTGAAAGTTGGTTTTTATGATTGCTTTCACCTATATAGTCACAGGTTAACAGGATGTACACTAATAAAATCGGACCTTATATATTAAGAAGATAATGAATGAATGTATGTCAAACTTGGTTGGTAAATAAAAACTCTAAAGTACATAGGCAAGCTTCTACACTCTACCAAGCTCCCAACCCTGAAATACATAGACAAACATTTAAAATATTACAAACTGAGCACCCTCCTCCATACAAACTCGGTAACCCCGTTTTACCCCTTTAGGGGGTGAGTTTTGGAAAATCCGTCCGCACGGCTACGTCATAATAGTTATGTTTGCCAAATTTCAGCGCAATCCGTTCAGTGGTTTGAGTTGTCCATTGATAGATCAGTCATTCAGTAACGGTTGCCCTCGTACAATAAAGAAGAAGAGAAGAAACATAATGGAGAAGATACATTTGGTATGACAGTGCGTTTCGTTCAACATTTTGTCATCGTTCGATATCTAACAAGATTACTTTCATTTCAAGCAGCAAATAGATATACATTTTTATACAGAAAAGCTTTGTTAAATATCATGAAACCAAGGTTGTTAAAATACGTTTTATTTGCATCGTTTTACTTTTTTTTCAACTCTTCTACAACTATTTATCTACGTCAATTAGTTCTAAAGTTATAGTTCAACACATGTATCATATTCATTCATTCGTTCAGCACAATTTCCTTAACGTTCACTCGTTCAGTCGTTCGCGAAAGAAGCCCGGGAGCAATGCGATCTCCTCCACTCGATGTATCGCAAGATGGAGGCGCTATATGCAGAGCTGGCCGAGTACTACGCTTTCGACCCTCATAAATACACGTTAGAGGAATTCTTCTCAGATATCAAGACTTTTAAGGACTCTTTTACTGTGAGTATATGATTTTTTATCTGGCAAATCATGTGTTTTACAGGAAAATCTGAGTTTACAACATGTGAACCACTTCTTCTCGTCGCCGATGTGTAGTCCCGAAGCGGCAATTGTATTGTGAAGTCCTCTTTCGGAAACGTCCGTCTTTGACGCAAAATTCTGTATATCAAGCCGAAAGTAGCCTATGTTATCATATGCATATTAATACTATAGTGAAGTCAGAAAGGACATCGGAATACCACCATACATTATTTTAGTTGATGTATAAATATTTTGCGTTTGGAAATAAAAAAAATCCTAAACTATTCAGCACCGGCTCCTGAGCAACTATATATGATCATTATAAGTCTAAAAAGTGTAAAAAAAGATATTTAATTTTTAGTTTTTGAGGTTATAATAATTTTGACACTTTGTATTGTGCGAAATTTATAAAAATATTCGGCAACGCGTAACTAAGGGTATATTGCCACCAGTGACCTGTGATGTGCGTTAAATTATCGCAATAAATCCACAAAAACATTGGAAAAAAACACGGCAGGCGCAGAGATATGCTCTTCTTTAAAAGGTCGCTTTTTATAAACTGTTGACTCTTTAACAGAACTTCTAATTATTATAGAGAAACCGTGTCATATCATTTTGTTCTTAAAAAACGGGCTAGATTTCATTTTTATTTTTCCTAACAAAAAAAAGAAATAAATTTTTAAGAGCATCCTGTCTAGTCTGAGACATCCCTATGTCATCGCCTCTGTCTCTCTTAATTCAATCGTGCCCCACTCTTCCCTCATTTCATTCAGCAAGCAGCACAAGGTGTTTTATTTTACGTTGAAATCAAAATAGTTTTTGGCGTTTTTCTCGAAAACTAGCGTATAAAATTTTACTTTTTTTAACAAAAATGATTCATTTATGTTTATATAATTGCCCTTAAAATTTCACCAGTTTATAAAAAGCGATCTTGTATAATTAATCTGTAAAGCAAATTGAATGACACAGATTTTATATTAATCTGTGATGTGAATGACAGGCAGTAGTATTTTTTACTTACGGAGTGATTAAAATATCTCTATAGGCGGGTTGAATACTCTTTTCTAACTTTTAATCAAGCTTTTGCATTCTCTTGCTCTATTTTTTGGTACTTTTAACCGGCTAGCCACACAATTGCGCCCACAGGTCCAGGTATCTTTAGGATCAGTGAGTGGGCTTACCATTGTTTTATAAGTGAATTAAGTTGTTTAATATTTTTGTATTTTTTACAACAAAATTTAATGTGCTGAAAAACTAAAATCATACTTCTACACACTAACTATTTTATAAATACGATTTCGCCATTGCTCTTTGATATCATCATTTTAATTTTTGAATCCCATTTGTATGAAAATATTTTTTTCAAAAATGGTTACATGGTTTGGAAAGTGGCTTGAATGGTTTCGAGAAACGGATGGTACACCGGTGTCTTTTTGCTCGACCTGAAGGCCAGATTATAGCCTAGTATATACATAAAGGGCATTAATTGGGATGTCTATTAAACACATACTTACCCCCTATCCTATTCGGCGGATTGCAGTTACTAGATATGTTTAACTGATATCATATTTTGTCGACACGATTAAGCATTCAGTCCATTATCTGGTACCTCGTAATACAAGAATGTCAATTCCTTACTCCAAAACCATGACAATTCGTGTATATTCTGTCCCATATTATAAGATCTACCTTTTCCCAGACCGCCCACCAAGAGAACGTTCTAGTCCGTGAAACGGAGGAACGCGCCCGACGAGCGAGAGAAGCGAGAGCCGTAGCGGAGAGAGAACGGAGGGACCGCCAACACCGCTACAAGCAGTTTGTGGACATGGACCGCGCGCAGGAAGGCGTCATGGACAGGTACACTACACTACACTGCACTACACTACACTACACTACACTACACCTGCCGCAGCGGAGAGGGAGCGGATGGACTGCTACAAGCAGTTTGTCAGTTTGGACTATGTCAATCTATCACGAAGAAGATTAATTTTTTAAAATCGTCATTTTAGTCTCTCTCTCTCTCTTTTGCTAAACTGACTAGACGTGTAATAGCGCTCGCAGAGCTGACAACATTTGGGGAATAAAGGTTCTCGAGTGCTGACTATGAACTGGAACACATGGACTGACCTCCCCCACTCAGTAGACTGACGACCTAGTTAGTCAAGGAAGCCGATCGACGCAAATAACCCAGCCCCCCAAACGATACGATATGATATTATAGCGATTTGCCGGTGACGTCACGTTCGATGAAAGTTTATAATTTGACAGTTAGGTGTCGGTCGATAAATCGCTATATCATATCGTGTTTTGTTGGTCATGCTAGGGGCTCATGGGGGGGTCATGCTAGAGGCTCAGTCGTTTCTATAGATGACGCCTGTTTCGTTGACCATTTGTTTAAATTATTTTACACCCGAATTTGAAAACTAACTTCTGAATTGGAAAAATGACGTCCGTTATTTCACAAATTCGGGATAAGCTGTATTTTTTCCAATACAAACGCAAATTTCATGCCTTCGTTGATTGTCTTTAGACAAGAAAACCATACGTTGTTGTAGACAGCTAGTTTACAGTGTGTAGCTTAGAACCGGGGATAATATTGATAACCGAGACTCTCTAGAGTAAAAGTATTTTTTCTAAAAAGATTCCTGCTAACCAAAGCCCATGCATTACACACTATAAAGAATTTTAAGTTACGATTCATAATCAATGTATTACTTCAAAACTATATTATCGCTTAAAATCGTTGTCGATTGTCAAAGTTGTTGACTAACTGGTGGTCTGGTGTAGTGGTTCGCGCTCCGGACTACAATGCCTGGCGGTTGCGGGTTCGAATCCCGCAAGGGGCAAATGTTAGTGTGATGAGCACGAACATTTGTACCTAAGTCATGGATGTTTTAAAACGTATTTAAGTATGTTTATCCATTATCTAGTCGCCATAGTACAAGCTATGCTTAGTTTGGGGCTAGATAATTTGTGTGATTGTGAAAACAATTTATAAAAAAGAGACTTAAGAGACTTTCCGAGTAGCTCCGAATAAGTAGAATGAACTCAATCGATCGAGTAGAGCTAAACTATTGAATTTATGATTAAGTTGGTAAGAAAAGAATCATAAAGAAAAGTTTTTATTTTAATTAGTTGGCATCATAATGATTCAATGACCTACTAGTGTCCCATAGAGTCTCTGTTTTCAGTCTCATCCCCGGTTTTAGGCCAAACACTGTATTTACTTACTATCACGATTTTTATCTAATTATTAACTTACTAACACGTTATTATTTGTTACAGTTTAATGGAAGCGTTACAAAGCGGGTCTGCGTTTAGCAGAGAACGGCCGAGGAAGAAAGCCAACCCGAGGGTGGCAGGAGGTAAGATTTACTAACACTCATACACAAGTATTTTTTAATTAAAGCTATTTATGAGTGATCACAAGTTTAGAATGTAAGGTCAGTTAGTAGCTCTATGTTCCAAGTAAAAGATTGTGAATTTAATGTGATTGAGTCGAACTGACTAAAGGTATCGCTTAATTTAGATAAGGAGTTTGAAATACATCCTTTTTATAGTCATTATCATTAGGAATAATTTAGGATTTTATCTGTATTCATCGCGCTAGCTTCTAAAATCAGGGTGCTGATTTCAAATCTCGCCATATTTAGAGAGTTGATTAATTATCTTATACTGATCACGAATAAGTAAAAAAATTGACGTCGACAAACATTTTTTTTTTTAATTCCTGCGATTTCATAATCGACCACTTTCGATACAGAATAGTCCCCCAACGCAAACAGATGCTAACCGACGTGATAAGCGAGCGATCCGCGTAGCTCGATGGTGCCGCAGTGTAAACGTATTGCAGTATTGCGAGCCACAGTACAGTTGATGTCGTACGGAAAATATTCGCTATAAGTTCCATTTTTTTTTTTGGAATTTTGTGGTGGGTAATCTATACTAATATTATAAAGAGGAAAGATTTGTACCTATTTTTGTATGTTTGTATGTTTGTAATGAATAGGCTCAAAAAGTACTGGGCCGATTTAAAAAATTCTTTCACCAATAGAATGCTACATTCTTCCAATTTGACATAGGCTACATTTCATTTTGAAAAAAAATTAGGGATCCTTGGTAAAATTTGAACAATGTAACCGAAGGTGTAGAAAAATGAGTCTTAAAATGTCTTTCGTCGAATGCGCTGCCGAAACTATTAGCGATAATTGTCTACCCCGTGCGAAGCCGGGACGGGCTGCTAGTTCGTTTATATAAGTCATAATAGGTCACCTCAATAGATATGGCGAGAATTGAAATTAGCACCCTGTATTATGGGTATTTATTTATAATTTTCAACAACAGATTAAAAATAATTCTATCATAGCAGCAGAACAATGGATAACTAAGTTTTCAGCCCTTTTAAAGCGTCTTTGATAAGCGACATCTTTCGTTGGTCAGAATAGTGGTAAACTGATTTATTCGTGAATTTGAAAAAAATGTGTCATTTCACGCAGAGCGCAACAGAGTCTTTGGATTTTAATACAAAAGTCGATTTGACTATACTATAACGAGTATTGTCAGTTCAGCGAATATTCTCAGCAATTAATAACTAGTTAAAATGACTAGAGATTTGTATTAAATTAGGGCTTCTTCAAATTAGTGACGTGAAGAAATGCCACAGCTACTAAGTATTTCGTTTACGTTTTTGGATATTATATGAAAGTAGTTTGGGTAGCTACACACATATTCGGGCCGGCATTGTCGGTTCAGCAGTATACAGGGTGTACAAGAGAATGGGACACTCCTTAAAACCACGTGATCAGCTGGTCTTATACAACAACTTTTTCTATGGGAGCGACGTCGAAATCGAATTTTTTTTTAGCTGCTCCATACAAACTTACTCGCTCACCTCGATGATAATGTGTGGAGCCTCAGAAAATAAAATCACGATTTCGATTTTGCTCTCATAGGAAAAGTTGTTGTATATCACCAGCTGATCACGTGGTTTGAAGGAGTGTCCCCTTCTTTTGTACACCCTGTTCGGATTTGCCGCCCGGTTTTTCCAATTATTGCCGACCCGAATGTGTTCGTAGCAACCCTTACATGTCTGTCGCGCGTCTCTGGCGTGTCTGTAGCACGGCTGTGGCAATAGGGTGGTGGACACCAATCATTAATAATTCTAAGACATCAGTTATTTAATCTGACACCAGATTTTAGGCCCGATAACCCGGTACATTATCATTTATCCGAAGAATCTGACTTTTCTTTGCTTAAGTTAGGCAATTGAGGCCTGTAAACTATGACGTCAAAGCTTGCTGACCATACAAATTCTGAGGCAGATGTGCGTTTTGACAGCACATGAAAAGTATGTCAATTATTGGTGGTGTCAACTAGCCTATTCTCCACGTCACTAAAAGGCGCTCTTGCTGTTCGCGCTCCGTGTGTGTAGACCTTAATCACAATTCACCGCAATTGTCAACATTTCACGCATCACTAGAGGATTTGAGTGACGAGGAGGGATTGGTTCATGCGATACTGCATCGCATCGAAGGTACGCATGGGAGTAGGTTTGATGCTTGCGGTGTACCAGTTTGTGGGGTGAAGCGATGAAACAACGCTAAATAGGTTGTTCCTTCAGCTAGTGGCACTTAAAGCGCTTTCAGACTAGCGTTTGTTCAGCGTAGGCATCGCGTTGTCGCAGCGTTTCCTCTTCAGTTAATTGGACGCAGACGTCACACGATAGGGTATTACACTATTTTTTAAAAATGTGTCGTAATTTGATCATTTAGTATTTATAGGCGACCACGATTTTTTATTTTTATTTTTTTAAACAGTTAAGTATTTTAAAAAGCATTTTAATTTTACATTTTGAATGCTTTCGCGTAAACTCTAGCCGCCATGATACCTTGGTTTGTGACGTCACTTAGGAAACACTCAACTTTCAACTGTGTTCTGCAACCATCAAAGAATAAATTATTGGCAGATTAGTGGTATCTGATGATATATCTATAATTCGCTGTAGAAATTATTGTAATACCGTGACAAATACGATAGCAAACAGAGCAGTTATCGTTGTTTACGATATAGTGACGTCACATTTAGGCACGCGGCTACCGTTCTACGTATTTGTGGCACAGAAAAGAAATCAATTTATAAAATCAAATAATAAAATTATTTTGCATTTTTATGAGTTTAAATTAACATATTTCGATTGCTTTCGGTGATAAGTGCATCATATTATAATTTTTAGATTATTTCGCAAACATAGTAAAAAATATTTTTGTTATTGTACAGTTAACAGCACGTCGACCTACCCAAAAAGTCAAAAATTCTCTAATAGATTTTTAACTTTAAGCCTGACTTATAGAGATCATTTTCAATTGAGAAAATTTGTCATTTTGTGGTAGGTCGACGAGCTGTTGTCCGTACATGTACATGACAGCAAATTCATGTGCCCAGCAGAGACGCAGCGACAACGCGACGATTGTCATCGAACGCCTACGCTGGACAAACGCTATTATTAGGGCGCTCTTATAATCTCTATAAGTCCTCTGCGAATGCATACGGCACGCACTGAACACACTTTAAAACGATTCACTCCATAAACTAGTACAACGGCAACTCCGTTCAGGGTTGTCAGACTAAAATTAGAGGCACAAACATTACAGACTTAGGGCCTAGTGCCAAGTGACGTTTTGTATGAGGCTGTGCGCCCCTGTGAGAGTTCTAAAATGATCACTTTTTAACGGATATCTAACGATCAAAAAAGATGTGTCATTTGTACATGTGGCCAGTATGTAAACCGAAAGTATTATCTAGAATATTTAGTAATATTTTTGAAGATCGTTGTGTAATTATTTTTATTTATTTAGAACTTACAGATAGTGTACAAAACTTGGACTTAATGCTAGAAGCATTCTCTGCCAGTCAACCATTGGGTTATGCAGAAAGTTTTCGAAGGGCAGCCAAAAAGTGTTATAGTTAAGCCAAAAAAATAAAAAATAATTTAGAAACTTCTACTAAATTAACATAATGTAATGTGATTTAAAAGAGTGGATTTGAAGTACGTATTTATTAATATAATAATATGGATATGATTAGTCAAATTAGTAATCCTGTAAAAACATACACTGCTCATGTCCAATTGTCCATATAAATACAATGATGGCTACATTTAATCCTCTTCTAGATTAATTTTGAACTTTCAATGATACCAATAAATTAATAAAAGTCTGACAACCCTATGGAATAAAATCATATGCAGTCACTTTCTTCGTTGCACTTGCACCAAATTTTTGAAAAGTTATGTAGACAGGTTTTATTTTTAACCGACTTCAAAAAAACAGGAGGCGAATGAACACGTTTTAACTCTCAAGGAGCACCGACTCCAAAAAAAAACTGATTAGGTATGTTTATTTAAAAAAATATATATATTTTTCGCCTTTTAGTTCATTTTTGAAGTCGGTTCCTAGTTTTTTAATCTTTTTTACAACATACCAAAATTGTAAAATCAACAGCTCATCAAGTCACTTTTAAACTGTCAAATTTCCCAAATGAATAATAAACCCTATTTCTTGATAATTAAGTTGAAAATCGATTGGAGATATTCGACAGTTTTGATACATGACATGCTGTTGACTGTATACCAAACAGCAGATTCGAAAATGCAATGCGGTCGGCGCATACGCAGGAACAAGAGAGACGCGTCACCGCAATCGGGGAGCTACAGACAAGTCATACAAATAGTCGTTGTCAGCTTTAGGCTTTAGGGCCGTCGCACACTGGTCAATTTACGACTTGCCACTCTGTTCCTCATGGTAGAAAGAGACAGAAGACTTGCTATACGTATATGGAAAATAGGGGTTGTCCATTAACCCCGTGACTGTCAAAAATGGGGGGAATAAACACTAAATATTAAAACTAATCATATGGAAGCGTAGTATCTTCCCCCTTTTGGGTGAAGGAAGATATCACGTGTATTTATTTTTCCGTTGATTTCTCGATTTGTAAAGATTTTTTTCGCAGTTAGAAAAAAACCTGCAACTTTAATATCTGTCAGGATATTTTAGTACATTACATTAGATTATACCTGTATTTAAAGTTAATCTGGTACCATAAAATTACACGGGATTTTCGGCGAGGTTAGTCTAAATCTTCACTATGTATCTCCAGGAAGGAGGGGGTTAAAAGTTGCTTAAGATTATCACGCGATGAAAAAACACTAATTTGAAGTCAACTTTTTGGTTTCGGTATACATATGCGTCGCATGACACAGTGTGTCGTCCTTGAAGATTTAAGTTATGCGTCGGGTTGATTAATGTACAACGGCCCTTAAGATACTTTTAGGTTGCAAGTTCGCTACGGCGGTGCGTGTGGGCGTGGTATAGTAGATTATCTACTCTGCGCTATTGAAAACACCTGTCACACACAATCTAGGTGTTTTTGTAACAGTGCAATTAATTTTCGGTACGGTACGACAAGGGATTTTTAGGGTACAAATAGTAACATACCCTCAAGTTATAATATGTAGTACAAATTCGCAATGATGATGATCTTAGAAACTTGCGGTAAGATTAGGAATACCGAATTTTAACCGTAGTTTTATACTGTTAATACATACACTCCGATTTTTACAGCGATACTAACGCGATTCGCCTCGATGCATCGATATAGCCGCAAATCGTCGTACCTTTGCACACGCGTTACAAAAAACAGCAATACAATCGCTATGCAATCGCAATATTGCGTTGATGCAATCTCGATACAAATTCGATACATTATCAATATAAAAAACAGTAGGAACAACTTAAACCATTTGAAACGGATTTCATCACGCTCTCTGTATCATGTGTCAGTGTAATATGCGTTTGTATCATTGAAGTATAATGTACTAGCGTACTAGATAACACATCTCGAACTAAATGTTTCAGCCAAGCATTGTAGTATTTGAACAATCAAGAAGCAGTTATGACAACTTCAGTTATTGACACTGACTGAAGCTTTGTAGTCCACTGGACTACAATGCTAGGCTTAAACATTTAGTTCGAGATCTGTTCTCTAGTACGCTAGTACATTATACGTCAATGGTTTGTATTGCTGAAAAAAGTCAGTGTATAAGAACTAAAAATGATTTTTTTTGTCAACTAAAAACCCCGAGCCAAGCTGTATACCGATAATAGACACACTCCCTTCAACGCATAAACGCCCGCTATACTCTACGCCGTAGTGAATTTGCGGCATTAAATGTCTAACATTTGAGATGCAGTCTCGAGATGTTGTCGTGTAGCTATTCTAATACCTAACAAAACGCGCAAAGGCGTAATATTACCACAGTATACATATCTATACAGTAAAGAAACTACCTGTAAACGGTCAAAATGACGTACACACACATGTGCACGGCTCAACAAGTAATCTCAGTAAAATAAGTGTACTCCGTCCGAGTCGTGGATGCCGAATACTGCCGATACGAGACGAGATGCTGTCGGTTGTCATTGTCGCTGCAGAACGTAAAAACGTAGGATTTTAATCCTTATTGGTCAACGCTTATTGTTCATTTCTATTGTTTTTAGTTCGTGCGATTTTTAATACAAGTACAAATCTTTATTTGCTTTAATCAACTTTTAAGACAACCCTAACGCTCCATTGACGTATTTGACGTATCTCGATAAACAGGCCTAGTTTCCATACTGTATAGTTTGATGTGATATTACGTCATTTTGACGCAAAAGATTACTAAAATTCTTCTGTCACTGCTGTCAAAATGTTTGACAATGTCATTGTCAAAGCCCAATATTTTTTTTCATTAAGAGTTTATTTTTTTGACTTTGTGGCTTGCATGAGAGTAGCCGCAATGTGAGGAAGGATTAATCAACCTTGTGTGGCTAGACTATTAAATAAAATTATCTGCAATACTACCGGTGACATTGCAGCCAATATAATTTAAAATTTTTGTTTTTAGCAATTACCATGCTAGGTTTATCTAAGATTTTTAATACTTGAAACCGGACTCCGAACCCACTTCCATCGCATACCGGGCGAGTGCTTTACCACTAAGCTACCGAGACGTTAGTCGACTCGACGAAATCTTTCAAGTGGTTCTCGCTGTCAAAGCCAGCGTATTCTGATCAATGTTGCGGTATAGATATAATTAAGTATAATTTCCCGGTATGCGATGGACGTGGGTTCGGATTCCACCTGAGGCTAACGATTTTTTTTCAAGTATTAAAAATCTTAATATAATTTTAATTATAACCTGTTTTATTATTAAACTTTTCACTTATTTCTTCGTTATTGAAGAGCCACTTGCACATCTTTTTATCTCAGTCGCCGTCAAAAAAACTGACACACAGAATGACGGCTAAAGTAAATGATAAATAAAGTATGTTAAGATTCAGCATCCTGAAGTTCTGCAAGTGGGCCTAATTTGTACACTTTTAGTTTCTTATATCTTATTATTATTTGCTTTCGATGTCGTCTTGTTCGTTGTTTTGTATACTTACTAGTTTTTAAATGGGCTTTCTCTTCCAAAGTTTTTTTATTTTATTTATTGTAATATTTAACTTTCCTAGAGGGCCGACTTTAAAAACGCCAGATAACATTTATCCGATAAATAAAATTATCATTTTTAATGTTTTTTCTATACGAAAACTGACAATATTAAATTAAATTGATTTAACCCTTAATTAAATTCAGGATATCGTTTTTGTGACAACTTTATAAATTTTCTACAATATATAAAATTATTGCTTTGTTTTGTGAAGGCATAAAAAAAATGATTGTAATTATGCCTATGTGTGTCACATAAAAGTTTTCTATTCTATTCTATTTTAAATAAGCGCCTGTGCTTGGCTATTGTCAGTCTTAAAGTAGTTAACATCCTTGTTTCAAGCTTATTCCAATTTCTAGTGCATTTATTTACTACTTATTTATCATATTTTCATAATGTAATGTATGTCCGTTCGTTCCGTAGCTGAACGAAGAGCCCAGCTGAGTCGGTCGCGGTCCCGGTCCGGTCTCACCGGTCCGCTCACCGCGAGGGAACTTACCAAGTTAGTATCTGACGTTATTAGTTATGAAGAGTTTTTCTCTTGAACACTTGTATGGTTTTTTACTATACAGGGTGTACAAGAGAATAGGATACTCCTTAAAACCACGTTGTCAGCTGGTCATATACAAAAACGTTTTCTAGGAGCAACATCGAAATCGAGTTTGTTTTAGCTTCTCCATACAAACTTACTCGCATACCTCGATGATAATGTATGGAGAATCTGAAAAAAAAACACGATTGCGATGTTGCTCCTATAGGAACAGTTTTTGTATATGTCTAGCTGATCAAGTGGTTTTAAGAAGTGTTATAATCTTTTGTACACCATTTATAAAGATTATGAGTGTCGCCGCCTAGTGGCTCTTAAAGGAAACCCTATTTGCCTGTCACTGTCAGTTTGACAGTGACGCTTCCGCTTGCCCGTTTAGATTGCAAACTGCTAGACTTTTAGTGCATATTTTTTTATTTATGATTAACAAATCTCTTTTTTCACCGGTCAAATAAACAAAATAAACTGTTGACATTGACGAAAAAACGTTTCCCAGCCATCGAGCAAAATATTTGTTATTTTGGTAGCAGTAAAGGGCCATATGTTAGAAGAAGAATTAATAAATTTGTGCTACATTAACTGGCGTATACTTTGAAATATAGTTAGTTCGTTAGTTTAGCTGGGCGGTTTTCGCACTTAGCCTCTTGATTGGGCCATTGTGCGTGCTGCATCCTTCCCCTTTGCTGCTTACTTTGAACTATATAAATATTTTTGTTATTTTCAGTGAACTCCTCGGCAACGCGTGATAAACGAAGCTCATATCAAGTGATACTAGTAATATAGAACTTAGTATGTAGGTACGTAACGAAAACGAGAGGTAACCGATTTAGTCACAACTGAACACTAACCTTCAAGAATTAACTAAGGGTGGGTTGCACCATCTTACTTTAACTTTAACAAACGTCAACAGTCTGTCAAACTCCATACAGAAACACCGGTTATAGTAATGGTTAAAGGTAAGGTGTTGCAACTCGGTCTATGGGTGGCCCATTATTACGTCACACGAATTTAATGATATTTTGATTCCCCCCCCCCCCCCATCAATCAATTCAATTCCCTCGTCACAGGTGGTATACTGAGATGTCACATATTTAGCAATTTTACACCTAGAAAATGTTTTTTCGTTGATAGTTCAAATTGTATGTTTAAATACTCGAAATATTATAAGATTTTTTTCTTTTTATTATAAGATACCTCACGAAATTTAGAACCACCTCCCCCCACCCCTTGTCACATAAAGAAACACATCGTCTACCGCCTCCCCTCCACTCCCCCCTTAACGTGTGACGTAAAATAGATGTCCCCCTAATGTAAACGTGGCAGTAGTAATCAAAATTTGAATTTCAACCATGACTACACATGACGATTTACGCTATATTGAAATTCCCTAGATTTGTGTCCTTATCCAATCCTTACAATACGAAAGAGACGGCAATACAGAGGTGTTCGATATAATTGGGCAATGATAAAATGATAATACATAAAACTGACCCACAAATTTGGTTGTATGTGATTAAGAAACGGAATGAAGTGATATGTATTGTAATTGAATGAAATTAAATCAAATGTGGCGGACAAGACGTTAAAAGTAAATTAAGCTCATATTCATCCCACTGCAGGCCACAGGCCTCACCTCCACTATGAGGTGGTTTGGGCCATAACTCCACCACGTGGGCCCAGTAGGATTTTTCTAAGAAAAGACATTATTAAATAATAACTACAATTATATTATTATCTCTTTCCGTCCTCAGTGAATGAGAGAGATAGATATACATTTAGATTTGTCAATCTAAAGTTAAACCAAACATTGTCTATGTCACATTTTTTAAGGACAAATAAACCACGATGGGCTACATGCTTTCAAAAATTGTCTATAAATACTATTTGACAGGTGTCAGTTGCCTCTTTCATTTCAATAATGAGTAAAAGAGATAGGTATACACTTTAACCCCGTCGGTAACGAGTTTTGAAACACCAATTTGTGTATAAGTCTTGTAAATAACTATGTAAGTTTTAATGTTTTGATATGATTAAAAATATCTGTATGAAAAATAAAATTTTACTATAATATTTACTGAATGCAATTTTTATATTTTGCAACGCACAATAATATCAAGTATAAGTTCCACTTAGGCTAAATCCGAACTAACCGGTTATTCATACCGGTCAGGTATAATTACGCGCCACTTATACCTTTTCTGCTCGGACATAAGGTTCAGGACTGACCGGTCAGTCGGATCCATCGGATCCGCAAAGTAAACTTGTAACAGTTGTAAAATTAAACTTGTAACAGTTGTAACATTGAACTTGTAACATTTAGGGTTTAGCCATAATTTTTGATATAGTTGTCATATGAGCCGTCGTTAACTTATAAAAAAAATCCGGTAAAAAGTTGTGAACACAGAACAGAAACGGAACTTCCGCATTTGTATTATTGCTTTCGCAAATGCGAAAGCAACAATACTATCATCTCGGCCGTTGTAAACTTCTAGAAAAATCCGTTAGAAAGTTGTGAACACAGAACAGAAACGGAACTTCCGCAGTTGCGAAAGCAACAATACTATCCCAAAATATGGCTGTACCATTATGTTACAGGTTATATGAAGATATCGCCCAAAAATTGCGGCATTGATGCATTCATCAGTGGCCTAGTTGAACATCAATTACTATTGCCTTACTAATTAACTAATTAACGATATTAAAGA
Source organism: Anania fuscalis (assembly GCA_950371115.1). Taxonomy (NCBI): domain Eukaryota; kingdom Metazoa; phylum Arthropoda; class Insecta; order Lepidoptera; family Crambidae; genus Anania; species Anania fuscalis. The sequence goes on from OX493355.1 coordinate 2,906,433, forward strand.
CTTAATTTCAAGCATATAATGCTTATTTAATTTCAGAATTTAAAAAGTGAATAGATTTCAAACTACTTAAAAGTATAATTTAAAAGACAATTGTTGGCGTTATTGTTTTTTTTTTGTTTAAATAATTGAAGCCAATTTAAGTATTCGAAAGTAATCATTAAAATAATTTCTTTTAAAATGTTTTGAAAGACTTACCCCCTTTTCTTATTTTATGAAGTTTTTAACAATGACCGTTTTAAATTAAGTTTAAATTGTTCAAGTAATGAAGACTATTGTACTTAGTTTAATAGTTTTCGTGTAGTATTAACGTTAAGTTGTTATCTACTTAACAGTGACGTCACAACTACGTATTCCAGACGAAAATATGGTTCTGACATGTCATAAAACGTATGTCATCAGACTCGCCATTCAAAACCCTTCGATAATTGACAACAATGCTATTTATTAAAGTGCCACATGGACTATCGGTTGACAATTTGCTATCGAACGGTTCTGATTGGCAGGCCTAATTTGTGATGTTATTATTCCTATTTGCTATGACGGTCTAAGAAATAGGGGGTTATATTAATAAAAATGTATAAAAGATTTAGTATAATTAGATGGTCCACAGTTTTCGTTGTTATGTGAGCGACGTCGGTGAGCGGATATATTTTGTGTTATAGGTACCTACTTAAATACATGATATAAATATTATCTATGACTTATGAGTAACCTTCCAATAAAATTAAGAAATCAATCTAATCAATTAAACTTAATTAAAACATAATAAAAAGCGCTCAGCTCACTCCGCTCAGCTCATTTCGCTTCACTTGTAAACGAGGGTAGTCAGACTGCCATTTTATTAATACGCTTGATATTCGAAGTAATCCTGGCATAACTGAGATTAACAATTATTATAATGACATTAAAACTTAATTTTATTTAGTTTTTTGTATAAAAAATCCTTTTTATATAATTTTAATGGCATTTGTTCTCACTTACACTTAGTTGAAGCGGTGTAAATGATTTTCATTAAGTGAAAGTTAGTTTTTATATATTGATCGTAAGTTAGTAACAATATTCTTACATTATATTACACATGTAAATATATTTTTGTAAAATGTTACATTTTTAATTAATTAAAATGTTTTTGAAACTATATCACGTTTTATTGTACCCGACCTCATTACAGAGAATAGAGTCTAGTTTCGATCCGGTTCGAGATGCAACTATCTAAAAAGGTATTCTCGTAAACACAAAAAAAAATATTTAGCTCGTAAATTCGTAATGCGACTGACAAATAAAAAAAATAAAAGATAATTTTTTCAAATTTTTTGTCTTGTTTTCAGAAACGTTTTGTCAATTTTACACAATTATAAAACTTTACAGTTTTATAAAGTAATGTTACTGGGACCGGATTGACACTAGAGTGCGATTTCTGCTAAATTACGGGAATTTGGCGTCTGATTAAAGTCAAGTCATTTATTTAGTATAAAGGCCCTCTTTCGGGCACTTATACACGTCCCAAAATATAACTTTGCCTTACCACCGCTTCGGGACTACATATCGGCTGGTGATGAGATGAAACGGCGCAATAAAGTCAGTCACCTTTTTCAGCCTGATTTTAATACAGGAAACACAAGTGCAAGACATGTAAGTGCGAGCTAGGCAGGTTATTAAGTCCCACTCTTGGTCGTTCAAGTAATCTTCAACTTTGTAATATCCTTCATTTCATTGATCAGTTATCACAAGTAATTATATCATGTCAGCCTATCGCAGCCCACTGCTGGACGTCAAAAGAGCGCCAAGAAACATCTCTCTTTATTCATCCAGCCACTGCCAGCCATCTTCCTAAGGCCATCGGTCCATCGAGCTGATGAGGTGTCCTATACAACGTTTGCCAAAGCGTAGTCTCCACTCATTAATACGAGTTAACGACGCTCGGAAAAAAAAGATAACAATTGAACAACAATGGCCCGTCACAAACGTGTGCGCGAACTGGAGACGTATTTTTGAATCATGCGAATTCCAATTCGAGTATAAAATGGTGAGATTCGCATGCGAATGACTAAAATCCCTATTTTTGAAAATTCATTCCGTTCAATTCTACAACGAATGGTCTTACCCACTCGTATTTCGATTCTACTAGTAGAAAGTTCGGAAGTATGACATTGTCAAGTAAACATAATTGAAGATAAATAACACTTGAAAAAAAATCATCGACCTCAGGTGGGACTCGAACTCACGTCCCATCGCATACCGGGCGAGTGCTTTGACCACTAAGATACCGAGGACGTCACGTGACAAGATGAAATTCCTCAAGTGTTTTTTCTCGCTGCCAGCGAGTGTTATTTATCTTCAATTAAACCTTGCATAGAATTGCTAAAAAAACAAAAAAATTATAAGTAAACATAATTATGGTTCACAGATTAAAAACTTTGTTTTCGTTCCGTTCTATGCGATGCATTGCCGGATTTTAAAATCAATAAGTTTTTGCGTTCCGGTTTTTAATATTTTCTGCGTGAAACGAAAATAGTTACAAGAATTTTACTATAATAGCAACACATAATTCGAGTTATTCAAAAATGCGTAAAATCGGGCCAATAGAAATAGAACTCGCACACGAATCGTATTCGTGTTCAAATTCAAGATTCAATTCGAATGCTTCAAAAATACGTCTCCTGAGCGAGAGGATAAAATTTGATAGGTAATATGTGTGAAAAATTTCATCCAAATCCGTCTTATAGCATTCAACCAACTGGTCTAAGCTTTGTGAGCACCGCAAAGCCTATTGCAAAAGGTCCACCACACCCAGCACAAATCGTTGCCCACTCACTACAGGCCACGGCGCTGGTTTTGAGAAGACCCGTATGCTCGGGGAAAAAAATACAGGATGTACGGACAACAGCTCGTCGACCTACCACAAAGTGTCAAATTTTCTCATTTGAAAATGATCTCTATATGTCACGCTTAAAATCTATTGGAGAATTTTTGACTTTTTGGGTCGACGTGCTGTTGACTGTACAAGAGAAAAGAACCATAGAGTAAAATTGATAGAACACTCCCTAAAACCACGTGATCAGCTGGTCATATACAACAACTTTTCCTAGGGAGCAACATCCAAATCGATACATTTTTTTCAGCTTCTCCATACCAAACAAACCTACTCGCATACCTCGATGATAATGTATGGAGCATCTGCAAGTATAATAAAATCACGATTTCGATGTTGCTCCCATAGGAAATGTTGTTGTATATCACCAGCTGATCACATGGTTTTAAGGAGTGTCCCATTCTTTTGTACATCCTGTATAACAATTGCTACCTACCAATGGCCGCGTCACAAATGTATGCGCGAATTAAGCGAGACGATAAGCGGTCTGTCGTTACATAATTACATGTGATAGTAGACCATAGACATAGTGCATGGCCCGTGCAAAGCCGGGACATAATACTAGTCGCTTTTATTTTGTAGTTCACCGACTTCACCGCGTGTGGCGCTACAAGCGTAGTCCACAGATGCATAGACAGATAGATATTCTTGAATAAATCATAATTTCTGGCACGGTGTGGGATGGGCGGGCCGAACGCCATTAGTTAAGCGCACTTTATGATATATTGTTTAGACGTTATTATTAGTAAGTATATCACAACACATAATCTGCTAGTTTATACATGGTGTACAAAACATAGATAGATACTCTTTATTGCACACCAAACAAAGAAGTTACAGTTGATAGTTACAGAAAGATGTACAATTTAGGCGCTCTTATCGCTAAAAAGCGATCTCTTCCAGACAACTATCAGGAATAAATAATAAAGAATAGGACACTCCTTAAAACCAACCACGTGATCAGCTGGTCATAGGTATACAACAACTTTTCCTATGGAAGAAACAGCATCGTTTTTTTTAGCTGCTCCATACTCCCTGTCAACTTGTTTAACTACCTCAATGATAACGTATCTACATTAACTGATGGTTTTATGGGAATTCATACTTGCGGAAATGTTTAAATCTAATAAGTAGTCCCATCTGATAGACTCACGATGGTCCCCCCCTGTCCTAATTGCGCAGTGCCCTACAGTTTCATTTAGGTTTAAGTTACAATAAACGATCGCTCCATCCATTTCTTCTCATGATAAAAAAATAAATATTTATTTATTTATTTGGATATCCAACAGCAGAGCCATAAATATACATTGGTAATATCAGACAACATCACATACATTGCTCTGATCCTAAGGTAAGTGGCGAAAGCATTTGTGTTTTAGAAATCAGAATCAACAACGGTACCACAACACCCAGACCCGAGACAATATCGAAAAGTTTGTTTCCTACATTGACCCCACCGGGGATCGAACCCGGAACCTCGGAGATGGCGACGCCATATAAAGTCCCGGCGTACTCGCCTCTCTTCTACGGAGGCCTATACTAATGTTTTATTATCATTTTAATTAGTTTAGTTCATTATGGAAGTATTAAACGATTGAGTAGGTACCTATAGGTAAATTCATTTCTTCTTATGATCTCCGGCCAATATTGAAATGGTGGAACAAAGCAAAGCTACACTGATTTTGGGAGGTAGGTATGTCCTGAAAAGTGTCTTATTAATAAACTTAATAAATTATATTAAGAGTTTTGAAACTATTTCGATAAATAATCCACTCCTAGGAGTTATTCACACGCCCAGTAAACTCGACCCGGCAATGCCAGTTACAATCTGCGCGCGCGCAGCGGGCGTGTCTTGGCAGGAGCGTTGGCTCCGCCCATTAATACTATGTTTTCGATTTGTTGATATAATATTGTAGCTTTTCGGTGGTATATTATTAGCCGTTTAACGATACTACAGTAAGGTGGGAATTGTTTTTTTAGTCTAATAATAAATTGTGACCCTCCGCCCTAGTCCGTTTTTATCCATATTGTCTCGGTTCTGGATGTTGTTGCTGTTTCTTTCTATTTACACAAGTGCTTTAGCTACTTACTTTAAGAATTAGGATCAGAGCAATGTACGTGATTTTGTCCAATACTAATTATTTAATAATTAACTTTTTATGTGAATAATATTTTGATAGATAATATAATAAGCAGTTAAAGCGCTATTTCATTTCAAAAGTTTTGACAGACTTGTATATTGTATAGTTACTTGTGCCTCAGGAACACGTTTATTAACTAAGCTTTTATCTAAGTTTAAATATCTATCTGTAAGTGTCTATAGTACTCGAAAAACATAAGCCTTCTTTCGCAGTCGGTTAGTAACAGAAAGGTAATAAAACGCTTGTTTTAAATATTCAAAATAATAATTTATTTTGTACTAAAGATTTTGATTGTTGATTAATCTCCATTTTTAAATATTACAGCACCCATTACATATCTTACATGTTAGTAAATATTTACATTTTCTATAAATTTATTACAAAGCATAACTATTATCACACGCATTTATAACTTACGGTACTTTAAGACTTCCGCACATGTGATTCTTAATTTCACTTAGGTATCATAAGATCGAAGAACGTCTTTTTAATACATATAACTAAATATTTACCTACTAATTAAAACACAAAAGTTTCATTATAACTGGTAGCCTAGCCGTGTAGCATGCATGTAACGTACCTGATACATCAAGTGAGTACATACAGCCGATTATTGTAACTACACGCACCACGAATGCTGCATTATTACACAAGTGACCTGTTATTTCAATTTGTTCGGTTTATACGTCCAATACCTAGAATTTTGTAGTAGACCTCCTGCTCACCGATCGCATACGTTTGGTGTGAACATAGCTTTATTATTATCCTACTTATTTTATTTTCATGAGCAAAGATTTGAGCACTATCTTAGGATTAATTAATAATCCTATACCTACAACTAACAGTGCGGTTAAATAGACTCCGTCTGTTCTATTCAATTATTTATTGATATCGATACATAATTTAAAAGTAAGTTGGTTTAAAATCGACTTCCAAGATTAGAACCTAGTACCCACAAAAACTTACTTGATCCGTTAAACAAGTATAAAAGCATGTTAAAATCGACTTGCGAAGGTTTTTTACCACATTACATTTGTTTTACTATTAATAGTTATTATTATCTGTGTCATAGGGTTGGGTCCTTAACTGAAAGAGCTTGGACGATGCACCTCAGTCTGGCCAAACTGTTCACACCACAGCTGCTAACCTCATCTGGAACAAAGAAAACAATATCAGTCCCATGACACGCACCAAGGAATTTATACGTTTGATGTGATAATATGCTTATCTTGGTTAATATGATCTTTATACGTATGCAGTCAAAACTATTTTGGAGTTTTGACTGTGACTTAGGTGCCTACGTCTACTCGCGGGATTCGAACCCGCGATCGTTTGGTTTTGTTGCCCGGAGAACAAACCACTCGATTAAGACGGTTATCGACGAATAAAAATTAAGTTTAACATAACATACTTGTACATAAATATCACCTACTTCAGCTTTGCGATACGATGAGCGAGTTATATTCCCATCCAATCCCCTGCAACCGATCCCCTGGTGCATCGGTTTTATTTTTTATGTTCCCATCTGATGGGGATCGGATCCCCTTTTATTTATTTTGTTCCCATCTGATGGGGATCAGACCCCCTACAGTCCCTACAGAGGGGTCTGTAGGGGATCGGATGGGACTAGCTAATAAATATTAATATTTTATTTCCACCTGATCCCCTAATACTTATTTGCTGTTTTTAGTGGTAACTTCGTACTTTCAAAAAAATAATACAGACAGAATTTCAATTAAAATTTTAAGTTACTAAAATTCTTAACCGTCATAAATAATTTATTTTATTAGTTTTTTATTATTATTATAGTGTGTGATTGTACTTGTATTTTATAAAATATTTAATGAAAAGCTTTTTTTTATTTTGATATATTTTTATTTTAAGAACTACTTTTTTGGTCTTAAAAACGGATGTCATTTTTAATACTATACAATCAGGGGATCCGTTGGTGGCACCTTAAAAATGTTAGTGGATCGGTTGGGATTTGGGAATTAAAATTGACAGTGGATCAGTTGCAGGGGATCGGGTGGGAACAACTCCGATTAGCAAAGTTATGTATTTAATTAACTTACTATTTAGGAATGGCTTTTCCTTTTCCATTTTAGTGTCTCGCACGTCGTGGTTCCGCGACACCGTGACTGGGGTCTCCATGTAACCCTTACAGCTTTCGGACTCCAACTGTAGGCAAAAAGTAACATTTAATATTGTTAAACAACCTAGTGGTTCGCGTTCTAGACTACAAAGCCTGGTGGTTGCGTGTTCGAATCCCGCAAGGAGTAACTGTTTGTGTGATGAACATGAACATATTTTGTATCTAAGTTTGTATTGACGAGCTCCGTAGCTGAGAGGCGAGCACGCCGGACTTTAAATGGCGCCGCCATCTCTGAGGTTCCGGGTTCGATCCCCTGTCGGTTCAATGCAGAAAACGAACTTTTTTATATTGGCTCGGGTCTGGGTGTTGTGGTACCGTCGTTGTATCTGATTTCTATAACACAAGTGCTTTAGCTACTTACCTTAGGATCAGAGCAATGTATGTGATGTTGTCCAATATTTATTTTTTTATTATCTAAGTCATGCAGTGGCGGATTTACTTTGCCGTCAGTAGGCTATTCAAATTTTACCGCCCCCCGTACTGAGCGTTCTCTGAAATCTGCCGCCCCTTAGGACGCTGCCGCCCCTAGGCCGCGGCCTATACGGCCTATGGACAAATCCAGGACTGAAGTCATGGATTGGAGTGGACAGCTCTCTCATCGACGATGACTACGATGAGTACCTACCTCACATCACCAGCCTATATCAGTCCACTGCTGGACACAGGCCTCTCTAAAAGGAGGATTTTGCCATAATCGGCACGCTTGGCAGGCGGGTTGGCGATCGCAGTTTGGCCAATGGTGGAGAGGAGACGCTGCTGAACGTCTTCTTGTGGCGGTTCTCCTGTAGTCGCCTCTTACGACACCCATAGGAAGAGAAGGGGGGTGGTGCTATTCTTTTAACGTGCCGGCACCACACGGCATACCTACCTACCTACGGCATAAATACCCGATAATGTGAACTTCTTCTTGGCCTTATAGAGGCTATGTTCGTTTCTACCGCTTAGGTAAGTTTTAGAGCTAGTTCTTTGCTTCTTATTTTAAGAATCGAATAAGCAACAATGGACATATTTTAATGAATATCATCAGCAAAAGGAACAGAAGCGTACATTGATGCAGGATGGCCAATAGACCGGTATTTTCGAGCGCCTACCGCGAAGCGCGCGCGCACCAATTAGATTAATACCACGCGTTTCGCGGTGACCGGTAGGGTTGTCAATGTTTTTTTGTATCAAAAGTCTTGGTTAATATGCTCTACCACGTGACTTAGTCCACATTTTTTTGGAGTGAAAAATTTTATTTTTAAATATACTTAATTTCAGTTAAAATTGGGGTAATCTAACTAAATCTTATTTCCAAGCTAGTAGTAGGTATACGTAATGAGTTAGAGGTTTTCTAAATTAAGAAAGTCGCCTTAATATTTAGGTCGCTTGAATGTAAAAATCCTCCAAAATACGTCAACCTTTTGAAACTTCAAACAAGCCAGCAGGCAAACTTAGAATTAGATCCTTGGGTATGATATTATAAAGGTGTAGGTAGGTACTAATTTGAAAGTGATTAGCGTAGTGGTAAACCTAAAATGGTCTGGACTAATAAATAAAACCCGCCAAGTGTGAGTCGGACTCACGCACGTAGGGAACCCCTTCATGAGTGAGTCACTTACACTTGTATATAAAAACAGCCAAAAAATCCAGTCTGGTGATAGACGGCGAGCGGAGTCTTTAACACAAGGTCGTTTATTCCTTACGAGGCTATAACAATAATAGGCATGTCTGGTAAATATTCATAAAAAAAAATAAAAAAAAAATATTCTATAAGTTTATTAATGCATTCTAATACGAGGTGACAGCCCTAGCAAGTCTATTTCTAAGCTGCACGTGCTCGAATAAATAATCTGTGGACATGGATTAATGGCGGTTTTACATCGCCACTAGATCTCGACGGACTGAGACAAAGTTATAGAAAAACAAGAATTTTGTTCAGATGCGGAGTTCCGCGAGGCATGTTAGTTAAACTGGGTATTGCCTGCGGCTCCGCTTGCGTAGAATTCGATTTATTTTTGAAATTAGAACTCTTTATTACTGCATTTTATAACATGCGTTACTTTATTTATAATATTAGAGAATACTATAATTTAATACTGTCGAGCTGATCCGTCTGATGATATATCCAGATAGAGATATTTTATTCTCTTTAAAAGGTCTCAATTGAGGGTGGCGGAGCTGCGCTAAGCTGTGAGAGAGAGCTGACCAGATAGAGTTCTAGCATTAACAACAAAACACGATATGTTTTTATTTATTGTGATAATTGTAATGTGTACTGTTCTTGGATCAGAATAGAATCTATCTCTAGATTCTTCTGTAATCACTGAGATTCCGGGTTCGATTCCCGGTCGGGTCAATGTTGTTAACGAACTTTTCTATATTGTCTCGGGTCTGGGTGTTGGGGTAACGTAGTTGTTTTTTATTTCTATAACACAAGTGCTTGAGCTACTTACTTTAAGCTCGGAACAATGTACCTAGGTGATGTCAATAAAAAATTATCTTCGAGAGAGGGAAAAACCACGGACTAAAAAGTAAATTTCGTTAACTTTACTTCTGTTAAAACATGTGCATGTTTGACTATAGAAAACTGTACACTAAACTATAATCTTAGCTGCGCTGGTGGATCAAGATTACCAAAAATTCTTAGAGTACCTTTATTTTAAGAGCTCATCTCATCAAGTAGTGAAAACATAGTCTATTGAAGCCCAGCTGTTTAAATAAAACAATCACACAGATCGCGCAGCGTTGCCTCAATGGAGTCGTCTCACCCTAATGCTGGGGGCTTTACCTGCGTGACGCCTAACGTTCAAATAAAGGCATGATTAGCGTTAACTAAATTAAAGCATTAAGTTACGCGCTAAGTGCGTGGCCACACTTATTTGACGTTTGATTCTAGCGTCTAGCGACTTAGTTAGCGTGTGATCTGTGAGTGTGTCTTTAAAATAAAATAAAACGCTTCCAGTAACTCAATACTTTTCTCTTTTTGTCTACTCCATCCTAACTTAATAACTATGCACTTTAACATTTATTTCACAAAGAGTTTTTGAATGTGACCGTGTTTTAACCTGTTTAGTGTAGTAGGTGTAGCCACAACAACGCACTAGACGCCCGCTTAATCCCTTTGATGTGACCAAAGTTACCGCCGTCCAAGCTATCGCCTAACGTCTAATGTTATTGAAGCAAATTAGCGCACAAAGACCGGCCACACCTGCGTTTTACGTCAAATAGAGCACTAATTAACCTAATTAACGACATTAGACGCAGGTGAAGCCCCAGCATAAGCGTTACAAAATCATCCCGCCAAAATCAACGCAACATGCACGCCGCAAGCGCCGCAATAGATTTTGGCCTTAAAAAGTCTCCCTTTAATTAGCTGCAGCGGAAACATAGAGCTTTTGTAGGTATATGTATACCCTTAGAATAGACATGTCATTTATTTTCTCTCTAAAATCCGCCATTATTTAACTATTTATTAGTATAAGCGAGAGTTGATAGGAAATGTCAGAGCATACCAACTGAGCATGTAAGTAAATCATAAAGAATGACAGGAGCGTGTGGAGTAAAGATAAAGATAGGATAGATTATGAATAAATAGGTAATAATACATTGTTTGAACAATCACACCAATGTAAACACAAGAAAAAATGCTCGTGCTCTTCACACAAACATTTGCCCCTTGCGGGATACGAACCCGCAACCGCCAGGCTTGTAGCCCGTAGAACGAACCATTAAGGCACTTGACCATGATGAAGCACTCATTAAAACTAATGTGAAAGGCACGAGAACTGTTTTAGGCGGGTTACCCGTTTCTGGATTGTCTCCTCCCCTACATGTTTCAGAGAAAGATATATCGTAGGTAGAGCGAAAATCGCTCCATATTTATACTACCTATAAGGATATAACAAAGTTAAATATTACTTGAATGACAAGAGTGCATGGACTCAATATCCTGCCTAGCTTGCACTTACACTATCTTGTAATTGTACATACTGTTAAAAAATCAAGCTGACAAAGGTGACAGAGTTTGTTGCGCTTCTTCTCATCACCATGATGCACCATCCGATATGTAGTCCAGAAGCGGTGGTAGGCCTAATTTATATTTTGGGACATGTATAAGTGCGCGAATGAGAGCAATACAGAATAAAGGAGGTATTTCATTTTATTTCATATCATAAGATTTACCATACCATCAGATGGTAAATCTTATTCTCTGTTAAAGCCTTCTTGTTTTCTTTTCATTTGAAACGCTAAGTCTGAAATGTATCGATTCTAATCTACCCTTTCGCAAAATAAAACGATATGTCTAATAATCTTGTATCATGCGTGCAGCAAGGGTGACACTGCTGAAAATAGCATACACCCACAAGTGTGTTCTTAAGCCCTAGTATTAAGGTTTAAAATCAAATATCGGAGTAGTATTTCTTATTGGTGACTGTACAAGCAAAACGAAACTCGATATGAAACACTGCGAACTGCATGTGCGATAGTCTTTTATTTATTTTAATTAACCGGGAACATATACTGCATCTATAGAGTAGCTATGCGACCATCTTTCTCCAAAACTAGTAAATAAATAAGTAATTTTTCACCTACATTTAGTATGAATGAAATTACAAGTGCAGGACTTGTCCAGTACTTAGTTTACCCCGACGCCACGCAGTCTTGTCTGCCTTACTCTACTAGAGTATAATTTAAAATCGCGTAGGCGCGAAGGGGCGAGGCAGCCCGCGAGCTGAGGAGCAGGTGGTTGTATAACTATTAGCGACGATAAGTTTGCGTGGGACCGCCAGAGCCTCACAGCGCCGAAGCCGTGACAGAAATCATGCCTGCTTGCATGCTTGCTTGCATGCTGCATGCCTGCTTCATGCTTGCTTGCATGCTGCATGCCAGCTGCATGCTTGCTTGCATGCTGCATGCCAGCTGCATGCTTGTTTGCATGCTGCATGCCTGCTGCAAGCTTGCTTGCATGCTGCATGCCTACTCTATGCTTATTTTAAATTTAAAAAAAAATCAATTTGGAAGTATGTTTTCCACAATATTTAGGTTAAGTTACTCTATGCTTGCTTGCATGCTGTATGCTTGCTTGCTGCCGCTAGATGTAGGCCACTTCCACCTGGCCAATCTAAAAGTCACTGGGGGTGGCCTATGCTCAGCAGTGGTCCTATGACTGTTGGTTGACTTACCACAGCGGCCGCTCGTAGCGCAGCCTGTAACCGCTCGATGTGTTGTATAGCGGCTCTTAGTATTTCTAGCTTGGGCAGCCGCCCGCTGCCAGCTCGCGCTCGCACTCGCAGTTCTTCAAACGCTGCGTTTACCTGGCAAAAGAACATTGCACTTTATGGCTTGGGTTCTTGAGTTTTCAGGACGTTATTAAAATAATGAAAAAATCCAAAGTCCTGGCAAAGTAGATAACGGAGTATTCCATACAGAAAATCCTATTTTTTAAATAAGATTAAACCCACGTCAAGTACTTATTTGATTAATTGACGACAAATTGTTTAAGGCGGATTTTAAAGGTCTTCTTGGTGTAACTTTGTAATAAATGTTTTTTTTTATTTCAAGATATTCGATTCAGCAGCATTCTTAAAACAAGCCTCAAAATTGCATTGCCCACTTTAAATAATGATATAAAGCAGATTTTCAATGAATATAGCGCCTAATTAATTATTTAGGTCCAAACCATAGACAAGAAAGATCTCATTGAGAGGACGTGAGTTTGGCACCCTCCTCCATTTCGGCGGCCAAGTATGTGCCTTGTGCCTGAATGGACGCATACCTTAGTTTAGTTTGATAGCAGGACATAGTCTTTAATTAGACAATTTAAATTATACAAACATTAATAATTAATACTTCTAACAATTACAAATCATCTAGCCCAAAAAACTTCTTTATGCCAGAAAGGGCCTTTATAAACCAAGCAAAGTTAAACATATTTTTAATTCATTTTAGGGCTCCGTACCCTAAACGGGACCCTATTACAGACTTCACTGTCCGTCTGTCTGTCTGTCTGTCTGTCACCAGGCTGTATTTCATGAACCGTGATAGTAAGACAGTAAAAATTTACATGACATCTAACACCGGGTTCCTATATTGTACTATGCGTAAGTGTACATAAGCAACTGATCGTATTGGTGTCAAAAGTAACGAGCCGTTATAGTCGTTCCTATAAAATTTGACGAAGCGTCATTTATAGGAACGCTTTTGAGTGTCAAGTTGACAATTCCTACCATCCGTTAGCAAAACCAACCGTTTCTCGGATATAGGAACATCTAAGATTTATTTCTGTTGCTGCTGTAACAACAATTACTAAAAATAGAATAAAATAAATATTTAAGGGGGCTCCCATAAACTGAAACTATTTTTTTACCGTTTTTTAAATAGATAATGGTACGAAACCCTTCGTGCGCGAGTCCGAATCGCACTTGGCCGGTTTTTTATAGGTAATCCTTTACTTGCTCTATGTTAAATTTCAGTGCTTGTTTAGATTTTGAAATTAAATAAAATAGTTAGAACTTTACTGTAAAAAAATCGAAATAGTGACATCATTTCAAATGGATTTCGATTTAGAGAGAAGATAATCTAGTCAATATTTGTTTTCAAGCTGTTTGTGCATTATGTCCAGGCCAGGACGTGCTATAAATAAATAAAATAAATTAAAATATTTTTATTTCAGGTAACAGGAACCCATATTACAATAAACAACAAACAATGATTCCAAGTTTAAAATGAAAATTCAAAAAAAAAATTCAAAAATTCAAAAATGTTTATTCAGTATCTTTACAAAGGTACATAACAAGTGGCTGGAGTCTCTATTTAAGTATGATACCTGTGTTTGGAGACCCCGCTCTTTCTTAAAATTAACAAAATTACTAAATTGAATTGATTAAATTGAATTAGAATTTAAATTATAATGAAATAAAATAATAATTTAAATTGAGATAAATAATACATACATTATTATAATTCGTCGATTTACTCGCACTTTTATTACCAAAATTGGTTTCTGTAGCCATATGAGGGCACACGACAGAGCTGACCAGCTATATCAGATTCAAACTCACGATCCACGAAAGTAATATAATACAAGACTCCGACCACTACGCCATTCTAATATCGCTCCTCTGTAATCTACTTCATCCCACAAAAATACATCAAAAGAAAGCCATAGCAATTAGGGATAAAAGTCACGAAAGTCACAACATATCAAAGGCCGCGTCGCGGGTCGGTGGTTGCAAACGGCGCGTATCTAATAAGCAAGATATTTTTGTGACAGAACGACTGGATCTTAGCCGATTTAGCTTGCAGGAGAGCTAGCCCAATGGAAAGTCACGAAGCAGTGATAGGAAAAAAATCGGGAGATGTTAAGCGCTTAGTTTAAGCATATTTGCAAAAATAAAATGGTTTCATTAGTATTTTATTGGTTATTGGCTCGTATCAGTGGCTTATTTAAAAAAACCGGCCGGGTGTGAGTCGGACTCGCGCACGAAGGGTTCCGTACCATTTTCTATAAAAAGGGCAAAAAAAATCACGGTTGTTGTATGGGAGCCCCCTTAAATATTTTTTGTATTCTATTTTTTATTATTTGTTGTTATAGCATATAGCAACAGAAATACATCATCTGTGAGAATTTCAACTCTCTAGCTATCACGGCTCATGAGATACAGCCTGGTGACAGACGGACAGACAGACAGACAAGACGGACAGCGGAGCCTTAGTAAAATAGGGTCCCATTTTACCCTTTGGGTACGGAACCCAAAAAATTGGGAGATGTAAAGCGCTTAGTTTAAGCATATTTGCAAAAATAAATTTATTTCATTAGTACTTTATTGGTTATTGGCTAGTATCAGTGGCTTATTTAAAAAAATATTACAAAATCCCTTGTCTTCTACGACCGTCTGGTGTAGTGGTTCGCGCTCCGGGCTACTACGGTTGCGGGTTCGAATCCCGCAAGAGGCAAATGTTTGTGTGATGTGCGTATTCGAGCATTAGTAAATATTGGACAACATCACATACATTGCTCTGATCCTTTGGTAAGTAGCTAAAGCACTTGTGTTATAGGAATCAGAAACAACGGTATACCGTTGTTTCTGATTCCTATAGGTACCATCCAAATAGTGTAACTACCTACTAATCACTTAACACTTACACTTGCCCGCACATAAAACACTAATCAAAATGCGAAAGTGCCTTAAGCCTCACAAAGAGCGCCAAAGAGCACGCTGTTTAGGGTTCCATACCCAAACGGTAAAACGCGACCCTCCGCTGTCCGTCTGTCTGTCTGACTGTCCGTTAGACAGTTGATTTTTTTATAGATTTTGGACAACATCACAAACATTGCTCTGATCCTAAGGTAAGTAGCTAATTTAAAGCACTTGTGTTATAGAAATTAGAAACAACGACGGTACCACAACACCCAGACCCGAGCCAATATAGAAAACTTCGTTTTCTACATTGACCCGACCGGGGATCGAACCCGGAACCTCAGAGATGGCGGCGCCATTTAAAGTCCGGCGGGCTCGCCTCTCGGCTACGGAGGTCTTCATAGATGATTAATTTCTGTTGCAGCAACAACAAATACTGAAAAACAGAATAAAATAAATATTTAAAGGGGCTCCCATACAACAAACGTGATTTTTTGACGTTTTTATAGATAGGTAAAGAACCTTCGTGCGCGAGTCCGACTCTCACTTGTCCGGTTTTTTCATCCAGCCACTATTAGCTGTCTTCCTTAGGTTTATTTTTCTTTTAAATATTATATGTGCCATAGCCATATTAACTTATTTACGCCAGATTCAAGAAATTTAACTTGTAATGGCTTGAAGATCACATTCTCCAACAATGAGGTGTTTAAACTTTAAACTAACTTTTTAAGCAAACGAACCCGCACCCAAGAACTAGTTTTACGATATCACCAATTAACATTTCTAAGTCCCGTCAAAACTTCTAAGAACCTACATTAAGCCGGGCGCATACAGCTCACTTGACAGATTTATGAGAACACAATCACAATATTTAACGGGCGCGACAAAACGGTACATGCGATTAAAAATAAAAATATGTCGCGCCACTGAGAACGTCGTAAATTTGTTTTTATGTGAAATTAAGATGTCCGTAATATATTCTACTGTTTATTGACGGGATGGGGCTATTTTTGACGTTAGGCGGGCTGTTAAATTACGATTTATTCATACGGATTTTCACCCTATGTATAAAAAGTAGTATGTGTCCTTTACTAGAGTTCAAATTTCTTCGCATAAATTTTTGCTTGAAAATTGCTTGAACTCTCCGTACTGTTTGTTTTGTATGGCGCGCAATAAAGACTATCTTTATACAGGGTGTTCAAGAGAATAGGAAACTCCCTAAAACCACGTGATCAGCTGGTCATATATATACAATAACTTTTCCTAGGGAGCAACATCAAAATCGATCTTTTTTTTAGCTTCTCCATACAAACCTACTCGTATACCTCGATGATAATGTATAGAGCATCTAAAAATAAAATCACGATTTCGATGTTGTTCCCATAGGAAAACTTGTTGTATATGACCAGCTGATCACGTGGTTTTAAGGAGTGTCCCATTCTTTTGTACACCCTGTATATAAAAGTTATAAAACTGTAACTGGCCTACTCCACGCTTTGGCTAAAAGCTGTAAGTGAAGTGTGCATTTGAATATAAATAAAATAAAATAAATAAATTAAAAAAAAAATTTGCGCTGTTTCTACAATTAAATAAGTGCTTTGAATTACAGTTTTTTCTATCATAAATTCTACGTTTGTATTTTTATTTACTAAGTACCATCAGATTTACATGATAGTAAAAAAGTTTTGTTCAGTATCCGTTTACATAAATTAAAACATTATGAGAGGCCCTAGAGTGTAAGTATGTAATAGGTAATTAAATTGATACAGTGTTTAATTTAATTAATCCCTTATTTTTAGGCCCGCGTATGCCCGGCCTAACCAGAAGTGAACTAATTCGAATCATCTTTGTTCTTTGACTTTGTTATTTATTATTAAGACTACCACAGTTCCCTAATGCTTATTAGCTGAATTTCTATAAATTAGAATTCATTTCTTTTTATACCTAGAGCGATTCTCTTTGAATTGGAAATACTTGAAAGTTCTTTTTATCTGACTGCAGAAATGATGGCATAGTGTTTTTTCTGTACTTTTAAAATAAAAATAGGTAAATAGGTATGCACCTAAAATACGTGTTTATCTATTGTATGGTTTTGAAGTAGCTAAGTTTTTTAAAATACATTTTAAAATCGATTTATACCATAACAA
This sequence comes from Anania fuscalis, assembly GCA_950371115.1. Classification (NCBI taxonomy): domain Eukaryota; kingdom Metazoa; phylum Arthropoda; class Insecta; order Lepidoptera; family Crambidae; genus Anania; species Anania fuscalis. The sequence continues at coordinate 2,923,868 of OX493355.1, forward strand.
TTTTACGAGATATGACAGTTCATGTTACATGTTTGATGTTAATAGTACATTATGATACAAGTGTGCAAAGTTGATTATTATTATAGCTATAGATATTATTGAAGCGCAGGCGAGCGCGGTAAGGAAGCCGAGTGTATAATAATCAATGCACACGAGTTCCATACGACGTTTTTCAACACAATTGCGAGGAAAAAACCAAACTAAAATCTAAAATACCTTCTCCGTTTTTGCTGTTTTTCTCTGGATTTTGGCGGCAACAGGCTATTGCTTGCGTTTCGTGCCTCGATAAGTATTTACGACGGGGTTGAATAACATTTTACTCGTCTTCACTATTTAAAGTAGACATTTTTGATAGTAATTAACCACACAGCAACAACTTTACCAAATATTTAGGGAAAATGGCACGTAAGTTTTGTTTTTTCGCGCGCCGCAATTTCGATGCGCGCGCAGGTTCAATAGTGGCATAGGAAAAACTGGCAGTTCAGCCGGAGTAGCAGCAATTTAAAAAATAAAATAAACTATAAACTATTGTTTCTAAAAATGATAGTTAAGTTAATTTGTGTTTATTAATATACAATTTGATAAAATGAAATATTTATTTGTCATCTTAACCCTAAAATAATTTAATTTTGTTATTTTTTTATTTTATTACTACAACAAAATCCACAGCTCTCAAAAATTCAGTTTTACATATTTCTTAATGCTTATCATACAGCCAACATTGGATTTACATTTTATAAAACAAAAACATATAAGTGTGAGTGTGACTGATGTCGTCGATCTTTTTATGCAATTAATTTCAATTTGTGTGTGTGTGTGTGTGTGTGTGTATACTAAGAGTTAGATTCAGTAAGTTCAAGTACACCCTTTTTAAATATTTTTTTACTTAGGTGAAATGGATCTACGGAGTGAAAATGTTTGTTATATGATCGCAAAATGCGGCAAATAATGGAATTTTTTGCATAAATCGTTCGCGTGAAAGGTACAGAGAATAGGGTACATACTGTGTGTCGAGTCCGAATTGATGGCGCATGCAAGTTTAAGAACAGCGACGTCAGGTCAGTGGAATCTATCGAACCACAACACACATTGAATATTGGTAAAATATTCAATGTTCTTGGACATAAACTTTTGCTAGATTTTTTAAAAAAAAGTTTACTACTACGCACTAGTGCGATAATGTTATTACAGCACAAGTGCGTAATATGGTGAATTAAGAAACTAAAAACGATGCTATAGCAGTCAATTTACGAGCAACTGTGTTGAAAATAATATTATACAAAACCAAGTCGGGTTTGTTTTACAACACTTATAACTCGAGAACGGCTGGACCGATTTTTATGGTTTATAATTTGTTGGATTTGCCTCCGCCCCGAATAGCAGAATAAAATAATAAAAACATTGAAAAAGTTGACAAAATTAAATAATGCTGTTAGGCGGTACGAACGAAGTTCGCCGGGTCAGCTAGTTTGCTCATTAATACGACTTATTAATAGTTAAACGCATGTTATTTGACTAGCTAAATAGGTCACTTAACCGAATTATTAGCAAAAAACTACGAGTACTTAAGTATCAAGTGCGAATTGAACTCTCGAGGAAAGGGTTCCGTTCTTGTTTTTTGGTTTTTCTGTAATCTACAGTAAAAATTGGGTTTCGTTTTTTTATCGTAGGCTTGGTAGTTTCAGAGATCAGGAAGCTTGGGGGTGGTAAATGGTTAGTTAAGTTTTACACATCAAGCCTTTTAATTGATATAAGTCAAGTTATTATATCACATAGTGGCTACTTTTAAAACTCAATGAAACGGGAATTAACGCGATCATAATTTAGGTACAAAATGTTTCCTCTTTTGCCTGACGTTTCGATCGGGTTACACCGACCGTGGTCACAGGCTGACTAGTGGTAACGTATGAGTATGAGAGTGGACTCCCTTTTCCGCACTTAGACTCAAAGTCGGTCCTTTGTACCTGGGGGATGTGATGGTTACGGTTGCAATCAGCCTAGCTCCACCCAGAAGCGCAGAAGTTTCCTGGGTTTTTCACAGGCTTCGCAGAGCGACCTTGGGTTTCCAGAGACTAGAGGTAACATTTTGTACCTTAATTATGATCGCTCTAATTCCCGTTTCATTGAGTTTTAAATTATGCAACGCGAAAATTTAAAAGTAATTGTAGCTACTTTTGCAAATCTTTTTTTATATTCTCTAATTAAAATTTGTCTCCTAAAGGAAAGGGGGATCTATGCCCAAAGTGAACCCCATCAGGATTCCGTTTTTTCATAAATATGTACGGAACCTTAAAAACGTAAGGTTTTTTCTATCTCGCGGCTGCAGTAAAACCAACTAATAAAATACGACGAATACCCATCTTACCAGAAAACGCTTAATTATACCTGCCAAAAACTACTTTGGACCATTTAAACGTGTCAGGATTTAACATTTGGAACAGCGAAGAGCCGTCCATTACGTTTCTATTAACGGAACAAAATAAATCGGCTGAGCTGCGCAGGAGTTGATTGCGTTTAAAGTGCTGCCCCCTAGAGGACGCCTGTCGCAACAAATTAGGCACTTAATGCGAAGAAGAGGGGGAAATGTCTATGTGTGTTACACTAACTTAATGTCAGTGGTGTGTAACTATTCTTTTTTTTAGTTTAGAGACTGTGGACAAGGAATTTTCATCCGCCACTTCCTTTCATAACCATCCAATATTTCATTTTTTTTAAGGAACTGTGGACAAGGAATAGGCATAATGACTAACATTTGTTTTGGTCTATCAGGTAGATTATTAATAAATAAATAAATAGTTTTTATTTCAAGAAAAAATTCTCATAGATTACATTAATTAGATTAGATTAATTACTATTATTAGAGAGAGTCAAAATTTAATTGAGTTTTTAAATCGAGGTTTCAAATTGAATCATTGTTTATCTGTTGGAATTGAACTCAATTGATACACATAAATAATATAACAACAAAACAGTCAATTTTTAGGGTTCCGTACCCAAAGGGTAAAACGGGACCCTATTACTAAGGCTCCGCTGTCCATTTGTCTGTCCGTCTGTCACCAGGCTGTATCTCATAAAACGTGACATTGATATCGCAGATGATGTATTTCTGTTGCCACTTTATCACCAAATGTATACTAAAAATCAGAATACAATAAATATTTAAGGGGGCTTCCATACAACAAACGTGTTTTTTTGCCGTTTGTAAAGAAAATAGTACGGAACCCTTCGTGCGCGGGTCTGACTCGCACTTGGCCTGTTTTTATAATAATTAGGTACATTTTTAAGGTTCAGTTCGCAGTAATTAAAAAGTATTGGACACGTATTATTTTTTTCACCTAATCAAAATATTACGGGGATATATTGATTTGAAATATCGCATGACGTCACGCCTAGGTACACTCTTTACCACAGTGATGTCACGCCCCTCCCGAACTTTGGTGATTTGGTTGATTCAAAGAATAAACATATTTTTTTGATAATTTAACTTCTGACACTTCCATTCACACAAACAAGCAAAACTTGCTACGTCATTTCATCACCAGCAAGTTTATTTAAACAAAAAAAAACAAAGAACCCTAAAATTAGGCTTTTAATGCGAATGGATGTCTCTGTGTCTTATCATTTTTTTTTTAGTTACGGAACCAAGGATAAGAAAATCTTATAAGACACTTCTTTTGTTTACAACCAGTATTAATTACGTTTTATTAAGAAACTGTGGTCAATAAATCCTGAAATTAGGCAATTAATGTAAAGGGGAGGTGAAATTTCTGAATGTTTTACTTTTATTTTTATATTGATTTTGAGCAGACGAGTTTTTTTTTAGGCTACAAAACCTGTTCACGGTGTTACCAACTATCATACATCTAAGGCTAAATTACCTACACATTAGCACAAAATACAATTATACCCCTTCACCCCTTCACCAATCCGCACTGGGCCCGCGTGGTGGAGTATGGCCCAAACCACCTCATAGTTGAGTTGAGGCCTGTGCCCTGCAGTGGGACGTATATAGGCATACTTTTACTTTTTTTACAATAATACAGGGTGTATAGGGCAGCATGTAGGTAAATTAAAGTCAAGGTAAAATGAGAAGTCTAGATAATAGATAAAAATATTTCCCTAAATAAATTTAGACGTATGAAATTATCACATCGGGAACCATTCCGCAAAACGACCGAAACTCATGGGTACAACGTTAACCGGGCCGTTGTGTTTATTAATTGTTTGTAATTGTATGGTACGCCGAAAGACGAAAACGGCCCGTGGTAAAGCGGGCAAGCCACGTGCGCCATAACCAAAATTTAAGATAAATGTGGATAGTCTCACGAAAATACAAGTACGGTACGGTTTTTTTTATTGATTCATGATCAGAATCGTTTACTGAGCTATCTCCATAATTTACCTACGCGCTGCCACTTACATATAACAGTCTTTTTTCCGCACTCTGACACATCATTTACAAATAAAAAAAATAAACTAAGTCTAGCTAGAAATGTATAAGCAAATAAATATAATTAAATAGATCTAAATAGCTCCAACGCTTCCCGGTAGCACAAATCCTATAATCCAGAGTCCGTGACGGGACGGCGTATCGCGTGTAAGACTGAAGATTAAAGAGTTAATTTTAAGCGTCTGTGTCGCGACATTTCTGGTTAAGATTAAGGTATTTAGTTATTGAACTTAGCTTACATAAATAATTTTTTTTTTAATCTTCTTACAATCACATATGTACATAATCTAGCCCCAAACTAAGCAAAGCTTGTATATAATAAATATATGGATGAAATCATTACATTGTTGTGTCTGATCCTAAGTACCTAAGGGTTATAGAAATACAAATTCAAGCGAGCCCAGCGGTGCCCAGAAGGGCACCACTTAGAGCATTAAGGGGCACCATGTCGGGATCTTTGGACAGTAATTTGGGACACATTGTTTACTTGTAAATACATTCTGTCATTCTGTCATTATCGCACTAGTGCGGTAATGTAAACTTTTTTTTTAAATCCAGCAAAAGGTTATGTCTAATAACATTGAATATTTTACCAATATTACATTATTTTAGGGTTAAGATGACAAATAAATATATCATTTTATCAAATTTTAATAAACACAAATTAACTTAACTATTATTTTTAGAAACAATAATATATAGTTAATTTTATTTTTAAATTGCTGCTACTCCGGCTGAACAGCCAGTTTTTCCTGTGCCATTACTGAACCTGAGCGCGCATCGAAATTGCGGCGCGCGAAAAAAACAAAACTTACGTGCCCTTTTCCCTAAATATTTGGTAAAGTTGTTGCTGTGTGGTTAATTACTATCAAAAATGTCTACTTTAAATAGTGAAGCCGAGTAAAATGTTATTCAACCCCGTCGGAAATACTTATCGAGGCACGAAACGCAAGTGATAGCCGGTTGCCGCCAAAATCCAGAGAAAAACAGCAAAAACGGAGAAGGTATTTTAGATTTTAGTTTGTTTTTTTCCTCGCAATTGTGTTGAAAAACGTCGTATGGAACTCGTGTGCATTGATTATTAGACACTCGGCTTCCTTACCATGCTCGCCTGCGGCTCGCGCTTACAATAATGCCTCGTGTGTAATAATCAACTTTGCACACTTGTATCATAATGTACTATTATTTCATTTCATTTCAATATCAACATATGCGATTTTTTGTAAGTTTTTGAGTTTTCTCACGAAATTAAGTGTAAATATCAATCTTTAAGGTAAAACAGCATAAGTATTTTTGAAATGACTTGAATCACAATAGGTATTAACTATTTTAATGACACTCAAAATTTTGGGCTGCAACTAAAACTGAAATTGGTGCCACCTTATCTAAAAAAACGCCAAGAAAACTGAATCTCGCCACCGAAGCATCATTAAGAAAATTATTAAGAAGCTTTGAATGCTGGGCTGCTGAGGGGACAATACCTACTTTTCTCAACCGCCGTCTCTCTCTCAGAGTAGCAGCCTTTCTCCTGTCTACTGCTGCTGTCTTTCTCTTACAGGCCTTACAAGCCCAGGCCAAGCATCTCCGACTAGGGCCCAACACATGCTGCACGTGGGATTCCTTCTCCTCGCCGCCATCTTGGATTTCCACGGCTTTAACTTCACTTTTCACCTGGCAACACTGGTCGGTCGACTTCTCGCGATTGCCAGTTTTTTCGAATTCAAAGTCTTTGTAGTTGTTTGTGTAGTTTTCGTAAATAGCACTGTAGCTCATCTTGGATCTTAATTAAATTTCTAAAAGTTTTTTGTTTTATTTTAAACTGAGCAGCTACGCTCAAAACACTTCACAATCGCAAGAAAAATCGTGTAGGACAAATTATTAAATGAAGGCACTCAAAACAATACACTAATCACATCCGGTCCGGTTCAATATTTGCGTAACTCCCTTTTTATTACTACCTTTGATTTAACTTGTTTGATGACTTGGTGAACGTTCTAAAACTTTTTATTAATTAATTTTTTTTGTTCAAAACTTTTTGCCGAAAAGAAAAAACATGGCGACTCGCGCCAATTTTGCAATCGGAAAATGGCGTTTCCCGCCAATTTTGACAGATGTCAGGTCCACGCGCGCTTTGCACTTTTTTTCAGGCACCGCGCGCCGCAGCACAGACGACACTGGTTTCAGAGGGGTGAGATTTCAGAAAATATGTTTGGCTATTAATACACTGTCTAGCTCAGCTTGCGTTGAGAGAAGCCAATTTATTAGTGTTTGGATTGAAATTGATGCTGGCAATATTTTTCTGTTAAATTTGTTGCGTTGAAAGCTCTCGGACGTTTTTATTCACGTCTCATTTTCGTTTTGTGAATCGATTTTTAATGCGCGCTTGTACTAGTCATAAATATATGCCTGGTTACAGCGATCGCATTTTGGCATCTGTTAATAATTTAGGAGTCTATTTTTGGCGCGATCTCAATTTATAATTACATAAACAAGACAGATATTTTCGATTCTCCAAAGAATGTTGTTGGTTTCCGGATATTTTGCAAACATTATAAGATAAAATTAACGCGTGGTGCAGGAGATGTAGGCATTAAAATCTACTTAAGTAAGGCTAAGTTCCAATTCGAAAGTATTTTAAAATCATTAAAAACCTCAAAAGCGTAGGTAGCATTTTTGAGAATTTTACTGTAGTAACTAAACTGGACAAGTCCATAAATATTATATTTTATTTGTTTTTTTAAAAAGGTAAGTATCAAATAAACTTTTAAATTCTTTCTTTATTTATTAATAGTTCGTAGGTGAGCAGAGCAGATGGTTAAATGATCTAAGGTACCTAGGTCTTGTAGAGAAACTTGATGTTTTTTTCCGGAATTTCTACAAATAAATTCTACAAATGAAAAACGTTATACCCTGTATCCCTGTTGTATGTAATACGATTCTTGGGATTTCGTTTACGAACGTTTAAAAAATTTGCCTCCTGGAGTATCAAATATAGAGCCCACAACAATCAAAGATTTATCCAATTTACAATTTACAACTATAACTAGTACTAATAATACTGTTCCTTAGAGCATTCAACCAACAGGAGACGACAAGCTCGCTAATTTCTATGCGAAAAAGTCTGTCATTTCTTGCGGGGGGCAGGGAGTAACGCACACATAGTAAATTAACACTAACGCATTTTGAATGACATTACTACGCTCGCACACAACAAAAATTATCTAACACTAGCTTAAACTAGACGCACACAAATATATTCACACACAAGGGCAACTTATCCATGCACGAGTGTGACGTCAGTTTTAAATAAACGAAGATAGTGCTTAACACTATCGATAAATTTTATCGATGAGTTCTGCCAGTATTATGATAAGGTTTTATTCAATTCAGACTCTTTATTATGTGTAAGATAGAAGCATTCATTTTGGCTGTCATTAAGATCTACAGGTTTATTTATTAATATACGTCAGTATGGTTGAGTCTAAGGCCCGGACTATACCTAGCCGAAAATCGGTCCGGGTAAGTACGGTTTTAATCCATCGCTTAAGCAATAAGGTCGTTTTTGAACGAATTCTAGCGGATTCTAACAGATTCCAGCTGGTTATAGTCCAAGCCTAAAACTGCAAGAAATACCTGTATAATTTGGTTTTCAGGTGAATTGTCTTAAATTATAATAAAAAAAAATACTGGGCTATAACCCGCAAAAATCGTAAATATAATTAAAGGTAAAGTTAGAAGGTTGAATTTTGTAAAGGACAAAGGTGTTAACTAATTCAGCTATATTCTCAAACATTTTCTTTTTGCATAAGAAAAAGTTAACAAATATTAGTGCTATCATGAAATAAGAAAAACATAATACCTATTTTTTTGCTTGCTTAGACATAAAGTTGTAAATTAATTCAAATATTATTGGTCTGGGTCTGTCTGTGGTGGTGACTGGAGATGGTTGGCTCGGAAACTTTATAATATAAAGTTGTGTTTCTTTGGAATGGATTCATTTTTATAACTTAATTAGTAGTTGAGTAGAGAGTTTAGTAATTGAAGGTGGTAAATAATAATTAATAAAAATCATTATCCGAAACATTATCAAATCCGCGAGAATCCGTTCAAAACACGATCCTATTGCTTAAGCGATGGATTGAATCCGCGTTAACCCGGTCCGGTTTCTGACTGGGTATAGGCCGAGCCTAAGATAAATGATTAGATATTTTAGGTGACTCAAAGATTTTGTCGTAACCTTTTGTAATGTTATATTTGCGCAAAAATAATAAAAATTAATATTTACTAACATCTTAATATGGACACATTATAATAATGCCTATTGTAATATAAATAAGATCCGTAATCTTACAGTAAAGCAACCAAATTAAACAAAATTTATAACACCATACTGTTTTTTATTGTATGTGTAAACAAATAACAACAAAAATGCTTGTAACCTAAATCTTAAAATTATTTTTGTGTTATATAAGTTCATATAACCAATAAAATCGAATCCACCCGTTTATTCATTGTGAATGTTCCCGAATATATTCCCATTTTAGAAATACATCCAGGTGGAATCCCAAATCCTAGGTCACCTAAAGGTCAAGTGGTTAAATCGATATCGATATTTTGTTTTTGTGCTATCCCATCACCAACTTTGCTGCAGGGTGGCCAGCGTATATCAATAAAAAAGTTCTCAAATTTTCAGAATAAGGTAATGATCGCTAAGGTAAAGTATATGTTATATTATTGAAGTAGACCGATTCTAGGCAAATATTTATAGTATTGATACTTTTAAAAGTAAGTATTAAGTAAAAAAAAATGCGCAAAACTGAAACAAGAATAATAATTTGTTAACTGTAATATATTTTTAATTCAATAAGCATCTATTGTAATTAATATTATTAACAATATCAAACGTGAAATACCAGTGTGATTTCAAAGTTGTGTACTTCAGTATAAAAAAATACGCTTAATAAGATTTTTTACCTTTTACTGGTATCACTTTTTGATTGACAAATTTTATAAGGTTTTTGCCATTTTAAGGCATTATTTGCTAATATTGAGACTTAATAATACTTATAGATGAAAATTTACGTTGTCCTTTAGCACATAAAATGTTTCTGATCTTTTTTAACACGAGCACACGGCGTAATTTGGCATTTTTAGCTGCTGTCCTTCCACGCTCACCGTGATTTGCCAATGATGGCGGAACGCGCTGCAAATAGTTTTATATAACCTCTGTGACCGATGGTCATAGACTTGTGGCAGAGGGGAATGCCTGTCAATGGCGTCTCCTGTTGGTTGAATGCTCTAAGTACTGTTCAGCCTATTTTTCACTTAAGGTTAAGTGAAAAAAAAACAAGGCTGAACATCCACTATTGCCTTTGCCTCCACCAAAGTTAGCAAAGGAATCTGTAAAAAAAACAAGGCTGAACATCCACTATTGCCTTTGCCTCCACCAAAGTTAGCAAAGGAATCTGTCATACGGTGCCCTAGAGGTTGCAAAGCGCGCGCCGACTCTGGTGACGCAAGCGCGGTGCTGGCGGATGCTGGGGCGGCACAGAGACAGGAGTAGAGTCGCTTAGCAATATGGTGCGATTGAATTGGTAAAGAGTAACTTCTAAGCTAGATAAAGTTAATCAAAGGTATTGTGTGAAGTAAAGAACTATGGAAGTTTAATTGAAATCGAAAAAAATCCTAATATTATTATACGCAATATCACCTTTTTCACGATAAAGTATTGTTTTAGATTTTTTATAAGGGTCCTGTAATGTTTAGTAAACGTTATATAAATAATATCAGCGGTCGATCACGATTTCATTATGTTCCTATACTACTGCTGACAGGTTTTCGCAAAAATGTATGACTAAACAAATCATGACTTGCAAGGTGGATTGACCACTTTATTCGTGAAACTTATTTACCATACAGGTGAAAATTTACAAATGCCATAATATTGTTGGAGGCACAAAAACTTTTAAATTTCATTTGTCTTTTTATTATAATTAATTAATTAACTCAAAAGAATTTGGTTTCTTATCGTTGTAGTGTTATTTTATTCAAAGATTGGCTCTAGTCAATTGATTTCGGTAGAAAATTAGCAGCTTAGCTATTCAATTAAATGGCTGACTCAATCAGATGGTAACCATATAAATACCGTAGATTTGAAAAATGCACTTATCAGTAACCAGGTAAAAGATAAAACATAACACGGGCGTCTCCACGCCTCCCTTGTCCGGCTACACAACATCCCCCGTTGATTGGGGTGTGATCCGCTAGGCAAGGACACTTGCGCTATTAAATTAACAATAAAACACCATCCTGCAAAACAAATATACCAATATCGACAGATAATCAGTGAAAATATACCCACGACACATGTACGTAAAGAAAAAAGAAAAATTCAGTGATAGTAAACTCATTTTGGACGTTAGAACGAGATGTTGAAGGTGAGTAACGATTTTTCGTAATCTTATTTTTAAACCGCATAAAACCTATTTTTGAATGCACCTCATTAATTATTCAGTCTTACGATGTAGTCTATGCCTAATAAAAAAAAACATACCTAACTTATTATTTTTATTTTTGAGTAATCTGTTTTTAGTGCAAAGAAGTTTGATAGACAAGTGTAGTTTACGTAAAATAGCAATTTCTGCGTATTTCGTAATTAAATTATGATATTTTCATGTATGTAAAGGACAATTTCAATCCAGGAGCAATAGATTGTAAAAATCGAACAAAGTTTGACCTAATTTTGTGCAAGATGACATTTACCTAGTAGAATATAGGGTGATCTAGGTCATAGAAGATAGGTAACACGGGTCACGAAATTTAGCTAAGCAAACAGGGTGAGACGTAACAATATGCGTTTTAAAAAAAAATAGAAATTAATTTGGTTTCTATCAACAAAGAGTAATAACATAATACGAATGAAACTGTGCTCGGTTTTGTAATCAAAAATACCTAACCAAGGCCAAGTGCGAGCTGCGGTCGTGTACCAGAGGTTCCGTGCAGCCGATTTTTTTTTCATTAATTTCGCAAATCGAGATTGTTGGCGCGAGCCGGAAAGAAAGAAAGATCGACACTTTATTTAATTAGCAATCAGCAATAATTTTGTCTCGCAAATTTTAATTTAATTTAATTTCATATAATTCATTCACATTTCATTTTTTGCCATTTTATTTTATTTTTTTATACATTTATATGTTAATGACATTTTTCATTTTAATATTCATGTATTTTATTTTTATTATCTGTGTAAAGTTTGTAAAGTTATGGGCCAAGATGCCTGAAATAAATGCTACTTTTTTTTTTTTTTTTTTTTTTTTTAATAATCGCGCTGTCATCACCCGATTGATGCTCATTGTCAAAATCTATTGGCAGCACTGTCAGAAGATTGCTTTTTTTTATTTTTTGCTGTCAATTTGCGATTTTAAAGTCAGAATTGCCCAATTTTCGCTATCGCTTTTTGCTTTGAACCATTTTAAAACAAATTGAAATATTAATAGCAAGTCGTGGTAGGCTTTAACGACATCTGCAGCATCTTTCTCATATTTACATACTAACTTGTTATTACTAACTTGATAAATGTATGGTGTAAGTAATTAAGATTTTTTATGCCGTTTCTCCTATTAGATAAATCGTGAAAAAAAAGTAAATAATTACGTCATTTTACGGAGTGTCCTATTTTTTTTCACTCTGTATTAGGTAAATCTTTATGGGTGTTTTTTTTTGTGGTGCGGAACCCTAAAAAATACAAAAAGATAGATCTATAGATATTTCGTCTATCTCTCTTATCACAGTTTATAAAATGTGGGTTGTATGTATAAAATATTTGTGGTCGGGGTTTTGGGGTCTGAATTACTATGACAGGGGTTCTCCCTTGGGGGTTGATGTCACTTGCCTACCTACCTTCAGAGTACTAACTAATAATAAATGATGTCGGAATGCAATCTATAGGTAATATAAGTAATGCAAAAGTAACTTTGTTCGTGTGTTACGCTTTTAGGGCAGAACCAATTTTGATAAAATCTTCCGAGAAAGCTTGAACTCAAGGTAGTAAATAAATAATAATAATAAATTGTTTCCACAATCACACCAATTATCCAGCCCCAAACTAAGCAAAGCTTGTGCTATGGCGACTAGATAACGGATAAACATACTTAAATACGTTTATAAACATCCATGACTTAGGTGCAAATGCTCGTGCTCATCACACTAACATTTGCCCCTCGCGGGATTCGAACCCGCAACCGTCAGGCATTGTAGTCCGGAGCGCGAACCACTACACCAGACGGTAGTCATAAATAAACGTACTTTTTTCTATAAAACATACTTAAATACTTTTTTAAAACGTCCAGGCCGTAGACAAATGCTCGTGGTCATCACTCAAAAAATTGCCCCTTGCGGGATTCGAACTTACTTATTTGAACATGTAATTACCAGGCTTTGTAGTCCGGAGCGCGAACTACTTCTCCATACGGTCGACAAAATAATAAAAGACTGCTCCTTTTTTAGGGTTCCGTACCCAAAGGATTAAACGGGACCCTATTACTAAGGCTTCGCTACAAATACTAAAATGTAGAATAAAATAAATATTTATGGGGGCTCCCCAAACAACAAACGTGTTTTTTTGCAGTTTTTATAGATAATAATAGGGTAGTTTAGCTAGTTCCCCGGCCACCGTTAGCTATCGGCCATCCGAGAGTTTTTGCTAAAGAATAAGAAAACAAAACGCGCCTAAATAAAGAAATCACTGCTACTGCATAGATTCTAATGACACTTATGCGTAATTAAATTAGTAGCATTATAACATTTCATTTGATGGATTAGTTCACCCACTCATTTCAAGCAGTGTGAATATGTGACAAAATTTGTAAAAAAAATAGTGCGCGTAGTTTTTTTACAAAGTATGTAACGAAGTTGAGTTTTGGTTTGTAAACAATAAAATTGTTATGATGTGATAATCAATTGACCAAAGTGGCGTATTATCATGGAAATTCAGTGAATTATTAGTGAATTTAGAAATTATTAGCTGGCTGGTCAACTAGATACCATTTTGCTAAACTATTTAATTATCGGCCGCCTGGCCGATGTCTGACACCAATCCTATTATATTAAATTGTTTACTTTAAATCTAAATAATATTTTTTTTGCCAATACTGTAATGAAGTTAAATACCTTAGATGTGAAGGTCTATAGAATTAGATTTCGGATATTTAATAACTGAATTACCATTTATATCCTTTAATTTCTTTTGTATTATTTAGGCCGATACAGGAATTATGTACACCTAGTTTTCGGCCTTGATATTACGAAACGGCCGAAAAATAATAATGTGAAGGCTATTTTTCGGCCAGTTCTTGGTTCTTGGTGGCTGGTAATTGAATTTATTAAATTGGTTTATCGGCCATAATTTTTTGAGCGGCCGATATATAGTTATAATGTTTTCAATTTTCGGCCCAGGTTTATTAATAATAAAATAATGAAGATAAAAAAAATAAATGAAAGATGGAAAGAGAACAAAAAAAACAGGAAAAAACCTCAAAAAAACAAAAAAAAAGCAGACGAGAAACATATAAAACAAACTAAAAAACATACTTAGACTGATAAGCAAGAAAACCTTATTTGTAGTGATATTGAAGATATATACATAGAAACAAGTATATTAAGAAAACAGTGAATAAAAAAATTCAAGACAAAGGACATATTCAGAAAAAAATTAACATTGAAAAAGACTGCATAAAATCTGACAAGGTTAATTTTATATTCATTAATTGATAAAAGAAATAAATAAGGTTGTGATTAATAGAGTAACTAAAGCTTATTTTAAATTTAAGAAAATCAACGAAATTACTGTACTGAAGACAACCAAAGATTCAAAAATAGAAGAAGAAGAAGGAGGGTCAAACTCTGAAAAGAATAAGACATATGACAAAGCAGACCAATTGGAAACTGAAAAAGATAATTTAACTGAAAACACTTATTCGGAACCGGTACATTATTTTTTTAATAATCAATATTTTAACACGAATAAATCTAATGATCTATGACATTAAAACAAACATGTTTTAATGCCATAGTTCATTAGATTCTTTTTCCAGAATAATTCATCAGAAAAAACTGTCAGAAGAGTAATAAATATGGAACATGATGTCAGTGACAAGGAATACTCAATTTTTGATTAAAAATATTTCATCATATCATATCAGCCTGTTGCAGTCCACTGCTGGACATAGGCCTCCCCAAGGATCGCCACATCGCACGATCTCCCGCTCTTTGTATCCAGTCGCTGCCAGCTGCCTTCTTCAGGTCATCGGCCCATCTAGCCGGGGGGCGTCCTACACTACATTTGCCTAAGCGTGGTCTCCATTCGAGAACCTTCCTGCTCCACCTCTCGTCGGTTCTGCGACAGACATGGCCAGCCCACTGCCACTTCAGCCAACTTGACTGTCATGTTCCACGTTTCGGCTCCGTAGGACGCATTGGTTAAACACCCGGCTTTTTAGGCACTGCGGCAGTGTCGACGTGAAGATATGACGCAATTTCCCAAACCCTGCCCAGCCAAGCTGCACTCTTCTGGCGATTTCCCGCTCGAAGTGGTCTCTACCGAGCTGTAGTACTTGTCCAAGGTAGACGTACTCTTGGACAACCTCGAGCTTAGTGCCCTCGACGGAAATTGGTTCCGGGATGACATGTTCGTTGAACATTACCTTTGTCTTGTCCAAATTCATCCCAATCCCCACACGTCTCGAGGCAGCATTAAGACTGTGCAGCATTTTTTGCAAATCCTGCAGCGATTCTGCCATAATAACTATGTCATCGGCAAAGCGAAGATGCGTAAGATATTCGCCATTTACATTGATGCCCAGTCCGTTCCAATCCAGCGTCTTGGACACATCCTCCAGTGCGTTGGTGAACAGTTTTGGAGATATAACATCTCCCTGTCTAACACCTCGGAGCAGCTGGATAGGTTTTGTTCGGTGGTTTTGTACCTACTTGGACGGACATTGATGCCATACTGTACAGGCTTTTTAGCACCTTCACGTACCGCCAATCGACTTGGCATCGCTGCAAGGATTCCAGAACAGCCCAGGTCCGACCGACCGAGTCGAAGGCTTTCTCATAGTCCACAAAGGCCAGGCACAGGGGCTGGTTATACTCTTCGGACTTCTGTATAACCTGCCGCACCGTGTGAATGTGGTCTATGGTACTGTAACCTTTGCGAAACCCAGCCTGTTCCGGTAGCTGGAAAGCATCAAATCTTGAGGAAAGACGGTTTGTGATGACCCTCGAGAACAGCTTGTAAACGTGACTCAGGAGCGTGATTGGTCTATAGTTTTTCAGGAGACTTTTGTCTTCTTTCTTGAAAAACAATGCCACCACGCCCCCACTCCACGCTTCCGGAGTTGTCCCATTGGCTATGACGGAGTTTAAGAGCCTCTTAAGTTCGCCAAGCACAGGTTGGCCTGCAGCTTTTAAGAGCTCAGATGTGATACCGTCTTCGCCGGGAGTTTTCCCATTACTAAGCTGTCCGAGGGCCGCCTCAATCTCATCCTCCTCCACGTCTGGGAGATCTTCAGTGAAGTGGCGGGTAAGCTTGGCTCTTGGATCATTCGCGTCGGGCTGCGGCTGTAGGGAATGCAATGCGTGCAATCGGCCGTAAAAGCCTTCGATTTCGGCCAGAATCTCCGGAACCGATGAGACGATTCTGCCATCCGAGGTTTTCAGCTTTGTCAGGTGACTTTTTCCCAGTCTTTTAGTGAAGACCTAAAAGAGAAGACCTAAAAATATTTACTAAAGTTAATTTAGTTTGTTACTTTGAACAATATACCAAATGATAATTAAGAAGAAAAAGTTATTATAGTAAATTAAGAAGAAGAAGAAAAAGTTCCTATTTTTGTATTTTTTCTTTAAGTAAATATGATTAAACACGTACAATTCTATTTATTTAAAAAAGAACCCTATGGTCCTTGTAATAACAGTTCTTATAATAATTACAAACCCTGGCCGAAAACTAATATAAAATCGACCGATAGCTAAAATAAATGGCCGATAACGGGCTAAATCGATATATATTCACAATTATTTTTTTAATAAATTATTAATAAAAGTTACATAAATATAGCCTAAATATTTAAAAATAAATTAGATTCTCGGTCCAAAGATATTTTATATGGTCATTTTTTGTATTCTGTCATGGAAAGAAACTACTCTCAATTCAAAACTTTGCTTAAATGGCCGATAGCCGGCTAAACTACCCTACGTAACCCTTCGTGTGCGAGTCCGACTCGCACTTAGCCAGTTTTCAAATTTACCCCAGTAAAGCATAAAAGAAATATTCACGCATAAACTAAAAACCGGCCAAGTGCGAGTCGGACTCGCCCACAAATGGTTCCGTACCATTATCTATAAAACGGCAAAAAACATGTCTGTTGTATAGGAGCCCCTTAAATATTTATTTTATTCTGTTTTTTAGTATTTTTTGTTATAGCAGTAACAATACAATACAATAATACAATAAGCCTTTATTACCAGTAAAACATTAATAAGTTTGATACAGTATCTGGCAACTTTACTGTATACTGATACATCATCCTGTAAAAATTTCAACTGTCTAACTATCACGGTTCATGAGATACCTTACAGACAGACGGACAGACAGACAGACGGGCAGCGGAGTCTTAATAATAGGGTCTTCGTTTTACCCTTGGAATCAGGAAGCCTAGCACGAAAGTGTATCTTTCGATCGATCGTATAAACCTAACAAATTCAAATGGCAGGTCTCATGTGTCAATCCTTTGATAAAATATGACCAACTTAATCTAGCCGTGTAAAAAACCCGACCGTTTTCAATTGTTCATAAATTGTCAAACCTTTGATACGGGTGAATGGATGTTTTAATTTGATCGGATAATACGACCGAACGAACGATGTGCTTTCGACATTAGGCCTCCAGAATCAGAATTTTATACTGAATGACTTTTTTACCGTCAGGAAAAAATAACTGTGTATTCTGTACCTAAGACTATGTGATATTATGTGAGTGTGTTTATAAAATACAACTGATTTTATAAATTTTTGAATGTCCAAAAAAATGTTTAAACATAGAATACTTCAGTGAATATGCGTTTGTTTTGGTCGGTTTCATATTTTTATTATTATTTTACCAATATTCTTTGTTTAATGTTCAGTTAGTCAAAATTAACATAGAATTAGATGGTTATGAGGATAAATAGTTGATAAAAATAAAACTAAACATTAAACTTTTTTTTTAAATTATCATGTTATCATCACCTATATCATTTACCTATTTCACACGTTTATTTTCTTGACGGTAAAAAAAGTCATCCAGTATGCAAAAAAAGTGGTTACCGTGGTTCTTATAAATAGGAACAATATCATGTAGTTCAGTTCAGCACCTTTAAGTTTTCCATATCGAAGCATGCGAAATTCATAAAATCACTAGTCATTAAAATTCGGACACGGAACCCTCAAAAACACATTTGGCTATTGTTCAAAACTACAAACTGTATAGTTCCATCTTCTGGGTCATCATCAGACCCTCAGCCACTTAATTATCAATTGTATTATAAGATCTGATTGCAAAGTTAACGGTTAGTTAATTAAATCACTTAAAACTTTTCAAGTGAAGATAATAAAAGCTTCAAAATGCTGAATTAAGGCTATTGTATTCAACTTATTCTTTCTACCCACCGGCAAAGAATATTTAGAGTCTGTTTCACAATATTCGGATAAGTTCTGCATTATTTCTGAATAAGCTATATTTCACTTAACTGAAGGATTAACACGATTTTTAGGGTTCCATACCCAAAAGGGTAAAACGGGACCGCTATTACTAAGGATCCGCTGTCCGTCTGTCACCAGGCTGTATCTCATGAACCGTGAAAATGAAATTGAAATTTTCACAGATGTCTGTTGCTGCTATAACAACAAAATCTAAAAACAGAATACAATAAATATTTATGGGGGCTCCCATACAACAAACGTGATTTTTTTACCATTTTTATAGATATGGTACGGCAACCTTCGTGCGCGAGTCCGACTCGCACTTGGCAGGTTTTTGAGTTACACGACCGTCAAATAGCGCCATGGCAAATTAATTCAAGCACTTTTATCCTCTACATATTTTAATCTTTTACATAACTGTATTAATTATTGTGAAACAGGACCTTATAGTACTTATAGGGATATTTGCTATCGGTAACTTAATTATTGTACCAACTTATTCCTGATTACGATATTACCATATTTGTTTTTTAGGGTTCCGTACCCAAAAGGGTAAAACGGGACCCTATAACTAAGGCTCCACTGTCCGTCTGTCTGTCTGTCTGTCTGTCCGTCTGTCACCACCAGGCTGTAAGTATCTCATGAACCGTGATAGTTAGAGAATTGAAATTTTTACAGATGATGTATTTCTGTTGCCGCTATAACAACAAATACTAAAAAACAGAATACAATAAATATTTAATGGGGCTCCCATACAACAAACGTAATTTTTTAGCCGTTTAATAGAAAATGTTACGGAACCCTTCGTGCGCGAGTCCGACTCGCACTTGGCCTACATGATGAAAGATTAAATTCATAACAAGTGCATAAACTTCAAAAGTTAGACGATCTTCTACCCTATTTTTTCCGCCAGAAAACCCTAAATTCCTATATTGTTTCAGTTTAGTTCCCGCTCCCCTCACCCCCTTCGCATCAATGGGGTGTGACTTGCGATGGACCCCGTGGTGACTCCTTGTCTTCTTAAGTTCTGTTTGAGTCAGGTAAGCGGACATAACCACAAACTTACTATTACCATAGAGAAAGAATTCAACAAAATTCTATGCGAAAACTGACAACATGACAAACTTATTGGTATTAAAAAATGGATACCTCATTATTTTAATTACGCAGGCATAGGAACCCCAATAACACCGTCTGTAACCCAAAATCTGACCACAAACACAAGCACATAGTACATACAACGAGCACCGCCCCTCCCTCCCTCCCTCAAATTACATGCGAAACAGAATGCAAAAGGAAGGTACCCAACACCGACATAAAAATCTCGACGCACGTTTCGCAACTTCACGTAGCATCCCGGAGAGGTGTTGTCGCCTCGGCTGCGCACGTATTTAAACCTCTTTGGGCTGCGCTTCGACGACTAAACTGTATTTTTTTTCGGACGTGCCAATCGCTATTACAGACCCTATTACGCTGAGGGCCTAATGAAAGACCTCCGTCTGCTACAACTGGGCAATTTTGGCGGGCGCTCAGCCTAGGTCCACCCTACAGCGGTCTCCGCGACCGAGACGACCGAACCACGACCTGGTAAAGGTTGCAGGAAGTTGCTGGATGCAGGTCACTTTTAACCAGCCGATCTGGAAGCCACTTGGGGAGGCCAAGTTTCAGCAGTGGACGTCCTGTGGCTGAAATGATGATGATGACTCAAGAGCGCGAGCCTTTACACCAGACTTTTTTAGTATTCTTTAGTCTTAGTTTAAACTTAGTCCTTTTTAGGACTATTTGCCAATTTATTAAAAAAATAAATTTAACACCCAGCTTTTTTTCCCAGTGAGCTTGCGCGACGTGCGAGCGAGAGGATACGATGCATCCGACGTCCAGGTGACGCTGCCGCCTCCACCCGCGGAACATGTCATGGGACTCTATCGAGTCGCGCGACTTCCTCGGGTAAGGTCACCTTCAAACTATTATATTCATTTCAAGCTAGCTTGAGTTCTGTGACAGTTCACTGTTGACATTTGGATGAATCCATAAATAATTACGTCACTTTATGTTATAGGATGGGGGTTGACTAAGCCTGACTTTATGTGAGAAGGGCTGAGAAGGGGGGAAGGGGTAACTGAAATTAAAATAGTGCAAGTTTTACATAACAATAAAACTTGTATTATTAAGCAGAGACGATGCACAGCATCTGTGAGAGAGCGTCATGCTTCCCCTTCCATTTCCGGTCAATTGCAGTCCTTTCCGGTCCGTTTTAGCCAATCAGCGTTGAGTAAAATGTCACGTGGTAAAAACCATAAAACCAATAAAACCAATTTATTTTTGCAAATAGGCTTAAAGTAAGCACTTTTACACGTCCCATTGTTATTTTTTTCCCTACCACTGCTTCGGGACAAGTTTGGGCTAGCGCCGAGAAGAAGCAGCGCAAGAAACTCGGTCACTATTGTCAGCCTCTTTTAAAAAGTTTTAAATATACATAACAAAATATTAAATTACAAGATAAATGCACCTGTGCGAGCAAGGCAGTATTTATATCCAAACATTTTTATCATTTAAATAATCTATAACAGTATAATACCCTTTTTTCATGAGAATCTTTTTTACATGAGCTTTAAATTTAAACATGGGCAGTTCAGCAATAGATGCTGGTAATTTATTAAAAAAGCGGATACATTTACCCATGAACGAATTACCCACTTTATGGAGTCTGAAATCTGGAACGGCAAGC
This sequence comes from Anania fuscalis, assembly GCA_950371115.1. NCBI lineage: Eukaryota > Metazoa > Arthropoda > Insecta > Lepidoptera > Crambidae > Anania > Anania fuscalis. Next base: position 2,944,783 of record OX493355.1, read on the forward strand.
TTATCCTTATTCCGGGTGTTAAAATTATGAATGTCACTTTTCTTAGGGAACTGATCCATATGTTTGCGAACGTAAATGATATTTTCGTAAATAAATTGCGAAGCTACTGTCAGTATATTAATTTCTTTAAACAGTTGTTTTAACGAGTCACGAGGTCCAAGGTTATAAATTGCTCGTATAGCTCTCTTTTGTAATATAAATATAGATTCGATATCTGCTGCTGAGCCCCATAATAGAATTCCATATGACATAATGCTGTGAAAATAGCTAAAATATACCAATCTTGCCTTTCCAACATCAGTCAATTGTCTTATTTTTTTCACGGCGTAAGCAGCAGAGCTAAGTCTTCCTGATAGAGTCTCAATATGAGCACCCCATTGCAAACGGGAATCCAAAGTTATTCCCAAAAAGGTAGTGGAACTAGACGTATCAAGTCGTTCACCTTTTATAATTAAATGTGTTGGGACCAGTTTTACGTTTGGCATTGTGAATTTAATACACTTTGTTTTATTTGCATTGAGCAAAAGATTATTAGTAGTGAACCAATGCAATACTTGAGAGAGAGCATTATTTACATCGTCAAACGAATCTTTACCTCTTTTGATTTTAAAAATCAATGAAGTATCATCTGCAAACAACACTGTCTCACAGAGGTCTTTCGTAAAATATGGAAGGTCATTTATATAAATTAAAAAAAGCAGGGGTCCTAATATCGATCCCTGCGGCACGCCCATAGTTAGAGGGGAGCCAGAAGACTCAGTACCATTAATACAAACTTTTTGTGTTCTGCCTGTGAGATAAGAGTTTACCAAATCTAGGGCGTCATTTGAAACACCATAATGTCTAAGTTTTTTTAGCAAAGTTTGATGGTCCACACAGTCAAACGCCTTGGAAAGATCACAAAAAACTCCCAAAGCATCCCGCCTACTCTCCCACGCATCAAACACGTGTTTTAAAAGTGCAACTCCAGCATCAGTAGTGCTTCTACCCTTTGTAAAGCCATATTTTTTGTTATGTAAAAGTTTATTCAGGACAAAGTGAGATAAAAGTTGATTAAAAATTACCTTTTCAAATACTTTACTGAGTACTGGTAAGATTGAAATCGGTCGAAAATTGGAGGGGTCATTTTTCTCGCCAGACTTAAATAAAGGAATAATTTTACTAAATTTCATCAATGTAGGAAACTGTTTGTCATCAATACATTTGTTAAAAATTATTGCAAGATAAGGGGCTATTGTGTATAGAATTGTATTGATAATATTGACTGAGATTCCCCATAAGTCCTCAGTTTTTTTCATGTTTAATTCCCTAAAAGTTTTTATTACTACATCGGGGTTAATATATCTAAAATGAAATGGAGTAGTACACTCATCAACACCCGCCCTGAGAAGGGATTCAGCTAGTTCGGCAGAGGAAGCCAGTTCCCTAGTTGTAGAGGGAGCTATGTTTGAAAAGAATCCCTCAAAAGCATTGGCAACCTCTGCATTTGAATTGATTAGTTTATCCCCAATTTTAAGAGAGTAAGCGCGATCATTTGGTTTATGCCTACCGGTTTCTTTATTTATAATGTTCCATGTAGCCTTTGCTTTATTATCAGAACTCCGAATAATATTACGCAAATGATTTGATTTTGCAGAGGCACATACTTTTTTAAATATTTTAGAGTAACGTCTTACTTGGTCAATAATCTGTGGGTTCTGAGAGCTTGCTTTAAGACTATACAAATCATATAATGTTTTTCTACTTTTATAAATACCGGGTGTTGCCCATTCGTTAAACTTACATCTCAGTTTATTTGCTTTTATATTTTTTTGTGTAAAGATTTGATCAAATTCGTTTTTAATCAATCCAAAAAGATTCTCATATAACAAATCGACACTATCGCTATCACTTGATTTTAATGAATTTATGCCATCACAATTTTTTTCCTTAAATCGGTCTATTCTATTTACCGTTATTGGCCTACAAACAGCATCTACAATTCCTCGGACATAATGGTGCTCAAACGACGCCTTTTGTCCGCTGTGGTCAGATCTCAAATAATTTATAATTGATTTATCTATTACAGTGCTATTGCAAAAAATATTATCTAAACAAGTAGCTGTTGTGGGAGTCACTCTCGTAGGTTCATTGAATAAGTTTATTAAATTAAATGATTTAAAAAGATTAATGAAACGATAACGATTTGCATTCTGTGAATTTACTAATATATCAATGTTAAAATCGCCACATACAACTACTTTCTTATTAGAAATACAGACTTTTTTTAGGACCTCTTCCATAGCGGTTTCAAAAAGCTGGTAATTAGCAGATGGGGGGCTGTAAACGCTTATTATAATATACTGCTCTAGCTCAGCACATGCTAGTTCGATAGTTTGTTCAATCGAAAGTGACACTATATCTTTTCGTTCCTTATATTTTAACTGACTATTTAACAATATAAGTGACCCCCCTCTAGTAGCAGACTTCCTTGTGAACGAACTACCAATTTTATAATTTTCAATGTTAATCATCAACTCATATTGGTTGAACCAATGCTCTGTTAAACACATAACATGTACATTTAAATCTTGTAAGAATAAGGATAATTCTAACTCTTTGCCAGCCAAGCCTTGCATATTCTGATGAACAATATTAAAGGTAGATTTGGCTTTTGTCTGCTCTCTTAGTTTAAATTAGAAGAGATTGTCAAGGAAATAATATTTAAATTAGTACTAGTACTAATATGTTGGTCATAGTCTATTTTTTGTTTTAACCAATTATTGTTAATATTATATGCTAACAAGTTAGCAATTTGTTTTTTTAAGTTATATGGCAGGTGTAAAGAGCCGCCCGTTAATACAAATTTATTGTTAGTAAATTTGTTTGTGTCAGAAAACACAAACTTGTCACTATGACGTTCTGTCAAATTAAAAAATAAACTATTCAATAGATGAATTTTTTCATTTTCTTCAGTTGTTTGGTACCTACAGTATGGTAGGGCACACAAAACAACTTTTTTTACATTAAGGTTCGTTAAGATAGAAAAGTTTTGAATAATATTTTTTTTTTGTTGTGTTCTTACTATTCCCTATTAAAATTACAATAACTGTTTCATTAGTAAATTTACTGTGTTGAATGCGTTTTATAATTTGGTCCCATGACGCATCTGGCATACAAATATTAGTTAAATTATGATTAATAGACTTATGTAACAATGGGCCGTAACCAACTCCTAACCTATCTGAGAAAACAATAACATTACTTTCAGGCTTACATGGGGATACTCGAGTGTGAGATGCAGACATTGAAGACCGCTGGCTGGCATCCATCTGTTGACTTTTGTCTAGTTGTGTGATTTTAATATTTGGTAGTGATTTAAAATCTAAATTAGAATTTCCCAATTCTAAAAGTTTGTTAGTAGCCAGGATATGCTCGTTAATTTGTTCCTGGGCAGAGTTATATTTTGTTGTCATAGATTGCAATAATTCATGCAACTTTGAGATGTCAGCCTGAAGCCTTCCAATGTCCACATCATATTTACATCTACTTTCAATTAATTTATTATTATAGATTTCTAGGCTGTCTACTAACTCTGAGCGTTGTTTTCTTAACAATATGTTATTGTAAAAGCATTTTTGTTTTCTAATTAATTTGTTAGTTTTATTAATGAATTTACTAATTTTTATATATTTTTTAACCTTATTATTGCTTGATAGCCTAATGTTTTTGTTTTGTGATTGACTAGTAGAAGCTACTGCGTGGCCCCCAGGGCTACCAATCAACTCCTCATACAGGTTCAATGTGTTTGAGTATTCCTGTACTTTTTTATCTTCCTCTAAGTGACGTATTGTCCTATTGGCATCCCGCAGATCATTTTCTAATTCATTGCTTCGCAATAAAGTTTGCTCAAAGATGGTGTTGCACTGGTCGAAGGTGCTGATGGTGTTGAGCAGCTCGTCACGGTGTACAGTGACCTCCTGGATTTGGCCATGCAGTTCAGCTAATTCTTTTTTTAGTTGAGAGTTCTTGGCTATTACAATCCTAATTTCTTCTTCACTTTCATCTCTTTCCCTAAGTAGTTGGTTACAGCTTTCTTTACTATCTTTCAGTTCTTCGAGTGCAATTTTGAGTTTTAGCTCTGTATTCTGAGCAGTCATTTTTCGGGTCATGATTCCAGTCCGGGTAGTCATTTTGTTTGTTTAATTTAATGGCCTCACCTGGAAATGTTCAGAGAAAAGTGTACAACAGATGCTTTGGTACAAAATTGGATTTTGGTTATGATGAGCGGGGAAACTGATAGTATAGGTAGACTCAGATGTTTAATTTTTTTTATGGTGGATGATTGTTTTGAGTTTTAAATTTTTAAATAGTTTAAATAAATTCTTACGAGGTTGGCACATCGCTTGCCTTGCCTTCATAATCGCTATATTCACGATCACTCATCGTGAAACGTTGAAAGAACCGCTATTTAAACTGCCGATATCACTTTATACTTTACGATATTCACTATTTGAATAATACTGTAACATTCGCAATTGATGTTGTTTCTTTGGAGAAAAACGACGCTATGATTCAAATCGGTGCAAACCGACCGCAAGCGGCCAACGGAGACCACGTGACATTTTACTCAACGCTGATTGGCTAAAACGGACCGGAAAGGACTGCAATTGACCGGAAATGGAAGGGGAAGTATGACGCTCTCTCACAGATGCTGTGCATCGTCACATGCCGAATAATAGATTAAACTCGCTCTATTAACTTACTCAATACCCAAAAAAGTCGATCGGATTTTGTATAAGGGCGCCTCAACAGTCAAGTGTCTCAACTCCCAAGTGTGCTGTCAGTGCTGTCACAGACCTCTCCTTACCTTGAAAGTACTATGTTGTACCTTTTTAATGTATTTGTTCTAGAGTTTTAAGAGTCTTTTTGTGAGAGAAAAAAATTGAAATTGGTGATGATGTCTATAGTAAACATTTGTTTCTCAGCGGGGCGCCGGCGCATCAGCTGTCGGCCACGCGACTGCTCAGCTCCCCTGACCCTTCGCGACACCATCTCGATGAGCAGCCAGGTAAGCACCTTGTCAACTATCTTCGAAAACGGAGGAGGTTTTCAATTTAGTCAAAATTTTTTAAGCGTCCTCTAAAGGCCAGTTTTAATCTCATCTCTGTTAAGATCAAAAACGGTAATATCGTGTACTCAAAAGATCAATTATCCTTTCCTACTGATAAGTATCATAAAATAATGTAAAAGTTTGTGAGGATGGATGGATGGTTGTTTATTACTCTTTCACGCAAAAACTAAGTATTTTGATAAAACTTTACAATAATAATAGCTTATATGAACATCAGTCAAAATAAATAATAGGCTACAATGTATATAAAAAATTGTATTTAAGAATAAACTAAGATCAACGCGAACGAAGTCGCGGGTCTCAGCTAGTAGTTTACAATGAGACCGAAAATGAAACAAACTAAAAGACAAATCATCGAAATTGCTTAAAACATGATTAAAACGAGCACTAAACATTAGTATAAGTACATGCTTCAAAAATTCAGACGAATTCAGAACCACCTTCTTTGTTGAAGACTTGGAACAATGACTTCGTATCGGTTCGTATTCGAAGCTTTATGTCTACGAAAGCAATATATTTATTCCAGAAGTATATCCGTTCGCGGAGGAGTACGGAGGGGGGTCCCGGAACGGGGCGCTGCGGTGGGGGGCGCGCTTCGGGCCCGCACACCGGCCCCCCCAGGGGGGGCTGCTGGACTGCTTCCGCGCCTGCCGCTCACGCCTCGACCAGTACTTGGCTAGGAGGAAGGTATGTAACCTTGGGGAAACGGCAAAGTGTTGCTTCAACCGTCGTTGGTAAGGAATCATTATAATGGACCTTGAAATTGACGAGGAAGGTCCTTTTGCCAGCTCTGTCCTGATTATAGGACTGCAAAATGCCACTAAAATGTGGCTGCTGAATTACTTTAACGCCTGCCGCTCCCGGCTGGACCAGTAACTTGGCTAGGAGAAAGGTATGTAACCCTGGGGAAACAACAAAGCTTTGCTTCAACCATTGTGAGATAGGTAATCATCACATCACCATAGACCTTGAAATTGACGTGGAAGGTCCTTTTGCTATCGCTGTCCAGGTTATAGGACTGCTAGACTTTCCACTAAAGGGGAGCTGCTGTATTGCTTTCGCGCCTGCCGCTCTCGGCTCAACCAGTACTTGGCTAGGAGAAAGGTATATGTGATCCTGGGGACACGGCGAAGTTTTGCTTATGATGGACCTTGAAATTGACGGGAAAGTTTCTACTTTCTTCTGCTAACTTTATGTCCTAGTTAGACGACTGCAAAATGTCATATAAATGGTCAAAATACTACTTGTATACTCTTCATGTACTCCATATACGAAAGATGAGCGTCTAACCTTGACTTCATGATTCCCATCGGTGACTTAATACATTAGTAAAGAAACATAGGGCAAAATTTAGGACGGTAGGTACGCGAGTCATAGTTATCGGCTAAGGTAGTCTTGGCCCCTAAAAAGCCGCAGCTGAAGTGGAACTTCAAAGTATACCAGTGGCTACGGCTTGCTGCAAAACCTATGGTCCTACTTCATATTTAAGGCCCCCGACACCGCGTAGGTTTTAGTGGGTAGCCAGAACCCAGAGTCCCACACACTCCACCTGTACCCAAGCGGCTGGAGATCAGTCCAGAACAGGATTTCCTCACAAAAAGGTAGTCTTGTCCACAGCAGAGGGCTATGAGAACCAACCAACATTGTTTTCCTCTTGCTCAAAAAGAACTGTGTTGGTTTGCTGCAATTGCTGTTCTCCCACATTCTGAATATGATTTCCTTATCAGATCGAGCGCGGCGTCCGTCTGTACGGTCAGAACGAACAGCGGTTAGCCGTCAAGATATGGCTGTCAGCGCTCCGCGGCGTGCGCCATCGGACCGACAAGTTCACCTTACTGGGGCACTTGTACCAGGCTTACATGGACTTTGGAAAGTACAGGTAATTAATTGCTTTTCATCAATCATTGTTAGGTTCCTTCGATGGTGTAGGTAGATGTTTAATTTTAGATGTTAAATAAAAAGCGGACTGTATGTAAGTAAATAAAAAACCAGCCAAGTGCGAGTCGGACTCGTGCACGAAGGGTTCTTATCTTGAAAACGGCAAAAAAAACACGTTTGCTGTATGGGAGCCCCCTTAAATATTTATTGTATTCTGTATTTTAGTATTTGTTAATGTAGCGGCAACAGAAAAACATTCATTTTCACGTTCATGAGATACAACCTGGTCACAGACGGACAGACAGACAGACGGACAGCAGAGCCTTAGTAATAGGGTCCTGTTTTACCCTTCGGGCACGAAACCCTAAAAAAGTTAAGTATACTGAATTCAAGACAAATTAAGCAACAATACAGTGACCGCACACTTAAAGATAATGAAGAGAGTGTTCAACCGAGCATCGGTGTTCGCTCGCGAAACTAATGTTGCTCGCTATCATTCGCCGCCGTTCGCCGCTCCTCGTTCACAGTCCCCGGTCATACAATGCCCGTGTGCGTTGACAATCATTTAGACGACTTTTTCGAAATTCTGGGTCTGGGTGTCTTAGGATACTCCTTTGAAATTGCAAATACTTTTGCTGTCACACGTTCCATAAAAAAAGTATATGAGCTGTTGAACCAGTTCCTAGAAGGTCGTTATCTCAACACTTTCTTTTCCTCCGCAGAGAATCGATAGAGTTCGCCACCCGGCAGCTAGGCATATCCGAGGAGCTGGACTCAGCGCCGATGCGCGCGGAGGCCTACCTCAATCTTGCGCGGGCGCAGCAGACGCTGGGCGGACTGGACAGGTGAATACCTTGCACATTGTACTTAGGATAGAGGCCATCCTTAAATTACGTTACAAGAATTTTATGATTTTAGGCCCCTTCTTTTGGCTGATTGACAAAAGAAAAAATAAATATCACTTCATGATCAAAGTAACTGCAGACTAAATAGAATTTCATTTTCTTTACCCAGTCGGCATCCCTATTGCATCCTTAGTACACAAACTATGGCTCTGGCTCACCTAAATACTGCTCTTTGTGTCCATGTTCCCTGCACACAAAGGATGACCTCAAAAGAGCGACACAAAATGCCGTAGAAGTTGCCAAGTTTTAGCCGAAGTCAATTTAGAGTCGCCATTGACAACACAAGAAGAAGGTCTAGAGCTGGACCCAAGTAATCAGTTGACATCAAGTCTGGCTTAAGTGAAGAAGCAAGCAGAAGAAGCTAAGCTGAAGAAACAGGAGCTCTTTGCGCAATTCTAAATCTTTTCTAATTCAACTAGGGCTCTATCGTACGCCCGGCACGCTCTCTACAACGACTGCGGGGGCGGCAACATCGCTGGCTTCGTCCACCTCACCGTGGCGAGCGTGAGCTTGGAGCTGGGCTCCTTCTCGAAGGCCATGGATGGCTTCCAGAAGGCCCTGTCGGTGGCACAGGCGCAGCAGGACAACACTCTTCTGCTGCAGGTAAAATCCTTTATGGTCCACTTGCGCAACTTAGGATTAACCAATTAAATCTGGAAATATGTATTAGCACGGTATTAAAAAAGATTATTTAGCTTAAAGTTTGTATTACAGAGTCAGAATGATGTAAGTAATCCCGTATTAAGGTAATCTGGTGGTGCAGAAGTCCAACCTTTTAAAAGTCTTAAAGGTTAAATTGATTATATTTGACCACTCGATTCAGCTAGTGGTGCAGTAACTAATTACCATTGTACACAATGAGTGAGTACACATTGTACAGAATGAGAGTGAATGAGAATAGTAAGGTTGTTAGCCCATCGAGCTGATCGAGCTGGACTAACTCTTATGCTTTAACGTTTTCCCAGGTGTACGTCGGCTCATAAGAACTCTGACGCCGTCTCCGCGACGCAGAATGACAACCATTTTGTACGGTCCCTCCCCACCCCACCACCTAACTTGTATTTTTATTTAATTACCTTTTTCCTTCATAGAGCTACGAGCAGGCCTGTGCCCTGCAGTGAGACGTATATAGGCATATTACAGTTTTTTTTAACATTTTTCCTAGGTGTACGTCGGCCTGTCCGAACTCTGGCGCCGGCTCCGCGACGCAGAGCGCGCGGTGGCGTGCGCAGCGCGCGCGTGCGACCTGGGCCGCGGGCCGCGCGCGGCCGACCTCAACACGCGCCACCACCGCACCGCGCTGCTGCAGATGGCGGCGGCGCTGCGGGCGCGGGGGGAGCTGGGAGATGCGCATGATTACTGCAATGTAAGGGTCCTACATCATCATTTCAGCCACAGGACGTCCACTGCTGAACAAAGGCCTCCCTCTGTGACTTCCAGATTGGCCGGTTGGAAGCGACCTGCATCAACGGCTTCCTTACATTTATTTATTTCATTTATAGCACATTTGATCAGGTCAACCATTGAAGGGAGCTGGAAAATTCTTATGATTAATGTAATGAAGCATCAATTATTCTTTAATGCATACGTAAGTACAATTGGCAGACTTGAGCATTCTCCCTGCACTAAGCTCGGGTTGCGCACAAATGTTTGCGCGGGTCCAGTGTTATTCAATTGTTATCTTTTTTTCCAAGCATATAGGTTAACTGTCATTCTTGAGGGTAAACTTAAATGAAGCCAATGATAGGAAAAGACACCATGATGATGAAGTCACTTATGTATTTCTGATCTGACTAGGCTTCGCAGCTGAGAACGAGACGCGGGTGAGGAAATTCTTACGACAATTGCAACGCGAGGTTTCTTCTAGTCTAGGGGGAGGGGGGGGGGGGGACTGGTATATGCCCTTAATTGTGAGGGTTCTTTTAATGAGCTTAAATATGGGTAGGCCATCTTTAGGATACCGTCACTGGGTATTCTGAGTAGGCGTTGACTATTGCAGTTCTTCTATAGGTAGCTTAGGTGGGCACTCTACGCGACCTGAGCCACGCTTGGGCCACAGTCTACTCTAGGCACAGTCACAGGCGACGGAGCTGCGGGCGTGAGGGGAGATGGGAGATGCGCATGATTAGGTACTGCGATGTGGAGTCGTTGTTGTTTAAGCTTTGTACCCAAACAAAGGCGCTACATTTTAACCTAAGTTTGTAATCAGAGTGAAGTTCATATTCAAATCATTGGCCGTCCAAATGCAGACCTAAATGTATGTAATGGCTTATAGATGTGAGCTATGGAACGGGATTCATGCGATTCTTGTGAATTCGTATGCGAATTGAATGCTTCAAAGATACGCCTCCTGATAAGGGTGGGTCCGTCTTAAGGACTATTAGAATATGGCTCGGACTATACCCAGCAGGAAACCGGTCCCTTTTAGAACGGATTCTTGCGGATTTTAACGGATTCCGTCTGGCTATAGTTAGTCCGAGCCTAAGAGTTCATGTTTTTGTGTTCCAGGAAGCTCTTAGACTTGCAGCAGTAGCAGGAGATCAGGGGTGCTACGCGAGAGCTGTGCGCATAGCTGGTGATGTGTACCGGAGAAAATGCGACATCGGGAAGGCACTAAGGTATTTTATGATGATGATTATGATGTCCTCCAAGTCAGCTAGTTTAAAATAAAATTAATGTCATCTGATTTTCAGTTACATAAATGGCTGTTATTCTACACGTGCTACTGATATGGCCACGGCACTATGTTACAAATTCTCTCATCTCGAAACAAATTTCAGGCATTACGAAGTAGCAATGGGTGCAGGCCAGGCGTTGGGCGACCGTCTCGCTCAGATGGAAGCTATGGACGGAGCTGCGAGATGTCTGGAGGTGCTCCGGATACAAGGCAGGATCTGCAACTGTCGGCCTTTGGAGTTTAATACCAGGCTGTTGGAAGTCGCCACTTCTGTTGGAGCTAAGGTGAGGAAACGTCAAGATTTTTTTCATCTGAAATTGAGAAAACAGAAATGATTTTTTGCCTTTGAACAGGGTGGAAAAAGATCGACACTGACGACTATCAACAATGGCATGCAAATACAAACATTTATTAATATTATCTCCACCAGTAATGTGTTAACTGTTAAATTCAATCTAAAATTCAATTGAATTCAATTGAAATTTGAAAAATAAACTATTTCAAAATGTCTGGTCCAAAATCTATTAAGGATGGAATATATAAAGCAGAAACGATTCGCAAGGCCAAACTTCTATTTTCCAAACTAGATAATAGACTTGCTTGCCAGAAAACACCAAATAAAATAAAATTACTTTGACGATGGACGTGTCTAACTAACTCACCCGTATTTGACTCTTTTAATTTTTTTGGCAGCAGTGGCGGATTTAAAAATTTGCCGTCAGTAGGCTATTACATTTTTGCCAGCCGCCCCTAGGCCACGGCCTATTGACAAATTCAGGACTGTTTGGCAGATGATGTAAGAATCTGTCTTTTGTTTGCTACATCAACAAAACATAACATCAATGTGATATTACTCCAAAAACACAACGCTTACCAACAGCTGATCATCATTTAAAGGATTCGACGACAAAAAAATTTAACGTCGTCTGTAGCTCAGTTAAAAAAGTCGTCGCCTGGATAGCGAAAGTCGCTAAGGCACTAGAAAAATGTTTTCAAGTTGTATCTTTACATTGTCCAAAAGATTATCTAAGAAAACCAACTTATCTTCATTTCCAGATGCTAGTCCGCCGCGTTCGCCTCCGCTTAGCCGAAATCTACACAGCATTAGGCGACAACAACGCCGCCGCGCGCCAGAAGCGATCTGCTGCTACTTGGGCTTTGCCGACTTGCGCGCGCTGCCGCGAACCGTTGGCAGACAGGCCAGAACCTTTGGCTTCACTACCCTGCGCGCATATTGTCCATCATGCGTGAGTATTTCGATCTAGCTAAAATCTAAACTAGAAATAATACCCATCCTAGACAGCTTATGATGTAACTTTAAAGGTAGACGGATTTCATCATCAAAATCATCCTAGATTGCGCAGATATTTACGGATTGAAATGCAAAAGTAAAATAAAAGGACACAAAACTGTTCCTTGGGTGGCTCCTGAAAGGTTGCAATAGCTATGCTGAAACAATTTACTGCCCCTTGATAGTTGCTAATTTGCGCGCGTTGTCGCGAACCGTTGGCAGACCGGCCAGAACCTTTGGCTTCACTACCCTGCGCGCATATTGTCCATCATGCGTGAGTATTTCGATCTAGCTAAAATCTAGACTAGAAATAATACCGATTCTAGACAGCCAGTAGTGTAATCTTAATGATTGATAGATTTTATTGGCAAAATCATCGTAGATTGGGCAGATGTTTACGGATTTGGATGCAAAGTAAAGTATCATCTGAGAATTAGCAGTAACGAAAAGATCCACTGCTATCTGAGAACTTTTGGCTTCACTGCCTTGCGCGCATATTATCCGCCATGCGTAAGTATTTCGATCTAGCTAAAATCTAAATTATAAATAATACCGATTCTACACAGCCAGTAGTGTAATCTTAATGATTGATAGATTTTAGTGGCAAAATCATCGTAGATTGCGCAGATGCTTACGGATTTCGATGCTAAAGTAAATAGCACAAAACTGTTCCCTGTGTGACTCTACTAAAAGTTATTTAACGGCGGCACCACTTTGTTAGTGATTACTAAAGTTTGCAACCTGCAGCCATACCGCGGTTGTGAATATTTAGACCCTTTTAATTCCTTCCGAAACACGGAGATGCTAGTGATGAAGATCACAAGATATTGTCGGAATGTGGAGGTGCTTGTAGCCCAGTGGCGGAAATGCTTTGGTATCGATTACTAAAGTTATGTGTGGCTGTGAGTTGATGGGTGACCATTTCAACCATATTTAGTGACATTTATCAAAAACATCTCCTTGTTTCGTAAGGCACGTTAAAAGTTGGTCCCGGCTGATATCGCTTGATACCAGCCGGATGGTCGTGAAGCCAGAGGCCTTTAGGGGGCATGATTACGTCTGGCAGTAAGGTTTAGTCACTGGCCCTACAACACCCCCCCACCAATCCGCACTGGGCCCGCGTGGTGGAGTGTGGACCAAACCGCCTAATAGTTGAGGTGAGGCCTGTCCCCTGCAGTGGTACGTATCTAGGCATACTATTATTTACTTTATGGTCAGAATTGTCACCCAACACAACCAAGCCGTGGGTTGCTTAACTTTAGTTAGCGCAGCCACCCTGAGCCAGTGACTAAACCTTATGTCTTCAGTTCGTGGCATTGATGTTGAGAACTGGAGTAAAAAGTAGGGATCGCTTATCGCATCTTACGAGAGGATTATCAGTGACACGTGTGCGGTGGAGCATTGAGATAAAATGTACAAGCGTACTACAGAACACATCTCGAACTAAATGTTTCAGCCAAGCATTGTAGCCCGGTGGACTACAAAGTTTGAACGGTGACAATAATAAGTTTTGACAACTTCAATTATTGACACTGACTGAAGCTTTGTAGTCCACTGGACTTATAATGCTTGGCTCATTGATTTATATATTAAGGCTTGGCTGAAACATTTAGTTGGAGATGTGTTTTCTAGTACACTAGTACATTATACCTCAATGGCGTGGAGCTAACAACCAATCACGGCCGGCGGTGCAGGCACTGCGCACGACTAGCCTATCACGTAATAGAAATCATCTTTCGTCCAGCGCTAAACTTCTGTGCCGCTAGTGTACCTTACTTCACTTTACGAATCCTTACAAACACAATGGCGTCCACAGATGCATGCCAGAGTCGTGGTCGCGCCGCTCGACGCGCAGCGCCGCGGGCGCGCCCGAGTGCGCGGAGTGCGCGTCCCCCCGCGCCCCCAGGGCCCCGCCGCCCGCCCCACCCGCCCCGCCCGCGCCCAGGACCTTACCGACGCAGGTACGGTACTGTTAGCGAGAGAGAGAGATCGTTCTTAAGAGACCTTTGATTATAAACATGTCTAGATAGAGTATGGTGCTGCAATTGTCACCAAAAGAACAGGCCAGATATGAGTGAGTAACAACTATGGTTACAATGGTAACAAGCGCGTCACTGAGCGGGCGACAAACTTGACCAACAGTTGACTTTATAAGGTCCGATTTTATTAGTATACTATCGCGGGCTCCGACGCCTGACCAGTCTTACAGCTAAAATCGCTTGCAAGCACCTCATTGTCAATCACTTCAAGCCACGCCCTACGTTCATTTATGTTTCGGGTTTTGCCATTATTGAACGAAAAAACAAGTATATCCGCACTATATAGTTAAGATTGACGTTTTAGCAGATCACTTCGCCTAATAAAAATCACAGTATTTAAATATGGTGAAATATGAATTATTACTGACTATTTTGTTTAAAAAAAAGTAGAATTGGACCCTTGCCATGCCGATGTTTTCATCTTAAAGTACAATAAGTGCGAAAACGTAACTTTCCTAAAATTTATTATTATGTTCTATTATATTTTAAATTAATTTGACTTGACCGTTATTCGAAGCTTATTTAATTGAGATAGGCACTACCTTTCCCGCCGCATATTGCTGTCTCTTTCTACCCTATACCTCTATCCCTCTCTTTCCACCACCATAGGCAGTGGGGGCGACCGTTGCAGGGAAGTCCACAATTTTTGTAAATCATTGGCGTTTTGTTTCCCGCCGAGTGCGGACGTGCTCTAATCTGCACGTCAGTGATATTTCAAATTTCAGCACCTCAGTTCAGGAATAAGTATTTTGGAAAAAAATAAAATAATTTTTCGTGAGTGCACGAAGTAACTCAATATAATACGAGGAAGTATCTACTCATAGGTACTTGAAATATTTTGACGGTTATTTCAAACCCCAAGTGTTTTTTTTTTGGAATCCCTTTTTTTTTATTAAAAAACGCAGGACACGTAAGTACCTACTCATAGGAAAAGAAATTTATATATAATTTTCTTATATAACGTAAATACGTTCGTAATTTATAAAATGTGTAAAAGTTGAAAAAACTACCCACTTTATTTTATTTTAAATTAATCCTTTAAATATTTTTAGAATGGATGTAAATGATAAAAACACAGATACAGAAGTCGTTCCCGAACAAATGCCGGGACCATCAGGTGTCAATATTCGACGGCGTTCTCGGAAGAATAGTACTAGTTCATCCTCAAGTAGCAGCACGAGTTCTTCGTCTACTTCAAGCGAGTCGAGTTCCTCGGATCGAAGGCGTAACCGCCGCAAAGGAAATAAGGGGCGGAAGTATAAAAAGCACCGTTCTTCACGAAAGGTACACAAACTATCGAAGGAAATACGGAACCTTCGAGAACGATTTATGAGGAAAGAAGACCAAACTGTAAGTACAAATAATAATGATTCGGATAATGATGCTGTTTCAATGTTATCTGGCATAAGCCAACACCTTTATAAAGATTTCTCAGAATTACCTCCAGAAAGTGAAAGTTTTTACAATCGAAAGCCTTTCACTTTCGATATCGAAACAAAACTTAAGGAGCCAAGTATGCCAAGGACTTCCCAAGATCATTTGAAATTATTAAATGAATTTCAGCATTTAGCTAGTACCGAATGGAATGCGATTAGATATTTGGATACTCAAAAAAATTATAATTGTTCTCCTGGTTATACAGAATTAGACTTAAATGAGGAGATAAATAACACTTGAAAAAAAAAAAATCATCGACCTCAGGTGGGACTCGAACCCACGTCCCATCGCATACCGGGCGAGTGCTTTAACCACTAAGCTACCGAGGACGTCACGTGACAAGATGAAATTCCTCAAGTGTTTTTTTCTTGCTGTCAAAGCCAGCGTATTCTGATCAATGTTGTAGCTATATGTATAGCTGAGTAGTATACTACCGTCAACACCCTATAGAAATATTTTTACAAATATTTGACTATTGGTTAAGATCAGAAACGCTTAAACATTGTAAATTTTTGTTTTTAGCAATTCCATGCAAGGTTTAATTGAAGATAAATAACACTTGAAAAAAATCATCGACCTCAGGTGGGACTCGAACCCACGTCCCATCGCATACCGGGCGAGTGCTTTAACCACTAAGCTACCGAGGACGTCACGTGACAAGATGAAATTCCTCAAGTGTTTTTTTTCTTGCTGTCAAAGCCAGCGTATTCTGATCAATGTTGTAGCTATATGTATAGCTGAGTAGTATACTACCGTCAACACCCTATAGAAATATTTTTACAAATATTTGACTATTGGTTAAGATCAGAAACGCTTAAACATTGTAAATTTTTGTTTTTAGCAATTCCATGCAAGGTTTAATTGAAGATAAATAACACTTGAAAAAAAATCATCGACCTCAGGTGGGACTCGAACCCACGTCCCATCGCATACCGGGCGAGTGCTTTAACCACTAAGCTACCGAGGACGTCACGTGACAAGATGAAATTCCTCAAGTGTTTTTTTCTTGCTGTCAAAGCCAGCGTATTCTGATCAATGTTGTAGCTATATGTATAGCTGAGTAGTATACTACCGTCAACACCCTATAGAAATATTTTTACAAATATTTGACTATTGGTTAAGATCAGAAACGCTTAAACATTGTAAATTTTTGTTTTTAGCAATTCCATGCAAGGTTTAATTGAAGATAAATAACACTTGAAAAAAATCATCGACCTCAGGTGGGACTCGAACCCACGTCCCATCGCATACCGGGCGAGTGCTTTAACCACTAAGCTACCGAGGACGTCACGTGACAAGATGAAATTCCTCAAGTGTTTTTTTCTTGCTGTCAAAGCCAGCGTATTCTGATCAATGTTGTAGCTATATGTATAGCTGAGTAGTATACTACCGTCAACACCCTATAGAAATATTTTTACAAATATTTGACTATTGGTTAAGATCAGAAACGCTTAAACATTGTAAATTTTTGTTTTTAGCAATTCCATGCAAGGTTTAATTGAAGATAAATAACACTTGAAAAAAATCATCGACCTCAGGTGGGACTCGAACCCACGTCCCATCGCATACCGGGCGAGTGCTTTAACCACTAAGCTACCGGGGACGTCACGTGACAAGATGAAATTCCTCAAGTGTTTTTTTCTTGCTGTCAAAGCCAGCGTATTCTGATCAATGTTGTAGCTATATGTATAGCTGAGTAGTATACTACCGTCAACACCCTATAGAAATATTTTTACAAATATTTGACTATTGGTTAAGATCAGAAACGCTTAAACATTGTAAATTTTTGTTTTTAGCAATTCCATGCAAGGTTTAATTGAAGATAAATAACACTTGAAAAAAATCATCGACCTCAGGTGGGACTCGAACCCACGTCCCATCGCATACCGGGCGAGTGCTTTAACCACTAAGCTACCGAGGACGTCACGTGACAAGATGAAATTCCTCAAGTGTTTTTTTCTTGCTGTCAAAGCCAGCGTATTCTGATCAATGTTGTAGCTATATGTATAGCTGAGTAGTATACTACCGTCAACACCCTATAGAAATATTTTTACAAATATTTGACTATTGGTTAAGATCAGAAACGCTTAAACATTGTAAATTTTTGTTTTTAGCAATTCCATGCAAGGTTTAATTGAAGATAAATAACACTTGAAAAAAATCATCGACCTCAGGTGGGACTCGAACCCACGTCCCATCGCATACCGGGCGAGTGCTTTAACCACTAAGCTACCGAGGACGTCACGTGACAAGATGAAATTCCTCAAGTGTTTTTTTTCTTGCTGTCAAAGCCAGCGTATTCTGATCAATGTTGTAGCTATATGTATAGCTGAGTAGTATACTACCGTCAACACCCTATAGAAATATTTTTACAAATATTTGACTATTGGTTAAGATCAGAAACGCTTAAACATTGTAAATTTTTGTTTTTAGCAATTCCATGCAAGGTTTAATTGAAGATAAATAACACTTGAAAAAAATCATCGACCTCAGGTGGGACTCGAACCCACGTCCCATCGCATACCGGGCGAGTGCTTTAACCACTAAGCTACCGAGGACGTCACGTGACAAGATGAAATTCCTCAAGTGTTTTTTTCTTGCTGTCAAAGCCAGCGTATTCTGATCAATGTTGTAGCTATATGTATAGCTGAGTAGTATACTACCGTCAACACCCTATAGAAATTTTTTTACAAATATTTGACTATTGGTTAAGATCAGAAACGCTTAAACATTGTAAATTTTTGTTTTTAGCAATTCCATGCAAGGTTTAATTGAAGATAAATAACACTTGAAAAAAATCATCGACCTCAGGTGGGACTCGAACCCACGTCCCATCGCATACCGGGCGAGTGCTTTAACCACTAAGCTACCGAGGACGTCACGTGACAAGATGAAATTCCTCAAGTGTTTTTTTCTTGCTGTCAAAGCCAGCGTATTCTGATCAATGTTGTAGCTATATGTATAGCTGAGTAGTATACTACCGTCAACACCCTATAGAAATATTTTTACAAATATTTGACTATTGGTTAAGATCAGAAACGCTTAAACATTGTAAATTTTTGTTTTTAGCAATTCCATGCAAGGTTTAATTGAAGATAAATAACACTTGAAAAAAATCATCGACCTCAGGTGGGACTCGAACCCACGTCCCATCGCATACCGGGCGAGTGCTTTAACCACTAAGCTACCGAGGACGTCACGTGACAAGATGAAATTCCTCAAGTGTTTTTTTCTTGCTGTCAAAGCCAGCGTATTCTGATCAATGTTGTAGCTATATGTATAGCTGAGTAGTATACTACCGTCAACACCCTATAGAAATATTTTTACAAATATTTGACTATTGGTAAAGATCAGAAACGCTTAAACATTGTAAATTTTTGTTTTTAGCAATTCCATGCAAGGTTTAATTGAAGATAAATAACACTTGAAAAAAAATCATCGACCTCAGGTGGGACTATTAAATATTTGTAAAAATATTTCTATAGGGTGTTGACGGTAGTATACTACTCAGCTATACATATAGCTACAACATTGATCAGAATACGCTGGCTTTGACAGCAAGAAAAAAACACTTGAGGAATTTCATCTTGTCACGTGACGTCCTCGGTAGCTTAGTGGTTAAAGCACTCGCCCGGTATGCGATGGGACGTGGGTTCGAGTCCCACCTGAGGTCGATGATTTTTTTTCAAGTGTTATTTATCTTCAATTAAACCTTGCATGGAATTGCTAAAAACAAAAATTTACAATGTTTAAGCGTTTCTGATCTTAACCAATAGTCAAATATTTGTAAAAATATTTCTATAGGGTGTTGACGGTAGTATACTACTCAGCTATACATATAGCTACAACATTGATCAGAATACGCTGGCTTTGACAGCAAGAAAAAAACACTTGAGGAATTTCATCTTGTCACGTGACGTCCTCGGTAGCTTAGTGGTTAAAGCACTCGCCCGGTATGCGATGGGACGTGGGTTCGAGTCCCACCTGAGGTCGATGATTTTTTTTTTCAAGTGTTATTTATCTTCAATTAAACCTTGCATGGAATTGCTAAAAACAAAAATTTACAATGTTTAAGCGTTTCTGATCTTAACCAATAGTCAAATATTTGTAAAAATATTTCTATAGGTTGTTGACGGTAGTATACTACTCAGCTATACATATAGCTACAACATTGATCAGAATACGCTGGCTTTGACAGCAAGAAAAAAACACTTGAGGAATTTCATCTTGTCACGTGACGTCCTCGGTAGCTTAGTGGTTAAAGCACTCGCCCGGTATGCGATGGGACGTGGGTTCGAGTCCCACCTGAGGTCGATGATTTTTTTCAAGTGTTATTTATCTTCAATTAAACCTTGCATGGAATTGCTAAAAACAAAAATTTACAATGTTTAAGCGTTTCTGATCTTAACCAATAGTCAAATATTTGTAAAAATATTTCTATAGGGTGTTGACGGTAGTATACTACTCAGCTATACATATAGCTACAACATTGATCAGAATACGCTGGCTTTGACAGCAAGAAAAAAACACTTGAGGAATTTCATCTTGTCACGTGACGTCCTCGGTAGCTTAGTGGTTAAAGCACTCGCCCGGTATGCGATGGGACGTGGGTTCGAGTCCCACCTGAGGTCGATGATTTTTTTTCAAGTGTTATTTATCTTCAATTAAACCTTGCATGGAATTGCTAAAAACAAAAATTTACAATGTTAAATGAGGAGGTTAAAGTTTATGAATCCCCTCGCCAATTAATAAATGCTGACAGAGCATATGCAGCGTTGACGATGTGTGCGGTATAGCAAAGAGAGTCATTGCAAACAATTTTGCGTGACTTGTTGGCGTGGGCTAAGGATTCTGACAATCTTTGTTATGACTCCCTCAATGGGAAGATTAATGAACTTTTTTCAGGAGGAGAATTCATTAAGACTTCATCAGATTTATTGCAGCTTATTTGTGGCCACCGAGCTGAAGTAATACAAACGAGAAGGGACTGTGTTACGAAGCAAGTGAAGGATCCATTAGTTAAATCTAATTTGAAAAGGATTCCACCTACCGCCACAAATTTATTTGATGCAGAAAAATTCACTGCCGCCGTTGAAAAGGCTGGCGGTGTACGAAAATGCTTTTGGCCATTAAAAAAGACCAACAATAACTCTGCCTCGCAGGCTGAGCGTAGTAAACCAAGCACTTCCTCGCAGGGAGTTGCATACCTACACAAGGTTGTTCTCATGGGTCTTATAGTGGTGCGCACTGCACTCATGCCACCGATTACCATACTCCACCTCCGCAAGGTGGTTGTAATTCACACTGTACTTCGCAAGTACATAGTCACCATTCAGCCGCATCGAATAGTCGAAATTCTTTTCGTGGCCGTTCCTTTCAATCGAGCGCGAGAGGACAAGGGCAAAATAGAGTTGGTCAAAAAAGGACGTCAGCACAACCAAGACCTGACCAAGATAATAAGCGAAAAAAATTCTGACTCAATGGGGTTTCGAGCGGGCCGTCTCAAACAATATGTTCACAAATGGGAACAGCTAAAAGCACCCAAATACATCTTAAAAATACTAAACGGGTATCGCATACCCTTTTACCGAAAACCACCGCTTGTTCATCCAACTTTTCTGAAAAATCAGAGTGTACCACAATCAGACGAAATGTCTGCGGTAATAAAACAAATGAAAAACCAGGGAGTTCTGACACAAGCTACTTCAGGCCCCAGTTTTCTATCGTCAATTTTTCTAGTCCCCAAGAGCGACGGCACGTTTCGCCCCATATTCAACTTGAAAGGCCTCAATCAATTCATATTAACAGAAAAATTTCGATTGCTCAATGTTGCCCGTATACCAGATTTTTTACAATCGACCGATTGGCTATGCAAAATAGATCTCTCACAAGCATATTTCCACCTTTCTGTCGCTCGCAGCCACAGAAGGTTCCTCCGACTGATGTATCAGGACGAGTTGTTGGAGATGACGTGTTTACCCTTTGGCCTGAGTACAGCTCCAAAAACGTTCGCAACATTGACCAATAGGATTGCTCAGATCCTGAGGCAAAGGAATGTCCGGATAGTGGTATTCTTGGACGATTTTCTGATCGCTCATCAGGACAGAAATATGCTTCAGAGTCACGTGAATTTAACGATTCACACGCTGGAGTCATTAGGTTGGATAATCAACTACGACAAATCGGTCCTTGTGCCATCGAAAGCTCTAACTTACTTGGGAATCCAGTGGAACCCGTGGTCGAATCAGAAGCGGCTTCCCGACGAAAAGATTCCACCACTAATATCTCAACTGACACTGATGCTAGATCGGGAAAGAACAAATCTCATGGATCTACAAAGTCTGGTAGGTCGTCTCAATTTCGCCAGCTTCGCTGTGCCGCAAGGCCGGCTGCACTATCGGGCCCTATTAAACTTACTCAATTCAATGCTAAAAAGGGATCCGAGGGAATTACACCACATACCTCTGGAAGCCCGAGACAACTTAACTTGGTGGCTGAAGAATTGCAGACGCTCATCCCCAATTCATGTACCACCACCCTCACATTACCTGACAACCGACGCGTCGGATTTAGCATGGGGAGCTCGATTGGACAACCTGTCACTAACGGGTCTTTGGACAGATTGCGAACACGGACTTCATTGCAACCAGAAGGAAATGTTGGCAATTCTAAAAGTTTTACAAGATCACTGTCAGCACCTGAGTCACAGCACATTGTTGGTACAGTGCGACAACAGAACTGTCATTGCATATCTACGTCACGAAGGAGGGACCAAATCTTCCCCCCTGCTAAATCTGACAAGTCAAATTTACCAGATTTTAGATCAATATCATATTCACTTGAAGATTTATCATATTCCAGGAATTTACAATGGACATGCGGACCATCTGTCGAGACTTCGACGAGCCCCAGAATGGCATATTCTTCCCAAGGGCACCCAAAAAGTATTTGCCAAATGGGGGATTCCCCAAATAGATCTATTTGCGTCCAGTCGCGCTCATGTCGTGATCAATTATGCCTCTCTGGACATGAACGACCACCAAGCGTTGTTCCACGACGCATTCTCACAAATTTGGAATTATGCTCTGGCTTGGATTTTTCCTCCACCCTTTCTCATTCCCAGAGTGTTGAGCCATCTCAATTATTGTCAGGGAACATATCTTCTTGTAGTACCTCGTTGGGATCGAGTCTTTTGGAGGGCAGATGTAAAAACTCGTGCAATAGCGCCTCCTTTCACACTTCGGAATCTAGAAGACAGTCTAATAGACGTATCGACAGGTCTCCCACCACCGAATGTGTTCGAAATGACGCTGGAGGTGTGGAAATGTGGGGGTGGACGAAAAATCTAGCAAATTGGAATACTGATCAAATTAATCTTCTCCAAAAATCTTGGCGACCTTCAACTAGGAAAACTTATGATTGCGCGTGGAAGAAATGGCTTGGATGGTCCAGAGATCATAAAATTGATCCATCTAGCCCAACTGGTAGTGATGTGGCGAAGTATTTAACAGATTTGTATTTGGTGCATAAACTATCATACAACACTATACTGTTACATAAATCTGCTATTTGTACTCTTTGCAATGCGGAATTCGCAGGTGCTCTGAGTTCTCACACGTTAATAAAACATGTTTTGAAATCGATATCGTTACAAAAGCCCATATGTCACAAACCACCGGTTTGGAATATAGATACACTAGCTTCGTTTTTGGAGAACCACAATGTTAATATTAACAATACCTTTGAGACACAACAACATACAGCTGCCTTATTACTATTGAGTTCTGGACGAAGAATTCATGACTTAACTTTACTCAACGTTGACTCTCATCATTGCTATATTTCAGATGATTATGTAGTTTTTTGGCCAATCTTCGGATCCAAGACCGATACTGCCGATTACAGGCAATCAGGCTGGAGGTTGATTGCAAATCCGGGTTGTCCTAATCTAAACCTTGTTTTTTGGATAAATCGTACAATCGATTTAATTAAACCTCACAGAGAATCAGCCAAATGCAATTCACTATTCATTAGCACCAAGGGTAAACCAAAGCCTGCTTCACGGGCCATTATTGCGGGTTGGATCAAAAACCTTTTAAAGGATGCAGGTATAACAGCAACTCCGGGGAGTATAAGGTCTGCAGTTGCATCCAAGAATTGGGTAGACAATTACCCATTGGAAGACATATTGTCAAGGGGAAACTGGCGTTCTCTGAACACCTTTTGTAAATTTATAGGCGAGAAGTTATGCCTTCATCTGTAACACCATCCGTGACTGCTTTATTTAATGCAGCAGATTGATAAGAGCTTGCATTTACCTTAGCATTGTAACCTATGAAATATAATTCATCGAATAAGTACCTATTATTTTTGTTTAGTGAAAATAAAAGTCTCAATACGTATAAGTATGTGGATTTTATTTAATAATACAAATTTCATTAATGTATGTAGGCTATATTAGCATCACATTTTAAGTTATTTGGAGTTCATTAATTTATCCAAAATGATCTAGGATATCATCATAAAATACCTATTGTCACATTGGCGTCTTCCTTACTCCACCACCAGGCGATAACAAACACGTCTCAATTAAATAAGCTTCGAATAACGGTCAAGTCAAATTAATATGGGCGTTTTACCTACCAATAAAACGCTTATTAATTTACTTACCTTATTCGAAGCTTATGAATCATTCCTGCCAGGTGGATTTACGACTCAATGATTTACAAAAATTGTGGACTTCCCTGCAATGGTCGCCCCCACTGCCTATGGTGGTGGAAAGAGAGTAGAAAGAGACAGCAATATGCGGCGGGAAAGGTAGTGCCTATCTCAATTAAATAAGCTTCGAATAAGGTAAGTAAATTAATAAGCGTTTTATTGGTAGGTAAAACGCCCATATTAAAAATATGAAAAATTAAAATATTTAAAAAAAATATACAGTTGCATTGGCAATTTTTTTTTAGTTTTGAGCGTCCGAAACAAACCCTAATACCGTTTATGCGTTACAATTTACAACCTTTTCATTCACTGTTAAATGTTTACTTACAGGATTTCCCGTTTTTCAACATAACTTACATAATTCACTGTAAAATGTTTTACAGGATTTCCCGTTCGGCACCCCACCTACGCTTCGCGACTCAGACCTCAACTCCATCTTGTCTGATCACAGCAGCCAGCAAGCTACGTCCAGTGTTTAATACTGCTCATTATTATAAAACCTCATCTGGCAAAATGGGCAAAGTCATTAAAAATCGAAGATGTAATGATGCCAGTCTAAATAAAATCAAATATCAATTGTCCTCATTAAATCTATCGATAGCTTGATATCACTTTATAGATCGAGAGAGATATTATCAATACTACGATAGCCTGGTTTTACAATAGTTGCCAATTTTATTTAAACTAAATAAATAGGAATTTTTATACTTTCAAAAATAGCATGTCTAGACTCTGTGACAAAGATCTGTCTGGTCTAATTATTCGCGCTAAAATCAAGTGAACTTTATGTTTTAGTGAATGCTTTATTCCTATGTGTTATAATGAAGAAATAGTAATTTAGATCCCAGCAGCAAAGGCTGCTGGGATCTAAATTACTATTTCTTGGGATGGGATACTATTATTTGGGATGGGAAAGGGGATGGAAAGTAATTTGTCTAACGTGTTCGATGGACAGGCAAAAGCGCGACATAAGCGATAAATAATCAAAAAAAGAACTTGAAATGATTCTAGGTAGCATCCTTAAATAAAATAAAGTAAATACTTCCTATTTCGTACAATATCAACCAAGCAAAGATGCTACAGAGTGACTCCGAAAAGATTGTCTCCACTGGTTTAAGAAGTCCATGCCATTTCTTTATTTTCAAACTCCTTTAACTATTTTTAAACGAAAAAGAAATTTATTTCCCTAACTTACTGCAGTCGAGTAGACAGCCGAGTTTACGATGGCACATACGAAAATTGGTGTAAGTTTAATAATTTGCTTTTGGAGTTAAAGGATTGAGATGGAAAAATATTTTAAATATAATCCTTATACAAAATTTATTAAGAAATAATCGTGATAATTTGGAAATTGGTATTTATGGAATTGCCGTGAACGATATAAAGGAACGAATGTCCATATCCTTTTAAAACTAATATTGTAATATTACTATAGGATATGATTCCTTTAAAAATACGCTTTATAATTAACCAACAACTTTGTTTTGTATGGATATATTATGTAATATGTATAATAATTATTAATGATTGGGTATTGATGTAAATTTTAATGGTAATTTAAAGGTACATAATATTTATTAACTTACAAAAATTACTATCATGGGTTTTCGATAAATATATACGCTTATATAAATAAAAAAAACATTTGTTGCATAATCAATATTTTGTTGTAGGGTGTAAAAGTTAGATGCATTTCTATAGAGATGCAAAATAGATATACTATCATAAAAATCCGTATAAATAAGTTCAAGCTAATAATATCACAAACTGCCAAATTAGGTTCAGTCAATTAAGGTTTAAAACATGCAGTAAAACACGAGAAATATAAACAAATAGTGTCAAATAGATGCACTGGTTTTGACAATGGGCACATGCAGATGGAGTAGTGTTAAAAGTTTACAGTTATTCTGAAATAATTATAAATACAATTATTTCTAACAACAAATTATTTCTTATTTAATTTCTATATTAATTAGAACTGGAGTTGAAGCAAGAAATTTACATTTGCTGTTTACAGTATTAGTTGTTGATTTTATTCTTACATTTAATCATAATTTCAGAATAAAAGATTTCGCTTAATAAGTGCTTCAACTTTTACACTACTCCCATACACATACTATACTAGAAAATATAATATAAATTCTATCGTCGTTATTTGCCAAAATATTTTAATCGTAATAAATTATACTATGGAGTTTTCCAAAGACTGGCAAAGATTATTTATGTCTTAAATAAATGATTCAGAGATAAATTATATTTATCTTGTAATTAATGTACACTTTTATTTAACTTTTGGTTTGGTATTACCTTCACAAAATAAATATACTATAAGCAACATAGTTAGAAATATTATTAATACTGATGCATTTGGCTCTGCATTTTTTTTGTGATCCATTTACTAAGTCTTTTGACCATCAAACGTTCTTTTTCATTTATTTTAAATTATCATAGACTTAGTTTTTATTTGTTACTACTAAGATAAATGTTTTTTAATAGCTAAATTTAGTTAAACAATTTTCATAAGCTCCTTTTTACAGAACCACTATTAATACTGACAATTAATTAGTATAACTAGCACTATGATTAGTAAAACTATATATAAAGGTACTTAAAAAATTTTGCAGAGTCACCTGCAAACTGTCTTCAAAAATTACTTGACAATTAATTTATTGACTGTGCACAAAATTCACAAAATTTTCATAACGTGTATCACTGTTATTGATACAGAGTAATAAAAAAACTTTAGATAGGAAAAAAACATAATTATTACAAGATAGTTAATGATTACAGAGTTGTCAAGTTACTTGGTTTTTGTGAAATTTGTAATAGTATTTCATTTAAAAAGGTAAACAAAAAATACCGATGTATAAGTATATAAATACATTTCATTTTAAATTCATTGAATACTAGGTGTATAACTAAGCCTAAGCGATACGTGTCATACGACACAGACTGCGGGCAGCCGTTGGATGCAAACTGCCCAGAGCCGCTCGTGTTGTTTCGAGTAGCTCGTTGTGTCTGCAATGGACTTTCACAGACTGATAGTGATGATGATAAACTAATACTGAGGAAAGGGAAAGACTTTTCCTGAACCATAAAAGCATAATATGATTTTTGGTTATTACGTGGTATATTATACGTTCTTAAGTATAACGCTTAATTTTTTTAACCTTATTGAGTTTGGGTAGTATAGTAAATAAATATGTTACTGTGTTACTAATCATGTTGTAAAAGTGAAACTATTACAAATTTGATTGAAGATGAATACGTATTGTGTCCTTCAAATGTATGTACCTGCACATCTAATTAACTACCTACTATGTATACTTAATATATTATGACTATTATTGAAAATATGATTTTCAAATGTTGATTTAATCAATGAAAAATTTTACATGTAGTATAATACAGAAAATTAAGATATGACGTTGTAAAAAAACTACTCTGTGAACTATTTAAGCCATTGGTAAATATGCTACTGAAGTCTGTAATTCTACAATGATTTAATTTTTTTCATATTGCTATAGTGAAACAAGTATAGGAGGTTGAATAAAACATAAAATAACCAAAACGGAACGTCATAATCTTTACTTGCCTACGAAAAACATAATATTGTGTGAAACGAAACATGTACAAATACTTTTAGGGCAATTCCAAAAAAGTGGTTTTGCCATTGCGTTTGTTGCACGATGTTTTTTTTTTATTGTTAGGTATTCTAAAGTTTCTGTGAAAAGTTTATGGAACAAGCCAGATAAATATTTATTTTATTATTATTATTTAATAGCAGTTTAAAATATTACTGCATAATAATTAATTAAATTGTACTATTTAAGAGTATTTGTGGCAAATTTACCAATTAAATCCAGCAGTATACAACGCTAAGGTTCCAAAATTGAAATTCTATCTTTCACAATTACACTAGCTATTGTAGTCTAATGCACATTAGAATTTCATTCAATTTACTTTTTATGTAATGCGATTTATCTTCTGAAATGAAATAAAGCACATGGTTTAAAATCAGTGATCATAATTCTTTCAACTATGTAGTTGGCATCTTAAATATTATTTATAACGCCAAGCTTGGAGAACATTCTTTGGATCTACTTTACATAAAAAAATTAGTTCTCTATCCTATTTTAACTAATCGTGTGTGACGTGTGTCCTCTCAAATTTAATTTTGAACGCAATAATTATTATGTCCTGGTTTGTATGTTGATTGACAAATGATATTTGAAAAGTATCATATTTAATATTTTTATGTTTATAAAATAAATGTGTGTCAAAACTTTTGGCGTGTTTTAAGTCTAATTATTGTGATATAATGAGAATTAATAGTGGAAACAATTTTTTTTTTGTTTCACCGCTATTGCCTTTAACAGTATTTCACTAAATGATGAAATTAGTTTAATTTTATCCTGTAAAAAGTAACAGAAAGAGCAAAGATTTTGAAAGTAGATATAAGATTCTTATTCATCTTAATGTAATGTAAGTAAATATCGACAGCTGTGAATATTTCTTGGTCAAAAAATTGATAACAAAAAGTTATCTTGCATGTTTTGTTACTTGTTATGGACTTGACTTATAACCACACAAGAGTTATCTACACGCCATCAATGAACACTTTTTTAGCAATAATAATTTTAACTGTATTAACCTGATTGTTTCTAACTATTTAATTCGTGATATTATGTACTTAGTATTATGATAACCACGCCAATATACCCATTTGTGATCCAGAAGAAATAAAATGTCATTGTTATATTAAAATTAAAATAAACATGTAGTTGTGAAATTGGCGTTGTGTTAATCGATCTTATTAGATAAAGTTGAGATTATAAAATATGATTGTTCGTTATATTTTAAAATTTTAATTGAAATATATTAATTTGAAAAGTATAATAAGTGTTTTCTATCATTTCCAAAATTAATAAAAAACATACTTATCCTCTTTTAGCGGACAGCATTTTAAAAAGACCGCTAGCTGATTTGTATGTCACTCAAAGCTTGTCAGTGTCATTTTAGCTTGTTTCATTCCACGCATTTGCTAATAGTTAATTTAGATTTGATTTCAAGTTTTTCTCTTCACAATAATGATTAGAAGATAAATTTATAAGTGTTTATATCAAATTACTCAATATTGAAGATTCAGTAATCTTTTTCAATATAATTTTTATTTTCCACTGGCATAATAAATGGTAGGTAAATTTTGGCTGAACAACCATAGGTGTCAGTGTCTATATAAAAAACAAAAGTTGTTTATAAAAAAACACCATTTGTATTGATTTTTGTCCCCGTCCACTGAATTTTCTCGGGAAAACTCCTTTTATTTGTATTTGACCCTACGATTAATTTTGTAGGTCTACTAAGGTATAAATTAACCCGTAGAACGCTATTGATTTCACCCGTATTTTGTTTCTAGTTTAATGTGTAGCCAGCCGTAACATTTTCTTAGTGAGTGCTCTGATTATAGTTGTGTTAACGTTGAATTTACATTGTTTTAGGTCAAAATGAGTGCTATAGCGCAGCAAGAGTCTCTTGTGAAGGAAAGTCTCTTTCAGTTTATTACTAAAAACATACCTTCCGCTGATTTAAATGTGATTGACGACATAGTACTTTCATATGTGATTTCCATATTAGAAGAAGCTTCTCAAGACCCGTGTTTTGATGTTGAAGGTAAGATTATTGCAAATATTTACAATCTTTCCTAAACAACATAATTTACTAACAATTATAGGGCCCTAATTAGGCTATGCTAGGTGTTATTAGTCAATAATTTTCACTTGTAATGTTTACAGAGAGTAATAATTTTATTCATAAAATTCCAATCAGAAAAGTATCATAATCATCATGATTATCAATTTTATTCTTCGTTTTAAATCTCGTTTTGTATTGTTATAGTATATACTTCTGGTTTTAAAGTATTATTTTCAAGGTATTCTATTCATAACTCTTTTGTACCTTTTGGTATTGTTTTTAGTGTCTTTTGTTTAGTGTTTATGGTGGAAACTTGTTTTGTTGATGCTTTTTAATGAATTGAAATTTGAAACTATTTGTCCTGCACTGAAGACCATTCATTCTCCAATCTTCATACAAATCTAGCATTCATTATGTGAGCATAATTTTTAGTGAAAAATTTGTAAAAATTAATTATGAGATTTTTTAATACACTACCAGTTGCTTACATAATCTTACTAAAATTATAATTTTAAATGTCTTTATGTTTATATCTTAGTCATGCTCTCACATGGAATTAGATGAATTAAGACACAAATACAGGTTTTCATCCTATTTTTTTGTATAATAATAATAATAAAATCTTTATTTCCAATAAAATTATACAAAGGTCTTACAATATACGGCAATGGCTGCACTAAGCATATTGCTTGAATCGCAGTAGTCAGGCTAGGTTTACATAATTAAAAGTTACAATATGGCGACACTGGTTGAGGTGATTATTGCTTAATCACTGATTTATTATATGTATTTTTGTGGTGAATAAATCTGAAGTCAATCAAGGATTCGAATCGAAGGAGGCGATTCTAACGTGTTCGCATTAGTCCAGGGACATCACATCAGACCATTTCTGCCTATACTCAAGCCCAAATTAACCCTTTCCGTGCCAGCTACGAGATAACTCGTAGTGCGGGTCTTTAGCATATTGTGCCGACTACGAATATATTCGTAGATAATTGTTGGGCCTCGTATACAAAAATTTATCTATTGGGACTACAGTTAAAGTCGGATTTCGACGTTTGGCATTAGCAAAGAAAACACATGATAAAATCAAAGATCAGACTTTAAAAAGAAAAAAGATATGACATAACAAACATAAGGTACTCAGTAGTAGTACCTACACACAAACAAAGGAAGACATAATTCCATCTTTCTGCAGTAGGAATACATAATTTAGCTGTGATAAGTTTTAAAACAATCAACTACATCATATGTAACGCCGGAGTTTTTGGACATAATAGTAGTCGTAGAGTAGTCCGCAGAGTCTAAGGATTTGTTTTCTACTATGGCAGGTACGATTTATCTCGTAGCTGATTATATGTATGATGGTATACAGCAAAAATAGTATCATCACTTGTGCATTATCGTCTACTATCAGGGTTCATAGAAATGATGGCCGCTTACGTGCCCGAGTTCGCGCGCATCGATGCGGGGCAAGTCTGTTCGTGGGTGCTCGAGCTCGAAGCGGAGCTGTCGCGGCGCGAGGAGACTGACTCTATATCCAACAACGGTGAGTAAGGACTGTTAATGGTTACTTTCAAACAGGGCTTATTGGAATTGGCTCACTATGGGCCTTATGAGGAAGCTCACAGTTGCAAAGCGGCACAGCGCGCAAATTGCAAATCGAATCCGAAATGACGAGATCCGTAAACAAACAAAAGTCGCTGACATGGCTAGCCGAATTAGCAAACTGAAGTGGCTGTGGGCGGGGCACATAGCACGTAGAACTGGCGGTTGATGAGGCAGAAATACTTTGGAATGGAGGCCACGTACCGGCAAGCTTAGCATGGGATGTCCACTCACAAGGTGGACAGACAAGCTGGTAAACGTTACAGGAAGCCGCTGGATGCAGGCCGCTTCCAACCGGCCCATTTTGAAGTGACTGGGGGTAGCCTATGTTCAGCAGTGTATATCCTATGGCTGAAATTATAATGATGAGGGCTAATAGAGATTAAGATAAAGATAAGATAAAGAAAATTGATTGCCAAAGGGACATCACAACGACACATAACAGTCAATACGCAAAAAATAACCCAAAAAAACAAAAATAAAAAACACATACTTCAGAAAAAAGCAAGAAAAAAAAGACAAACTTAAAATGGCCGAACAGTACCGCTATGCGCGTCGCAAAAGGACCTCACTCAGCATAAGTCGTTGCCCACTACGTAGGCTACCGTCCACGTTGTGGGTGGACGTCCCACGCTGCGCTTGCCAATACGTGGTCTCCATTTCAGAACTAGTATTTGACGTTAGTAAATGATTTTCCAGATGATTCCGCTGGCAGCGATCGCATCAGTCTCACTCTCCAGAGCCTGAGCGAGATGCTGCCTGCTGTACCTACTAAGATCAACAGGTAAGTGATTTTTGTCTTAAATAATATTTGCAAAGCTGTTTCTTGTTTAAAATTCAAATAAAACGGGAATTAACGCGATCATAATTTAGGTACAAAATGTTACCTTTTTTGCCTGACGTTTCGATCGGGTTACACCGACCGTGGTCACAGGCTGACTGGAACAGCGATGTCTTCACACTACCTTAGTACAAGCGGTGGTGTGCAGAATAGGGACACAGTGAGTGTAATGTGTGACGGTACTTGGCGTGAAAATAATATTATGAGGGTAGATCAATAATCTGCCTCTCATACGGAGTGAAGACATCGCTGTTCCAGTCAGCCTGTGACCACGGTCGGTGTAACCCGATCGAAACGTCAGGCAAAAGAGGTAACATTTTGTACTTAAATTATGATCGCGTTAATTTCCGTTTTCATTGAGTTTTAAATTATGCGACGCGAATGTTAAAAAGTAATAGTTTTTTGTTTGTAAGGAAGTTAACAGTTGTACAGTACGCGGCATCGTTGCTGAGCGTTGGGCGAAAGATGCGTAAAAACCATTACGATTACGTGATTGGCTAGTCGTGCGACGCGCCTGCGCCGGCGGCCGGGATTGGTTGTTAGCTCCGCGCACACGCGTCTCTATGATCGTCTCGTACGATGCGCAAACAGATTCCCACTCTTTGACCGAGCGCTGAACATCGGTACCGGGGACTGTTTACCCTGCTGTGGGATCATAGTGACTAAAGCGACGATGACAATAAGCACACTTTGCCTTTTTTAGGGTTCTGTACTTAAAGGGTAAACGGGACCCTATTACTAAGACTCCGCTGTCCGTCTGTCTGTCTGTCACCAGGCTGTAACTCATGAACCGTATTAGTTAGACAGTTGAAATACTCACAGATGATGTATTTGTTTGTTTCCGCTATAACAACAGATACTAAAAAACAGAATAAAATAAATATCTATGGGGGCTCCCATTCAACAAAATTTTTTTTTTGCTTGTTTTTATAGATAATGGTACGGAACGCTTTGTGCGCGAGTCCGAATCGCTCTTGGCTAGTTCTTGTATAATAAGCTAGTTGACACCACCAATCAATTGACATACTTTTTATGTGCTGTCAAAGCGCACCTCTGCCCTTTTTTGTATGGCGATAGCAAGCTTTGACGTCATTCTTTACCGGATTCAACCGCCTAACTTTATATTGGTTTTAAAGCAAACAATAAGGCCTAAAATAAGGTGTCAGATATAATAAATGATGTCTTAGAATTATTTATGATTGGTGTCCACAACCCAATTGTAAATAATAATAATAAATAAATAAATATTGGACAACATCACATACATTGCTCTGATCCTAAGGTAAGTAGCGAAAGCACTTGTGTTATAGGAATCAGAAACAATGGCGGTACTACAACACCCAGAACCGAGGCAATATAGAAAAGTTCGTTTTCTACATTGACCCGACCGGGGATCGAACCCGGAACCTCGGAGATGGCGGCGCCATTTAAAGTTCGGCGTGCTCGCCTCTCGGCTACGGAGTTCGTCAATAGGCTAGTTGACACCACCAATCATTGACATACTTTTTATGAGCTGTCAAAACGCACCTCTTCCTTATAATTTTTATGGCGATATCGGATTATGACGTCACTGTCCACCTAACTCAACTGCCTTACTTTTTTATCGATTTTGAAGCAATCAAAAATTAGTTTTTTTAATAAATTATATTTTACCGGGTTATTAGGCCTAAAATAGAGTGTTAGTTTTAATAAATGATACCTTAGAATTATTTAAGAATGGCGTGGACATCCCTATTGTGTACTCACATCGCAGGTCCCACTCCAACTCTGAGAGCTCAGAGGGCGCGGAGGGCGGGCGGCGGGCGGCCCTCCTGGATGACGAGCACGCGGCGCAGTGCAGAGCCTTGCACGAGATGTTCCCTAACACCTGCGCTATGGAGGTACGTAGCCTTTAACATTCTTTTCCCCCTTTTTAGAGCCGCCTTACACGAGATGTTCCCTAACACCTGCGCTATTGAGGTACGTAGCCTTTCGCTACCTTTTCCAGGGTGGACCCCTTTTTACCGCGGGGAAAAGCTTTCAAATACCTGCTGTTACGCCGCTAAAAACACTTTTTCGAAATGACTTAGTCCCTACATGTCTGAAAAGAGAATGAAAAAGGCGAAAAAAGTGCAACAAAAGCTTATAACCTCACTGGAGCTCTAACTTCTAGGTGGAACTAAGCTGATCTGTGTTCAGTAGATTCTCGGGAGAAAGTTCAGCTCCGCTCAACCCCATGCGACGAGTTTTCCGAAATCTGAGCTGTTTGGAAATCAACCCTTTATTTTGGCTCAGCACGGCTCTAATAGACGAAGTTTAGCAAAGCTGAGATTAAACGTTAAAATAAAAATAGGGCTGGCCCAAAAATGGATCCTTGTGGTACACCCGATTTAGCTGCAATGCAAAACTTTTGATCCATGCCTGTTAATCAATACAGATTAGGGACTAGGGTCTGTACTGTAAAATAAGATACAAATCTAATGAGAAATGAACTGTAAATACCGATTTGCTTTAAAATGTTTGAAGGATCAAGTAGACTTTTTCAAAAGCACTGCTGAAATCGGGCCATTTATTTGCCAATCTTTCCCGATAGCTAGTACATAACCTTAAAAATCCAAGGCTGGATATGGGCCTCTAAAACACCACAGCGAGCCGTTTGATTCCAGCGGCTTACCGCTAACTTGACTAGTACCCCTTCTTCACGAATAAATACAGGTATTGCCCTGAAAATGTTTCATGGCATTTATATTTTTCGATTTGAAATTCTGAGCTTTCTTATTTCCTCTGTCGGTTCCTACCTATAATATATTTCAAATTGATAAAAATGAACCTACAATCGATCTGTGAATCGATACTTTTGAACCGTTTTCGCGCGCCACATGTTTCCCATCACTAATTTACACTCGTGACGTCAAAGTACCTACGCAAAATGTTACACGCTCGGTCTCCCCACAAATTGCTGAACTCTTTTCTTCTATCTCGATATATTTCTGTGGAGGTAGTGAATGACTCGATGACGAGTGACCTTATTGCATGGAAGAGGGAAATATATGCTCCGACCGCCCACTTCCGATATCCTGGGAACAGAGCGGGCAAATGATGATGATCACGGTCGGGGTTGAGGGGGGTTATGGCAAATGTGTTACGTGACAGTGCGTGTAAAAGAGATAGGCAACAAGCGTGACGTATTTAGTGAGGGGGTCTAAAATGTCGACATTTTGCGTGCAATAGGCTAGTTGACAGCACTAATCAATTGACATATTTTTTGTGTGCTATCAAAACGCACCTCTGCCTTATAAATCATATGGCGATAGCAAGCTATGACGTCATTGTTTACCGGCCTAAACCGCCTAACTTTTGATTGACTTTGAAGCAAACAAAAATCTGTATATTTTTATAAATGAGAAAATTATGTTTAGAATTATTTACGATTGGTGGACACACAGCAATTCTGCGTTCTTCAACAGATCAAACACTGCGTATCGATCGCTCACGGCGACGTAGAGCGCGCAGCCGCTACATTGCTCCATCGTCGCGAACAGGGACAAGCGTTGTCCCCTGCCGCACTGCATAGTGCTGCGCGCACGCCGGTCTGCGACGACTCAGAGCTCAAGAATCGTATCATCGCTCGGTGAGTCATAAATAGTGTTGCCGTACTATCGATATCCAAACTATCGATAGTTGACCTCGGGAATCATCTGTAATATAAGATAGTATCGGTATATAGTAATAGTACCGAAACCCAATATCGAAATGACTATTGATATATTGATATCAATAGTCATTTCGATATTGGATCGGCTATGACTATTGTAATAACAATCAAAACAATCGATACTATCGATTGTTGTTGCAATATTCAGTAGCAATCGATAGTGCATCCGATATTGAGCTGCGATAGTATCGATAGCTCTATCGATCCTATTGATTTTGCCCAACTGTCGATAGGTTATTGATAAACTATCGATAGTGAACTATGAAGTGGCAACACTAGTCATAACACAACACTGACACGAAAGTCCCCTACCGCTGTAAAAACATGTTCATCATTTCAGCCGACGGACGTCCACTGCTGAACATAGGCCTCCTCCAGTGACTTCTAGATTGACCGGTCGGAGGCGGCCTGCATCCAGCGTCGTCCTGCAACCTTTACCAGGTCGTCTGTCTACCTTGTGGGTGTGAGTCCCACGCTGCGCTTGCCGGTACTTGGCCGCCATTCCAGAACCTTTCTGCCTTCCGTCAGTTCTACGTGCTATGTGCCCCGCCCACTGTCACTTCAGCTTGCTAATCCGTCGGGCTATTTGGGTCGCTAAGGGGTTGTTAATCACGTGAGGCTTGAAAGGGGAAGGGAGGGGGGATTCGGAAAAAATGACGAAATATCACTAGAGGGGAGGGGGGATTGTAGTAAGATATCACTTGTATTATTTTTATCTTAAAACGCGCTATTACTAAAGTGAAAAACGGTGCGTGACCTAGACTCGCCGTTGCTTGTACCAAAAAAATACACTTGAATTCGGGTCGGGGGAGGGGGTAGGGGTAGGTGAGAGAAGGTTAGCACTTCCCTTGACAAGGATGGAACACACAAAATGATTAAGGCACAACTTGACCACATTTTTGCGGACTTATGTGTAGGGTTACCCTGGGCGATCACTCGCGGATCTCGTCCACCATTGGCACCGGAGGACGTTGTCAGGTTTTTTAGTGGGTACGCACGTCTCTTTTGAGGCCTGGAGTCCCACATACCCCAACGGCTCCCCCCGAGGGCTGGCGGGAATGCGTAAAAGCATTTTTCTTGACGATAAAAAGGGGGTAGGTGTAGGTAAAAACTCTCCACGTTTCATTATGGGAGAAGAGGGGTTAAAAATTGCTAAAAAACATCACGTGATAAACAAAATTCTGTAATGTTTTAAATTACAGCTACTCTTACGTGGACAAGAACTCTGATATGAAGGAGCACAAGCCTCTAGCTCCCAAGATAGAGCCGAAAAAGATGGTGCGCTACAGAGACAACAAGATCGTCTCTCTTAAGGGAGAGAGATACACTGAGGTAAGATAGAGGATGATGAATGAATGAAGTAGCGAACGACTTGAGTTGTATTTGATTATTAATATGAAGAAAAAAAAAATTATACAGTAAAAATTAAATTACTTCAGCCACGAATCACATTTTGATCTAAATACATTAAACTTGTGAATTTCGCGGCCTCTTTTCAAAGATTCCCCTAAAAAACTACCAGTATTTTGAAGTCGGTGCCAGCCAAGGAGCTAGTGGCTTTATAGTAAAGCTATACAGTAAACATGACATTACTACATCCGCAAATCACTTTTTTGATCAGCATACATTAAACATGTGAATTCCGCGACCTGTCTTCAACGATACCTGTTAATAAAACTAACCAGTTTTATGAGTCGGTGCCAGCTAAGGAGCTATTGTCTTCAGTTATCAGATTATCTCAGTTTAACGTCGTTCACTCTATCCAGGTACCTAAATCCGGTATCGACGAGGAACACTTGAAGAAACCCAAAAAACAGCACTGCCCTTAACCATTAAAACCACGTCAGTACGGTACCGCACCCCCTCCCGCACGCCCGCGCGCCGCACCGCACGCACGCGCCGCCGCGCGCCCGCCTGCATGCGCGCTACTCTATCATAATGCCCATACGGAACCCAGACACGTAGGTGAGTCTTTGAAAGATGTATCTTTAAGTGTTCAAACAATTTTTAACAAAGTCCACGATCTCAAAAATAATATTAAACATGAAAAATTAGACAATTTAGATACTTGTTTCAAATTACCAAAAGGAAAGGTTGTTCGAGTTGTTTCTAGAAATCAAGACTGCGATATGGAATTTCAAAATTTTACATTTGAATTTGATTCGTATGAAAATGAGACCTTACGGTCGGAAATTGATATTATCGAAAACAAACATTCGAGTGCGTACGTACGGTGCGCGCATATTATTCTCCGTACTATCTTAACTCTGTATGTGAGTAACTTCTTAGATATTAAGTGTAGATTAGTCGAAAGTTTTGCGATTTTAAATAAAAGCGTGAAAAACGCAATAGATTATACTAGTCATAATTTGAGTCTCAGGAAATGCACAATTTTGACAGCCGTCATTTTGACGGTTAAAAGGGAATGCCAGGTGAGTAACGTATTGACATTTTTGACGTTGACATGTGTCCTTTCAGCTGATTTGACTGTCTTTGTAGCTTTAATATTGACTATGTCTATGACTGACGCGGTTGCGCAAGCACAGTGTTTGACTGAATCTCGGAATGCGGCCGTCAGCTTGACGCAAGTCATTCTGACAGCCGAGATATTGACTTTAGTAATTTTATTGTCTGTCCTAGTTTATATCGTGTTGACGATCCTTGTGATTTCATTTTTCGTTATATTAGCCCCTAGTGTGGTTGTTATTTATTCAACGTCTGACGTTGTTTGTATATTCTTTAGAGCTTTAAATGTCGACGTCAGAATGACGGGTGGCGTACTAAACGCTGTAGAGTTGTCAGCGTATATAACTGTAAGGATTTTGACGTCCGTCAAGATGGCGGTGTTGTCAATGTGTGTATTTCTTCGTGTATTAAACGGGCGTGCGATTAAATGTGTATGTGTTAGAATAGGAGCGCGTGATTCGTATATTTTCGACCCGCTTTTTGCCGTAACTGATTTTTTTGTGTGGCAACCACAACTTAAATTAATGGACTGTAAATTTAAGTTTGTTTATTTAATTGTATTTATTGTTAGTTGTAAGCTCTCTACACGGCAGCCAGCTCCCAGTATTAATATGGCGTCGGTGTGTGTTCATTGTAGGCGGTTATATGAACTTGTATGTGATTTAGATAATGTGACCGGCGCCATTTTGGTAGAAACGCGCACTCACCACAATAGCGGTACCAATTTTTCTTTAGTATTAAGCGTAGTTATCCGAGAACCTGTGATTTTTTATTGTTACTATAATTTTATTATTGACAATGTGATTCCTAAAATAGTTTTATCGTTTTTACACAAGTCTGTGATTCTGATGCCATTTATTGAAATAGCGTATTTTTACCCGGTAAGCGGATTTTTTGTTTATAGTTTAGGTTTTTTGTTCGTGGACAGGGTTGATGTTGTTTTCGAAACTACCAGTTCGATGATGTTGTGATGGTAGTATTTTTTAGTCTGAAAAATTTGCAAATGGTTCTTGAATATCAATTTAATTAATATTTTATTAATAATGCCGATAATTTAGCAGCAGTGAAATAATAAAAAGTTGGCACAATAGCATACAGGGTTACTTTTGGACCCCCCCGCCAAAACTAAATATAGTTTTTAGGGAAGTAATTTTTTTTTTTATTTAACCGGGTTTTACAGTTACTTTTTAAATCCGTAATTCCTAGGCGCGTTTGGTCACTCTAGCGCTCGATAACAAGCGGTGTCTTCGCGCGACGCGTTGCTTAGTAACAAGGCGGCCGCGTCCTGTGCTTAGGAAACAAAAAAACGAGTGGCAACAATTTTGTTTTCTGTTTGAAAAAAAAGGAAAAAATGAGTAATTAAAAAATTACGTTTTTTAGTCTATAAATCTGATGTAGTGGCAACAATTTAGTTTTGTATTTGGAAAAAAAGTTATAAAAAAAATATGTTTTTTATTTCATCAATCTAATGTGTTTCTCTAAAGGATGAAGTAAAAAAATATGGCAAGCAGTCCAAAAGTAACCCTGTTTAATTATAGACCCTTTTAGACATAACAATAAGAATGTATTTAATTTGTCTCAGAAAACTATATCTAGCCGCAATTCTGCGCTATTACAAAGACAACTGTCGACAGGTGTGTGATAGCTCAGAGTATGTCCTACTACACCCAGTCGCGACATGTTTCAATTATTCTCTATACAGTCAAGAACGAAATTATTATTAGAAACAGTACACCTAGACGCGACAAATCACAATAATTCTAAGAACCAGTTGCAAGTTACGAACAAATTAAAGAATTGTACCAACTTCTCATATAGACTGATTTATTGAAAAATAATGATCTCATGCAATGAGGAATGAAATGTTAGTATTTATTTATTTATATGTTAAATTATATTTGACTGGCAATGCAAATATTGTTAGCGCCTCTATTGATGATAATTGGACTAAAAAGTTAAAAAATCGGTTCATTTTTTTGTTTTAATATAAAAAAATATTTACCGAATAAAAATCGATGGTTTTTAAAAAGCCTTAAATTCATCATAAACCGTCTAAAAAGGTATACTTGGCATTGGACCCATTACAAAATTAATCCAGTTCATATTTTTTATGTGTGCTAAATTTCATCCAAATCCGTTCAGTAGTTTTTGCGTGAAAGAGTAACAAACATCCATACTTACAAAATTTCGCATTGATAATATTAGTAAAAATTCAGTACTTCTATTTGCGCATGAGTGAATGAGACGGCGCTCTACAAAACTTTGATCTTGTATAGCGTTGTCTTTTTCATACGTGTCATTTTAAATTCAATTTTAGTTCTATTTCAATCCACCAGAGGGCATTTGCATCGCCAGCTGTATCTCTCTATCTCTACATTTGTTTGAATAATCAGCATTTAGTCGTAGCGGTGTGTCTGTTATAGTATTTCAAACTATCAGTCGCATGTGACTTTGTCTGCACGTAATCAAATTAACCGGCCAAGTGCGAGTCGGACTCGTGCACGAAAGGTCCCGTACAATCTATTAAAATGGCAAAAAACCACGTTTGTTGTATGGGAGCCCCCTTAAATATTTATTATATTCTGTTTTTTAGTATTTGTTGTTGAAATACATCATCTGTAAAAATTTCAACTCTCTAACTATCACGGTTCATGCGATACAGCCTGGTGTCAGACGGACGGCGGAGTCCTAGTAATAGGGTCCCGTTTTACCCTTTGGGTATGGAGCCCTAAAAACCAAACATTTAACATTACTTTCAAAAATAATGTAAAACATTTTCTGACTAGAATCTACCATTTTCAATCACTAAATTATACCCTGTAAAGTCCTTTATGTGTGCTAACTTAATCAAAATAAGCAATCAGCAATAATCGCGCAGTCATCGCCAGATTGATGCTGAGTGTCAAAATCTATTGGCAGCACTGTTGTAGATTGCTTTGTTTTTAGGGTTCCGTACCCAAAGGGTAAAACGGGACCCTATAACTAAGGCTCCGCTGTCCGTCTTTCACCAGGCTGTATCTCTTGAACCGTGATAGTTAGAGAGTTGAAATTTTTACAGATGCTGTATTTCTGTTGCCGCTATAACAACAAATACTAAAAAACAAAATAAAATAAATACTTAAGGGGGCTCTCATACAATAAACGTGATTTTTTTGCTCCGTTTTATAGATAAAGGTGCCCTTCGTGCGCGAGTCTGACTCGCACTTGACCGTTTTTTTTTTCTGACAATTTTCGATTTTAAAGCCAAAATTGCTTAATTTTGCTATCGCATTGCTTTTACAAGATACGTACAGAAATTTAAGCCATTCTGTTGATTTTCCTATATGTTTCAAACTCAATTAAAGATCACCTTATTTAATCCGTTAAGTTTGAAATAAGATGACAGATAATACCGTCAGAAACGACAGTTATATACTAATTTGGCGTGATAATAAATTAATATTGTTGTTTATAATCGACTGTGGGTTAGTTCATTTGATGATTAAAATATTTTAATAGGTAAATAATTAAATTAATATGCGGCAGACAAGAAACTAACTGTCACGGTCGACGAGAGACGAATATTACTTATTTTAATAAAGTCATGTATTGTTTTAATCAAAATTTGAACTACCAACAGTCGATTTAGCCAAAATTTGGTGCTAAATTAGTATTCAAAAATGCCAAATTGCGCTAAGCGAACGTTTTTTACGTAAAAAAATTAATAAACTTATTATTTTTTCACTAAAACGCTTACACAGCTTTATGGGGCTTAAAATAAAGCGATTTCAAAATCTCTTGACATTCATTTTGTATGATTTACATTTACAATTGAGTTATTAATTTTATAGAGTATAAATTACTCTGCAATATTTTTATTTATATTTAAATAATATATTTACAATTGCCCTTCAAGATAGTTTAAATTTATAAATAATATATTTAACATTCAAAGACGTCTTTAGATTTTGAAATACGCTTTTAAAACAATCATGAAAATCGGCTATGAAATAGAGATAATCAAAATATGTCACGACTTAGATTCATCATTCGTATGCAGTATCAGATTAGACGTAGGTTAAAAACAATAAAAAGTTTACAAGTAAAACTAATGCCATATACAGAGCAAAATGACTGACATTCCTAGAAAATGCAAAGCTTTAATTCCCGTTTCTAGTAATATCTGCCATTTTATGCACCTGTAATAACAGTTAATCCTTCGAATTTGGAGTGGAAAGTCATATTTAGAGCTGGTCTCAAATTTGAGTAAATGAAACTTTTGCATTGAAAAGCATTTATTTATAACTCCGAAATGTATTGAGATTGCACAACGCCATCTATTGTTACAAAAACGGATTTATAAGTGGTATAGATGTCGCTACATGTTTTTGTAAAATATTATAAGTCTGTGACATATTTTGTTTGACCATCATATTGCTAAGGAAACACGACTTCAATATAGCTGGTATATTTATATATTTAAGTATAATTCATTATTTATTAAGACTAATGTTACTTTAAGATTTATTTAGTGATAGGTGAAAAGACATTCTATGACAGTTTTAAAATTTTATTTTTATCTTTCTTTTTTTTGCGATTTATTTGTAAAATTATTTTTTCTACTTATATCGGGTGTAAAAAAAGGCTTTACCAAGCCGAATACCACATATTCTACGTATTATTACGATCATTTTTTTCTTTTACACTATACCTGGGAAATGACGGGTTACTGAGTTATTGACAGTCAAAGTTAAAAAATTTTTTCAAAGATTTTTACAAAATTGACTTCTGTTTGATAATACTAAACTTTGTTACAAAGAAACATGATAAAAATTTTCAGTCCTTCTTTCATAAAAGGCCTTTAAAGGGCACAGCCGGCAATGAATCGTGCTGCGTGCTCTCGCGCCACCCGCTCGCGCCGACCGCTTACACACACAGGCATAGTCTGTGGCGTGCGCGCTATACATTGCGGGTTAGAAATAAGTTATGTTTTTTGATACCCAAAAATTAAAGTCATTTCCCAGCAATTATTTTTTTTTGCATACTACTTGGTTTTATGTATAGAATTCGTGGTTTAAGGCTTCGTTAAGCCTCTTTTTACACCCTGTATACCAAACTGGACAAATAATGCACATCCGGTTTTTAGAAAGAGATGTGGCTACTTCCAAGAGTTCCAAGTAAGTAACAATTATTAGGCTTGCGATTGAGATGTCTTCAATGTTTGAATTTACTAGTTAACTATTTTCTAGGGGGCGATTCTACTGCACAAATAGAAAAAAAAATATGGGACCTACTTCGAATTGCCCAACAAATTACACGTACCATTACAAAACCGTAACTCAGGGGGCCTAACACGAAAGTGTATCTTTCGTTTGTTCGTAGAAACCTAACAAATTAAAATGGCCAGTCTCATGTGTCAATCCTTTGATAAAACATGACCAACTCAATCTAGCCGTGTAAAAAACCCGACTGTTTTCAATTGTTCATAAATTGTCAAACCTTTGATATAGGGGAATTGATGTTTTGATTTGATCGGATAATACGACCGACCGAACGATGCGCGTCGTACGCCTAATAATGCGTCCTGATCAGTTTGTATGGAGTTTTTTTTATGCGATTTCGTAGTTTGTTCTTTTCGAAAAAGTTGTTGTATTAAAACACCAGAATCAGCCCTTAAGATGTGCGTTAATTAGGTTAAACCTTATTTATCAAATTTACATTATTTTTATACTAAATATTTTTTATATTACTTTGACATTTATTGATTTGGAAGTAATTATTACTTATATTAATGCATTATTTTATATTATTTAAAGCTACTTGCGCATACTTCGTAACCTAGTCAAATCAAATCAAATCATTTATTTCTAAGAAAGTGGTACATACAAGATCTTATAAAATACAGGGTGTCCCGTAAACAAACGATACAATTTTTTTATCTTCCTATTCAAATTTAATCGGCTGTTTGGTAATTTTTGTATGGAAAGTCGATAAATTTATATGCAAATTTGCAAAATTGATAGAACAAAAGTTCTTCACCATGATGTATAGAATATGTGGTTTCAAGGTTATCATTTATATACGAAACATCCTGTATAGTAAGTTCAGCACATTCTGCCACTTGTAAAAAGTCATTGTATATTTGTCAGTTTTTTTGATGTTCACAAACATAATGATGGTTTAATTAATCCACATTTAAGCTAACCCTCG
Source organism: Anania fuscalis (assembly GCA_950371115.1). Taxonomy (NCBI): domain Eukaryota; kingdom Metazoa; phylum Arthropoda; class Insecta; order Lepidoptera; family Crambidae; genus Anania; species Anania fuscalis. The sequence continues at coordinate 2,989,333 of OX493355.1, forward strand.
GATTAAGAAGTTGTGCGGGATCTCATTAATTATATAACTTTACTCATATTTTTACAAAACTACCGAAGGAAGTTATGGTTTTTGAAATATTTATTAAGAATGCAACAAAAGTATGAGTGAAGTTAAAATATGTATTTTCATCTGATTGTATAATTATATTTTTTTAATCTTACTATTTATAAATGACTATATTTTTAGAGAAACACACTTACAAAGAACTTTCTAATGTTGATATCAGCTGTATTGAAGTCTTGGAATGTAATAAGTTAAGTCAGTCTCAAGTCGACTTCTAAAAGTGACGTAATAAATATTTATCTTACAGGCAAAAAAACTTGGATATACAGGGTGTTAGGCTAGTTTCGGCTTGATAAACCATTTACCTATGTTAACAATTATGCATATAAATAGTATGGCGAAGTCAGAAATTTTGTATCATCACCCTGTATAGTAAACTACGACAGTTGAAAACACTTCAGGGCCCCGATTCAGAACTGTCCGATAGCGAATTTTCGAACGGAATACCACGTGACACTATGATTACAAAATCATGTCACGTGACTTAACAGTTGTCGATTCATTACCTAAAGGTTCTGAATCGGACGAGAAAAGCGTTCGATAAAGGTAACCTTACCGCGACATTTTGCAATGCAAACACAAAACGGTCGCGATAGTAGAAGCGCGTTTAATAATCGCCGTGTGGTGTGTGAAGGGCTTTATAGTGTGAGAGCGAAAGACTGTCAGCTGTCTCGGTTTTCAATTCCATTCATAATTGCATGCGTTTAAGGAATTTTGTATAGCTCTAAACTTTAATAACGCGAAATTTATTGTTTTGTTATTATTTAAGACAAGGATTCGTAGATATTCCATGTTTTTATCTATATCATTGTTTTTCCGGCACCGATGTTGAGCACTGGTCAAAGAGTTGGGATCGCTTTGCGCATCTTACGAGACGATCATCGTATCAGACGTGTATGCTCTCTCTCTCTCTCTCTTCCAAGCTATCCATCCCACATGGTTGGTGGGGTCAGCTTTCCGACGTGTATGCGCGAAGCTAAAAACTAATCACGGCCGGCGATGTAGACGCGTCGCGCGACTAGCCAATCATCATCATCAACAGCCTATAATCAGTCCACTGCTGGACACAGGCCTCTCCAAAAGGAGGATTTTGCCATAATCGCCACGCTTAGCAGGCGGGTTGGCGATCGCAGTTTGGCCAATGGTGGAGAGGAGACGCTGCTGCCCGTCTTCTTGTGGCGGTTCTCCTGTAGTCGCCTCTTACGACACCCATAGGAAGAGAAGGGGCCAATCACGTAATCGTAATTGTCTTCTGCGCATCTTTCGCCTAGCGCTCAACATCGTGCAACGTTGTATAGGGTGTTCATATTTAAAGTTTAAATCGACTTGAGAGTGACTTAAACCGTCCAGTTCGGCTGAAGAATCGCAGACAGGAAAGACTTTAAAACTTTGCATTTATTTTTATTCTTCGTATTATTGAATTATAATTAATTTTGTATTATTATTCGATGTTGATGTGTATTTTAAATAGTTGTAATGCGATGATCGCGCCAATTTGATGTCATATCTATAATATTATGTCGGGTGTGAACAATACAATGTATTCAATATATCGTTAAAATACCCTAATGATTGTTTTATTTTCGACTGTACACAGTAAAAGAGACGTATTTTAGAAGCGTACGAGTTTGCAAGAATCGCATACGAACTCTTAAGAAATTTTATACAATTCTTAGTGTCGAAACACTATGCTGAAAATACGCGAACGAAGTTACGCGGCTGATTTTACGTTTCGGCGTATTCGGCTGATATGACAGATCATAAGCGCCAAACTTACGCGGCTAAAATTAGGCAACATTGTGTGTGTATTCAGTGTCGGCAATCGAACCGAACTTCGGTCGCTTATAAGTGTTGCTATACAATACATTGCCGCCGAACCGCTGCCCAACTTACGCCCGACCGAAGTTCGGCTGTACGCTATAACGCGACGTAATTTCGGTGAACTTCGGTCGCGTATTTTCGGCATAGTGTGTTTCGACATTTACTACGAAAATAATTTGTTCGGTCGGACATATAAACCTAATAAATTAAAATTACCACAGAACAAGTAAGACTCGCTACGCAAAATGACCATCTACTTGCATCAATCCTTTTTATAATATGCACAATTTAAACCAGCCGTGTAAGAAACACGACCGTTTTTTATTGTTTATAAACTGACATAGGTCTGTTCTGTTACAAGTCGATAGCTATTTTAATTTATTTTTATTATATCAAAACATTTTTTTCAAACATTAGTTTCAGTTGCTCATATTTTGATAACGATTTGACACAAGTGAATAGTTATTCCAATTATTTCACTACATTATTAAGATTGTAAATCCTTGCTTCCTTCGGGGGGGGGGGGGAGGGGGGGTGAGATGTAACCCTGTCTCAGGCACCGCTCTCACACCTTAGGTTTATACGACCGAATGAACAAAACTTCTAAACTTCTTCGTAGCAGGCCTACATAGACACTCGCAGTGCATTCCATGAGGGAGGCCTATGTCAGCAGTGACTTCTTCAGGTTCATGATGAAAGCCAGGCTGTTGCGGGTTCGAATCCCTCAAAGCGCATTTTTTTTTTTCACAAACACCAATTATCTTGCCCCAAACAAAGCATAGCTTGTACTATGGCGACTAGATAACGGATAAACATACTTAAATACGTTTTTAAACGTCCATGACTTAGGTACAAAGACTCGTGCTCATCACACTAACATTTGTCCCTCGCGGATTCGAACCCGCAACCGCCAGGCTTTGTAGTCCGGAGCGCAAACCACTACACCAGGCTGTCGTCATGAATACAGGGTGTACAAGAGAATGGGACACTCCTTGAAACTACGTGATCAGCTGATCATATACAACAACTTTTACTATGGGAGCAACATCGAAATCAATTTTAAAAAATCAGCTTCTCCATACAAACTTACTCTCATAACTCGATGATAATGTATGGAGCATCTGAAAATAAAATCACTATATCGATGTTGCTCCCATAGGAAAAGTTGTTGTATATGCCAGCTGATCACGTGGTTTTAAGGAGTGTTCCATTCTTTTGTACACCTATATGTTTGTGATGAGCACATGCATTTTTACCAACGCCATGGATGTTTATAGACGAATTCAAGTGTTTTTGTCCGTTGTGTCTAGTCGCCATAGAACAAGTTTAACTAAGTTTGGGGCTTGATAATTGGTGATTGTGAAAAGGATTTGTTTTTATTATTGAAAATCTAGAAAACCAACATCTTGCAGCATAAATATTTTATTTCTTTTTCAATCTACGATACTTATACTGAGCGGTTTCGCCAATGCATTACTACAACTTCATTTTTTGTCAGTTTTCACGTGACAATGTATGTTCTCTGCAAAAGAAATGAATAAACATAACCCTACTAGCATAAATACTACCGATTTACGAAATCTTACTGTTATACTTAAATATGAAAGTGTCTGTTTGTACTCTCAATCATGTCCATGTTTACAGCTTCCTCATGACTAAGAGGTATTCTAAGCCTGCCCTAAGTTTAAGGCATAATGAGAGCCATCGAAACGTTCCAGTCATAAAATAGCAGCAATCACATCTTCGTTACTATGAGGTGTTTTTTGCATTGAGTTCAATACACTAGAGAAGCAAACTTCACTGTCTCGCGGCAACAAAAGTCTTCTACATGTCAGTTTGAAAGCCGTAGCTTTGAAACGACTAAACATTTAGATAAAAACATATATTTGTCTCACTTTCACTAGTGTCTGGAAACGAGCTGTCATTCTAAAAAGAAAAAGATGGCGATATTAATTTTTTGGCGGGCTCAGTGTTACTCGCTATATGAATTTACCCCATTTTAAATAAATAAAGAGTAATTTGAGTCGAATAATTTTGTATGAAATACTATTAATATGGTGTGTTTATAATTATTAAAAGAAAAGTTTGAAAAAGTTGATTAATAAATAAGTGTTGTCAGAGTGCTTTATTAAATACATTAAAACGTGACCGTTGTTGTTTTATAAAATAAACAGTTAGATGGCCTTTCCAGATTTGTAAATGTGAAAGTATAAACGCGAAATACTTGCGGTGGAGCCGCCTGGTGTCAATTTAACGAAACCTTTTTTCTATATAAACCAGCGAGAACTTATTCATCTGAATAATACAAATGATAATAATACCATAGAATTATAAATATGCGTTTCTTATCTTTAAAATGGCTGTAACGATTAAGATGAAATTTTGTAATTAGATAAGCTTTGAATTTTAAACTCACTTATAAAGTTATACTTTTTACTAGCTGTGCCCGCAACTTCGTTCGCGAGGACTACAGGTTGTGTAGTATATAGCAACGTTGTAGACTGGAGACGCACTCTTATTAAAGAACGAACTTTTTACTTTGGTTTTGCAAACAAAACAAGAATGTTTTTTGATTAACACGGGTTGCGTTAATCAAAAGACAGTCACTTAGTTAACTCTCTACTTTTCAACCGACGAAAAAAACGGAGGAGGTTCTCAAGTCGACTACAAGGTAAAATACAAATGACTATGTAAATCTATTATTATTAAATTATTTGAAACTAGCTCTTGCCCGCAAGTTCAAATGCGTGGTCTTCAAATCAACATAAAAAGTTCTTTAAGTGATGGCAATCTGTTTCCAGTGAAAATCTTCTAATCATGTTGTATTTTTTGTGATAACTTAATTTGACAGCTCTTAAGAAAAACATTCAAACTGTCACTTTTCGTTTAATCGAGAGAGAGAAAGGAATATCTAAACCTAATCAAAAAAGGTTAATTATTGATTTATTACTGTAATACCGTAGTGACGAGCTCCTGGCCTAGGCGTCACCATTTTCGTGGTTCTGAGTTCGATTCCCGGTCAAATCAATGTATAAAACGAACTTTTCTATATTGTTTTGGCTTTGGGTGTTGTGGTACCGTCGTTGTTTCTGATTTCTGTAACACAAGTGCTTTCGCTACTTCCCATAGGATCAGAGCAATGTATGTGATGTTGTCAAATTTTTATTTTTAATATACAAAATAACTGAAATTTACTAACAAAAAGCATAGGTCTTGCTTCACTGGACAAGTGTATACGATCGCAGTCGGTTTTAGGGTCAATTTTGTCTTGCTCCTGGAAATGATAAGAGCAAATAATTGTAGCCTTATAAGGTAACCAATCTGTTTCTTTTCTTAGTAATCTTATGACTTTAATCCACTTCTCGCGTCGTATTGCATCTTTAGGTACTCTGTAAAATAATTATAACGCCAATAAAAAAATACTACGGTTACCAATTAAATAATTTTATCAACATAAAAAATCTCCCATAGATATGGGAAAACCAAATGATGTTTTTACTGGCAACACTGAACTTCAAATATGCTCTGTGATATTTAATTTAGAAATTTGAGTTATTTACATTAATATTCCACAAAAACGCATTACTTACCTTTGAAAAGTGGATCCCACATGCTTTGTTATTGGTCTGAGACCTCGAACCACAATCTTTAACGACGCATTTACCCATTTTTTATTTTTTTATTGTGACGCCTCACTCGGTCAACGCCTCTCTAAGCACTAGTTATACATTGACTGTGCTGATGCCTGCGGCCATCAGCGCAGTAGCGCGCGTTTAGCGCGGCAACTGCTGATCTAGTGTTAACATATATATCAATGGTTTTTTGTGTGTAAGCCGACGAAACGTGTCTCCAGCTGACACATGCCGTTTAGGCAAACCAGTGAGGTTAGGGTTTCAGAATATAGTCAGAAAGGACATTGTTCTGCGTCCATACAATGTTCGCCTAAGAACCAACAGTGAAAAAAAATACCTTTCCAAGTCCGAAATTACACATAATTGTATGTAAGAACAATAACTTCTGACGGACACTTCTGAAAACATAGATATTAGCAGTTATCATAGAGATTTTGAGGTTATGTTTTATTTTTACGAAACATTACTATGTTTTTGCTAATGTAAGCACTTCAAGCACATTTTAACGGCTATTCATAATAAGTACCTGCTTGTTTAATATTATTTATATACATATTTGTATAGTTTGAGCAAGATGTTTATAAGTAATACTGCAAAACATGTATCATGATAAGGCTCGTCAATTATTAGAAAATGCTATTTTCCATCTTGAGATAATGACCTAAAGAGCGCTGCAATGCTAATTTTTCCCCAGATTTAAAGAATACAGAATGCAAGAAGCAATAATAAGTAGGTATTGCTTCTTGTTTTAGCCTAGCACTTAAAGATATATAAATAAAACTCAGGTTGTGATTACTTATTTTATTCATACCAAATAAATACAACTTATACCCTCTCATTTCAAACAAGTCTGGCCATGTCTGTCTTTCTAAATGGAAGCTACATATATGACAATTGCTCAGTATATAGTATTTGTGATCACTAAAAAGACTTATGCGTAACGTAAGTGGAACCATTTGTTGTGACGTATCTTTACAGGTTGGAAAAATGCAGCAAGAATGAGTGCCAGGAGCTCTTGAGTAGTTAGGCAGTGTAATTATGTCAGCTTGTGGCACTGATACTTCAGTTCTTGTCTCATTCAGAGTGGTTTATGCATGCTGATAACATCTATGACAAACAAGATCTGATGGTTGAACCTGTAAATATAAAAAAACTATAATACACAGTATACTTTTTAACTGAAATAAAATGCATTATATAATTCATAATCAATATAATTATTTACCTGCCGCGGCTGAACCCAATTCCAAATGATGTGTAAAACATGGCGGTTGATTTCTGCTTGGACTTCGTGACTTCAAGCATTTGTCAATGAACAACCACATATTAGGCATATGTTTTGATGACCAACAGTGACAGTAGAATCTTGTAAGTCTTCTACTGTTGCACTTCTCTCAGATATCAAATGTGTGACACGCTGAAGTAGCCTGTAATATTAAAAATATTATGAGTGATTCATTGACTGGATCGGCTTTAAGTAATAAAATGAAATGTTTCTTCTTTTGAATCAAGCTGAACACTTACCACTCTTGGTATTATCTGTTGTTGTACTCGTAACAGAATTGCATTATCTTCTAAAATATGTCATCTCATTCTTATCAAATTATTATTACGGTTAATGCATCTCAACTGTACACTCGAGGCCGCAGTACCTCTTGATGATGACGGCAAAGAGTAATGTTTTACAGCTTTTTCAGCTCTTTGCCAGCAAGGATGACAAATGTAATGTGATGCCCGAACCTAAATTAAAATAAAAAAAATACAAATAAATGATAATATAGATCTGAGTACCTATCTTTAATGATTCCCGTATTTTAATAAAAATAAACATGCCTGCCATGGTAGAAGTCTTTCAAAGATGATGTTCCTGATATTCACATGATGTTGAATATCAGTCCTCAATGTGATCAAGTGCGAAGTGACAACACCATATTACAAAGAGCTCCCAGCTGAGCTCAAGTTTGTAATTACTCCTGGAATTTTATGTTTATTAGTGAATTTAAAAAAAAAAAACATTAGGTACCTAGATTAAGGTATGAATCTATTGTATTAAACAGAAAATAATATATGCTTTACTTCTTTCTTTTTTATTTAAAAGAAACAATATCATAAATTACGGAAAGTGGAGCGGTCCATTGTCGTATACAGTAAAAAATCTGTTCGTCTTCCAGCACCATATAGCCACTCGCTGAACCACAATTCACACAATATGTGGATTCCATCATTTCCATCGTTAGTCCGTGTTAACAGAAAGTTATCGTAGCTAAAAGCCCGTGATTCAAGCCAGGTAGGACGCTAAAGAAGGGTATCGATATCCGTTGTTCAAGCCAAGTCGTAATTTATAAAAACTTAAGTAAGTATCGCAAAACAAACTAACTACACAGTGAGTGCACTCAGATTCCAAAAACATTGGCGAAATGTATTTTTTCAAATGTAAGTTCGAAAACGATCGCACGTCTGACGTCTATCTATTTTAGCGTCTTGTCATCTGTCAACGTTATTGACGTTTTTTTTTTGCGTGGCACATTGCTGTTTGGCCACTGAGAGTACCATAGTATTGTTATTTTAAATGAAAACCTTAGAGCATTCAACCAACAGGAGACGACAAGCTCGCTAATTTATATGCGAAAAAGTCTGTCATTTCTTGCGGGGGGCAGGGAGTAACGCACACATAGGAAATTAACACTAACGCATTTTGGATGTCATTGCTACGCTCGCACACAACAAAAATTATCTAACACTAGCTTAAACTAGACGCACACAAATATATTCACACACAAGGACAACTTATCCATGCACGAGTGTGACGTCAGTTTTAAATAAACGAAGATAGTGCTTAACACTATCGCTAAATTTTATCGATGAGTTCTGCCAGTATTATGATAAGGTTTTATTCAATTCAGACTCTTTATTATGTGTAAGATAGAAACATTCCTTTTGGCTTTCATTAAGATCTACAGGGTTATCTATTAATATACGTCAGTATGGTTGAGTCTAAGGCCCGAACTATACCCAGCCGGAAATCCGGGTAAGTACGGTTTCAATCCATCCCTTAAGCAATAAGGTCGTTTTTGAACGAATTCTAGCGGATTCTAACAGATTCCGGCTGGTTAAAGTCCAAGCCTAAAACTGCAAGAAATACCTGTATAATTTGGTTTTCAGGTGAATTTCCTAAATAAAAACATGACCCTCGTTTCGCAGTCGGGTAATAAAAAATACTGGGTTATAACCCGCAAAAATCGTAAATATAATTGAGGGTAAGTTAGAAGGTTGAATTTTGTAAAGGACAAAGGTGTTAACTATTTTAGCTATATTCTCAAACATTTTTTTTTGCATTAGAAAAAGTAAACAAATATAAGTGCTGTCATGAAATAAGAAAAACATAATACCTATTTTTTTGCTTGCTTAGATATAAAGTTGTAAATGAATTTAAATATTATTGGTCTGGGTCTGTCTGTGGTGGTGACTGGAGATGGTTGGCTCGGAAACTTTATAATATTAAGTTATGTTTGTTTGGAATGGATTCATTTTTATGACTTAATTAGTAATTGAGAAGGTGGTAAATAATAATTAATAAAAATCATTCTCAAATCCGCGAGAATCCGTTCAAAACACGACCCTATTGTTTAAGCGATGGATTAAAACCGTACTTACCCGGACCGGTTTCCGAATGGGTATAGTCCGAGCCATAAAATACGCTTAAATAATAAATAATCTGATAACTTTTAGCAACAAGACTTTTGTATACTCGTTCACCAAAAATACACGAAACACACGTTTCTTTACAGTTTAAGGCTCGGTCTATACGATGCCAGATTCCGTTAGCATCCGCAAGAATCCGTTCAAAAAACGACCTTATTGCTTAAGCGATGGATTGAATCCGCGTTAACCCGATCCGGTTTCTGACTATGTATAGACCGAGCCTAAGATAAATGATAAGATATTTTAGGTGCCTCAAAGATTTTGTCGTCACCCTTTGTAATGTTATGTTTTCGCAAAAATAATGAAAATTAACTGACATCATAATATGGACAAATTATAATAATGCCTATTGTAATATAAATAAGATCCGTAATCTTACAGTAAAGCAACCAAATTAAACAAAATTTATAACAGCATACTGTTTTTTGTTGTATGTGTAAATAAATAACAACAAAAATGCTTGTAACCAAAGTCTTAACATTATTTTTGTGTTATATAAATTTATATAAACAATAAAATCGAATCCACCCGTTTATTTTCCCAACGGGTGGGTTCATTGTGAATGTTCCCGAATATATTCCCATTTTGGAAATACATCTAGGTGGAATCCCAAATTTAGGTGACCTAAAGGTCAAGTGGTTAAATCGATATCGATATTTTACTTTTGTGCTATCCCATCACCAACTTTGCTACAGGGTGGCCAGCGTAGATATATCAATAAAATACTCAAATTTTCAGAATAATGTGAAGTTCGCAAATATATTATATTATTGAACTAGACCGATTATATGCAAATATTTATAGTATTGATACTTTTAAAAGTAATTATTAAGTCCAATAAAATGCGCAAAACTTAAACAAGAATCATAATTTGTTAACTGTGATATATCATTAATTCAATAAGCATCTATTGTAATTAATTTTATTAAAAAATCCAACCGTGAAATACCAGTGTGATTTCAAATTTGGGTACCTACTTCAGTTTAAAAAATTACGCTTAATAGGATTTTTTACCTTTTACTGGTATCACTTTTTGATTGACGAATTTTATAAGGATTTTGCAATTTTAAGGCATTATTTGCTAATATTGAGACTCAATGATACTTATAGATGAAAATTTACGTTGTCCTTTAGCACATAAAGTGTTTCTGATCTTTTTTAACACGAGCACACGGCGTAATTTGGCATTTTTAGCTGCTGTCCTTCCACGCTCACCGTGATTTGCCAATGATGGCGGAACGCGCTGCAAATAGTTTTATATAACCTCTGTGATCGACGGTCATAGACTTGTGGCAGAGGGGAATGCCTGTCAATGGCGTCTCCTGTTGGTTGAATGCTCTAAGATGAAAACAGATGATTTCTCTGTATCCCAGTTCCTTGAGGATTAAATTAGTATGAGGTGTATTTCAAAATATTAACGTTTTCATAATTTATTTGAGTTTATGACTAACTTTTGAAATATGTGCGTAAAGGTATTGTGCGATTGGCCAAATCACAGGAGTCCATAAACGCAGCAAATTAGTATTAAAAAATAAGTACATAGCTCAAAATCGAAAAAGTCCTTTTTATTTCGATTTCACAATTCAGAAGTGTCCGTTACTATCTAATGAATGCTAATTATCGCAAAATTAAGAATAAGAATTTTGGTAATTGTCAAATAAGTGTTGGTTCTTAGGCGAGTTTTAACAATGTCCTTTAACTAATAATGGCAGCAATGATAGCCAAAAAAACTAGCCATGACACTGAAATACTACCTCTACAGTTAGCTCTTTTGCGTAGATAGGAACACAAATAAATATTAACTGAGTGACGGTAGTTATAATTTTTTTTCAAAATATTGTAAAGACGAATAACACCTTAGTCTACCTGTGACCACGAACGCTGTAAAGTGTTCGAAACGTCAGGTTAAATAAAATGTTAATAAATCGCGAAATAATCCGTAAAAGTAGTTTCATTTAAATGCAACTATATCACTTAGTGTCGCCCGATAGCCGATCAATAGTATCGAAAGAAAAGTTAATCTATCAATATGCCTATCGATTCTATCATACAATCCAAAATTATCGATACTATGGATAATAGTATACTAATATCGATTTTATTTTATTTGGGAAATCAACGGCGATACAGAAGAAAATTACCTTGTAAGTTCTTAACAATTAATTAGCTGTAATTACGATTAGTTATCTATGTAACGTTGGAAAATAAACAAATATTAGACTGGAATTTTGAAGTTGCTTCTTAACACAATCAATTATTAAAAATGCTACAACTAAAATTGTTACGGCACATTTAAATACTACTTATTTTTTTGTCTATCTATAGGCAAAAATAAAAAAGGTAAAAAACAAAACAATTAATAAAATTGAAAGCGATTTATTTCAACAATTTAAACTATTAAATAAATACTTCACAATGTAATACTTGAAATGGTAACGTTTGAACAAAAATCAATTTTAGTATGCTTACAATATATAATCCTGTAAAATAATTTCAGTGTTACAGCAAAAATACAAAAGCTACCAAATGGTAGTTTTTACAAAATGAAAAAACTACTAATAGTGTTATCCTTACATCTATGCGTTTGACATAAAATTGATGTCGAATAAATAAAAGAATGAAAAAAAGATCTAATTAGAATACTTGGTTTCTAGTTTATACAGCTTTCTACTTATAACGATCTATTTGAAAAACAAATGCTATAGAAAATTAATTATTGTCAGTATAAAATATTATACAACATGCATTTTTAAGTTTTCAATAATAGTTGCCTCATGCTCCGCCATTTTTAACAGTAATTTGAATATGTGACACTATTTTTTTTACTGTAGCAACACTACTAACTTCATTTGAAAATGAGTGATCGATTTTTTATTGGTGGCAACATTATATTTTTTGTACTTATTACTGGATACGTTATTCACACTTCTTGCCAATTTTCAGCATTGTTTCAAATATGGCAGACAAACATGGCATTTTATCCAAATCTTTGTTTGTAAAAGTTATCCTAATTTTATTTTCGTTTCTTTTTTTATTTACAAACCCTTACTTCATTGATGACAATCAAAGATTTTAGGTGTTTTAACTCTTTCTGATTGGACATAAAACAACAAAGGGGACCGTTTTCATTACTGGAGATTTGTTCAACTATTTCCCCCAAAAATCGGGAATTTAAAGGCGAAATTTTGACATGATTTTTAGCATTAAAACTACTTTTTTAATGGTCCAAACCAATGTTACCCATGATAGATTTGACGACTTCTGTAGACGAAGCAGTGCCGCCAACGTCTGGTGTGACGATCCTATCGACATTTACGGTTTTATCGACAGCGCGACGGATCATGTCGGCGTGGTAGTGATGTCCCAAGTGTTCTAGCATATCGATCGATGCGTTTATCATCGCGATAGGGTTGGCGATGTTCTTGCCAGCGATTGCGGTACCTGGAATGAAGGATCGACGTTTTAGTCAAATTACATGTTTAGGTTGTCCTAAAATATAGTGTCGGAAGTCGAGAGGCAGAGCACCATCAGGTGTAAAAAAATCCTTAAGTATGTTTCTCGATTATTTTGTAATTTTCGTATTTTTTTCATATCTTTTTTAAACCTTGACTGGACTTGAGAGTCAATAATTTATTGGATAAAAAAAGACAAATGATTCTAACACAACATTCTTGTTTTTTTTTTTTCAAAATATGTTAACCACCATAACCTTACAGAAACCAATTGTAGTCCAATTAGATACCACTCCGCCATAATAAATGAAGAATTACAAATAAAATAAAATAAACTGATTACTATTACATCACAGGCATTAGGGGCTCAACGTTACAGAGCGAGTTAAAATGTCGATATTTTGCGTAACGTAATATGTGGATGGACCTATAGCAATATTAAGGTGCACAGACATTTTTTTTTACTGAGGCTGCATCACATACCTGTGTTCCTAGTGCCGGGCTCGAACACAGCGTAATGGTCCTCGTAGTTCCTTCCAGCTAGTAGCCCGGTTCCCCCAGTAGCCCACAAACTACGTTGGACACGATAGAACCTATCTTTTTCTACCTCTCTCTCTATCTCACCCTATCTTTATCTCGACCTTTATCTACTATATGTAATGGTCTCCGTATCTATCTATCTCTAACTCTCTCTAATAACCCTTTGTCTCTACCTCTCTTTATCCCTCTCTATATCTACCTCTTTATCTCTTACTAACACTATCCCTATCTCTCTCCATCTCTTACTATAATTATTTCTCTCTATCTCTACCTCTCTCTCTTTATCCCATTCTATCTTTATCTCGCCCTATATCTACCTCTCTATTCATATCTCTCTCTCACATACCTGTGTTCCTAGTGCCGGGCTCGAACACAGCGTAATGGTCCCCGTAGTTCCAACCAGCGAGTAGCCTGGCTCCGCCCAGGAGCCCACAAACCACGTTGGACACGATTGAACCGTATCTCCCTGTCTATACCTCTCTCTCTCTTTATCCCACACTATTTCTATTCCTTTTTATCTTTATCTCTATCCACCTCTGATTCTTTCTCCCTTTACCTTTATGTATCTATCCCTCCCTACCTTTATTTCTTTTTCTTTATCCAACTCAATCTTTATCTCGCCCTATATCTACCTCTCTCTATCTCTGCCTTTATCTATCTATCTCTCTCACATACCTGTGTTCCTAGTGCCGGGCTCGAACACAGCATAATGGTCCCCGTAGGTAGCCCGCCTCCACCCAGTAGCCCACAAACTACGTTGGACACGATTGAGCCATATCCCTCCTCTACCTCTCTCTATCTCTAACTCTTTCTATCTCTATGTCACTAACTCTCTCCATATCTAACTCTCTCTATCCCTACCCTATCTAAATCTATTTGTCTCTAAATTTTCCTATATCTATCTATTTAACTCTCTCTTACAAACCTGTATTCCTAGTGCCCGGCTCTCTCTATACCTACCTCTCGCTATTAATATCTATCTCTTTCTCTATCTATCCCTCTTACATACCTGTTCCTAGTGCCGGGCTATCTCTATTTCTTTCTATTTCTATCTCTCTCACATACCTGTGCTCTTAGTGCCGGGCTCGAACACAGCATAATGGTCCCCGTAGTTCCTTCCAGCAAGTAGGCCGGCTCCGCCCAGTAGCCCACAAACCACGTTCGACACGATAGAACCGTATCTTACTCTACCTGTCTCTATATTTCTTGATCCCACGCTATCTTTGTCCCTCTCTATCCCTCTATCTTTGTCTCTCTATCCTCCGTACCTCTTCATGTCTCTCTATCCTTCTCTATCTCTACCTTTCGTTATCTCACTCTATCTTTATCTCTCCCTATTTCTACCTCACTATCTATCTATCTATCTCTCTCTCACACACACACACACATACCTGTGTTCCTAGTGCCGGGCTCGAACACAGCGTAATGGTCTCCGTAGTTCCTCCCAGCAAGTAGCCCGGCTCCGCCCAGTAGCCCACAAACTACGTTGGACACGATCGAACCGTATAGATTCGTCATCAGCATCACGTCGAATTGGTGGGGTCTGTGAGTAAAGAACTTTCAGTCAGACATATTCTTGAAAAAGATATATTTCTTTAGGTCTGTGGACAGAAATACACAGTTTTCGGTTACATTCATTTTCTTTTAAAACATACTTTTGGTAGGGTTAAAAGTAGCACCACAGTATTCAAGACAAAAAGAGCTACCAAGATTGTTTACAAGTCCGGTTAGTCTATTTGTATAACATAAACGGTTAAAAATGCCCATTATCACGTGACTGCAAACGCTAAACGGAGCGCGTTACGTCAGGTGACGTCACGGTGTAAGAAACAACCATAGACAAGCTGCCAAACCTGGTTAAATGAGCAACAACAGTTTGACAGCAGTTTGTTTATTTATCATATCGTGTCGTCATCGAGATCACGTGACAGCTTGAAGCGTTTAGGCGCGTAAACGCTAATCTAATTAGCCTCGATTTTTTTACTTAAATTAATAATTTGAATTATACTTTTTTGTAATAATATCGGGTCTATCTATAAAACGAATTTGTCAATATACACCGTGAATTTTGAGATACCCGAGAAAATTAACTAACATACTCAGATATCGATATACATCGAATTTGGCGAATAAAAAAAACGGAACGGCGTACGGCGATGACGTACGGAAGGAATAACTATGAATGAAAAAAAAAACATTCATAGTTATTCCTTCCGTACGCCAATATTACGCGACTAAATTAGGTGGATTTTGGTTCCGTTAATGTTGGAATGATAATGATTACTATTTGAATTAGCAGGACTTTTATAGTGCAAATTTTTAAGGAATGTTAGGGACGTATTAATTAAATTTCTCATAAAAAAAAAAATTTTTATTCGCCGAATTTGATGTATATTGATATCTGAGTATGTTAGTTAATTTTCTCGGGTATCTCAAAATTCACGGTGTATACTATTACATTTCAGACTCCCAGACATTACAACTCTGATCAATAGTTTTTTTTTGTTTTTAGCAATTCCATGCAAGGTTTAATTGAAGATAAATAACACTTGAAAAAAATCATCGACCTCAGGCGGGACTCGAACCCACGACGTCCCATCGCATGCCGGGCGAGTGCTTTACCAATTGCAGTTGGTCGATGAGTTATTTATCTTCTGATCAATACTCCTTCTTACTTGGCCACAAGCTGCATGCAGCAGTTGTCTATGATCATATCGTTGTGTTCAATCTCGGGGTACTCTTTGGCCATGCGTTTCGATGTCTCCAAGAAGAGACCATCTGACAGCTTCATGATGTTGGCTTTGTGGACGGTGGTCACCTGGGGATAAACAATATTTGGGTAAAATTAATATGGGCCCTACGGAGCCGAAACGTGGAATATGACAGTAAAGCTGGCACACCGACTTCACGTCACACAGCGAGCTATGGAAAGGTCGATGCTTGGGATTTCGTTAAGGGATAAAATCCGAAACGAAATCATCAGGCAAAAGACCAAAGTAACGGACATAGTCCAAAAATGTAGCAAGCTTAAGTGGCAGTGGGCTGGCCACATCTGTCGCAGAACCGATGAAAGGTGGAGTAAACGGGTTCTCGAGTGGAGACCACGCCTTGGCAGACGTAGTGTAGGACGCCCCCCAGCCCGATGGACCGACGACCTTAGGAAGATAGCTGGCAGTGGCTGGATGAAACGAGCGGGAGATCATGCACTCTGGCATTCTTTGGGGAAGGCTTACGTCCAGCAGTGGACTGTAATAGGCTGAATAGAATATGGGTTCGACAAAAGTACAATTGTTTAATCATTTATCCAGAGAGACGATAAAGGCAGTTACATAACTTTTTTCCCACTAGATCAGCTATAATGAAAAACATCTAAAAAATTGGTTGTCTGTAAAGTCGGTTTACGGACGTAAATTTTACGTGATAACGTCATAAGAAAACATTGATGCTACTCAGACGCATCGGCCGATGGAGTGGAAGAGAGATAGATGCGTCACAAGCCGAACGCTTAGGCCGATCGTGCCTCTCTATCGCTTGTTCTGCGCTCTCGCTCGCACAGTAAGTAAATATGAGACAGACAACAGAACAATAATAATTGTAATTAAAATTACAAACAATTATTGTTTGTAACTTTAATGCAAGTTATTGCTATTTTATAGGGTATCGGTAAAGGCTGTAACATGATTTTAATAAAATAATTTAAGAGTTGTAATTACTTCAATACAAATAGAACTGTTGGTGGGATCTATCGGATGTCCAAAATAAATAAACATACTGATACCGCAACAAAACTATCAACACTATTGACTTTCTAAAAACAGTATGTTCACACCTGAAATAACAAATGAAATGGTAATTAAGTAATTGCAATTACAAATTGTAATTACGTCAATTACAATTATAAATTGCAATAAAATTAATTACGATTACAAATTGAAATTACATTAATTACAATTACAAATTATAATTACGATAATTACAATTACAAAATGTAATAGATTAATAATATATTGAGAAATTACTACAGAAATTACAAATTCAAATTGTAATTACAATAATCACCCACCCCTACAACCGGAATACACGTACCTTCTTCCTGTTATTCCTCCTAGCGAACTCGAAGGCGAACCTGGCCACCCTCTCCGAGTTGGAGGCCGTCACCACCTTCATGGACTCGATGACGCCGTGCACCGACTCGTGCTCCAGCATGGCGTACTCGCCTTCCGTGTTCTGTCTGGGGATTACAAACGAGACGATGTTGAGCCAACATAGGCCTCCCCAATGACTTAGTATATGTACTGCCGAAGCAAGTACAACCCCGATATGACTTGATTGCATGGCGTACTCGCCTTCCGTGTTCTGTGTGGGGATTACAAACGAGAGGACGTTGGAACAATTAGCGTAACGCGGCCTTAATTAAAAACACTCGGACCTGTATTTAAACGCGCCATGAGCAAATTCGCGGGCTCACATTCCCGCCCGCTCGCAAACGACAATCCGTAGTTTTTTAAGGTTCCTTACAAAAAATTTAAAAAGGAGCCATTGTATGATCACTCGTGTGTCTGTCCATCCGTCTGTCACAGCCTATTTGCCAATTTTTGTGTGCTTTGGTAATATACATGTTTTACTACAAAATCGTGTCTTGAACTTATTATCACGACCCAAGCGTAACATTAGTAAGATATCGAAAGCGCTGGCGATACAAAACCCGGCATTTTTGAGCGCTGGGTCATAGAGTGGGCATCGCTTTGCGCATCTTACGAGACGATCAGTGTGTGCGCGGAGCTAACAAGTAATCCCAGTCGCAAGACTAGCCAATCACGTAATCGTAATAGTCTTTTCGCATAGCTAGAGAGCATGTAGAGACATGCCGGTGAAAATGAAATTAGTGCCGCTAATTAGAATAGAATAGAAAACGTTTATTTGACTCACATATGCATTAAATTAAATTGAACATACAAAAAGTGTCAAAAAGGTAACGACGCAGGTTTTCATTGTAGTATTGTCAAGTGGCTAGTACTGCTTTTTGAGCATTACTGTCGTTAATAGCTGTAATATCGATGGTTTTACGTATTGTATTCATTATTGCAGCCTTAGGACGTCCACTGCTGAACATAGGCGTCCCCAAGATTGTCCAGTTGAAAGCGGCCTGCATCCAGCGGCTTCCTGGAACCTTTACCAGGTCTCTCCACTTTCTGGGTGGGTCCTACACAACGCTTTTCGGTTGGCTTTCAATCTAGAACCTCGCCTTCTGCCACATCAGCTTGCTAATCTTTTGGGCTGTCAACGACATGGGGCTATGCTCGGTGTTTCTAGCAAGATGGAGTCAGAAATGAGAAGATCCGTAAAATCAAATTCATCAAGCGCTCGATCGCCCCCTTAACGAATTTATTTAATGTTATCTTTGATACAGTATAACGTTACTCGTTAAGTAACGTTACTCGTTATTACCTGATGATGACAACATCGATATCCTTATGCCTCGTCTCTACGCCGGGAAAGGATTTGCAGTTCATGACGTACGCATACATGTCGAGTTCGTTGCGGAGCGCCACGTTGCGAGACGTGACGTACGCTGCTTCGCTTTTAGTTTCAATGTTGCCCTGTGAATTAAAATAAATATGATAATGTACTAAACGCTAGAGTTATTGTCATTGTCTTGAAGAAAGGAATTAGCAATTGTGTTAAAATATGTACCAAACAGTAACAGGTTTGGTCCACGAAACCGAATCTTGAACTCTGGGTTTAAGAACATCACCGCTACTATGCTAAATAGGTCACCAAAAAATAAAATTACATTATCGATTGTACGAAACTGTGTCATGTTGAATATAAAAAAAAAACAATAGCCATTATGATGGGAACATTGGGATATTTAATTCTAGGATAGTTAACAATTCATGGAGTAAATTTATATTTAACAAACCTTTAGGCCCACACCATTCCTTTTGATAGTAGTAATAGCATACTGGACATCATCATCGTTGTCAACTGTTGGGTCAATGTCCACTACCTCAAAGTCTACTGGGGCTCCGATGAATCTGTAACAATCAACCTGTTTTAAAACTACCTGTTATCTTAGTTATAATTGTGTCCATTTCTAGCAGCGTACTTGGCTTTTGGCTCCCACAAGGTGGACAGACAACCTGGTAAAGGTTGCAGGAAGCCGCTGGATGCAGGTCGCTTCTAACCAACCAATCTGGAAGTCACTGGGGGAGGCCTATGTTCAGCAGTGGACGTGCTGTGGCTGAAATGATGATGATGAAGTTATGGAGTTGGAATAAAATAATCGCCATTATACAAAAAGTTGTCAACAACTAAAATTAGTTAGGCCCTATTTTCAAGTAAATTTACAAAACTTAATATGCCACATAAGTTGCAGTCTAATGGACTGCAACTTATGTGGCGTATTAAGTTATATATGATACCATTGTAAAAAAACCTTAATATGTTATTTGAGACTTGTAAAGTCTGTATTTCTGATGAAAATTTAAGTTTCCAATTAAATTTTGTTCTTAAAAACATCAGATTGTATCTTTAGTCATAATTTAGTTATCATTGTGATTACGTTGATAAAAACTACAAATAATGTGACTAATGTTTGTCAATAATTAATTTTTGGCACTGCTTTGTCTTGTTTACATAGACATATTCTATTATTTATAAAACTATTTCTTGTAATGACTGTTTGTGCCTAAGTAAATAAAATAAAAAAATTACTAATAATACTAATATTGCAGAAATACTTTAGTAATAAAATGAATTATGGAAAAGAGAACTATTTTAATTGTATGTAACTAAACAAAACACTGGATGGAAATGAGGATAAGAAATAATCCATTAAGAAAGTTAGAATGTTGCATGTGTCTGTGTGTATACTAGGAATCGGTTCCACAGATGCGTCATATCTTAAAAAAGGCTTCACAGGTGAGAGGATATGGCATTTTATTTTACATATTGACCAGTAATGAATTTAGACTAATATTATATTGCAACTTCAACAACTTATATTACAAACATCCTCATGAACTAGGCAAACGTTAATTCTTTAGACATATTATGTTACGGTTTTCAACAAATTGATATTACCTTGAGAATGATCTATGAATCTTTGTAAAGATTTAAAATTGTTGTTGATAGTGTATAAGCTTGGGGACTGTCTAAAGTTGTTAAGTGTATAACAAAAACACTTTGGTGTTTGGATCCTTATGATAAAGGATAATATGATAAAAGATAAAAAAAAAATCCTGTTCTCTAGTTGTGCCGATGGGGTTTATATTGTTACGAACCAATTGGGAATCTGCTGGAATCAATGAGAATTCAGCGAACAAAAGCTTACATGGGGTTAAATAGCTTTTTACTTTTAAAATGTGATGGGCAGTCATTCTCCTGCTATTCTGGTGGTTTTTTTTCTGTTTTGCTACTATAAAGTCAAAACTAATGTTCTGGAAGACATTAAAACATAGGTGAAAATCTATTTAAATCTAAGGATTTACGGTTCTAGAGCTGGTTTTCAAGTTGATGAGATACCAAGTCTGAATACCACACATCCTTTTAGATCAGCTGATCAAAAATGTTAAATGTATTTTTACGAATTAGCCTTAAAAGATAAGTGAATTCTAACAATCAAGGAAACTTTTTAGTACTTAATTAAAGGCCAAGGATTCAGTAAATGATGTGGAAATTAGGAAAATTATGGTTCTATGAAGTAATAGGTTAGACTCACTTGAAAATGTCTCTGACGTATCCCATGCACTCTGGACCGATGCCACCTCCTGGCAGCATAGTAACTGCGTGTCTTCCTCCATACTGAGCCTTCGGGATCAGCTTCTGTTTCCTGATAACAGGGGTTTTGTGCTGAAGATCGAAATCCGACAAAGTAGCGGGCGCAGCGGCAGCAGCACTCGCATACGTTGCCGGCACCTGGGGCAAAACCTTCAATTTCGAAAACAACCTCACTGCCATCCTGATTTAATTCACACAAGGCCGCGAAAAACCTTTTATTTTCAGGTGACAGATGTTAAATAACCACAGGAAGAGGAAGACAGGAAAATTGCTTTTGCGTTTTTCCTCGCCAGAGGGTGCTGAAATGTCAAAGTTTGGAACAGATGGCGCTGGTGGCACAAGATGCCAGTGTAAAGCTATTATGCATGTAAACGTCAAACTGACGAGTTTATTCAAATCTAAAAACAAAACAGGTATCTAACAAGAAAACTTTTATGGTTTTTTAAATAAACTATTTTTTTTTTGTATTTAGTATAAATTATAATGTGTTTTATAAAGTCATCTGGTTTATCACTGCTTTTGTAATTTTTTACAATGGCTACTTTGCTACATGGTATTTTTTTTTTGTAGAACATGTCACGGCGCTTTATCCTGCTCTTTGCGAGTTTTCGAGTGCAGGCGGCTGTGGGTCGGGCGTCCATTTTGCTTCGCCATATTGAATTTGGTCGGACATCTTTGGACGCCATGTTTAGTCGGACATATTTTATAAACATTTTCGCGTAAATTTCAAATATTTTTGAGCCTAAATAGCGAACTTTTTTTCACTGAAAACTGTGGTATTGATTGCGTTTATAATTGGGTGGAAAAAATCTGTGCCTACGCAGTAGTCCATAACTGTCTCCAGGGGGCCGTGCAGCTTTTGTTACAAGATAAATACAGGTAAATTATTTTCTCCAAACATTGTACTTTTTGACATATCATAACAAGTGTTTCCCATTTTCTATGAAATTACGTTATTTTGCGGTTTACTATAAAATAATATATGAAGGTCATATGTCCTCCAGCTTGACTGAACTCAGTTTGGCGTGGTCGTTTTTATATTTATCACGAAATCAAGTTACGTCCCGTCCCGGTGGCCGGTTGCATTGCAGCACCTGCTGTGATCATACTATGTTTTTATGTCGGATTACAGCGCTATAATTGCTATATATCGCCTTATTATCATTATAAAAGGACAAAGAACTCATTTGTATCACTTAAACGTCACTTGAATCCCGATAGTTCCGTTAAAATTAATTGATAATACAAAACTACCGATACGGATTCGAAGTGGTATTAAGATCATGCCTATCTTGTTCAAACTACTCAAAAAACATGTTTTTCTTGTCTAAACAGGATTCTTTTACAAATTAAACATACTATCAAGTAGATGCCAAAGGAGATTAAAAACAAAGACGGAAAATAATGTGAAAGCTTGCTTGTTTGCACTTTGCTACACTGACACAATGTTTTCATCTGCATTGAGTGAGGCAAAGGAATCAAGAAAAAATCTATTATCATTCTACTTGATAATTTTCTAAGGGTTAAAATACATAAACATTCAAAGTTCTTTCTTTTAACTTATCTTATTTATTATAAATATACATAGTTGTAGGTGGGTATTGGGTATTTATTACATAATATGTATATTATTATTTTTTCACAAAAATAATTAAAACATTTGTTTTTTAATGTCATATAATATTATGATGAATGACCCAGAAAGCTCATTGCAATTTCATTTATGTCCAGGGGTGAACATATTACTTTGCTACTTACCCGATAACTTTCCCTAATATAAGAAAGTAAAAAGATTTATGTACTTGTAACTTGTAAAGTTTGTAACCGATTTAAAACATTTTATTCGATGTTATACAGATAAAACATAAATATAAACAATTTTCTTACATCATCTCATCATATCATTCGTTTTGATGGATTTTTTTGTGGTTTTCAATATGAAAGACATCTATACAAATTAATAAAATTGAAGTACCTCTTAGTAATATAAAAATACCAGCTTTTATTACAAACCTAAAAAAAATACATAATATATTTTTTTTAATTTTGTCTGTCGTTCTATTTGTTCTGGAAACCTAATCTCTCAAAAGGACTGATTTAGGAGCAGTGTTGCCAACCCTACCATAGAGTGACACTGAAGATATGCTTGAAAAAAGCATTCTGTAGACTACTACAGAACACTTTTTTCAAGCATATCTTATACTTCTTCTCTTCTTCTTATACTTCGTATATGGTTACTAAACCATACCACCAATTGGGATGTGAAAACCAATCATAAATAATTCTAGACCATCATTTATTAAATCTGACACCTTATTTAACACCCGATAACCAGGTACATTATCATTTATTAGAAGCATCAAATTTTTGTTTGCTGTAAAGTCAATAAAAATGTTAGGCAGTTGAGTCGAGTAAACAATGACGTCATGGTTGAGGTGCATTTTGACAACACATAAACAGTATGTCAAATCTGTTAAAGTGATAGAACAAAAGTAGTTCACCATGATGTATAGAATGGTTACAAGGTAGACCTTGATTTACCGTAATCCCTGTTTAATGACACCCTGTATTAATTAGTTGCAAAAAGTATGTTATTAGGTACCTTTTTCACCATTAGTGAATGTTTAAAACTACACTAAAATTAACTAATAGCTCTATTAGTATAAATACCTTATTAAATAAATGTTAGTCATTATTCTGCATCAAAGTTAATTATAATTATAATTTTCCTCATGTCGTGGAGTGCCTCAGGTTGAGGCACCGCACCATCTTCACTTGCGGCCTCGGAGCGAGGCAGCCGCTTGACCCGAGGCTGCCTCTGTGGATACGCGGCTTTAGATTTAAATGCTCTTTTCAGAGGGCGCGGTCCAAGATGATGAACCAGGAGATTATGTGCGAGGTGGAGATAGGCACCCATGGGTCCATGGTCGAAATCGACGCGGATGACCAGGTTGGGGTCAAGGTACGTATTGGGTTTTTAAGTAAGTAAAGTAAGCATAAACATGTTGTCACATTAGCTGGTGCATATGAACTAAATGATAGTTTCTTTAGGGTCCCATACCCAAAGGGTAAAATTGTATCCTATTACTAAGTCCGGCTGTCTGTCCGTCTGCCACCAGGCTGTATCTCATGAACCTCTTAGTTAAGTTAGACAGTTAAATTCACAGATGATGTATCTCTGTTGCTGCTGTAACAACAAATACTAAAACACAGAATAAAATAAATATTTAGGGGGGCTCCATTACAAAGACATGTTTTTTTTTACCGTTTTTATAGATAATTGTATGGAGGAACTCTTTGTGCGCGAGTCCGACTTTTAAGTTTACTCACTTAAAAACCGGCTTATTTATACAAGGTGTCACATTAGCTCATGCATACGACGAACGAACGAACTAAATAATAGTTATTTTATTATTTTTGTTGTAACATGCACAAATCTGTTTTGTTCCCGAGTATAAAGGTTAAGGGCTTATTCTGTTTAAATACATTAACCTGTTGCTGTGCGCTGTGTGGAACTCCAATGGCTGGTGATAATGATGAATATAAGAAATAAAATTTTGAATAAATTCGACATCATTTACTAAACTTAAGGATGCCTAATGCGAGATTCACAAAACAACCCAGTAACTGAAATCGATCGAAAAGTAGTACAGTCAACAGCACGTCGACCTACCCCAAAAGTCAAAAAATCTCCAATTGATTTTCAACTTTAAGCCTAGACATATAGAGATCATTTTCAAATGAGAAAATTTGACATTTTGTGGTAGGTCGACGAGCTGTTGTCCGTACAAATTAACATTGACTTTTCGATCGAAGTAATTGACACGGTTATTTTGTGGCACTCGCACTAGGCCCTCAGCTCAGTTAGAACAGTAGCCCGCATAAATATCGACAAGGTCTTGGATTCAACTCGCACCTAGCATGACATGACCAACGAAAACACGATATGATATGATAATATAGCTTTTTATCGACACCCAACTGTCAAAATAAGATATACATAGCCGCCATCTTGAATTTTTATCGAAACAGCGAGCATGTCCGTGATGGTGACGTCACGGTCATGCTCGCTGTCCGATAAAAGTTCATATTTTGACAGTTTGGTGTCGATAAATCGATATATCATATCATATCGTGTTTTGTTGGTCATGCTAGAGGGGTAGGGGCGATTGAATTGGTTGTTACTTCCGCCAACAGATGGCGTTACTCGCCAAGTTAGCTCTCACTAACACATCCAATTGTTCCCAGTACGAAGAGATCGAGACGGGTCAGTACGAAGAATACATCACCGATGACCAGTATGAAGAGGTGGAGGAACAGGTGATTGGGATGCAGCATCTTGATGAAGGTTGGTGATAAAATTTTACAGCATATTACAAAAGAGATAGTTTTGTTTTAAACACTGTCTAAAAATAAGCCAACCAATTTTAAATGTAAGTAAGTCATCAACAACGAGACAATGTCTGATGTTTCGACATTTTAAATTAATTGGTTATTCTTTAGACATTGTTTAAACTTAGTCTATCTTTTTTGTAATAAGTCCATTATCCTTTTGCTATCTTTAAGTAAGATTTAGGATGAATGAAGAGTTTATGCTAGCACAGCGTTCAAGATGTTTATTTAATAGAAAAGAATAATTTTTTTGCTCTAAACTCTTTGTACAGACTGGTATGACATGAAGACCTTAGAAGATAGTATCAAAAGTATTATATCTTTGTAGTCAAGGCTTGCAAATTAATAAATGTTATAAAATTACAATGTCTTATTTTTACTAATTTTGTAACACTCATTTGTAATAAATGAAAGAGACAGACTTATGTGAAATGACAGTTGTTTTGTTAGCATTAATTCTTCATCATTTTCACTCAAAGGAATTAAATTTCAATATATTATTATAGCTGCACTATCACTACTGCCGTATAAAAGCTTCGGTCATGTCTTGTATGCGAATCTACATGTGGGATGGTAGAAGTGTTGCTAGATTAAAAATATGATAAATAAGTGTATTATTTTAAATTCGCTCGCTCTTCATTTAAATCATAACCAAAGTCAACAACTCGCTAAGCTTGCTCTCCGCACTTAGATATGCACAAAGTCGTGATCTAGCGATAAATAAAACGATCTCTGCTAGACATCACCTAATTAATATTACTGAGTAAGAGAAGTTGGGATGATGACACCTAATTAATACTTAATTATGAGCTGTAAAACGCGATTTTGTATGAATAGTCATGTCACGTGCGTTCAATGAACAAAACATGGAATCTGTAATATTTATCTAAATAAATAATAATAAATATTGGACAACATCACATACATTGCTCTGATCCTATGTAAAGCACTTGTGTTATAGAAATCAGAAACAACGACGGTACCACAACACCCAGACCCGAGACAATATAGAAGAGTTCGTTTCCTACATTGACCCGACCGGGGATCGAACCCGGAACCTCAGAGATGGCGACACCATATTAGTCCGGCGTGTTCGCCTCTCGGCTACGGAGGTCGTCATTCATATTTTTGACACTTCAAGATTTTTTACAATATTGAAGACAAACGGGGTATAAGAAATCGGACGGAACCATCACAGGACGACATTTGAAAAAAAAAATGATTTCCGTAAAGTCGGTTTACGGACGTTAATTTTACGTGATGACGTCCTAAGAAAACACTGATGCTACTCGTACTCGGACACATCGGTCGATGGAGTGGAAAAGAGATATACTCACAAGCCGATCGCGCCACTCTATCGCTTTTTCCGCGCTCTCACTCGCTCGCGGAACGTGACACTTTCGTGCGTGTAGCCGGTCATCGATTTATAAGACACCATAGACATATTTAACGATAACTTGCCTAGGTTCAGAGTAATAATGGATATTCTCTCTGGGCAGCACTTTCAGCCCCTCTAGCACGATCAACAAAACACGATATGATACGATATGATATAGCGATTTATCGCCTATTTACTTTCAAAATATGAACATAGCCGCCATCTTGAACTTTTATTGAAACAGTAAGCATGTCCGTGTTGGCGAAGTCACGGTTATGCTCGCTTTTTTGATAAAAGTTCATATTTTGACAAAAAATGCGATAAATCGCTATATCATATCGTGTTTTGTTGCACATGCTAGAGGGGAAGGTGGAAAAATAATAATAGTAGGTGTACTTGTATAGTAAGAACAGCTGCAATAATAATTAATAATTTCTAAAGAAATGTATGTTTACACACGGATTCATAGGTTCTGTTTCTTTTATTAAAATTTTTATTTTATTAAGTATTGCCTAACTTTTAACTTATTAAATTGTAATTATTACTTAACTAGGTAGCTTAGTACTTGACTTACATGTTGTGTACACATGCTTTAGAATAATGTTTAGTTCTGTAATTTTAACTTTTTTTTTTGATAATGTTCTATTTTGTGTTCCTAATAAATAAAATAAAATAAGACGTTATCACGTCTAAAAAGTGTCGACATCCCAATTTTCAAAACTGAACTAAAAAACATCACAATAATCATTCATAACCCGGCTGTCCACCCAGCCACTCATTCATTCACTCATTCACCCCGGTCGTGTCGGGCCGGCTGACAGATTTTAAACTTGCAGTCGGCAGTGAAGAGGTGATCCTGCCGGGAATATCTGGGGAAGAAGTGCTGCAAGCGAGTGTGGATAACTCTTACGATGGACTGTATCCTACGCCGCCATCGACTAGTAACAGGTATTTACTAATAATTTTATAAATAAATAAATATAAATATTTACTAGCTGACCCGGCAAAGTCGGATGACCCGCTAGTAATAAATATATTTTGTGTTTTGTCTAATCTATTCACGATTTCTTACAGGAGAGGGCGAGGAAGGCCGCGTGCGAATGCAAACAACAACACCTCCGGCAATATCCATCATTTGATGCCTATCGGTAAGATTATTTACTTGTTTTGTTAACTCAAATAATGCTTCTTTTGATGTGTGTAGCAATGGACGACGGAAGTTATTTATCTAGGTTTACCTAATATAGGTACAGTCAACAGCTCGTCGACCTACTCCAAAAGTCAAAAATTCTCCAATAGATTTTCAACTTTAAGCCTGACGTATAGAGTTCATTTCAAATGAGAAAATTTGACATTTTGAGGTAGGTCGACGTGCTGTTGTCCGTACAAACCCGATTTCTACATCTATTTTTAAAATTAATACCCTCTGTCAGGGCTTGTTAACGATACCAAATTCACGCTATAATTATCGTTACATAACGATATTTTCATTAAGTTACAGTTTTAACGGTAACACGGGTAACGGTAGTTTAGTATCGAATCCACTATAATAATGTTAACCAATTAACGTTAAAAGTATCGATATTTTTTTCGTTACCTTAAGCGTTGTTGTCAAACCGGCGCGGTGGCGCGTGCCTGGCCTGATCACGCGCGCCGGCCGGCCGGCGGAATGGCAACATCGCCAGCCAGCAGATAGATGCAAACAAACGTAGGCTTTCAGATTGGCCGGTCTGTGGCCTCCATTCTAGAACTTAAAGGCTTAAAGGCTTACAGGCTTAAAGTTGAAAATCTTTTGGAGAATTTTTGACTTTTGGGGTGGGTCGACGTGCTGTTGGCTGTTGACTGTACATAGTTGTAAATCATTTTTTTCTAGCAGTATTAGTATCTGAGTATAAATAGGTATACATATAGATGCGTATTTCACTTAGAGATACTTAAATTGAGATACCGTCTTAAGTAAAACCTAATTTGTCCAAATATTGGTGCATGTTACGGTAACAGGATTGTGTTGTTGTAATATTGTTTTCCTCTTCTTTCGATTTTTTTTGGCCGAGTGAGATAAGTTTAATTATTATTGTGGTCATAAAAACTAGAATACCTATTTACTGGATAGTATGTCCATTCTTTTACCTCGCGCTATAATACTTTTGTAAATTAAGGAAGACCTTTAATTAGCCTTACTAATATTATAAATAGTTCTTGTATAATCATTATTTGTAACGCCGTTGGTTTTCTTAAATAAATAAAATAAAAAATAAAAACTTTTCAGCTCGCTGTGCAACCTTGAGCTTTTTTATAAGGCCCATAGTGAGAGGCTCGGTTTCTGTTTCGCATGTCATTACTGGTAACACACACTGGATGTAGGTTTTCGTCTTTAGGCACTGGGGTATTTTGGACAAGTAGATGTTGTTTAGTTTAGCCCAGCTGCCCAGCCTAGTTGGATTTGTCCTCAAAATTGGACCTTTTATATATATAAAAGGCAAAGCTGACTGACTGATGGATCAACGCACAGCCCAAACCGCTGGGTCTAGAGATTCCAAATTTGGCTCGTAGGTTCCAAGGTGTAGGGGTACACTAAGCAAGGATTTTTTAAAAATTCGTCCCCGAAGGGGGTGAAATGTGGGCCCAAAATTTGTATGAAACTTTTTATTTCTTAGACATATTTGCATGAAATTTAGAATGAATTCAGTACGACAAAAATAATGAGTTACCTATTTCAGGGATTTCCAAAATTCAACCCCTAAGAGGGTTAAATAGGGGAGGAAAGTTTTATACTAACGTACAAGCCAAACTCTTAGGGCTAGAAACTTATAATTGCGCACACGTATTCTTCTTTTGACGTGAGCATCCACTAAAAAAGAATTTTTAAAAATTTAACCTCAAAGAGTGTAAAATAAGGAATGAAAATTTTAAACAATCGCACTGTTTAAACTCTTTAGGCTAGAAACTTTTAATTTCGCACACGTGTTCCTCATATGACGCAAGCACCCACTAAGGAATGATTTTTCAAAATTCACCCCCTAAGGGGGTGTAATGGGGGTCCAAAATTTTTATGAAACTTTTTATTTTTTGGACATTATTTGCATGAAATTTCGTATGAATTGTGTACAGTACAAATAAATTCAACCCGTAAGTGGGTAAAATAGGGGATGAAAGATTTAAATAATCAAAATTCATCCCCTATAGGAGTAAACCAGGCCCCAAAGGTTGTATCAAACTTTTTATTCCTTGGACATATTTGCATGAAATTTCGTATAAATTAATAACGGCAGAAATAATGAGATTAATTTCAGGGTTTTCCAAAATTCAACCCGTAAGAGGGTAAAATAGGGGATGAAACCTTAATATTACCGCACAAGCCAAACCCTTAAGGTTAGAAACTTTAAATTACGCACACGAATTCCCCTTATGACGTAGGCATCTATATAGGTATAGGCGTATAGACTAAGGAAGGATTTTTTTAATTTATAGGGGATGTAAGTTTTTAGAGAACTTAACGTTTATATAGCTTATTTACGATATTTTATAAAAATGCAAATTTTTGTGTTTTTCTTGATTTAAACCTCAAGCGTTTAAAGTGTATTATTTAAAGTGGGTATCGTGCAAATATGTTTATATGCACAATGCACTTAGTTACTTGTGACGTGGGAAAGAAAATGCAAAAAAAATTAAGTGTCTACTTACCAGACACTTAGGTATAAAATTAATTAAAGCCAATCATATCGATAAACCATCCTTTTATTTGTGAGTAATTTTTGTTATTCATAAGATTACATCAAGATAAAAATACCATATGTATAGTTTGTTTCAGCCAGAAAATACATTTTAATTATTAAGAGGCAAATCCGTTCGTTTTAATGTTAGGATCTTTAAATTTTGTGTTCACGCTTTTGATGAAAACACCCCTTATGGGGTGAAAAGGGGGATGAAGTTTTGTATGGAAAGTCCTTTGTTTTCAAAGTAAACATCACTAAAATTATTATTTAGGCTTACGGTTAGGAACTCACTCAAAGTATATAGGTGTTGCTGAAATTAAAACCCTTAAAAGGGGTGAACAGCGGTTAATTGTTTTTTATTTGATGTTCATTATTTTCTAAGTATAGGTTAAACAATGATATTAGAAGTATTTGCGATTCATTAGTTTATTTTTAAATATAGATTAGCGCGGGCGAA
The DNA here is from genome assembly GCA_950371115.1 of Anania fuscalis. Classification (NCBI taxonomy): domain Eukaryota; kingdom Metazoa; phylum Arthropoda; class Insecta; order Lepidoptera; family Crambidae; genus Anania; species Anania fuscalis. Next base: position 3,020,280 of record OX493355.1, read on the forward strand.
GCCGCGGGCAACTGCTAGTTGTAAGGATACAGCTATGAAATGGTAATGGGTAGGGCGCCACATAGGCATGTTAACTTTGATTTGTCTGAAGGTCTACCTGTTGGGAATGTCTATGACAGCATCGAGCATTGTGCTGAGGTCTTCCAGCGAGCACTGCCCAAGTCTCGATCGAATAGAATGCCTTCTCATATTTTACAAACGCCGAGTATAGTGGCAAGTTATATCGATCTTCTGTATAACTTGTGGTAGCGCCTTGTTGTTCCTAAGCTGTAAGAGCCCTTGTTAACACTTTGGAGCCTTAGTTCCGCTCTATCGCCTCTTTCATACTGTTCGTATTAAAGTTGCGGATATCCTGTCGCACGGACTTCCATATCCGTCTGTTGAATTGCCGATATGCCTTATCGTCAACGGAGGTCTGCAGTGCCATTGAACGTTGTTCTGCCATGAGATTCTTTAATAGGTAAGTACGAGGACTCGTAAAAATTTCTCGTTTCTATGTGTGCTTGTTTACGCCCCCAGTAAATAAGATAGCTAGGCTGTCTGGTACCTCGTCTGCCCCATACACTGCGGGAAATACGTTTTGACGACAAATGGCAGCATTATCTCATAACTTTAAACCGTTAAGGAGTTCTGAGACTTTCATCATCAGCTCAGCAGTATGATGTGATGACTCCCAAACGCAAACATCGGAATAAATTGTTTAAAAATAACAAACACTCTTCATTAGGTGACTAAATTTAATGAGTATTCTCCTTGATTTCCCTGTGATTCCATCATCAGATCCTTACTTGCTGAAAATGAGACCACCTCAGAAGTATACTCTAGAGAGTAGCAAAATAAATTTGAAATAGGTTCATAATTTCAATTCAAAATTAAACATAATTTCGCCATTAAGTCAAACTTCAAACATTCTTTAGTATCAACAAAGACACAATTGTGTCAATTCTGTCAATGATGCGCCAATAATAAATGAAATGATTGTCATAACTAACTTGCTTGCGTCGTTGTAGGCTCCAACACGTCCAAACACCTCGGGGCACCCCCGCGCAACTGTCAAATCTGCCGATTTTTTTACTACGGGATCGCTCTCAAAATGGCCGATTGACAAACGACAATAGTGCCCTCTATCAAAGACTATTGAAACAATAGCTCTGATAATTTTACCCGTGCATACTGCACGTACCTAATGAGAACGTTTGGTATCAAAATGTCATTATTAAGATTTTTGCAATTGTGATGTTGTTGTTTTGGATGAGCGATATTATAATTATCCCACAGTCAAAAGACACCTTCATGGTCATACACGATCATGATGCACGACCGTGGAGAGGCTTGCCAGACGTCAAAAATAATTATTTTTGCGGAGAAATAAAAAAGTATGCCATCCGTTAAGCCTACTCACAACAATAAAGAAGGCCTGTATAGCATTTTGTCAATGTAGAAGACTAGTTGGTAAAAGTTGGGGTCCAAATCCAAAAATCACACTTTGGCTATACACGTCCGTTATCAGACCTTCTATAACTTATGGATCAGTTGTATGGTGGCCCAGAACACAACTGACCACAGTGAAAACAAAACTCCAGAGTCTACAGCGACTAGCGAGCGTAGCAACTACTGGATGCATGAGAACCACCCCATCAGCCGCGCTCGAGTTCCTCCTAAACTTGAGACCGCTAGATCTCATCATACAGGAGGAAGCACAGTCAGCCGCCTTAAGACTAAGAGCAAACGGACTATGGAAACAAAACATAGAAACAACACACTCAAAAGTTCTGCAGGAGGTCCTAAAGGAATTACCACTCCTCGAGGCGCCCATGGACAGAATATCGTGTCAACACATCTTCGATCGAAGATACAATATCCAACTCACAGAAGAACCAAAAGACAACTCTGGCGTCGATGAAGTTAGGATATATACAGACGGCTCAAAAACGGCACATGGTACCGGAGCCGGCGTCTTCTCGAATGATTTAAACATAAACATATCGACCACACTAGACAGGTTAAACTCCATCTTCCAGGCAGAATGCATTGGAATAACCAAAGCGGCACAGGCGGTTGCAGCCAGAGACGTCCGAGATCTTGGTATAAAAATTGTCTCGGATAGTGCATCCGTACTCCAAGCCCTTCAAAACAATGTCGTAACCTCCGCACTCATACTAGAGTGTCACAATGCACTTCAATCCATTTCAAACACGAACAGAGTAGTTCTGCAATGGATCAAAGGACACAGCAACTCACTGGGAAATGACACCGCAGACGAATTAGCCAAAAGAGGATCGAAGGTAGTAGTCCATGGACCGGAACCACTACTGCCTATACCTCAGGCCCAAATCAAAACGTGGCTGCGTAAAAAAACCACAGAAACACACCATACCGAATGGATGAACAGTGTAGGATGCAGGCAAACAAAAGATGCAATTCCGGCAGCATCAAAAAAGCTTGCCCGCAGCCTCACCAGATTAAAACGGAACGAACTTCGGAAGGTTGTAGGTACTATAACCGGTCATTGTTCACTAAACAGGCACCTATTCTACATAGGAGTAACAGACAGCCCCACATGCAGAGGAAGCATGGAGGCAGAGGAAACGCCGCGGCACGTGCTTATGGAGTGCGAGAGCGTGACAGAACAACGGGCACGGATTCTCCAATCACCAGGATCACTCCCGGAAGCCTTCAGGAGCCTGAGGGGTCTACTGAACTTCTGGGATGATTTGGGCTGGTTGGAGTAGGGGAAGGACACAACACGCACAATGGCCCAATCAAGAGGCTAAGTGCGGACACCTCCCAGCTAAACTAACTAACTAACTAAGCCTACACACGGTTGTCTTGCATCGTGCATGGAAGGATGATGCGTAGACCACTTTACGGTATATTAAGTTCCTTCAAGAATATTGCGTAGGCACTTAAGACTTTCAGTATCTATAAAAATAAACAAAAACATGTTATACTTACCATTTTATTTCACTAAGTTTTTGCTAAGGAATTATGCACAGTGCGGGCATTCGTGCGTTAAGTTTAATCAGTCGAATAGCCACCACCACAACACTGACTGACTTAAATCTGCGCGCAATGCGCGCATCGAAAATAACGAATGAAAGAGATAGATAGAAAGTAACGTTTCTTTTAACGATACTTGTAGTATGCATTTGGTATCGTTAACAAGCCTAGACCATGGTAACATTATCACTTACCGATAAAATAATCGATAACGTTATGTCAGTTTAACGTTAAAAGGCCATCCAAGGTATCGTTACCAAGCTTATCGTTACCTTTGCAATTAACGCTACCTTCGTCCGGCGAAGGTAACGATACCTGAATTTTAACGGTATTCAAAGCCCTGCCCTCTGTCGTCCATTCCTTTTTTTTAACTGGGTTTCACGGCTCTGGGCTTTTCCCTTTTAAACCAGTCGTTTAATGTTCAGTCTAGAGTTAGATTGTAATGTTGCCAGATCTTAAAATATTAGGTTAAAAAGCTGAACAAGAATATAACTTAACTCTTCAAAGGGTATGAAAATCGTCGAGTTTGACTATTACTATACAAAGAAAAGCATTTTTTAGGGTTCCATAGACAGTTTTTTTGCAAACCACACAAATCGAATGGTACAAAAAATACATTTACTCCCGCACTCAGAGACATCAATTAACAATTAAAGTGGATTAAATTTTTTTTTCGTTCAGTAATGGTCTTTATTTGTATTGACTTAAGAATGACAGGTTTTCCTTACGTAATCATTAAAGTTAAGTGACGTCTCTGAGTGCGGCAGTTAGAATGGAACATTTTAGGCGGTCTTATAGTGATCTCTGCCAGACAACCTACAGGTAGCATAGTTTAGAAGGTAAAAAATAAACCCCTTTATACACGAATCCGACACCTTGTGCTTTTTTTTTATCCGAACACCTCTATTCCAGGCGAAGTCCCCATGGGCCTAATGGACGGCAACGCTGGGCGCGGCGCCACGCGTCGCTGGGAACAGAAGCAGGTTCAGATCAAGACTATGGAGGGGGAGTTCTCTGTTACCATGTGGGCTACGGGGGAGGATGACGGTGAGTGACAAGCTTAGTAATCACCGAGTTTCTACCCTATACAGCAGCAATACGGGCCATTTTACTCTGAAACTATAGTCCTTTCACGGACTATCTTACTCCGAAGCTATAGTCCTTTCACGGACCATTTTACTCCGAAACTATAGACCTTTCACGGACTATCTTACTCCGAAGCTATAGTCCTTTCGCGGACCATTTTACTCCGAAACTATAGTCCTTTCACAGACCATCTTACTCCGAAACTATAGTCCTTTCACGGACTATCTTACTCCGAAGCTATAGTCCTTTCACGGACCATCTTCTCCAAAACTATAGTCCTTTCACAGACTATCTTACTCAGAAACTATAGTTCTTTCAACCCATCATCATCATTTTAATCATAAGACGTCTACTGCTGAACCTCAGCCTCCCTTGGTAATTCCCAGATTGTCTGGTTGCACGCGGCCTGCAACGGCTTCTTGCAACCTTTACCAGGTCGTGTTTCCACCTTGTGGATGGACGTCCTACGCTTGGAGTTGCCGGGACGTGGCCTCCATTCTTGATGAGGCAGAAAGGTTCTAGAGTGTAGTAATGTTGCCGAACTGATCTTACTGTACCTACCAATAGTTGACCTTGAAATTCAGTTCAGTGTTATCAATAGTTTTATGCAATAGTAATAGTATCGATACTATTGAATGCAGAAGAAGTTTTTTTACCATATTGGCTACAGGAGAAGATTACGGTGAGTCACGTGACCGAGAACGAAAAACATGTCTCAGTAGACCATTAGTAGTTACAATAATACCAAAAACGTCAATACATTGTAAAGAAACGTGTTATCACAAGATCCCTTCATCATATCAGCCTGTTGCAGTCCACTGCTGGACATAGGACATAGGCCCTTTGCATCCAGTCGCTGCCAGCTGCCTTCTTCAGGTCATCGGTCCATCTAGCCGGGGGGCGTCCTACACTACGTTTGCATAAGCGTGGTCGCCATTCGAGAACCTTCCTGCTCCACCTCTCTACGGTTCTGCGACAGACATGGCCCTTAATACTTAAGAATTCCACTCGCCCGGCATTATAAACATACTATTAATTTAATAAATAAGATTTATTTTTGTCCGCAGATGACGGCTCCAATCCTGAGCCAGACCCCGACTACACAGAGTACATGACCGGCAAGAAGAATATATTAGGAACCGAAACTATGCCTGGTAAGTTGCACTCATTATCGTTTTTAGGGTTCCGTATACAAGGGTGCCAATGGGACGCTTCGGTAAGGCCCCTATTTGTCTGTCTGTCACAAAACTATTTTGAACTGTTACGGAAGACGGCTCCTGTGTCTGTCCACAGGGCTGTATAATTAGACACTTGAATTTTAGTTCCAGTTTATTATAAATAAGAATTGTGGAACTGTAAGTTTTCATTTAAAAAAAAACTTCAATTTTTCTGCCATCTTTTAACTGCGTTGTAATGATAAAAAATAAGAAAATAAGTTTGTTTTTTACGTAGATCGATTTAGTAACTGATTCTGAGTGGTACGGTACCTGAAAAATTGGCACTACTTTGCAATGTAACCCTGTATAATAAGCTGTACATTTTAGAAATAACATGATTAAAATTTAATTGGAAACGTGACGTCTCAGGAAGAACTATGCTTACATAATATTCAGCAAGCTGCCTTCTGTTTCCGTAATATAATTTATTTGTTTCAGGTTTAGACCTATCAGATCCAAAGCAGTTGGCGGAATTCGCGCGACCCGGGCACAAAATTAGGCTGAAGAAACCTTCACCTGAATCGTCTGACAGGACTATAGGTAAGAACATATTAAACTGTTTTTAGGGTTCCATACCCAAAGGGTAAAAAGGGACCCTATTACTAAGGCTCCGCTGTCCCTTTGTCTGTCCGTCTGTCACCAGGCTGTATCTCATGAACCGTGATAGTTAGACAGTTGAAATTTTCACAGATGATGTATTTCTGTTGCCGCTATAACAACAAATACTAAAAAACCTAATACAATAAATGTTTAAGGGGGCTCCCATACAACAAACGTGATTTTATTTGTTTGTTTTTATAGATAATGGTGCGGAACCCTTCGTGCGCGAGTCCGACTCGCACTTGGCAGGTTTTTACTTAGGTTTAGATATGTCTCACTGCGAGCAATACAGCCTTCCTATTCCCAATTCTTTCCTTTTTTGAGATACTAAACTTTGTTGTCGGACGTGGGGCAATTTTGATCCTTCTTTTTAAAACCCCTTGAAATATTTAAATTTTATTTTAGCAATTACATGCTAAGTTTATTTAAGATTTTATAATACACTTTGCGGTGAGAGCGGTGTTTTGAAAAGTAGGTACCAAGCAAAAGCAAGTTCAGCCAACAAGAGGCATGAAAATTATTAAATATATAATTGAGAGTCTATAAATTGCATTAAATTTGAATAGTTAAGTATTTTTTTACTTAAATGGTTTTTCGTCCCTTAGCGTGCCCACACAAGGGCTGTGCGAAGATGTTCCGAGACAATTCAGCGATGCGCAAACACTTACACACGCACGGCCCGCGCGTTCACGTCTGCGCCGAATGCGGTAAGTATTACCACACTAAAGTTAGTTTTTTTTTACTTTTCTAATTGGAATGACGCAGTCGTCATTATTAGTAAAGAAATTTGAAATTCAATTTAGTCCGTCAGTTAGATTATCAAAAAATAATTGACTGACTATTTTTTTTGTTGTCGATCAATTTAAAAATTACAAATATAAAACGCGTAGTTCGGAAGAGGGGGCTCGTGACGTCACTAGATTTTAAATTTCCAAATATGTGACGTCACACTAGTGAATGGGAAGTCTCACAAATGTGAACAACTGTGAAGGGGGGGGGGGGGAAACTAAAAGTAAACCGAGAAAACGTTTGATCTCCGTAGTAGTTTTAGGTACAGAGTAATTCTGAATTGCTATGATCTTATTAGGGTTAGGCTTAACGCCATCATTGCAGATACATGACCCAAAAACTCAGTCTCCAAATTCAGGAACTCAGATTTATCCATCTGGATCTTGAAGTTCGATTCTCGTAGTTTTTTTAAATATCTCCAGGTTAAGGATATGTTCCTGTAGGGATGTCTAAATATAATGATGTCATCCAGATAGACCAGGCATACTTCATTCTGGAGACCTTTTAACAAATTATCCATCACTCTTTGAAAAGTGATGGAGAATTTTTAAGTCCCATCGGCATTCTCAAAAATTTATAATGTCCGTTCTCGACATTGAATGCAGTTTTGGGAATATCCATAGGATCCATTTCCACCTGGTAAAACCCACTGGCCAAGTCCAGGGTGGTGAAATTCTGGCACTTGCCAAGTTTGTCCAGTATATCTGTAATATCTGTAAATCATTAAATTCGTATGATCTAATTTATGGATGGCCTCTTATAAAGAAATATTTCATTAATTTTAATAAATATTTAGATAAACAACTTCACAGCATTTTTACAGTAAACAATATATCAAAGTAAACAAGTATTTTCTCAAATGTTTTGACAGAATTAATTTGTTTCTTTCGTCTCACTATTTGCTATTACTTAAAGAAAACTCGCACTAGATATCTGGATAGTACCCAAATATCCGGTCCTAACTAACAAATGTTCCGTATAATTTTCAGGTAAAGCGTTCGTAGAAAGTTCAAAGTTAAAAAGGCATCAACTCGTCCACACCGGCGAGAAACCGTTCCAGTGTACCTTCGAGGGCTGCGGCAAACGATTCTCATTAGACTTTAACCTCAGGTGAGTTACTTATAATAACTATGAAAATGTTGAGATATTTCTCAATGATTTCAGGTGATATATGTGAGATAAGCCCATAGCAAACTTCGTGATCTGTGAGGTTTGCGTATCAGGATAAGAATAATAATCTTTTTCAATTGATATACAGTTATAATATTGTTTCCAGAACACACGTCCGTATCCACACGGGCGACCGGCCGTACGTGTGTCCGTTCGACGGCTGCAACCGCAAGTTCGCGCAGAGCACCAACCTCAAGTCGCACATCCTCACGCACGCCAAGGCCAAGTCAGTACTACGCGCTTCACACTATACAGTATATACTACACACTATACAGTATACACTACCCGTGGAAAGACCAATTATTTACACTTAGTGACAACTGAACATTTGGTGAAGTGGTTAACGCTCTGGCCTACAAAGCCCCGACAGGCCTGGCGGTTACGGGCTTAATCCCGCAAATGCCAATTTGATGAGCACAAGCATTTGTACCTATATTTAAAAAAGTATTGTAATTACAAGTAATATTAAGCAGAATTGAGATTAAAATAATTTTTACTTTCCAGATCAAGAAACTCACTGTCCCGCAATGGAGGCAACAGTTACGAATCAGCCCGGACCACACCTCAGTTCGTACAACTAGAAATGTCTCCGGACGACTCGAACCCTCAACTAATCTTCTACACGCACGAATGAACACGGGCTAGATCTGTAAAAACTGAACAAGACTCCTGAATGGATAACAAGACGTGTGAACAGGATTCAAGACTTGTCAATGATATACAAGACTAATGCAAGATTATTGTGCAATATGTCTTATAATTATGCCAGAAATTATGAAATATAAGACAATAAGACTAGTCAAGTGTCGAAATGCAAGAGTCTTGAACAACGGTAACATTGTCAACTTTCAAACTTGTGAACGTATAAAAAACTTGTAAATAGTGTTGCAAGAAAGTGAATTAGTTATAGGAAAGTGTAAATAATATCCAAGTTTCAAAAGACTTGTGTACAGTGCGGTGTTTAGCTAGTTTCAAAAGTGAGGACAGTGAAATTTGCAAGGCGTTTTGGACCATAAGACTGGTATGTCGTGAAGAATTTGTGTCATTCTTTCTGGGCTTATATTTTTTAGTTTGATCCAGAAGTCACATGGGAGTGTTAAGAAATAGGAGTTTTGATTATTTTAGTGGATTGTCGGAATGACACCTAACCAAGCAAATTCAGGAATGCAGACTTATGATGCATTTGGTAACTTTTAAAAAGTTATTCTTTATGAATACCATAAAAAGTAAAACAATAGCTATAAGTTATACATTGCCTATCACTTAACTTTACTTCCTAAAATGTAGCCCCATTCATTTTTTAAATCAAAAACATTTTATGTTTTAGTAAACTTTCTTATAGGAGGTAATTCTCCTGTTTAAATTTAATAACTTTATAGAATTAACATTGAAATTGTTTAAACATCTTATCCCCACACTTAAACCTATAGATACTATTATAAATAATGTTTGGCCAAAAAAAATTTTTTTTTTTTAAATTATGGCCTCCAATAGTGTGTGAAAGAGAGCACACACATTCCGCCAGTGTCGAGTCAAGTGTTGCAGAGACACGATTTAGAAATTATTACAAAAAATAAACAATTGCCCGGTAAACTAATGTAATACTTAATAAATTGAGATTCTTAGTAAGATATCAAAGTCCCAAATTTTCATGTGTCAAAGAAAACATTTGTCAAAATAACTTTTTGTAATTTTACAGTTAGCAAAGACAAAGGCAAGTTATATCTAGCAAATATTAATTAATTTTTTACATTACACTTACACAATGAAATACAGTAGGGCCTCGTTAATCCGGACTCCCGCTTGTTTGGTGATCGCTGTAATCCGGCCGGGAAATGGGGTTCGCGGGGGATGTGGTTGTAGGCGCGGGCTGCCAATGAGCCAACCCGTCGTCAGTCTTTTGTTTATCGCCTTCCTTCTACAGTGTCAATTTAGCGCGCACGCTAACATCATGGCGCCGCCACATAACATTAATATTGCAGACGAATTGCAGATTTAAGAAATGTTAAATAAAGGTGACAGCTACCCTATCATTCGGAAGTTTGGTATAGGCAGGTCAACTGTAGGCGACATAAAAAAGAACTAAGACTAAATCTTGAAGTTTGTTAGCCTAACAGAACGTGGTTCCGAAAAACACTGAAGAAATCAGAAATGTGTTTTATTACCATTAATATGGCATACTATAATCCGGATGCCTCGATAATCCGCAAAGGGTCTTGTTTTTGCCTCTCCGGATAAACGAGGCCCTACTGTACATTACATTTCACCTATTTAAACTTGACAAATTCAGCGGTGTGATCCAAGATCACCAAGATAATTTACCCATTTACAAAAGAACAAAAAGAAGTTAAATTTTGCCAAATGATCATTTGACCGAATTAATAAAGTGAGAAATGTACATTTGCTAAAGATTCATTTGGTAAAAGTTGTTTTTGGAAAGTGAAATTTGATGGAAAATAATTTTGCCAAAGGGAGGGATACTATAGGAATTTCTTTTAATTTTTGATGATGGTTTAACAATGTATTTTAACAGTAGAATTATCTCCTAAAGAGTTAACTTATAAGATTATACTTGCTACAAGATAATGATTTCTGGCTAAGAATTATAATTTTGGTTTTGTTGTGGCTATCCTCTCTCTCAAATTACTAGCAAGTCAGTGAGAGAGGAATTCTGACTAATTAAGTTTTGTTTTTAAATTAATTAACATCACTCATGGACACTATTAAAATAATTATAGTTATTAAGTTTTTTTTCTAAAGAGTGGGGCTAAATTAATGTCGATAAAATATTCCTAGCTTTATTTCCCCACAAGTACCTTGGCTTAATAGCTTGGCAATTAATTAGTGCTCTTGAAATAAGTTTTACTACTTGTATAATTTTATATTTATAATTTCCTAAGCGACTGTTACGGAGAACATGGGAAATATACCTACTTCTTAAGGTTTTTATTTTCATCATCATTTTATATTAACAACCGGGTGAATGCTACAGCACTTGTGCCCCCACTCAAGACCAAAATGTATAAAACAGCTATTTTTTTCTCATAAATTTATTTTTGGTCTGATAGTAAAAGTCGTTTATATGTGAGAACAAGTATGTTATGTATAATTAGGTAAAATTTATTTTAGGAGTAAAATCTAAATTCCTTTGTAGTGAAGATTGGCTTTGGTTTTAAAATGTTTTTCCTTCTAATGTCAGTAACTTGATATTAAGAAAACAGTAAAAAAAAGTTGATTAGTAAGGCGGCATTCACACCAAACGCACTCTCGGCCCCAGTGTCATTCGTTGTCTGCTTTTTCAGCCTCTGGCTAGATTGCCCTTTGCTCTGGCGTCTTTTCAGATGGTGATTGGTGGTTGCAATCGATGCTGCTATGTATCACTGTTGTTGAAGGGGACGGTCTTACCAATGACATAGTGTGCAGTGTCATTGTGTGTCCGCATTTTGTATTCGCACTATTCTGTCAGTACGCTCTCGCGTACATTGTATTTTGTAGTCGAAAACTCACAGCGTATTATTAATGGTTCGGTAAAAACGAAAATCTAAAATATTGTATGTGGTCACCGGTGACCACCAAACAATAGATTATTGTGTCTAGTTTCGTGGCAGTCAAATGCTTTAATATGTATGTAAAAACGGTAAACTGTATCTTATTTTCTTGTGGTGAAATAAAGAGTATATCTATCTGCTTACAGTCTGTGGGCGACATTATGTTTTGTGTAAATGCAGCCTAAGACGTATTGACGAGTACGCCTTAATAGTAAATTACTTTATTTACTCGCATTAAAAGTTACGCATAATTTTTCTACTAGAATTCTTAATATTGTTTACGTTAAGTTAGTGGAGTATAACATGGTTTGTATGAAGTCATATCGTACAGTGTCCAAATAGTTGTATGGCCGTTAGAAGTATGAATTCTGGATAATTTAGGTTATTATTAGATCTTGATAGTTTAAATGGGTATGTATGATATTTTAGTATTCAGAGCTGAGATTTAATTAACCAACACTTAACTTTTTTTATATTTTGGCCTATGAAAAGTACTAAATCAAAATATGAAAATATACCAAGAAAAATCTGGCAAAGATGTAATTTTATTTCTTGCTTTAATGTTGGAACCGTATCTTATTTTTATTCTTAAGAAGAAACTTTCGTCAGATCGGAATACTCAAATATCTTTTATGGTATGATTCTGTAAAATACAGAATAGCCAACTACCTGAAATTGTACGCTTGATAAAAAATATTCTTGTACATTTTGTACTATAGAAATGCCAAAAATAATATTTTATGTTGTATTATAGAATTCTTTAGTGATTAAAGGGAAATGTGTAATGTATTGTCTGAAACTATTTTTATATTGCTTTCCAATGAAATGAAATAAACTTCACAAAAGTTGGTTTCTTTGAGTTGGTCTTTCATTTTAATAAGTTTTTACTTGTCCTAGATACATTGTAAATTTTGATCATATTACCGTATTTTCACCCTAAATATTAGTTATCTCCATGTCCTTTTAAAAGACGTAATAATATTATGCATTTCTCTTGACTGCATTCATGTGAAAGTATTTTTATAAGTGTCTTAACAATAATGTATTAAGTTATTATTGTACTAAAATGAAGTGTATTTCTTCGCTTATAAATAACAAAATAAATTTAAAAATCTAAGAATGAAGTTATATCTTTCCATGAATGCAGCCATAATGTTTTTAAATCAAATTAAGTGCATTCTAAATTAAAATTATGGCGATCTGTCTTCGCGTAGAAGGGTACAAACTACATTTGATTCATAAATGATTTAAAGCTGTAAAGATCACCTAATTATTTCATTAGCTTACAGTCACTTACTTATCTATGGCTTAGCTTTTCTTCTGCCAATTATCAACATTAAATGTTGCCTTTGTTTATCCATGTTCTATAAAAAGTATGTTTGATGTTAAGGTTCCTACTTCCTGCACAATTAGTAGCAATATTGCTATTATAAGTCAGTACAGAAAACTAGTTCCACACAAAAATGTTTTTTTTTTATGTTACAACTCTATTAATTTAGCTTGTCCTACTAGCAGGACATTAGGAATTAATGTGTATCAAATGTAATTTGGCCTATGTTTTTGTAATGACTGATGTAAATATAAATTTCTTTTAAATGTCCAGTCGGCCGTATTGTGTTATTTAAATGTAAATAGAATTAAATATAATTTTGCATGCATTCATATTCTGTAGTAGTCATGCAGTGGAAAATTATAGTTTTTACCGAAAATGACACCAAAATCATGATTATTGATGATCATTAAAATTTCACATCAAATTGGCCATAACATGGGTTCACTCACACCACTCAAATAATCTGTTTAATAGTTGTGAACAAATAGTAATGTCAATATATGGAATTTCTGATTAACTGGCTGGCCCCTAACTGAGTGTCATTCGTCTTATTCAAAGTAGTTTTTTATAATTTAAACTCTTTGGATATTTCTTAATAATACTGTATTTGAGATTCTTCCTTTAAATGCTGTAGTGATAAAAACTAATGTGTCTCGGATTTTTTGATTCGATGATTAATGTATTCGATTTAATACGATCGAAAAGTCAATGTTAATTTGTATTACTTTATTACTCGATCGATTATTGCGAGGTGGTTATTTTGTAGCACTCTCACTGGGCCATATATCTATATATGTACTGTGACTAGGCTCTATGTATGTGAATAGAGGCATATTCATTAACATTACACATTATTAGATTAAAATTCTATAAATAGAACCCACTACTTATATTGTTTTATAAGATTTCGTCACAGATTTGGTGAGTGCTTTTTAAATGTATTTTAATAATTATTTTTAAAGCTAATGAACTTTCATTTAAATGTCACAATATGGTTGAAATTCTTCAACGAAGCAATGGGACGAACCAGAATAAAGTGTAAATATTTATATAAAAATAATGTGTTTTATTTCAATATCGTAGCTTACGGCGACTGGGTCAGCAATATTTCTCTTCACTTCACCAAAGATAATTTAAATGTAGTACTATGTAATGTAATAATATACTACGTTGTACAACTTACTCCATTCATGCATCTTGGTAGTGACTTCACTACCGAGATGCATGAATGGAGTTTATTGATAATTTATTAACAACACTACTTAGTGTTGTTGATAAATTATCAATAAATCTCAAATACTGCTACAGTGCTGCTACTCTGACCACAACAAACACAAACAACACTGAAAAATAAAACCAATTTAAATCCAACGCTATGTAGTTGTCTTAAGCTCTATTTTTGAAGCATTCGAATTCTAATTCACACACGAACTCCAAGAATCGAGTAGGTACACTTTCCTTGGTGATAGTTATTCTTTCTCTATGGTGGATAGTATGCGATTCTTGTGAATTCGTATCCGGATTGTAATTTAAAAGCTTCAAAAATAAGTACGCCTCCTGGGGGATATCGGTCGAGAAGATATCTCGTAGTTTCGCGACTGCTGTCGTCTGTCCAGTAAGGTCGGCATAGGCTTCAATTCGATTACATGGGCCATTATTACAAACCTCGTTCATTAAAATCGGTTCGGAAGTTAAGGCGCTAGGGTGGAACATGCATCCATAGACTGCCAAAATCATTACCCTTCCTTTAAGCTTCGCCGTAGTCGGGTAAAAATAACGTTATGATAAAACGTTACCGCTGTAGTCTACAATGTGAAACACAAGGTACTGTGATGAAACGAAACGCATGTCCAACTTGTCAGTTATTGCAATTTCTGACAGTTCTATTAAAGTGACGTGTAAACTGCTTTCGTCGGCGCCCCACGGTTTTTTACCAATTAAAAACAAGAAAAAGCTCAAAATGAGCGTTTTCAAACGTGACAAGAAGGAGGAGGAGGATAGCGGTGGGAACCCGTACCAAAACCTTGACAAAACCATCTTGTTACAAGAGGCTAGGTACTTTAACCAGTCTCCGGTAAACCCACGAAAATGCAGCCTTATTTTGACGAAAGTCCTCTATTTACTCAATCAGGGAGAGAAATTTACGACCCAGGAGGCTACAGAAGCGTTCTTCGCTACCACAAAGTTGTTCCAATCTAAGGATGTGATGCTACGTCGAATGGTTTACTTGTGCATCAAAGAATTGAGTACATTAGCCCAAGATGTGATCATAGTTACCTCTTCTTTGACTAAAGACATGACTGGGAAGGAGGATTTGTACAGGGCAGCCGCTATAAGGGCCCTGTGCAGTATAACAGACAGTACTATGTTGCAAGCGATTGAGAGATATATGAAGCAAGCGATTGTGGATAAGAATCCAGCGGTGAGCTCTGCGGCGCTGGTGTCGGCGTTGCATCTTTCGTCGACAGCGCCTGACCTCGTCAGAAGATGGGCGAATGAAGCTCAGGTATGTTTCCACCAACACCTGATTGAAAATCAATGACCGAGACTGCTGCATATGGAATGCTTTTTAACAATTATTCCTAGTAAAAATCAATGACATACCCTATGTTCAGCAGTACTTTTACCTAAAAGAATGATGGCCTTACTACAAAAAGATAGACAAGTGTTGAACACTTTCTAAAGATTAGTCAACCAATTTGAAAGGTTGACACATTAGACATGCAGACATATTTTAACAAAAATTTAATTGGTGGACTAATCTTTAAACAAGTGTTCAAACCTAGTCTATCTTTTTGTACTAAGGCTGTGATTGTTTAAATTTTGTGTTTTTAGCAATAAAAAAAACATTGTAATTATTTATTTAGCTCTTAATGGTGTAAATAAACAAACAAACATGTAAATCTGTATAGTATCTAATTACTAATGCAGAGATGAGGACCCGTCTTTTCTTATGAATGGTGTCTGAGGTGGATTGCAGCACACTGAGTTTTGATGTTATTTTTTTTTAAATACAGCCTCTTAATTTTTTTTTATTGTTCAAGTGCTATCTTTTAGGGAAAGAAACTAGACTAAAAATTTTAGACTAAAATCTATGGTTATTTTGAAATAGGTTTTGATATGGATTATTAGTCCAGTGCACTCAACAAAAGAATGGCATGCAAATGTTATTAACAATGTTTATTGATTTATAAATTGGCTTAATTCATCATAATATTAATTGGCATGTCATTAAATTTATAAATTAGAATTAACTATTTTTATATTCCATAAATTCATTACCACTATAGAAGCAACCTTATTAACCAGCATGATATTTCCTGGATAAACTGATTTTTTGATTGATTGGTTTCCATGTATGATCATCATAATATCAATATTATCCTTGGTCTGTATATAAACTTAGGTACAGATTTTGAAGAAATTACTCCTTATCAGTAAAGGAAAAACTTGTAAGGGAACAACATGCACACTGGTTGATAGTGCAGAGCTTTCCTAACTGTGCGTCAGTATCCCAAGGGAGTCATGAGGCGACCCACATGGATTGGTTGACTGTGTCAATGCGACCGAGTCCACGGAGTTGTCATTATTATGTGAACATTTTGATCTGTCACAAAAAAATTGCAAATTCCCAAGGTTGGGGCTAGTGTGTCAAATGGATGCATTAATTAACCACTCCATTGTTTCTGCACTGAAATAAGTTTTTGTATAATTAGTCCCTGTTTATTGATCATGAATTATTTTTGATAATATGTTATTCTAAGTCTATTTGAATTAAATTTTATTTTTTTTGGCACCAGCCAAATGACACCAACAACAATGCACATTCAGTAAAAGAACAATGATTTTTTAAATTTATTTTATCACTAAAGAAAATATTATTTTGAGGTGAAGCATTTTTTTATACTTTCTTATGTTGCATACCGTGCGGTATTGCTCTATAATACCAGGCTTAACTCGCACTTAAACACTTATCTTACACTAGCGTCTTTCGAGCGTCGACGTCGTGGCAGCGTCCAATCAGTGTTGACGCTACGTTTGCGCAGCGGCATTCACTTAACTCTGATTGGACACTGCCACGACGTCAACGCTTGAAAGATGCTAGTCCTTCTACTGTGGCAGAGCAAATACGGGCGGTAATCTGATGATAACATCTCTGTCTTATGTTTCCAGGAAGCAATCGCATCAGACAACGCAATGGTTTCTTACCACGCTCTCGGCGTGGTCGCTGGTTCTCGCAAGAACGACAAGCTCTCCACCGTCAAACTGGTAACCCGGTTGGCTCGGTCCCCATTAAAATCCCCTTACGCCCTGTGCCTTCTCATCCGTTTAGCTGCACAGTTGGTAGAAGACGACGACTCTGATGCGTCTCAAACGTACATAGAGTTCATCGAGTGCTGCCTTCGTCACAAGTCCGAAATGGTCATATACGAAGCTGCTCATGCTATTGTCAACCTTCGCAAGACCGCCAGAGACTTGGCCCCAGCAGTGTCTGTACTACAGCTGTTCTGTGGCTCTTCTAAAGCTTCTTTACGACTCGCCGGCGCAAGGACTTTAGCTAGACTCACAGCTAAACACCCTACAGCTGTCTCTGCCTGTGCTGTTGACTTAGAAAACCTGATTTCCGATCCCAACCGATCTGTAGCCACTTTGGCAGTCACTACATTACTTGCTACTGGAGCAGAGAGTTCTGTGGATAGATTGATGAAACAAATATCCAGTTTCGTTTCGGAAATTTCGGATGAATTCAAGATTGTCGTCGTCAGAGCTATCAGACGTCTTTGCACTAAATTCCCGAGGAAACATCAATCGCTCGCTGCGTTTCTGGCTGGGATGCTAAGAGACGAAGGTGGTTTAGAGTACAAAGCGGCCATAGCTGATGCTATTATAGCGTTAGTTGAGGAGAATCCTGATGCAAAAGAGACAGGGTTGGCTCATCTGTGCGAGTTCATCGAGGACTGCGAACACACAGCCTTGGCAGTCAGGATTCTCCATTTACTTGGAAGAGAAGGACCGAAATCCCGTCAGCCTTCTAGATACATTCGATTCATTTATAATCGAGTGATTTTAGAATCGGGACCTGTTCGCGCAGCTGCTGTGTCTGCCGTAGCTCAATTCGGAGCTCAAAGGCCTGAACTTCTCCCCAATATAAGGGTTTTACTTGCCCGTTGTCAGTTAGACGACGAAGACGAAGTAAGGGACCGGGCGATTTATTACAGCGCTATCTTAGATACGGGAGACGCTCAGCTGATCAACGATTACATTGTAAACGTACCAAAACCAAACCCGGTGCTGCTAGAAAAGGCTTTGAGAGACCATTTGGCGACAAGCCCAGACGAACCATTTGATATCAAAGCAGTACCGACTGAGGAAGAGCCTAAAGAAAGTAAAGAAGCAATCGTCGAAATCGAAGTTCGCAAGCCAGTATTACAATCATTGGAAGAGATGTACGCTGATCAACTATCAACGATTCCAGGCATTGAACGTTTAGGCCCTGTCTTTAAAACAAACATGCCAATCGATTTGACCGAAGCGGAAACAGAGTACCGAGTGCGTTTGGTCAAACATGTATTTGGAAGACACGTTATATTGCAATTCGAATGCGTTAACACACTCAGCGATCAGTTACTCGAAGACGTCCACGTTAGACTCGAATGCCCTCCAGAATATGAATTGAAAACCGAACTGCCTTGCCAGAAGCTAGCGTACGATAAGCCTGGAAGCGTTTATGTAGTGGTAGAATATCCTTCCGCGTTCTTGGACAGTCTTGGCACTTTTGGCGCGACTTTGGAGTTTATCGTTCGGGACTGTGATCCTACAACTGGAATACCTGACTCAGGGGAAGGTTACGCGGACTCTTACCCATTAGAAGAGTTCGATATGGGTTGTGCTGATCAGATCAGAGCGAGAGCAGCGTCTGACGATTGGGAGCAAACATGGGAGAGGTCATCTAATGCACCTCAAGCGTCTGACACGTTTGCGCTGTCACAGAATGACGTGAATGACGCAGCTAAAGCTGTCTGCGAGCATCTAGGTCTACCCAAAGCCGCGATAGTGGGTGAGGCGGTCAAAGAAATCAGGGGTGGTGGAATTTTCAGAGGGGGTGCCCCGGTTTTGGTGAGAGCTAGGCTGGTGTCAGGCGCCTCTGGTGTGACGATGCAACTAGCGGCTCGCTCGCCCAGGGAAGATGTGGCCCAGTTACTGTTGGCCGCTGTAGGTTAAATAACAGTATTTTCTAGAGTTTAGTGCTTTCGGTTCTGAAATGTGTCTTTTGTGTAAATAAAAAAAAGACGAAGTAGAGCACAAATTGCTTAGTAGTCCAAAAAAAGGCATATAACCAATTTTACTTTAAGTCATAAACATATGGTTCAAAAGGCTTGTGACAATATTGCGAAATAAGGAACCCTTACGAATACAAAAATATTTTACACCTAGATGACACATTTCAGAATCGAACCAGCAGTGTTTTACAGCATTTCATACAATTTAGAATACTTATAGCCGGTAGAAATGCAACTTAGCCCTTGGCCGACTTCATAGCAATGTGTATGATCCATACGGACCTTCTGAACGAAGATCCTCGTTTTATATAAGGTCTAATAATTATTAGTTAACTTTCATCTAGAGGGTAATTCTACGGTTCAATTAGAACAACTTTTTCCGCGGGACCAACACCGAAATTATAAAAAAAACCATACTAAACTCTTTGGAGTCTTTGATGTCGGTTGAAACCGACATCGTGTATCATGTTGGTTTTTCTATGAATAGAAAAAGTTGTTATATCTGGACAGTAGAACTCCTTCCAACTAAATTAACTAATATCTTATCATCGCGTATCGCTCCGTACGGACTACGGAGCACCCAAGTACTTAAGATCAGCATTATGGCTCGCAAACCAGCCGAATTTAAAACCATTCAGAGTTCATAACCGAAAAAACCACGCGGTACAAAGTCGCTCATGAAAAAACGCTGAAAAACTCAATGCGACTATTCATTAATTTAAATTGGACACCTGAATCCTAATTACCGTAATATATAGAGAATGAAAATGGAACTTTAATTAATCATTTTCGTATTTCCAATTTTCTTACATTATTGAAATTTTGGGAATTTGGCCTCTTAACTTACTATACGCATTGCTCTGAATGAAAGCCATCCTTGAATCTAATATATTAATGTGCAATGTTTTACGATCAATTTTAGTAATACCTAAACCAAAATGTTTACTAGAATTTATAAATTCGGCTGAAATCATTCCTTATTTTTATCTGGAATACTGTTATAAAAATTTTAGTAATACCTAAACCAAAATGTTTACTAGAATTTATAAATTCGGCTGAAATCATTCCTTATTTTTATCTGGAATACTGTTATAAAAATTCTGAAGATAAAATTATTTTTTATTTACTTTCAATGTACTATTCAAATCTATGTTAAATAATATATTAAAATAAAACATTTAAAAATTAGTTTTGTTCTTATTTATAATCAACTAAGATAACATTTTTAAACTGTAACAAAAAAATGACCTTCATAACGAAAAGTTGATTACAAAAATAAACAATGCAATCAAAAGGCTCCTCGGATACTATTTGAGCTATAATGTTTAACTTGATACATAAAATATATTTTTTTCTGAATTGAAGCTTATTTAACAAAAAATACAATATATATTTACTTAAATCTGATTAATTTTATTTAATCTTATAATCTAAAGTCAGATTTTCTTCACTTGTCGCAGTATGAAATCAGGAAACGGTTAATTATTAACTACTTATAGTAGGTTAATTAATAATTTCTTTAAAACGGAATGTAAAGATTGTTAATTGTATTGAATAAGCAAAGAAAACGGACTAAAACAGGGTGTTTGATCTTATTTATAAGTTGATCCAAAAATTTGAAGTCTCCGAACTTTAGGACAATTCAGCACAAAATATCCTGACACTTGTAGGCCTTCGAAAATGTTCATCCGTTCGGACGTGGTGTTGTAAGGCCAGTGACTAAACCTTACTGTCAGATGTTATCAAGCCGCCTTAAGGCCTCTGACTAGGCTTCACGACCAAAATCAAGCGATATTGGCCGGGACCAACTTTTAACGTGCCTTCCGAAGCACGGAGATGCTCGTGATAAATGTCACTAAATATGGTCGGAATGGTCACCCATCCACTCACGACCGCGGCGTTGGTTGCTTAACTTTAGTAATCGATACCAAAGCGCTGCCGCCACTGAGCTACGAGCACCTCGCGTATAAATCTAATCATCGTCATTTCAGCCATAGGACGTCCACTGCTGAACATAGGCCTACCCCAGTGACTTTCAGAAATTGCGCAGATCATTAAGATTACGTGATTGGTTACGCGCCTGCACCGCCGGCCGTGATTGGCTGTTAGCTCCGCGCACACGCGTCTCTGATACGATGCTCGTCTCGTAAGACGCGCAAAGCTATCCCCACTCTTTGCCCCAACGCTCAACATCGGTGCACTGTATTTTTAATTTATTAGGACGACCGTCTGGTGTAGTGGTTCGCGCTCCGGACTACAAAGCCTGGCGGTTGCAGGTTCGAATCCCGCGAGGGAAAACGTTTGTGTGCTGATGAGTACGAGCACGAGTTCCTAAGTAATGGATGTTTATAAGTTTTGATTAGTTTGGGTCTAGCTAATTGGTGTGATTGTGGAAACAATTCATTATTATGTATGCGTCCGAACGAACGAAACTTTCGTAGTAGACCTGGGTAGTCTGCTAATTTAAAGTGGGATAATTGAATATCAATTGGATTTCATTGTAATTGCTTGACACGTTTAATATTCTGCTACTATATAAGTAACTTTCAAGACTAAAATTAGTTGCAGAATACCAAATGTATAAAACAATTACACATTTAGTTTTCTGCTACAAATTAAAGACTTAAATTTAATAATTAAGTTTGTAGCAGAATACCAAATGCGTCAAAAAATAAAATAAGATCCAATTATTATTCAATAGGGATGTTAAATGCATAAATAATTCTAAGGCATCATTTATTAAAACAGACACTTTATTTTAGGCCTAATAACTCGGTACAAGTTCATTTAAGAGGCAAACTGATTTTTGATTGCTTTTATACCGTAAAAAAGTAAGGCAGTTGAGTTTATCGGATAGTAACGTTATAATCCGATATCGCCATACAAATTATAAGGATGATATCTGTTTAGACAGCTGCACTTTTAAATTAGCAGACTCCTTCAGGGCCCCTAGTAAGCTAACTTGACCAGAGAATGCGGATTGACTATCAAGAGGAATCTTATAATCTATTATGAAACTCAAGATAAAACGTATTTTAAACTATTTATTTTTGGATGTCAATTTTTAAGTTTGATAATAACTTCGGTCCCACTTGCATAACTTCAATTAATGTAGACTAAACCTGCTTTGAAACACCATTCCGTCACTAAATAATGTATTCTACCGCTGTAACGTCAAACTTGCTAAGAAACTTATCAAAAAGCACTACTTGAAAACAAAATTAATAAAATAATTCAGAAAGGCATGTCCATATTTTTGTTTCTTCGAATCCGAAAGTGTCACATTACGTATCTGTCATAAATACAAGGTGTAACAGAATCAATGTACTTTCTCTTATGGGCTGATTCTGGTGCTCAAATACAACAACTTTTACTATGGGACCAACATCTAAATCTCAAAAAAAACATTTTTCCTTACAAACTGATGTCATCTGATTGGCGATTTTGTATGGGGAGGTGAATGTTTTTATGCGATTTCGGTGTTGGTCCCATAGTAAAAGTTGTTGTATTTGAGCACCAGAATCAGCCCTTAAAAGGAAGTACATTAATTCTGTTACACCCTGTATTGTTAGAAAGATGAAGAAAGTCATTTTAAATCAGGTTTAGGTTTAAATCTTCAATATTTACCTTATACTATAATCATTTAGGTACAAATACCTATATTGGTAACTACTTTATAAAAAATAGTATTTATATTTTCTTAACTTAACATATCTACAGGATGTACAAAAGAATGGGACACTCCTTAAAGCCACGTGATCAGCTGGTCATGTACAACAACTTTTCCTATGGGAGCAACATCGAAATCGTGATTTTATTTTCAGATGCTCCATACATTATCATCGAGGTATATGAGTAAGTTTGTATGGGGAAGCTGAAAACAAACTATCGATTTCGATGTTGCTCCCATAGGAAAAGTTGTTGTATATGACCAGCTAATCACGTGGTTTTAAGGAGTGTCCTATTCTCTTGTACATCCTGTATAATAATTTTAGGTAATACATTAAGTATTACCTATATTCTTAGCTATTTTATAAAAACAGTATTTTTAATTTTTTTTTCTTTGGTTTCAGAAACTATACTTGATTCGGCATCACAAATATTACTATTACAATAATGTCTTAAGAAATAATACACATCGGTCTTAAGAAAGAGACTCGGAAAATGATCGGCTAGCTTCGGTTTTGTAGAGCGTTGTCTCTCATTCGTAATACAGATGTTTGTTGTATCTTTTATGGAAATAACGATTATTTATATTATATTTCAGTAAAACAAACTCTCCAAGTAAATAATCATACATAGTTGTGTTACTAGAAAACTGTCTGCTACTCCCAGTCCACCCAGATACGAGCCAATTTAGATTTTTATAAAACAAGTACAAAAATATTCTTCTTCACATAAAGGTTGGAGTTCAATTCCATGTTTAGGTTAAACTTTTATTAATGCCTTTATCTGACAAAGGTTTTTATCATAGACAAAATCAAAATATCCTTCTCTATGATTTTTATCAAACTTAAGTAATCTATACATTTTTCAGATTTCCAACGTTGTTAATTAATATCCTTTTCTGAAACTCGAGTCTGGGTGTTCTAGGAGATGTCTGGCAAAACATTATGTTGCCACTGACGGTGTTTTGTCTAGCTTATATTTATTTTAATATACTTCTTTACTTACTTAAATATATTAATTATTTATACAAGATGTTTGGTAAATGGTATATAAAGCCGAAACCAACCTGTTTTAACATAATTATGCATATAAATACTATGGTGAAGATAGAAATTTGATATCAACATTTTAATTTTCATACAAAAAATATTTTTTTCGAATAATCATTTGTATGAAAATATTATTTTCAAAAATGATAATATACAATTTCTGACTTCGCACTATTTTAATGCATATGTCAACATAAGCTAGTTACGGCTTGATATAACATTTACCTAGCACCCTGTATAGTTTCATAACTATGTTTTGACTCAAATACAGGGTTAAATAGCAAAGGGGTGCCAAATTTTCAAAATAAGATCTAGAGGTGCGCTGCTTATAGTATTTGTTGTCAATTTGAACCTCTGGCATGCGCGGACGCTCCTGCTGTTAGAAATGTGCCTTACATCGAAAAGGCTAAGGTTTGTTTTCACGCGCCATTGTGACTATTATTGCATTGAACTTTGCAGTTCTAGGTTCCACAGAGATAGTGCGTGCGTATTTTTTATGAATGAGACTAGATTATCCACGCGTACTATTCTTGAACAGCGGATAGTAATTAAAAAAATAAGTTGGTTTTTCAGATCGTTTATATCGTAGATCGATTTAGTTACTGATTCTGAGTGGTCCCTGAAAATTTGTCACCCCTTTGCAATGTAACCCTGTATATAAATTATTTATATAATCACTCGAATATATTAAAATACTGTATAGACTGTTCCGATTGGCTGCTGATCGAGGCGTGCATGTCGTCGGTCAGAGTGAGGACTGTGTTCAGAGCGTTCTGTAACACCTGGGCCTGCTCCAGGCATTTTGTTACTACTTGTCTGAAAATATTAATTAGGTATTTTTATTTATTTAATTTGTTCGGGGTGGGCCGATACAAATAAATGATAAACTGGTTATGATTAAAGTATTATTATAGTAATATTAGTAAAAACCCGGCCAAGTGAGAGTCGGACTTACGCACGAAGGGTTCCGTACCATTATCTATAAACTGGCCAAGTGCGAGTCGGACTCGCGCACAAAGGGTTCCGTACCATATATTCTTTTAAACTTTCATGGTCACTAACATTAGAATAGTTTGTTACGGGATTGCTACCATGTACCTTATTTTTGAGTTCCCGATATTTAGTTACTCCGTGATCATGGCGCTTGCAACAGTGCCGAAATATCGGGAACTCAAAAATAAGGTACATGGTAGCAATCCCGTAACAAACTATTCTAATGTTCCGTACCATTATCTATAAAAACGGCAAATAATCACGTTTGTTGTATGGGAGCCCCCTTAAATATTTATTTTATTACTATATAACATCAATAACAAATACTAAAAATCTGAAGATATAGCGTTCCGCTAAGGGTAACGGAAATACATCATCTGTTAAAAAATTTCAACTCTCTAACTATCACGGTTTATGAGATACAGCCTGGTGACAGACGGACAGCGGAGCCTTAGTAATAGGGTCCCGTTTTACCCGTTGGGTACGGAACCCTAAAAATGAGTGAGTGCGCGCGGCGTTCTGATGGCTAAATGCTAACTGATTTTAATTATTGGTAAATGAGGTCCAAGTGTAAAATGATGATTAAACTAAAATGTACATCGCTTGCGCCATCCGCCATCTTTTCGTTGTAAATGGTACATAGACTTACAAATGTCACGACAGTACAATAAAATCTTGGAAAATCATTTTAAATGAATGTATTGAGTTATGATAAAACTCGTTGAACAAATGTTGTTGTTTACGATCTTAGCTATCTAGTCGTGCGAGGTTGTTTATTTTTTCAAATAACCCTGTATCATCACCAGCCTATATCAGTCCACTGCTGGACACAGGCCTCTCCAAAAGGAGGATTTTGCCATAATCGCCACGCTCGGCAGGCGGGTTGGCGATCGCAGTTTGGCCAATGGTGGAGAGGAGACGCTGCTGCCCGTCTTCTTGTGGCGGTTCTCCTGTAGTCGCCTCTTACGACACCCATAGGGAGAGACGGGGTGATGCAATTCTTTTAACGTGCCGGCACCACACGACACCACAATAACCCTGTATAGTAAATTTTTGTTTTTAGCAATTCCATGCATGGAATTGCTAATAAAATTAAAGAAAAAAATACTTTTTTAAACACAAGCTTTTATTATTTGTTAATAAAATGAACTAAAAAGTTGAAAATAAATTAACCTGATGCGAAAAATATCATTATAATATAAGTAGCTTTTTTTTTATAAACAAAAGCGTGTTACATTGTGATTGAAGAAGAAAAATAAGTACCTAGTAAGCTAATGTTCCATTAAAATGTAACACGCTTTTATTTATAAAAAAAAAGCTGCTTATATTATAATGATATTTTTCGCATCAGGTTAATTTATTTTCAACTTTTTAGTTCATTTTATTAACAAATAATAAAAGCTTGTGTTTAAAAAAGTATTTTTTTCTTTAATTTTATTTTTAACTTTTTAGTAGGTGTTTATACACCCTCATACCATTCAGCCCTCGGCACGTGCTCAACTTCGCATTAGGTCATACATCTAATCAATCAGCCATAATTCAAATTCATAACAAACGGAATGAACTTATTTCCCAAATTTGTTGGAGATACATATTCACGCCAAACAAGATACTCGTCAAGATGAACCAAACGAGCCCAAACTCGATGGGGTTGCGTAGTTTAATTACGGAGTTCCTATGGCCACCTTCTAGCTCTATCATCAGACCTTGGTTACCATATAGTATCAAAGTACTCGACAAGACGAATTAAACGAGCCCAAACTCGATGGGTTTGCGTCGTTTAATTGCGGAGTTCTTGTGGCGACGTTCCGGCTCCATCCTCAGACCCTGGTTACCATATATTATCAAAGTACTTGTCAAGTCAAATTAAACGACTCCAAACTAGATTGGGTTGCGTCGTTTAATTGCGGAGTTTCTATGGCAATGTTCCAGCTTGATCATCAGATCCTGGTTACCATATATTATCAAAGTACTCGCTAAGATGAACTAAACGAGCCCAAACTCGATGGGTTTGCGTCGTTTAATTGCCGAGTTCCTATGACCACCTTCCAGCTCCATCATCAGACCCTGGTTACCATTGAAAGACAAACTACACGTCAAGTCGATTCAAACGAGCCCAAATTCTATGAGATTGTTTCGTTTCATTGGTAAGTTCCTATGGCATTGGCCACTTTTCAGCCCCATCATCAGATCAGAACCATTTCATCATAATATTGCATTGTCACGCGGTTTACACATGTATGCAAAATTTCAGCTCATCGGTAACCGGGAAGTGGATTAAATTTAACTTGCAAGATTTTATTACAGACAACGGGGCAGGGAAAACTAAAAAAAAGCTTGTATGGCCACCCTTTAGCTCCATCATCAGACTCTGGTTACCACGTTGCACCAAAGTACTCGTCAAGACAAATTAAACGAGCCCAAACTCGATGGGGTTGCGTCGTTTAATTGCGGAGTTCCTATGACCACCTTTCAGCTCCATCATCAGACCTTGGTTACCATGTTGCACCAAAGTACTTGTCAAGACGAATCAAAAGAGCCCAAACTCGATCGGGTTATGTCGCTTAATAACTGAGTTCCTATGGCCATCTTCCAGCTCCATCATCGGACCCTGGTTACCATCTAGCAACAAAGTACTAACTCGTCAAGCTGAGACTCGATGGGATTGCGTCGTTTCTTTACTGAGTTCCTATGACCACCTTCCATCTCCATCATCAGATTAGACCCTGGTAACCATCATAAAACAAAGTACTCGTCAAGACGATTCAAAAGAGCCCAAACTCGATCGGGTTATGTCGCTTAATAACTGAGTTCCTATGGCCATCTTCCAGCTCCATCATCGGACCCTGGTTACCATCTAGCAACAAAGTACTAACTCGTCAAGCTGAGACTCGATGGGATTGCGTCGTTTCTTTACTGAGTTCACCTAAGTCATGAGTTCCTATGACCACCTTCCATCTCCATCATCAGATTAGACCCTGGTAACCATCATAAAACAAAGTACTCGTCAAGACGATTCAAAAGAGCCCAAACTCGATCGGGTTTTGTCGCTTAATAACTGAGTTCCTATGGCCATCTTCCAGCTCCATCATCGGACCCTGGTTACCATCTAGCAACAAAGTACTAACTCGTCAAGCTGAGACTCGATGGGATTGCGTCGTTTCTTTACTGAGTTCCTATGACCACCTTCCATCTCCATCATCAGATTAGACCCTGGTAACCATCATAAAACAAAGTACTCGTCAAGACGATTCAAACGAGCCCAAACTCGATTCGTTGTTGGTTGTTTCGTTTCATTGCGAAGTTCCTATGGCCACCTTCCAGCTCCATCATCAGATCAGACCCTGGTAACCATCTTTAAAAAAGTACTCGTCAAGATGAATCAAACGAGCTCAAACTCGATGGGGTTGCGTCGTTTAATTACGGAGTTCCTATGGCCACCTTCTAGCTCTATCATAAGACCCTGGTGACCATATATTATCAAAGTGCTCGTCAAGACGAATGAAATGAGCCAAAACTCGATGGGGTTGCGTCGTTTAATTGCGGTGTTCCTATGGCCACGTTTCAGCTCCATCATCACACCCTGGTTACCATCTATTGTCAAAGTACTCGTCAAGACGAATTTAACGAGTCCAAACTCGATGGGGTTGCATCGTTTAATTTCAGAGTTCCTATGGTCATGATCCAGCTCCATCATCAGACCCTGGTTACCATCTAGCACCAAAGTACTCGTCAAGACGAATCAAACAAGCTGATACTCGATGGGATTGCGTCGTTTCTTTACTGAGTTCCTATGACCACCTTCCAGCTCCATCATCAGATCAGACCCTGGTAACCATCTAAAACAAAGTACCTACTCGTCAAGAAGAATCAAACGAGCCGAAACTCGATGGGGTTTCGTCGTTTCATTACAGAGTTCCTATGACCACCTTCCAGCTCCACCACCAGACCCTGGTTACCATTGAAAGACAAACTACTCTTCAAGACGATTCAAACGAGCCCACACTCGATGAGGTTGTTTCGTTTCATTGAGAAGTTCCTATGGCCACCTTCCAGCTCCATCATCAGATCACCACCATTTTGTCATATTATTGCATTGTCACGCGGTTTACACATGCATGCAAAATTTCAGCTCAATCGGTAACCGGGAAGTGGATCAAATTTAACTTGCAAGATTTGATTACAGACAACGGGACAGGTGAAAGTAAATAAAAGCTTGTAAAAACAAAAATTTACAATGTTTAAGCATTTTCTGATCTTAACCAATAGTCAAATATTTGTAAAAATATTTCTATAGGGTGTTGACGGTAGTATACGTATTATTCTTTCTCTATGATACTACTCAGCTATACATATAGCTACAACATTGATCAGAATACGCTGGCTTTGACAGCGAGAAAAAACGCTTAAGGAATTTCATCTTGTCACGTGACGTCCTCGGTAGCTTAGTGGTCAAAGCACTCGCCCGGTATGCGATGGGACGTGGGTTCGAGTCCCACCTGAGGTCGATGTTTTTTTTTTTCAAGTGTTATTTATCTATCTTCAATTTAACCCTGTATAGTATAACTGATATACCTGTATCTGGTCATCCTCTTGTCGCTCGAGGCTAGGACTCCCGCTTTCAGAAGCGTCGCTCTTACCGAAGTTCCTTCGTTTGATTCTCTTTGGACGATGCTAAAACAAATATCAATATTTACTACTTTGATCAATAATACAAACGAAAATCAATAATACTTTAAATTAAACTAACTTATCCTAAACCTAAATAGTGAATAAATACCTACTCAAAAGTAAAACCGTGTTCGTGAGGCAAGGAAGCAAAAAAAAAAGAATCTTAGTTATTAATATAAGATTTATTCTTCGCAATATCAAGAATAAAATTTTACTTTGAGCTAGTTGTTCGCGAGGACTACTAAGCGGTTGCGGATTCAAATCCCGCCGGGGGCAAATTAAAAAAAAAATCTCAATTACAGCAATTAGCCAAAGCTAAGCTAAGCTTGTACTATAAATAAATAGGTATTGGACAACATCACATACATTGCTCTGATCCTAAGGTAAGTAGCTAAAGCACTTGTGTTATAGAAATCAGAAACAACGACGGTAACAAAACACCCAGACCCGAGACAATACAAAAAAGTTCGTTTTCTACATTGACCCGGGGATCGAACCCGGTACCTTAGAGATGGCGACGCCATGCAGACTTTAACTTAATAAAAGATTTATTTTTAATTTATTTATTTATTACAGGAAAACCAGGGTTTATACAATATTAAAATACATCAGTATAGCATCTATTAAACCACTTATAGGTCTTCACAAGGAGCGATAATCTAGGAATTAACAGAACATATCAAAACATAGCTAGATAAGATACCTTTTAAGTTTGTCTATGATCCCAGCGATGACGAAATGCGTCTTGCTCGCTTTTTCGTGCATTACCCGTCTCTTTTCCTCTTGATTGATGTCTTCACGGAACTCATTTAAACTTTTCACTCTGGAAAATGAAGAAGTTATTAAAATAACTGGTTGACTGTAAAGTCGGTTTACGGACGATAATTTTACGTGATAACGTCATAAGAAAACATTGATGCTACTCGGACGCATCGGCCGATGGAGTGGAAGAGAGATAGATGCGTCACAAGCCGAACGCTTAGGCCGATCGTGTCTCTCTAACGCTTGTTCCGCGCTCTCGCTCGCACGAGGAACGAGACAGTTTTTCGTGCGTGCAGCCGGTCATCGATTTATAAGACGTTATCATGTCAAAGAAAGTTATTTATTTATTTATATAAACTTTATTGCACAGATTTGAAAAAAAAATATACACTAGGTGGACTTAATGCCATGAGGCATTCTCTATCAGTCGACCATTACGCTAAACAGAGATGTTTTGTGGGCGGTGCGATAAAGACACACAATTAAAAAAATATAGATATATTTAACTAATAAAATCATAAACTACATAAAAATGCATAAACTACATACGATCATTTATGTATATACACATAAACTAAATACTATCATACATAAGACTACATAGACCTGATACTTCTATGAAAAGAACTTTTAATTCTTTATTTTAAAAAAAACCTGCTAGCCTCGTCGTATTAACAAAACCGCGATCACTTTGACTTCAATAATCGACAAATAATAATGTGAACCAACTCTATAACAAAATAGAGTCTATGTTTGTTTGTACCGCTTAGGTGATACGCGCTGTCACTTTAACACTGAAGTCACTCATTGACAATAGTAATGTGAACCAACTCTATAACAAAATAGAGTCTATGTTTGTTTGTACCGCTTAGGTGATACGCGCTGTCACTTTAACACTGAAGTCACTTATTAACAATAGTAATAAATATGCTCCTACCCACTTCTAGCACCGGGTTCCTATATTGTACTATGCGTAAGTGTACATCAGCAACTGATCGTATTGGTGTCAAAAGTAACGAGCCGTTATAGTCGTTCCTATAAAATTTGACGAAGCGTCATTTATAGGAACGCTTTTGAGTATGTCAAGTTGACAGTTCCTACCATCCGTTAGCAAAACCACAAATTACGTATAGCGGCGGCGCGCTAGACAGATAGGCCACTCGGAACTAAGCGTCAAAATCGTTACGCACAAATTGACAATTGCGTTTATATGCAATCTCGGACGATTCGGGGCAGTACTACAGTGGACTGTCACTCACGACAGTTTACTACGCATTGATCATTGTTACGTGCGAAAAATGGATATAATCGTTTTTATTAGGTACTGCTGCAGTGTGTTTGGATGTTTGAATACAACACAAAATTGTGATTACACGTTCTTTAAATTTCCAAAATAATATTAAAAGGTATATAAAACTAGGTCTAGGTTTTCTCTTGTAAGTAAAGTACAGTAAGTAAGTAGTAAAGGTAAAGATAAGTTTTTATAGCGATCAATCATTCATTTCATTACATAACACATTCAGCAGGAATGAGCTTTTAAATTTTACTTAAATCGTCATTGGTTTAACACCAGTGTTTTAGGTAAGCGTTGAATAAAAGATTATAAACATATTAAATTATTCATTGATTTTTTTTACATTAGAATAGTTTGTTACGGGATTGCTACCATGTACCTTTTTTTTTACAAAAATAAGGTACATGGTAGCAATCCCGTAACAAACTATTCTAATGTTAGTGACCATGAAAGTTTAAAACAATATATTTTTTTACATTGTCGTTGCTAGGATAAATACGCCACCTAGAAACGTCAGTATATGTCATAACAGTACCTAAGTAATGTAGTTAGTACGTATAATTTCTAACAACGCGCAGCTGCCGCCGCTGTTAAAAACGACAGTAATCGAAGAAGCCAAGTTGGGGAGAGTAATTATTGCTCTCTCTTCCCATTTAGGTCTGGACGTATGATAAGATGAATGAATAAACTAATCGTTGTATCGGTGTAATAAGGCACACTTATTTATTTCAAAAATCAGAATAGCAACCCTAGGCAGTCAGCCCAATTTGGGCAGTTGTTTTCGAGAACGGCGGGAGTGAACCTTCTGTATTTTTTCTATTTTGTGGCAAAACCAACCGTTTCTCGGATATAGGAACCGGGGTTTAGCAAAATAGAAGCTACGTTTGTTTATATCGCTAAGGTGATATTTAGAGCGCTTTAGTTGCGTTTTCTAGGGTTTCGTACGTAAAGGGTAAAACGAGATTGTATTACTAAGACTCCGCTGTCCGTCTGTCACCAGGCTGTATCTCATGAACAGTGATAGACAGTTAAAATTTTCACAGATGACGTATATCTGTCGCCGCTATAACAACAAATACTAAAAACCAGAATAAAATAAATATTTAAAGGGGCTCCCATAAAACAAACGTGATTTTTTGCTCGTTTTTATCGATAATGGTACGGAAACCAAATCAAAAAAATTCTAACATCAAATAAAATCATAATTTTTCTGCAAGAATTCAGTAATTTATTAAAATGAAATGCGATGGGACGTGGGTTCGAGTCCCACCTGAGGTCAATGATTTTTTCAAGTGTTATTTATCTTTTTTATTAAAATGATATCAAAAATCAATGTCGACAAATAAATTTAAGTGTTCTTTATCTCATCGCCATATAAATCCAAGTATCTTATTTAGTGTAGAGATCATATTTGTTCGAAGAATTTATTTGTAATCAAGTGAGTCAGTATGTATGACGTCACACTCCTGATTGCCATGTCTTCTTATATTTCGCCACAAAACGTGTCGACCCGTTAGCTCAGCCGGTTAGAGCGCCAATTTGCATTAAACAATTCTAGGTGGTCGGGGGTTCAAATCCCTCACGGGTCATTTGTTTTTAGTTTTTTATAGACTAAAAATATTTGTTTAGAAAAATCAAGATAGCAAAAAATAATAATTTTTCAGTGTGCATTCTACTATAAAAGACAAAACCAGCCAAGTGCGAGATAAATTTTTAAACAAAATGTTGTATTTAAAATAAAACTTTGTATAAATCTATATCTTTATAATATAGACGACCTCCCTAGCCGAGAGGCGAGCACGTCGGATTCGCCGTCGCCATCTCCGAGGTTCCGGGTTCGATTCCAGGTGGTGTCAATGTAGAAAACGAACTTTTCTATATTGTCTCGGGTCTGGGTGTTGTGGTACCGTCGTTGTTTTTATGTTGTCCAATATAAAAAAATGAGTTCCTTGTATGGCGTGGGTATACATTATCGCAGTTTGAATACTCATTTGTTTTGTACTAAAAGAGTATGCAATACTTATTGTTATAAATTTGTGGATGTTTATACTTATTGCTTTTATTAAGAGCTACTTTTAAACTTTCGCGTTGCATTATTTAAAACTCAATGAAACGGGAATTAACGCGATCATTCATCATAATTTAGGTACAAAATGTTACCTCTTTTGCCTGACGTTTCGATCGGGTTACACCGACCGTGGTCACAGGCTGACTGGAACAGCGATGTCTTCACTCCGTATGAGAGGCAGATTCTTCATCTACCCTCATAATAATATTTTTACGCCAAGTACCGTCACACACTACACTCACTGTGTCCCTATCCTGCACACTAACCGCCGCGTCCGTATTCAGGTGAGAACTCAATCGCGAAACAAAACGAGATTGCCTATTTTTAATCACTGGATTCCATGTCGCGGATAATTTGTAACCGTCTTCCCGATTGAAATTTTTATACTTTTTGATTTCAATAGCTTCACGCACAACTTTTGAATAAAAGTGGCGATCCGTGGAAAGAACTTGCGTTTGATGAAATTCAATCCAGTGATTAGTGCCTGATTCAAGAAGGTGTTCGGCAATCGCTGATTTCGCAGTTTGGCGGTTTTTCACAGCAGCTATATGCTCTTTAACCCTTTCAGCGATGGTTCGATTCGTTTGGCCTATGTAGGAACTCCCCGCAGCTACAGTTTATCTTGTAAACACCTGGTGTTTGTAACGGCAAGACATCCTTCGGTGTGCCTAGTAAAGTTTGAACTTTTAACCCCGGGGTGTAAATCGTGGGAATGGGCCATTTCTTTAGCAGGGAGCCAATTTTATCAGTCACATCTTTCACGTAAGGCAAAAATGCGGGATGTCTGCTTACATTCGGACTTAGAGAGCGTTTTATCGGTGGCTTAAACAGATGTGGTGACACTTTGTATCCATTTTTAATGAGAACCTCCTGAACATGATTTAGCTCTTGCTTCAAATGGTCTGTATCACAGAGATCATATGCTCTATTTCTTAATGATGACTACGGATTGTAAGTGGCGTGGATGGTGATGTGAGGCAGCGTGTAAGTATCTATCTGTGTGTGTTTGTTTTCTATAGACAGTGCGATAAGGATCCATCCGATCTCACTGTAATTTTGATATCCAGAAATGATAACGACCTGGTCGACTCCAACTCATATGTAAATTTCATCTTACGATGAATCGAGTTGAGATGTTCTAAATATCGATCTACTTCTTGCTCGTTACCTTTGATGATACTGAAAATATCATCAACGTACCGTTTCCATAGTCTGACGGTTCCAGGGCCAACTTGCAGCACCTTTTCTTCAAAATGTTCCATCCAGATATAAGCAAGTACAGGGGCTACAGGGCTTCTCATTGCAACACCATCAATCTGGAGGTAATATTGACCTTGAAAAAAGAAAATAATTCCCATCTAGACAGTTTTTCAGCAAATCCATATAATTGAAAGCCATTTCGCTGTCACACAGTTTTTCCTTCACAATGTCCAGGCACTCCCCAATTGGAACGTTGGTGAACAACGACTCAACGTCAAAACTCACCATAACTTCATCAGGTTCCAACTTTAGTTCTTCAATAATCTGAACAAAATGTGTGAGTCTTTTACAAAAGACGGAGTTTTTCCCACTAGAGGCTGCAATACTGATGCAACGTGCTTTGCAAGATCGTAAGTAGGCGAATTTATTTGACTTACAATTGGACGCAATGGCACGTTAGTCTTATGTATTTTAGGCAGACCATACAACTAAGGTGGTTGGTGTGACTTACAACGATACAGTTTTTCGTACTCGTCTTCTGCAAAAAGGTCTTGATTTTCTCGGATAAGAGCACGGATCCTACGCGTTACTCTGGCCGTGGGGTTATACGAAACCGGTTTGTACACATCTTCGTCACTTAACAAAACTCGTATCTTTTGATAGTAATCGTCTGTGTTTATCACTACAGTAGCGTTTCCCTTATCTGCCTTAAGCACCAAAATATCCGGGTTTTCTCGAATCTTTATTAGTGCTTGACGCTCTTCTTTAGTGATATTGGTGGCTGGATCGAAACGTCAGGCAAAAGAGGTAACATTTTGTACCTAAATTATGATCGCGTTAATTCCCGTTTCACTGAGTTTTAATTTATTAAGAGCTATTTAAAAAAACGTACAAAAACCGGCTAAGTGTGAGTCGGACTAGCGCACGAGGGGTTCCATACCATTATCTATAAAAATTGCTACCCCATAAATATTTATTGTATTCTGTTTTTTAGTATTTGTTGTTATAGCGGCAACAGAAATAGGCAATATTTTTTACATCATCTGTAAAAAATCAATTCTATAACTATCACGGTTCATAAGATACAGCCTGGTGACAGACGGACAGCGGAGTCTTAGTAATAGGGTCCCGTTTTACCCTTTGAGTACGGAACCCTAAAAAGGAGACCCCTTAATATATAACTTTTTGATTATTTAATTGTAATAGCGGGTAGTAATACACGTCATGATATCAAGTGTGCACCTATTACGGTTGATAAGAAACATTTCTATGAAAGACGGACGGACAGACATCGGAGCCTTAGTAGTAGGCCCGTTAGCACACTTTGAGTACGGAACACTAACAACGGGGCAGACTTTAAAGCATTTTTTTTAAACAATCTTTTAAAAACTGCAACTTTACGATACATTAATTAAATTACACCGTATGTGCACTGGATAAGGTCCTTGTTGGCGGGTATCGGCGTTTGCCATGATATCAGAAATTTTTTGACTATTCGTAAAATACGAAGATAGATAGATACTCTTTATTGCACACCACACAAAACAAACAGTACAAAGAAAAGAAAATATATTTAGAATGGTACAATTTAGGCGGTCTTATCGTTATAAGCGATCTCTTCCAGACAACCTTCAGATAGAGAACAGTTTAACCCATTAACGCCCAAATGAAAACCATGGAAAATTTTACAAAACCTACTTTTAATATTGTTATAAAAATACTTATAATAACACACTATAAAGAAAGAAAAACAAAAATAATATTGGAAGTAGGATTTTTAGGGGTGTACTAAATTTAGTACAATGGGCGCTCAGAAGTGCTTATTGAGCGAAGCATCCCCTATCAAGGCACAATATTTTCATGCATTTTTACATGGGTTTTTAACTCGGTTGGAGCACACGATACATCTAAGTTGGTTTGTATTTTTTTTTGATGTTATGACCACTATTCTTCTATCTTCTCCGTCAACTACAGAGGATGACTTCTTGGTTTTATTGTTATTTTTGTGGCCCAATTCGTGCGTGCTATATGTCTGCAAAACGCTAGGTAATCCATCAGATCATTCGGTTTGCAATCCAGTGTAATCTCTATGCATTTCACTGGGTAATTTATGGTATCCAGTAATTATATGTATCCCCAGGAATTTTCGCAGATCCACTAGGGTAAGAACTTTATCGTGCCTATTGTTTTGTCCGGCATATAATGACGTGCTTTGAGTTGCAATAATCACTAGCACCTGCGGGTCTAAAACGGCCGCATTGGATGTTTCATATTCCGTTCATAATATGTTTCATTTAGCAAATCTTAAAATGAAATGTTATTTGATGAATCATAAAATGAGCCTCGAACATTTCATATTTGCAGTTCATCTAATTTGACAGTTTTGTATGGAAATTCGTAATATGGTCCACTTATTATGAAAAGAGTAATTCATATTAAATGTCAAATTAGTGAACCACCATTTTAATGGTATTTTTATTATTATTTTGTATTGATATTTGTAGAAACACACAAAACATGAGTATTTTGAAACATTTTGTTCCTTTGTGTTGTTAAAAACATTCATTTTCACAAAAACCGTAAAGTAAGATTGGACGCGTCACTATATTTTTTTAACGTCATCAAATATGATCCTTTTGATGAAATTAATTGCATATGATTCATTTATTAATGTAGCCGTTTTAGGGTTTGCAAATCATTTCCGCTACATTTCACTAAATGAATCAGATTAAAAATGAAACATCCAATGCGGCCGTTTTAGACCCGCTGATCATCACAAAGGTACTAAAGAACTGTCACAGGGGTCATACCGCGATTAGACTGAGAATCAGAGTAAAAAGGCACGCATTGTCTCCAAGTTGGCAATTCAGCATAAGTTTCGTCTCTTCTTTTCTTTGGCACATTTCGTGAAGCAGATATCGCGAATGTTGTAAAGGGTTCATCATCACTGCTGCTCCATTCATCTTCAACAGTAGTGGGGTGCGGTTTTGCGGGTGCCAACTCCTATGTTACCAGGAAAATCTTGAGGTAATTCCTTTACATAAAAGTCGTCGTCTCCACCTTCCTTTTCGTTGGTAATAACGTCTAGATTGGATTGCAGCATAAACACGGCGTAGGTAGCAGTATCATCACTTTCTTGCCTAATGTCATGTATAGCTTCTTGTAAACAAAAAAGTATTTTTACTGCGTAAAAGTACGTCAATTACCTATGTTATTTATGATATTTGAAGTAGATTTCTTTTGCCGCCTAAAAGAATGTAATTAAATCGTCACCTATTGTGAAAAAAACAACAAAAACACGAGTGAAAACTGCGACTAAAAAAATAAAACAAAAATAAACATGTATTCACTGCACTATCTTATGCGCCCACTGTACTAAAGATAGTACAGCAACTTTTTATTTGATATAGCATGAAGAACCTTATACACATTCAACTTTTATATTAGAATATGATGTTATAGAGTAAACAACAAATCTTTTTAACAATTTATAAAGCTCAATCCTGTATAAATAAAATAAAGAAGTTCTCAGCGGCAGACACGATAAAAACACTCGCAAAAAATGGGGACTCCTATCATATTATTTTATAAATTGCGATTTGTTTTAGCTATTGCCTTGTTGCGTGGACTTTTATTGACCGGTTAAAAAGGTTGCTAGAGTGAAAAAACGAATAACATCGCTTTTATCTTAGCTTGAAATAGTGTACTTTTTATAGTACAGCAGGCGTTAATGGGTTAAAAGTCGAGAGGAAGGCGGTGAAGAGTTAAAGAAAAAAAAAATTAAATTACAATATACAGGGTGTAAAAAAAGGCTTAACGAAGCCTTAAACCACGAATTCTATACATAAAACCAAGTAGAATGCAAAAAAAATAATTGCTGGGAAATGACTTAAATTTTTGGGTATCAAAAAACATAACTTATTTCTAACCCGCAATGTATAGCGCGCACGCCACAGACTATGCCTGTGTGTGTAAGCGGTCGGCGCGAGCGGGTGGCGCGAGAGCACGCAGCACGATTCATTGCCGGCTGTGCCCTTTAAAGGCCTTTTATAAAAGAAGCACTGACAATTTTTATCATGTTTCTTTTTAAATAAGTTTAGTATTAACAAACAGAAGTCAATTTTGTAAAAATCTTTGAAAAAATTTTTTAACTTTGACTGTCAGTAACTCTGTAACCCGTCATTTCCCAGGTATAGTGTAAAAGAAAAAAATGATCGTAATAATACGTAGAATATGTGGTATTCGGCTTGGTGAAGCCTTTTTTTACACCCGATATATATATATATATACTTAAATTAACAAAATAAATAATTAAACATACTTATATTATCCTAAATAAGATAATAATTGACCTGATACTTCTATGAAAAGAACTTTGAATTCTTTATTTTAAAAAAACCGGCTATCCTCGTCGTATTAACAAAACCGCGATCACTTTGACTTCAATAATCGACAAATAATAATGTGAACCAACTCTGTAACAAAATAGAGTCTATGTTTGTTTGTACCGCTTAGGTGATACGCGCTGTCACTTTAACACTGAAGTCACTCATCGACAATAGTAATGTGAACCCACTCCTTAGCGAAAAAGAGTCTATGTTTGTTTGTACTGCTTAGGTGATACGCGCTGTCACTTTAACACTGAAGTCGCTCATCGACAATAGTAATGTGAACCCACTCCTTAGCGAAAAAGAGTCTATGTTTGTTTGTACCGCTTAGGTGATACGCGCTGTCACTTTAACACTGAAGTCACTCATCGACAATAGTAATGTGAACCCACTCCTTAGCGAAAAAGAGTCTATGTTTGTTTGTACTGCTTAGGTGATACGCGCTGTCACTTTAACATTGAAGTCGCTCATCGACAATAGTAATGTGAACCCACTCCTTAGCGAAATAGAGTCTATGTTTGTTTGTACTACTTAGGTGATACGCGCTGTCACTTTAACACTGAAGTCACTCATCGACAATAGTAATAAATATGCTCCTACCCACTTCTAACACCGGGTTCCTATATTGTACTATGCGTAAGTGTACATCAGCAACTGATCGTATTGGTGTCAAAAGTGAGGAGCCGTTATAGTCGTTCCTATAAAATTTGATGAAGCGTCATTTATAGGAACGCTTTTGAGTATGTCAAGTTGACAATTCCTACCATCCGTTAGCAAAACCAACCGTTACTCGGATATAGGAATCGGGCTTTAGCAAAATAGAAGCTACGTTTGTTTATATCGCTAAGGTGATATTTAGAGCGCTTTAGTTGCGTTTTCTAGGGTTCCGTTCGTAAAGGGTAAAACGAGATTGTATTGCTAAGACTCCGCTGTCCGTCTGTCTGTATGTCCGTCGGTCACCAGGCTGTATCTCATGAACAGTGATAGTTAGACAGTTGAATTTTTCACAGATGACGTATATCTGTCGCCGCTATAACAACAAATACTAAAAACCATAATAAAATAAATATTTAAAGGGGATCCCATACAACAAACGTGATTTTTTGCTCGTTTTTATCAATAATGGTGCAGAAACCAAATCAAAAAAATTCTAACCAATATAAAATCATAAATTTTTTGCAAGAATTCAATTTATTAAAGTGATATCAAAATGTAAGTTTTCTTTATCTCATCGCCGTAGTATCTTATTTAGTGTAGAGATCATATAATTTGTTCGAAGAATTTATTTGTAATCAAGTGAGTCAATGTGTATGACGTCACACTCCCGATTGCCATGTCTTCTTTTATTTTGCCACAAAACGTGTCGACCCGTTAGCTCAGCCGGTTAGAGCGCCAATTTGCATAAAACAATTCTAGGTGGTCGGGGGTTCAAATCCCTCACGGGTCAAAAAATGTTTTTGTTTTTTTCTGGAAGCACTACTAAAAAGTATATAGTTTGGAAGACTGAGATAAGTAGTAAAAAAGTTTTTTTTATGTATGTGTGTACTATAAAAAGACATCCAATCAAGTGCGAGACGGCCTTAATATATATTTTAAATAAAACCTTATTAGAAACGTATCTTTAAAAGTGAGGCCCTTGAATGGCGTAGAAATTAATTACCGCAGTTTCAACACTCATTTGTTTTTTACCAAAGAGTATGCAATACTTATTGTTATACATCTGTGGATGTTTAATACTTATTGCTATTATTAAGAGCTACCAAAAACCTAAAACAAATCTATAGGAGTCCCGTTTACATATTGATCTGACATTGAATATTTTTTAAGGTTGTCTATTTGACATGAATTTATTCTAACACATTTGCATGATATATTGTTTATGGTTAAATAGATGCACTATGACTGGCAACATTTATTTGTACCCACCCTATTTAATAGCAAATAAAATGTTGAATTTGAATTTAATTTTTAACATTTAATTATTATTTATTGGGACAGCAATACACATGATGTTAAGTGTCTACCTATTTTTGACGACCTCCGTAGCCGAGAGGCGACCAGGCCCGGACTATTATATGGCGTCGACATCTCTGAGGTTCCAGTTTGATCCCGGTCGGGTCAATGTGGAAAACGAACTTTTCTATATTGTGTCGGGTCTGGGTGTTGTGGTACCGTCGTTGTTTCTGATTACTATATCACAAGTGCTATAGCTACTTACCTTAGAATCAGAGCAATGTATGTGATGTTGTCCAATATTTACTACGGTTGATAAGAAACATTTCTATGAAAGACGGACGGACAGACAGCAGAGCCTTAGTAGTAGGCCCGTTAGCACACTTTGAGTACGGAACACTAAAAACGGGGTAGACTTTAAAGCATTTTTTTTAAACAATCTTTTAAAAACTGCAACTTTAAGATACATTAATTAAATTACACCGTATGTGCACTGGATAAGGTCCTTGTTGGCGGGTATCGGCGTTTGCCATGATATCAGAAATTTTTGACTATTCGTAAAATACGAAGATAGATAGATACTCTTTATTGCACACCACACAAAACAAAGAGTACAAAGAAAAGAAAACATATTTAGAATGGTACAATTTAGGCGGTCTTATCGCTAGAAGCGATCTCTTCCAGACAACCTTCAGGTAGAGAACAGTTTAAAAAGTCGAGAGGGGAAGGCGGTGAAGAGTTAAAGAAAGAAAAAATTAAATTACAATATATATATACGTAAATTACCAAAATAAATAATTAAACATACTTATATTATCCTAAATAAGATAATAATTGATTACCAGTATTTTTTTGTATACTTCTCTATTATTAAAATTCAGTACTACCTCCTACCTTGCACATTTTTATTCTGTTTTTTTGTGAGTCGTTTATTCATTCTACTTTGCCTTAATTTTAAGTCATCGTTATAAGTAAATATAAAGGATACTTACATAAATTCATATATCGCTTTGACGGATTCACTCAGCTCAGCTAAGAACACTTTCACCAGTGAATACGCGTGAATACTTTCATTTTCGAAACCACTGTCATTTGTGTCATCATTCATTAGCAATTTGTCATCAGAATCATTGTTTACTAAACTGTCGTTATTTATTAATGAATCATTAGCGTTATCATTAATGAAAATATCAGTATAAAATACATTATTGTCATTTTTATTTGTGTAAGAATTTGCGTTATCCAGTGCAATATGATTCATGGCTGCGTTTTCGTCATTATGGCTTGTTATAAGTGGTTTTTTGTCTTGTTTTCTGATAGGGTATACGAAACTTACACCACTAATTGACTGTTCATCGGTTTCGCCTGCCTCTGACATATCGATTTCGGAATAATCTAACGCATCTAAGTCTAGTGTTTTGGTATTTTCTTTTAATTTCCCTTCAAATGCTTCAATTGGTTTTATATTTCTTATCACTTTTGGTCCAGCTGTTTCGGTTTCTTGATTAAAAGTGTTGCCATGTTTGGGCACGTTTAGATCATCTATGTTTAATCTCGCTAAAGACTTGTCATTAGTTTTTGGCAAGAATAAATTGTCGAATGTCCTTATCATTTTGGTATTTCCTTTTAACTTTCCTTCAAATGCTTCTATTGGTTTCACATTTCTTATCACTTTCGGCCCAGCCGTTTCGGTGAGTTGATCAAAAGTATTGCTATGTTTAGGAACATTTAAATCATCATTGTTTGTTGTTGTTACAATTTCGTTATGATTTTGCTTAAATAGATTATCAAATAATCCTATAATTTTTGGTTTATTTTTATTTTCATTTGTAATTAGATTACTTTGAATTTTCTTTTTATTTTCTACAGTCCTTGTCATAGCACAGTCTTTGGGGTCATTATTATTACTAAACATTATTATATTTTCTGTAATATTAATATCATCTCTTGTAGAGGTAGGTTTATTTTTATCGTTTGCTGTTTTACAAATAAATGAACTATCAAACTTCTGAAACACAATTGGTGGTGCTTTAGTGTTGCCATTATCAATTCCTGAATTAAGTTTTGGTAGTTTTTCGTCTTTGAGAGTAGTAATTCCGTCAATTTTGTTAGTAATCTGAGAATTATGGTATACAGTATTGTCGTTCACAGCTTTCATGATATTGTTGGTCCTAGTTTTAAGACTTATAGATTTATTGTTATCGATTTTTAGTAAGTTTAGATCTCGGCCCCACGTTCTAAGTACTTTAGTCTTTTCGTTATCACTATCCGGTGGTATTTTAAAGTCTTTCCAGTCCTCGAAATGTGTTTTTAGGTATTCAATAATTTCCGATGGTTTTTTAATGTAGTTCCGCCTCTCTGCTTTTAATGTGTCATGATCGCTGTGTGTAATGATCGGCGTCGTGAATACTGGTATATCAGGGGTTGGTTGGGACAGGTCTTGGAGTAGATTCTTGAGAGAGTTTGAAGTTTCTTGAAGTGTAGTGGAGGGTTCGATTGACTAAAAATAAAGGTATTTTAGAAAATTTTGCATAGTCTGCTTAAAGGTTAATGATAGTTGACAATATTATTTTATCCGGTAAAGGTTGCAGGAAGCCGCTGGATGCAGGCCGCTTCCAAAGGGGTCCTAAGCTTCGCAAGCAAGCTTCCATAACTTCTTTGCCAGAACTTCGTTTTTACCAGAGGGGAGGATGTTGGTGACAGATCTGGCAACCCAGTTGCTAGGCTTATTGTCTATGAACTTATGGCCTAGCAACGGGACTGTTGGCTGCTATCTTAAGGCGAAATAGTTGAGAAATCTTTTCAATTTTTTATTATTGCATATTATATTTATTTACTGATTTAAATGAGTTTTTTTTACTTTGGTTTACAATATTCTAGTCATTGGAAGAGGCCTATGTTCAGCAGTGGACGTCCTGTTGCTGTCACTACACTCATCATAAATCTTGATTATATACAATGATATGTCATTGCCAGCTGGTTTAAAATAAACTGAAAATAATTCGAAAAAACCCTTAAATATTCACCTTCAAGGTTTCGATCAGAAGCATGCCGCATCCGACAATTTTTACAAAGTCATTCGGTTTTATAGATGATTTTAGTTTACCTGAAATTTGATCAATGTTAATTAATGCTTCACTTATAAATATATCACGTTTTATAAAGCTCTTACAAATAAGCTTTGTGGAAAGTGGTAATCATAACATCACCAGCCTATATCAGTTCACTGCTGGACACAGGCCTCTCCAAAAGGAGGGTTTTGCCATAATCGCCACGCTTGGCAGGCGGGTTGGCGATCGCAGTTTGGCCAATGGTGGAGAGGAGACGCTGCTGCCCGTCTTCTTGTGGCGGTTCTCCTGTAGTCGCCTCTTACGACACCCATAGGGAGAGAAGGGGTGGTGCTATTCTTTTAACGTGCCGGCACCACACGACACGACATAATCATAACAGTAGCCATTAAAGATATAGATGATATTTTCTTAAAAGCACGAAACGATAGGTGGTAAGAAGGTTGTAGTGAGGTAGCGCGTGTATTTAGAATAAGTTTAAGAAACATTTATTTTGAGACCCAAAAAATAGTAACAATTAAAAACAACATCTATGCAATGTGTCAAAAAGCTCTGCATTTATTGAATTTATTAATAAATAATTAAAAAATGTAATATCTTCCCTATGTGTTACAATAATTAACAATTTTAAATTATGCCAGTCAGAAAAAGCTTTAA
Source organism: Anania fuscalis (assembly GCA_950371115.1). NCBI lineage: Eukaryota > Metazoa > Arthropoda > Insecta > Lepidoptera > Crambidae > Anania > Anania fuscalis. The sequence continues at coordinate 3,065,077 of OX493355.1, forward strand.
ATATCTGTCTGGCCAATTTTATCATGGCGCTTAATTTTAGGTAATTGAATTATATTTTTTTGTTTTTTAAAGATTCTGATAAGATTTTTGGTAAAAATACACCTCGTGGGTTCGGGTCCCATCTGAGTCAGTTAATTTATTTCAAGTATTATATCATCTTTGATTAACTTAGCATGTATGGAATTGCTAAAAAAACACATTAAAAAAAACACGTAATTTCAAGTAAAGAGAAGGAAGTTAAAAAGTTGCTAAAAACATCACGAAATTAATAAACGACCCCTAATTATCGTGATTATTTATTTATTACATACAAAATTGTATGACTTACCAACAGAACTGCTATGGTTTATCAACATCGTTTTCATCTTCTCAGTCACCATATTAACTTTTGTATGGAATCCATACAAGTCCTGTACCGTTCTGACCGACTCATACAACACCCAGTGCGATGAAATCTTGTCGGTGATAGGGTGATTGTCGGGATGTTTCTAAAAAACATTTGAAGAGTATAATAAATTGCGCTGAGTTTAGACAAACTTTTACGAGCAAGTATAGTTGGTGAGTAATTTGACATTTAAACAATTAGTTTTAAATTTAAGAGAGGGTACGGACAACAGCACGTCAACCTACCACAAAATGTCAAATTTTCTCATTTGAAAATGAACTCTTTATGTCAGGCTTAAAGTTGAAAATCTATTGGAGAATTTTTGACTTTTAGGGTAGGTCGACGTGCTGTTGACTGTACAATTGACAAAGTTCTTTTAATTGATCAGAAGCAATATTTGAGTATAAAAATGATTTATAAGTATTTTATTTGGTGTCTATTTTACAAAGAAGATGGTTTCATTTTATTGCACATTTTACCCCACCGAAAGCTCAATGTCGAAATGAATGGGGTATAAAAGTTATAGATTGACAAATTACTATATAAGAAAATCATGAGTATCTTGTGCTTTAATATTATTAAATATTAGTACTTTATATTTCTATGATTTCTCGAAGTCAAAGCGCAAATTCGTACTTTTCAGCGGTTGTCAATGGTTCAAAAACCGTTTCGAATTTGACGGTTTAGGAAATGAAGATCCTCCATTCCTTGATTTTTGTTGTAGATAAATACTCTTTGTTGTGAACCAATCAAAACAAATAGTACTACTCACAGAGAAAAAAAGAAATTTAAAGTGGTAAAATTACGTCATTATAATCACTAGAAGCGATCTCTTCCAGACAACCTTCAGGTATTCTTTTGTTTTCCACAAAACTAAATTATTATTATGAAAAATACTAGCTGTGTAATTTCGTTTGCGTGGACTACAGGAATCGAGTGGTGTTGCCATATCAAGCAACACTGTGGACTGCGTGAAGCACTATTTATAAAAAAAGAGCTATTTACTCCCGAATTTAGACTGAATCTTTTCACTGTGACTCCTCGTTTGGCGGTGAAACAAAGTTATAAGATTGAGCAGCTCCTTTGGCTGTCTCCGAAATGTATTAGAAACATAATAGATAATTTGGACTAATGCAGACTGGTCACTACGACAGGAGTAGAAAAGGCGGGTCGATCGCCGGACTTTCCTAAAATTTCAAGCAAATGTTTCCACGTACTCTCGCAATTGCGAAAGTAGTTCCAAAGAATAGCAATCTTGCTAGCGAAGTACAACATATGTCATAAACATGTCGAAGCTAATAGAATTTAAATTTGCTTACGTTATCAGCATGAGCTCATTATGCTGAACAACCTTTCCTAAGACGTTATTTTAATAGCTCTCAAGGTGTAGCTGGTCTGCTAGGGTTCCACATCAGGTAGACCAGACCCTCGTTTTTCTTTGTGTCAACAGTAAGTGCTGATGACGTTGACCAACTTTTCCTTAGGCGCTATATAAATTACTATTAAAAATTAGACGGGCCACTGGTGTTCCACATTAGGTATTCAGACCTTCAAAATAAATTATATCCTATATGTTGCCGAGGACTAATAGCTATATAATAAAAAAAGTTTCATCAAAATCCGTCCAGAAGTTTTTGCGTGAAAGGCGAACAAAAAACAGACAGAAAGACAGACAAAAATTTCAGAAACCATATTTTTGGCTTCTGTTGGTCATATGAAGACCCATAGTAGTATTTTTTTAAAATTATCTTCAATGTACAGAATTTAAACTCTGCAGTTTTATTATATGTACCTATAGATATTATTTTAAAAACAAATAGTTGTATTAACTTACCACCAAAAGTTCAATCAATGCATTCTCCATGATCTGTGTGAAACAACAAATCCCCTCATCCATTCTCAGTTTTATATTTTCCTCCATTTCTTGATTTTTGATACCATAAACACTCAATATATCGTCTAAAGAGTTTCTATCTAAGCTCTCTGGTTCGGAAACTTTTTTCTTTGTAACAATTTGTTCGAAACTTCTATTTTCAAATGTGTTAGTATTTTGTTTTTCTGTTGGCAGTTCGTTCTTTTTATTATTTTTTTCTTTTATAAAAAGGTTTTGCATGTCCAAACCTATTTTGACAGTAGGATTATCCGATGATTTGTCTATTTGTGGCATACATGGTAGTTTTTTTCTCGTTATATCAATCAGTTTGTCAGCCATTTGAGTGTCTATGGGAGATGTGTTCGCATTTTTAAAAGTGCGTTTGGATTTTGGAAAAATTGAATTTTCTTCTAAACTCCCATCCAATATTCGTTTCTTGAAAGTTACTGGAATTTCTTCTTTATTTTTAATGAGAAACGGTTCAAATTCACTTGCAGGTTGCATAAAAAGGTTGGTTTTCTTTTCATTCGCGGCGGTTTTTTGAACCTTTTTTAAATTAAAAGATACTTCCGGTTTGGCGATGCCAGCGCCATCTTTTAGTTCGTGAGGTTGGAAACAGTCTATTTTCAATGTTTTAGCATCATTGTAGAGGTCTGTATTATTAGTTATTAATATCTGAAATATCACAAAAGTGGCTATCCATAAAATACGTCACACGAATTTCATATTTTGAGAGATGGCGACACCAAGTCTGGCATAAATAACAACTTTTTTTTTAAATTTATTGAAAGAACCACAAACAAGTTTACAATAATATCTTTTCACAAAAATTATCTTCAATAATACTGTATATATGATTAAATATATTCTATCATCATCATCACCAGCATATCAGTCCACTGCTGGACACCTAGGCCTCTCCAAAATGAGGATTTTGCCATAATCGCCACGCTTGGCAGGCGGGTTGGCGATCGCAGTTTGGCCAATGGTGGAGAGGAGACGCTGCTGCCCGTCTTCATATGGCGGTTCTCCTGTAGTCGCCTCTTACGACACCCATAGGAAGAGAAGGGATGGTGCAATTCTTTTAACGTGCCGGCACCACACGGCACTTTTATATTCTATTCTATAATAACACAATATATTCAATAATAAATTATATGCTATTACCACAGGGTGGACAGACGACCTGGTAAAGGTTGCAGGAAGCCGCTGGATGCAGGCCGCGCGCAACCAGCTAATCTGGAAGTCACTGGGGGAACATGGGCCAATGTTCAGCAGTGGACGTCTTGCGGATAAAATGATGATGATAATTCTATTCTATTCTAAATAAAGCTTACCACTTGATCGCCAGCATTCAAGACTTGCAGACAGGTGTTTAGGATATAGTTATCAGCGTGGTTGTCAACTATCAAGCATTGGACACTATTTGGGCTCTCTTCCGACTCTGGTAGAAGCACTGAAATTGGACATCACATGCATTGCACTGATTCTAAGTTAAGTAGCTAAAGCACTTGTGTTAAAGAAACAACGACGGTACCACAACACCCAGACCCGAGCCAATATAGAAAAGTTCGTTATCTACATTGACCCGACCGGGGATCGAACCCGGAACCTCGGAGATGGCGGCGCCATTTGAAGTCCGACGTGCTCGCCTCTCGGCTACGGAGGTCGTCGTCGTCGTCGTCAAAATTACGATTGAAGCGAATTTAACGAAATTCAATACAAGGTGAGGTGAAGTTTTTTTGCGAATTCACTGTTGAGCCCATGGCACAAGTTGTAATTTGGACCAGAATCACCACTTTTGAATCGAAAAAGGTTTTCGTCACACCTTGTAAAGCGTTTAAAAGAACTTTTGTGATAGAAGTAGTTTTAAAACCAATGAATAAATCTAGGAAAAAAAAACATTCATTCATACCAACTTACGCGTTTATAATATTAAGGATAAGAATATTAAAATGGCTCAAATTGTCTAATTTTCTTACATTTTGTTCTCTGATTTTAAAGACATGAAATATAATTGGAATATGATTGCACCTGATTTTAAAAGAACAGTTCTTATTCTTGCATGTGGATGTGGGTAGAAGGGATTTTTCATTTTAATTTAATAATAAAGGTAAATCACTAACATTTACTACCCTTATTTAAAAAAAACCGGCTAAGTGCGAGTCGGACTCGCGCACGAAGGGTTCCGTAGCATTATCTATAAAAAAGGCAAACAAACATGTTTGTTGTATGGGAGCCCCCTTAAATATTTATTGTTTTCTGTTTTTTAGTATTTGTTGTTATAGCGGCAACAGAAATACACCTTAAAAACATGCATTCATCCCAACTTACGCGTTTATAATATTAAGGATAAAAAGATAAGAATATTCAAATAACTAGAGATAAGTCATTTAGTATTCATAAAAAATATAGAAGTATGTATATACATATTTTCAGTGGCGTAGCTACCTAGGGGCTAGGCGGGGCAGTGCCCCGGGGCCCTCAAGCTCAGGGGGCCCTCGAATCCTTACCAGAAATCTCGATCGAACTGAACTTTTGGAAATTTCTTCCATTTTCAAAATTAATATGACAGGCTGCAACCCCACTTTAATCATTCAACACAACGCAGTTGACAGAAATTCAAAAGTTATGCCTAGGGAATTCCCCTAAATTCTTTCTGTAGGTTGGCAGTGTTGTCAATTTGACGGATAGTGATATGTGCGTTTTATTATTCATCGATGTGCGTTTTATTGTGAATTCGAGTTAAGATTTTTGTTTCGAGAACGGTTAAAAAATTATGCTGTATCAGCAGGAGTAAGTAAGCTAATGTCAATAAACTTTTTTGTACTGGTCAATATAGTGGTTCAATTTTATTTGATTTTACCACTCGTATTGATGTCCGTTAAGTTAATAAATCGTGTCAAATCTATAGATTTCGGCTACAGCTCATTGTATAACGCAAAATATCGTGAAAAACTAAGAACCGACTTCAAAAATAAACAAAAAAGCGAAAAACCAATTTCTAAACTAAAACATACTAATCATTTGATTTTGGAGTCGGTGCTCCATGGAGAGATAAAATGTGTTCATTTATCGCACCGACTCCAAAAATAACTGATAGGTAGGTATGTTTTAGTTTAGAAAATTATTATTCGCTTTTTAGTTTATTCAGAACAGGGCTTTGAATACCGTTAAAATTCAGGTATCGTTACCTTCGCCGGACGAAGGTAGCGTTAATGGCAAAGGTAACGATAAGCTTGGTAACGATACCTTGGATGGCCTTTTACCGTTAAACTGACATAACGTTATTGATTATTTTATCGGTAAGTGATAATGTTACCATGGTCTAGGCTTGTTAACGATACCAAATGCATACTACAAGTATCGTTAAAAGAAACGTTACTTTCTATCTATCTCTTTCATTCGTTATTTTCGATGCGCGCATTGCGCGCAGATTTAAGTCAGTCAGTGATGTGGTGGTGGCTATTCGACTGATTAAACTTAACGCACGAATGCCCGCACTGTGCATAATTCCTTAGCAAAAACTTAGTGAAATAAAATGGTAAGTATAACATGTTTTTGTTTATTTTTATAGATACTGAAAGTCTTAAGTGCCTACGCAATATTCTTGAAGGAACTTAATATACCGTAAAGTGGTCTACGCATCATCCTTCCAAGCACGATGCACAACCACGGTCATGCACGATGCAAGACTACCGTGTGTAGGCTTAACGGATGGCATATTTTTTTATTTCTCCGCAAAAATAATTATTTTTGACGTCTGGCAAGCCTCTCCACGGTCGTGCATCATGATCGTGTATGACCATGAAGGTGTCTTTTGACTGTGGGATAATTATAATATCGCTCATCCAAAACAACAACATCACAATTGCAATAATCTCAATAATGACATTTTGATACCAAACGTTCTCATTACGTGCAGTATGCACGGGTAAAATTATCAGAGCTATTGTTTCAATAGTCTTTGATAGAGGGCACTAATGTCGTTTGTCAATCGGCCATTTTGAGAGCGATCCCGTAGTAAAAAAATCGGCAGATTTGATAGTTGCGCGGGGGTGCCCCGAGGTGTTTGGACGTGTTGGAGCCTACAACGACGCAAGCAAGTTAGTTATGACAATCATTTCATTTATTATTGGCGCATCATTGACAGAATTGACACAATTGTGTCTTTGTTGATCCTAAAGAATGTTTGTAGTTTGACTTAATGGCGAAATTATGTTTAATTTTGAATTGAAATTATGAACCTATTTCAAATTTCTTTTGCTTTTCTCTCAGAGTATACTTCTGAGGTGGTCTCATTTTCAGCAAGTAAGGATCTGATGATGGAATCACAGGGAAATCAAGGAGAATACTCATTAAATTTAGTCACCTAATGAAGTGTTTGTTATTTTTAAACAATTTATTCCGATGTTTGCGTTTGGGAGTCATCACATCATACTGCTGAGCTGATGATGAAAGTCTCAGAACTCCTTAACGGTTTAAAGTTATGAGATAATGCTGCCATTTGTCGTCAAAACGTATTTCCCGCAGTGTATGGGGCAGACGAGGTACCAGACAGCCTAGCTTTCTTATTTAATGGGGGCGTAAACAAGCACACCTAGAAACGAGAAATTTTTACGAGTCCTCGTATTTACCTATTAAAGAATCTCATGGCAGAACAACGTTCAATGGCACTGCAGACCTCCGTTGACGATAAGGCATATCGGCAATTCAACAGACGAATATGGAAGTCCGTGCGACAGGATATCCGCAACTTTAATACGAACAGTATTAAAGAGGCGATAGAGCGGAACTAAGGCTCCAAAGTGTTAACAAGCGCTCTTACAGCTTAGGAACAACAAGGCGCTACCACAAGTTATACAGAAGATCGATATAACTTGCCACTATACTCGGCGTTTGTAAAATATGAGAAGGCATTCTATTCGATCGAGACTTGGGCAGTGCTCGCTGGAAGACCTCAGCACAATGCTCGATGCTGTCATAGACATTCCCAACAGGTAGACCTTCAGACAAATCAAAGTTAACATGCCTATGTGGCGCCCTACCCAGTACCATTTCATAGCTGTATCCTTACAACTAGCAGTTGCCCGCGGCTTCGCCCGCGTTAATCTAGATTTAAAAATAAACTAATGAATCGCAAATACTTCTAATATCATTGTTTAACCTATACTTAGAAAATAATGAACATCAAATAAAAAACAATTAACCGCTTTTCACCCCTTTTAAGGGTTTTAATTTCAACAACACCTATATACTTTGAGTGAGTTCCTAACCGTAAGCCAAATAATAATTTTAGTGATGTTTACTTTGAAAACAAAGGACTTTCCGTACAAAACTTCATCCCCCTTTTCACCCCATAAGGGGTGTTTTCATCAAAAGCGTGAACACAAAATTTAAAGATCCTAACATTAAAACGAACGGATTTGCCTCTTAATAATTAAAATGTATTTTTTGGCTGAAACAAACTATACATATGGTATTATGTATCTTGTTGTAATCTTATGAATAACAAAAAATACTTACAAATAAAAGGATGGTTTATCGATATGATTGGCTTTAATTAATTTTATACCTAAGTGTCTGGTAAGTAGACACTTAAATTTTTTTGCATTTTCTTTCCCACGTCACAAGTAACTAAGTGCATTGTGCATATAAACATATTTGCACGATACCCACTTTAAATAATACACTTTAAACGCTTGAGGTTTAAATTAAGAAAAACACAAAAATTTGCATTTTTATAAAATATTGTAAATAAGCTATATAAACGTTAAGTTCTCTAAAAACTTACATCCCCTATAAATTAAAAAAATCCTTCCTTAGTGGATGCCTACGTCATAAGGGGAATTCGTGTGCGTAATTTAAAGTTTCTAGCCTTAAGGGTTTGGCTTGTGCAGTAATATTAAAGTTTCATCCCCTATTTTACCCTCTTACGGGTTGAATTTTGGAAAACCCTGAAATTCATCTCATTATTTCTGCCGTTATTAATTTATACGAAATTTCATGCAAATATGTCCAAGGAATAAAAAGTTTGATACAACCTTTGGGGCCTGGTTTACCCCTATGGGGGATGAATTTTGATTATTTAATCTTTCATCCCCTATTTTACCCTCTTACGGGTTGAATTTGAAAAATCCCTTCTATTTATAAATTTTATAAATTAAACTCCTGAGGGGGCTAACCCCTCGGGAGTGGAATTTTGAAAAAACCCTCCTTAATTTATGCCTATGTCATAAGAGGAATACGTGCGCGAAATTGTAAGTTTTTAAGCCTGAGGGAGTGGCCTGTGTTTATTTACCCTCTTAGGGCTTGAATTCTAAAAAACGCTGAAATATTTTAATCTTTATTTGTACTGTACACAATTCATACGAAATTTCATGCAAATAATGTCCAAGAAATAAAAACTTTCATAAAAACTTTGGACCCCCATTACACCCCCTTAGGGGGTGAATTTTGAAAAATCATTCCTTAGTGGGTGCTTGCGTCATATGAGGAACACGTGTGCGAAATTAAAAGTTTCTAGCCTAAAGGGTTTAAACAGTGCGATTGTTTAAAATTTTCATTCCCTATTTTACACTCTTTGGGGTTGAATTTTTAAAAAATCTTTTTTAGTGGATGCTCACGTCAAAAGAAGAATACGTGTGCGCAATTATAAGTTTCTAGCCCTAAGAGTTTGGCTTGTACGTTAGTATAAAACTTTCCTCCCCTATTTAACCCTCTTAGGGGTTGAATTTTGGAAATCCCTAAAAAAGGTAACTCATTATTTTTGTCGTACTGAATTCATACTAAATTTCATGCAAATATGTCCAAGGAATAAAAAGTTTCATACAAATTTTGGGCCCCCATTTCACCCCCTTCGGGGACGAATTTAAAAGAAATCCTTGCTTAGTGTACCCCTACACCTTGGAACCTACGAGCCAAATTTGGAATCTCTAGACCCAGCGGTTTGAGCTGTGCGTTGATCCATCAGTCAGTCAGCTTTGCCTTTTATATATATAAAAGGTCCAATTTTGAGGACAAATCCAACTAGGCTGGGCAGCTGGGCTAAACTAAACAACATCTACTCGTCCAAAATACCCCAGTGCCTAAAAACGAAAACCTACATCCAGTGTGTGTTACCAGTAATGACATACGAAACAGAAACCGAGCCTCTCACTATGGGCCTTATAAAAAAGCTCAAGGTTGCACAGCGAGCTGAAAAGTTCTAGAATGGAGGCCACAGACCGGCCAATCTGAAAGCCTACGTTTGTTTGCATCTATCTACTGGCTGGCGATGTTGCCATTCCGCCGGCCGGCCGGCGCGCGTGATCATGCCAGGCACGCGCCACCGCGCCGGTTTGACAACAACGCTTACGCTTAACAAGCCCTGATTCAGAATCAGAACCAGAAATATTTATTTGCTTTAAGCATGGTAAATACAAGATATTTTAAAATTATTATGTCCACATGTTTTACTATTTTTGAAGTCAGTTCTTAGTTTTTTAAAACTTTTTTTTATTTTACCATTTTTAGTGTTAGGACTTTAACAATACCTTTATATCGTTCAATTAAGGATCTATCATTAAAGAATTCAATTGAGAATATGTTTATTAACAGAAGTGTCGTAACCATGGGATAAGGTCTTGCGTTCAATGCCTAAGTCAATTTATAAACTAACAAATTTTTTTTTCTCGTTTCTGGGTGTACTGGTTTACGCCTCAAGTAAATTAAATTACTCTCTGGTACCTCGTAAGCACCACGTCTGCCCACTACACTACGAAATACGTTCTGTAGACAAATCGCAGTATTATCTATTGACTCTTAACCGTTAAGAAGTTCTGTGGCCTCCATCATCAGCTCAGCAGTATGATATGCACACTAAAACATTCTCTAAAATGTAACAAATACTTTTCTGAAAACCACATCAAAATCGGATGAGCCAAACGTGAGAAAATCGCGGACAAATATACATACAAACATACGGGTCAAACTGAGAACCTACTTTTTTTTAAGTCGGTTAAAAAATGCAAGTCACCTGCAGTAGGTACATTAATATTCAGGTGCGCGGGCAGGAGATCGTTCATGGTCTCCACCGTTAAATTTATGTTGTTATTATTTAATATTTTTACTACCTGGCCTGCAGTGCACAATAAAGAGCTTAAGTAACTTAGCATTTTTAAAGTATTTGTATATTTCATATTTTTATTTGATAAAACCTAATCAGTTTACATAGCAATGGGGCCCCATTTTTTAATTTGCCCCAGGGCCCTTTGTTACCTAGCTACGCCACTGAACATATTATAGTAAACCTAGAAATTAGTAAGCAAATAATTTAGCAACTATGATAAAATGAAGCTTGGTCAAATAAAGTCTTTTTTATTATTTCATTATAACTCACCATAATGCGGCGGCGGAGCGACCAATTTCCTTGTGATCTGTCGCGCGGCTATGACGCGCTGTCGCCCGCGACAGTCGCCGAGGCAGACCGCTTCCGTTGCCGCTTGCAGCTTGTGAGGTATCAACAACCTGCGATTGTCGTCTGGAAGAAAATGTTATGTATGACTGAAAATACTTACTTAACCCCAGGTTAAAAAACGTGGAGTTATACCAATGGTTTGTTTAAATAATTAAGGTCCGGTTTTTCAAACTGGAGTTCAACTTTTATCCCACGAATAAAATGTTCGTTTTGACACATATTCTATACGAAAACAGTCAACATGTCAAACTTAATCGTCAGTTAGAAGATATCTGGCTATCGAAAAATCGGCCCTTAAGATACCTCAAACTCAACGGTCTAAAGCAGCGGTCGTCACACTTTACTGGCCAAGGGCCACACAAGACAATGGGAGTGCCAGCGAGGGGCCGCAGGGTAGGGAGGGGGGGGGGGGGGGTGTAAGCTTGGTCGCAAAAAATACGGGGTTTTTATACTAATAGTTTATAACGAAAAACTCGCTATCTAGCAGATACAGACAGCGAGCGAGTTTTGCGTTTCAGGGATTTCATATGCGCTTGTGACCAGTAGTACCGACTTTACTCATGACCATTTATTTTTTACCGGACAGGCCTCGTAAATAACGGACATCTGGCAACCCTAGCTCCAAGAGCGTTTGTGTACTTAAACGTGTATTCAGCTCATTTTATTATAGCCAGATTCGAACGCAAAGTCGGATATTGATTTTGTTTATAACATTTGCTATAGTTGAATATTGAAATAATTTACTTTGTCGCGGGCCACACAAACAACGCCCGCGGGCCGCAGTTTGACGACCACGGGTCTAAAAGCCTACCTGATAGAGTAAACTCTTCTATGAAATCATACTCGTCGAGTAAGGTGTCTAAATCCACGGCTATGTACAACAAAATGTCTTCCTCATCTCCATCATTTGGACTTGCATCTTCTTCTGGGATTTCCTGTAAAATAAAACAGTAGTGTTGCCGAACTGTCGATAGTTGACCTTGAAATAAATATTTATAATAAATAACATATACATTTGCATAAAACACGGTAATTCAATTCAATTCAAATTACTAATTAACAAAAGTACACATTTACAAAGATATTGGCTTGTACAGAATGAAGAGTGTAATTTTCCCTGGCGGGTGTGTGAATGTCTAAATTAAGTAAATAAATTTAATTTTAAATGTCAAACAATGAGTCGTATTAATACAATGAACAGGGTTGTAGACACTAATCATAAGTAATTCTAAGACATCATTTATTAAATCTGACACCTTATTTTAGGTCCAATAACCCGGTACATTATCATTTATTCGAAAAATCTGATTTTTGTTTGCTTCAAAACCAATAAAAAGTTAGACAGTTAAAGGGCCTCATATACGGTACGATTGATCTTGACGATCCGCTGTTTCAGACCGATCGAAACGACGATTCGATAGTGTATGTCAAGCTCGTTAACGATTTACTTAATCGAAGACGATATCGGAAATCGCAACAGAAATCCACGCAATCAAGAATATCGTAACGATGAATCGACAGTGTTTCGATCGAATCACTCGATCAACAAAACAAACAAAATGGCTACATGAAGTAATGATTATTTATTTGAATTTATTCAATTATTTAGAGTGCAAGAGCCAGGACAAGAATACAAAGATTATCGTAACAACGTAAAGAGGACGTCTATATCCTTTTTTTTCAAACAAGTAAATGATCGATCCTTACGACCAATATGGGGCCCTTTAGTCCGAGAAACAATGAATTTATGTATAGACAACACCCCCAAAAAAAGGGAAATTTCACATCGACCGAAAAAAAACGATTTGAGGTTATGTCAGTTCAGTTTAAAATTTTGTGTTTGTTTATTTTTAGCTGAATATCTGTATCTGTGTCTTTGAGTAACATAAATAACTTTGTCACGTGACGAAATGATGAGTTTTGCTAGGAAAAAAGATCCTATTTGGAACAGTTACCACGAAATAACGAATGCTTGATTTAAATCAGTGATTTTCATTTTAAAAATCATGCAATAATTATCGTGAATAAATCAACTTTATTTGAATCATGATTTAAATCAACTTGATTTAAATCATGCAACCCTGTCTCATATACTACTCTGTCAAGAAAGTACCGGGAAAAGATTAATAATAAACAAAATGTTAGTTATTCATCCAAATTTATTTTATCCTCTTCAAAGTATGCTCCTTCAGAAGCGGTACACTTACGCCAACGAATAATCCAATCATCAAAACATTTTTTAAACGCTTTTTCCGGAATCGAGTTCAGTTCTCGCCGCGAATTCTACTTTATGTCTTCTACCGAATGAAACCGGGTGCCACGAAGTGGTAATTTGAATATAGGAAAAATAAAAAAGTCGGCTGGAGCCATATCTGGTGAATAAGGTGGTTGCTCGATGGTATTTGTTGAGTTTTTGGTCAAAAATTCGTTCACAATGATGGCCTTGTGGGAAGGCGCATTATCGAGGTGCAAAATCCAAGAATTTTCATTTCATAAATCTGGTCCTTTTCGTCTAATTTGCTTTGTTAAACGCCGCATAACGCTTAAATAATACTCTTTTTTTATCGTTTGACCTTCTGGCAAGAATTCTGAGTGCACAACACCGCGACAGTCAAAGAAAACAGTCAACATGACTTTGACTTTCGATCGAGTTTGGCGCGGTTTCTTCGGTTTCCGTTCAGTTGAAAGGCACCACTCCGAAGCTTGTTGACTAGTTTGCATGTCAAACTCGTTAACCCACGTCTCGTCACCAGTAACAATGCGTTTCATGAATGTTGGGTCGGAATTCGTTCTAGCATGTCCTCAGCGACTCTTTTGCGATTGAGTTTTTGGAGAAAATTCAGGTCTTTTGGGACTAGCCGAGCGGCAACATGTTTCATACCCAATTGATGATTTAAAATGGTACGAATCGACTCGTGTGACACAGAAAGTTCGACGGCTAGCTCTCTCAAACTTGAATGAGGATTTTTAGTCACTATTTCCTTCACTTTTGCGATGTATCTTCAGTAGCAGACGTTGATGGCCTACCAGAGCGAGGCAAATCTTCCATCACATCTCGACCGCTTTTGAACGCTTTGTACCACTCATAAACACGTGTTTTTGATAAAGTCGATTCACCGTAAGCCTTCTGTAACATTTTCAGAGTCTTCGAACACGAAATCCCATTGGCGATGCAAAATTTAAGACAAACTCTTTGTTTGATGTTTTTGTCCATTATGAAATTCGCAATACACACTACATATGGTATAACTAAAAACAATACTTTATTTAATCTAATTATCAGATGTAACTCAAACTCCGCGCCAAAATGGAAAACAGTTGTGCCAATCTAACAACAACAAAAAAATATAATTTTAAATTTGGAATCATAAACAAATCATCAACTTTTTTGACAGAATGTACATCACTTACAATATTCTTTTCCATTTGATTGTCACCCTCGCTGCTGGTCTGGTCTCCGAGATCGAAGGTCACTCGTTTTTTTGGCGTCGTTTTGGGTACCTCGTCTTTATACGTTTTAATTTTTTTACCTGAAATTATTTATTGATATAAATTTATTTTTTATTTAGTCAGTCATTTATTTAATTTACTGGGGGTTACTTCTGGACCCCCCGCCAAAATTATATATAATTTCAGGGCAGTAAAAAAAATATATTTAGTAAATGAAATTGTTTTGCTCTTATGTAACCGGTATGTATTTGTATTTTTAAATCTTAAATTCTTAGGCTCGTTTGATCACCCTAGCGCTTGATTCGCCGCGGCCGCGGTGCCTACGTGCGACGCGTTACTCGTCGAGTGCCAAACGAGTGGCAACAATTTTGTTTTGTGTTTGGAAAAATGTATAAATGTTTTTTATTTCATAAATGGGATGTGCTGCTTCTACAGGGTAACGTGAAAAAACATGGCGGGGGGTTCAAAAATAACACTATATGGGCCATCTTCCGGGCACTTTACATGTCCCAAAATATAAATTAATTGTTTCCACAATCACACCAATTAGCTAGCCCCAAACTAAGCAAAGCTTGTACTATGGCGACTAGATAACGGATAAACATACTTAAATACGTTTAAAACATCCATGACTGAGGTACTAATACTCGCGCTCATCACACTAACATTTGCCCCTCGCGGGATTTGAACCCGCAACCGCCAGGCATTGTAGTCCGAAGCGCGAACCACTATACCAGACGGTCGTCAAATAAATGAGTATTGTTTAAGACCTCACTCGTCAGTGGCGCCAACTGGCGAGCACAAAAACGGTAGCCCTCATTGGTGTAATAGTGAATGCGATTTATTTATTTAATTGTAACATCTTACCTTCAGAACTCATGCGAAGATCTCCCAAATCCACAGACTTCCTTCTCTTCATCAACAGGTACCGCAAATCATTTCTGTCAAGATCTACTTGTTTTTCTTTTACATTACAACTAGAATTTTCAACCTTATTCCCTCCAGTTAAAGTCGATTTCATAAAAGCAGAATTGTTGTTGAGCTGGCTGTCAGTTGAGTTCGTCTTGTCAATGTTATCCAAGTTTTTTAAATCATATTCAGAAGCAGAACGAGTCCGTGCCCTTTTTAGAACTGGCTCTCTTATAAATGGCATTGCCTTAATTTCTTTATGGTTTTGTGAACTTAAATTTTCTTTTGAACCAAATATTTGAGAGTTATCCATGACTTTCCCATCAAACCTACTTTTGATCGGAGTGGATGTTTCATAGAATTTATTCGAAAATTCCCTATTTTCAGCCATTCTGTTAATAGTAGAATGTTTAGAATACGTTTCAAAACGTTTTGACAAACTCAAGTCACAAGTTTGTACGAATAAACTGCGATCTGAATCAAAGGAATGTCCGATTCGGTCCAATGACATCTTCATACCCATATCCGGTGTACTTGATATGTACATCGGAGGTGGGAATTGAATCGGAGCCCATACTATGTTAGGCATGTACGGTTCAAAATATTTGGGAAAGATGGCTTGTCCGAACGTTTGTGTTTGTGTGTTGTTGTTGTTGATGACCCGTTTAGGTATGGTATTATAAATAGGTTTTTTAAAGAGGGAATTGTTTGCAAAAGTTATGTTAGGTGTATCATCCATTGGGGGGCTTGACGGTTCTGGGAATGTATGAGATTTGTCTGCGATTTTATGAATCCTGTAATCTCTTTTTAGTGTCTGGTTCTGTAATATAAAAAGAGGTCACGCATTACTACAGCTATAGTTTATGGTACCAACAAATGAAATTTTGAATCAAGTTAGTTATCATTGAAACAGAACAAAATGTAAGACTGATAGAATGTTGAATAGTAGGTAGGTTTTTAAACAAAAAGTCATATGTGAATTATGCATTATTAGAATCTCTTGTCGAGCGAGACTTGTATGCCCGACACAACTCACATTATGTAAGCCAGACTTGTGTCTGGATTTATGGCAGGGTTGTTAGTGATAATTATCAAGATAATTATTAATTAAACTGTAACAATCTTTTACTATCATGCATACTGGATGCATGATAGTAAAAGATTGTTACAGTTTAATTAATATCTATTTTTTGATTAAATTGTTATTTATTCAACAATCCAAATATTTAATATAAAAAATAAGTGAAGTAAATGTCTGGGTCACATTAACTTCATTTATTTTTTGATAATTGAAAATTATCATGATAAATATCAACGAAATTAATTATTCTTGATAATTAACAACCCTGCTTTATGGACATGTCGTAGCCCGATCTTAAAATTAAACACTTCATAATGTGGCTGGCCATTTCATAAAATAGTCGTTTTTCATAAAACGGCCAAACAAAACTGGCCGTATCATTTAAACTTCAACGTTTGATGATATGTCAATCAACGTTTGGCCATATAACTAAAATAGCTATAAATACGTTTACAAGTTACTGGAATTCGTTAAATATTAATTTTGGGCAATAGATAAATAATCCATTACAAATATTTGTAATTTTGAAAGGAAACTACTAAATAAAAATATTTAAATAAGCTAACTAACCTACAAATTACGTGTCAAACTCCACAATAATTTGACGTTGCACCTTTTTTTCGAGTGACTTTCATAAAAATCACCTAGCTTGATGTCTTAACGATAATTCACTGCAATTTAATCTTCTATTTACACTTATTATTCACTTTCACAATTTATAAGAACAGAATAATAATTGTCCGCCGCCATGTTGTACCACAATAACAAAGCGACATCAGCTCCTCTACCGGTGGATAATATAACTGTTTTAAGATATGACCACCAACGTTTGGCCATTTCATGAAGTAGTCGGTCATATCGTCAAACGATGACTGATTCATTGATCTGGCCTATCAACATCATGATGTGGCCAGCGGGTACTGTGCCGCATCATGAAAAACGACCATTTTATGAAATGATTGGCCACATCATGAAGTGATTAATTCTAAGATCGGGCTACGACAGACATACCCTCCTAGGTTTAAAGAGTGGTACAGTCATTCTCCAGATTTGTGTCCAGTCACAAGCAATGAAATGTAAACACTTTGTAACTTATTCCTTTGCAATAAGGTTTAAAGTGCAATGATGATGTGTCTATATATTTTGTACTTGTGACTGTACTCAGATTAATTAATGCATCATCATTTTTTAACATAAACTTTTTGATGAACTTTATACCAAATGTTGTAACATAACGATTAATTTAAAATATGTTTTATTGGGCAGTTGATTAGACGCTAATAATTATAGCAAGGTTAAATTATATTAATAATTATTTTAAGTTATATTAATATATAGGTACCTATTAGTAAAAAGTTTCAACACTCACGTAATTATTCAGCTCTATATTCTAATGGTTTATGGAGGAAGTATCAAAATAGGTACATTACGAAAATGGCTGTACCTAGATTCTAAGAAGATTCGTTGTAATGAAACCTGACACCTTCATTAGCGGTTGATTGGTTATAACTATCTATATTTACGTTAGGCCATGCAAGTAGGCAGGTTACAGTAAAATACTCACTTCGACATCGTTTAAACTCCATGCTGCCTCGCCGTTTACGACATTGAAATAATAAAATTTTCCGGGGAAACTTTTAGACGAACACAGAATCCAACCGTTATTTTTCTTGTTTTGATTCATCATGATTACGAGAATTTATGGTTAGTTTACATCACATGATAACCACATAGACCGAAACAATGCTTACGCTGTGAAACTAAGCAATGAACAAACCCTATAGATTAATTTGATACCTACCTCTAATTATTTACCTACTTTCGATTCGCGATACAAATTTTTGCTGACACCCGCGAAAAGTGAAAACCTTTTTTTTTTTACTAAGTGCCAAAAAGTGCCTCGGTCGGGCAGCCTTGGATGTTTCCATACAGCCATTGCGGGGATTTGTTTTGACGTTTGTTTTGTAGATGCGTTTTGTTTCTGCTCACGAATGTCTTTGACAAATTATTCGCGGGCGCATCCGTGAGCAAGAGTGGACCGGAGAGTTATTAGAATGCCAGTTTATGCCAGAATAAATGTTCGAAATCAAAAGATAAATTAAATGTTGGTACTATAGTTTGACCAAAGACATATTAATTTAAACTATGCCGTAGGTACCATTTTGGTCCATATTATTTTAAAGCTACAGTTTTGTTCAAGCGAAACTTTTTGTAGGGTGATGCACTGTTGTTCTATCGGTTTTATACTTAGAGCATTCATATACCTAGTAGTATTCTGAAAACGAAATTAAACTCTCTCTATAAATCACCTAACGACGTCAATTTTCTACCAAAACATGTCATCGTGTTTTTACTAACAAAACTAGGCCACGCCCCTATTCGGTTTGCAAACAATGTTTTCGTGTTTGCAAATACGGAAAAACCGCACTGCGGACCCAGCTTAAGCGATACAAACGAAAACAAAAATAGCTACCTACATGCGCTATGCTAACAACTATTATGTCACAAAATAGAACGCCACCGCTACATAAATAAATAAATATAAATAAATATTAGACAACATCACATACATATCCTAAGGTAAGTAGCTAAAGCACTTGTGTTATAGACATCAGAAACAACGACGGTACCACAACACCCAGACCCGAGCCAATATAGAAAAGTTCGTTTTCTACATTGACCCGACCGGGGATCGAACCCGGAACCTCAGAGATGGCGGCGCCATTTACAGTCCGTGCTCGCCTATATATATATATAATAACATAATACGTTATTTGTGATTAAATCATGTATTCTGTGACAACGTGACCTAATAACAGTCTAGTCTCCATAGCCCATCCCACTAGAGGCAGTTGAAATTAATTATAATAAAGTTAAAAAAATATTAGTAGCTGTAAAGCACTTGTGTTAAAGAAATCAGCAACAACGACCGTACCACAACACCCAGATCCGAGACAATAAAGAAAAGTTCTAGTCCGGCATGCTCGCCTGTCGGCTGCGGTGGTCGTCATGCAACTTAAAAATTAATTAATTAGGAAAATCAAAAAACCCGACTGCGTAAAAAGTGAACTTAAAAGATGAAAACAAGATTTAAAGAATTAATTTGCAGTCTGAGGCATCAAATCTATGTTACTTGATTCGACTTTTTCTAAACGGATTTAAATTACTTAATTAGGTAGGTACTAACGCAGTACATACCAAGTCAATCATCATTATGCTGTTAATGGATTTGATGCCTCCGACTGCAAATTGATTCTTTAAATCTTGTTTTCATCTTTTAAGTTCACTTTTTACGCAGTCGGGTTTTTTGATTTTCCTAATTAATTAATTTTATTTTTGACTTTTTAGTTTTTTTTTTCATTTATTTATCATTTTAACAAACATTACACTGTGTACGTACATAACTGATAACATTTAAAAAGCCACTAAGGTTTATGTTTGAGCTATCAGGAGTTTATATAATCAAAGTCAAAGATACAGTAATACGAGTACTTAATAAATAGGGTTTTACATAAAATAAATAAATGTGTATGTGTGTAATACAAAGTCTGCAGTGTGTGAACATGTCTTAGATACACCCAACCATTTCATACGATTTGACCAGCCTAAAGTCCTTGCAAGAGAACGACGATTTGTTCCTCGCATGTTACGGGAGGCAATTGAAATTAGAAGACACCCGAATTTCAACAGAGAAGATGGTTGGAAAATACCACCAGCATGGGATCCTGTTTTAACGAAATCCCATGCTAGGCCCCGCACTGCAAGACCTCTAGATACAGTTAGCTCTTTTTGCGTAGATAGGAACACAAATTAATATTAACTGAGCGGTAGTTTATATTTTTTCAAAATATTGTAAAGACGATTATTCGCGCGCGGCTCGCAGAGCCGGTTTTTAGAAATTGCTCGAGTGAATACAGTTGGTAGTGTTCTTCCTATTTTTCAATGAACTATACGAACTATAGAGCCTTATTTGTAACTCTTCATTGAAAAAAAATAGGTTTTTCCCGTTTAATGCATGTACCAATAGAAATTCCGGGTAATAACATATATGGTAGCCTATGTCACTCCCACAACTGAGACGAATCTAATGACATATTAAATGTTGAAATCCATTAAACGGTTCTTCCTTCCTATTTTTTCAGTGCACATATTTGCCTGTTCCCGTAGAATTTTTGAAAATAAAGTATTGAATACTATTAGCACTGAAAATATGTGACCCTTAGTTAATAAAAGAAAGTTTCAAAATCGGTATATCAGTTTTGAAGATCCGTTTTTCCCGCGTAAGTTCTTTTCCCGCGGGAATTTCAGAAAATAACATACCCCTTGTCACTCCCACAATTGAGACGAATCTATTGATGTATTATACTTTAATATCCGTTGAGCGGTTTAGGCTGTAGGGCGTGCCAAAGAAAAAGACATATTTACATACATACATACGCTCGAAAAACATAACCCTCGTTTGGCAGTCGGGTAAAAATAAGGGCCCTCCCCAAAAACACGTAAATTTTGGATACCTCGTTATAAGGTTCACCTTTCGTACACATTATAAGTTTGTGCAATAAAGTTTTAATAATAAATAAAAATAGGTGTACGGATAAATAAAATAGCAAAAATGTTGCTTAAAATCTTTTATTCAAAACTTAAAGCTACTCATGAGCAAAAAGTTTACAAACTTTAACTTATATTAGGAACGATCACAGCTACAAGCTAATCCCTTCACATAGCTTAATTCTTAGTTTAACTTAATATCACACGAAATATAATTCGCTTTTATTACTTTATTTTGATTTTCTTTGCTTGTCCTATCTTGGCTTTTTTATTTGTTAAAAATCAACAAACTGTAATAATAAAAATAATTAGGTATGTTTTAAATGGTTATTAATAGGGTATTATTGTTGTTTTTGTCTAATTTTACATAAAATTGTTTACAATATTGGGCAAGCCAAGAAAATCGGGAGTTTAAAATTCGGGTTTTTAATTTAAAACCCCAATTTGATACAATGTACAAGTTCATTCAGTCTTTACTTGTTATTGTTTGTTAAAGTTTTTAATATATTTTAATGATCGCAATGATTATTTATAGTCCGTCAAAAGTACATGATAATTTCTGCCATATCAGGAAAATTTAAATTAATCTAATTATTAGTGTCATTGCTGAAAGTGTAGGTACTCAAAAGTTTTATTTTTTTACTGCTTTATCATAATAAGTTATTAGAATAAACAGACCTAATTTAAAGCTTTTATGAATGATCTTGTTGATTTTAGTGGCTTTAAGGCTAATAGATTGTCATCGGGCTATAAGTATTAAAAATAAATTCATTATAGGCTTACTTAACACCCTGTATTTTACATTTGGGTCATTTGTACGGGTCTTCCAAATATTAATCGAATTTAATGGTTTACAATAAACCGATAGATGAAATTAGCTTAATTATATTTTGGATGGATATTACTAAAATAAGTACATAAAAATCCAAAATTACACGTACATAATAATTCAAAGACAGTATGAATACATTGTGGTGGATATCATATTTATAAAGAACAATTAATTCGCACAAAACTTTCAAAAACGTATCTTAGTATATTTTATTTTACAAAAAGCCTCAAATCTCATACAAACGCCAATTCGAATATTATTTAAAAAATCACGTTCATTCAATTCATAATTTACTAAATTAAACGTTTTAAAGCTATCTTGGTAGTTTAATAAAAATCTCTTTTTCGTATTTCAAAATTTTGCTATCAATATTACTCGGCGTGTTATTGCTCTTAAAATGTAATAAGGCGTTTACAGTCTCGTTGCTTAGTTGGTGAATGTACAAATGTTTCACTAGAAAGTAGCTACCGATTAGGAAAGCTAAAGTTAGAAATAAGTACGAAACTGGTGGAAGAATCACTGTCATGAAGTATATCGTCTTTCTGATATGAGGAGGTAGACCTTCTTGGTTCTGCAAACAAACAAAAAAAACACAAATGTAATACGCGGAAAAAACACCAATCGATAATTATTATGATATAAAAGTAAGAAATTAACATCTTGTGTTACATGGTCCCAGGTATTTTCCCAGATTCGCACTCGTTTTATGAATTTACCCGAATCGGGAATCAAACACGAGACTTCAAAATGGGTATTTTTTACTACTCTAATTTGAGTAATTTACTAATAATAAGTTATTTCTGAAATTAGAAATAGTACAGAATCGTACAGAAATTGGTTCGGATGTTGAGCGCTGGGCGAAAGATGCGCATAAGACCATTACGATTACGGACGCGCCTGCATCTGCTGATTGGTTATTAGCTCCGCACACACGCGTCTTTGATACGATGATCGTCTCGTAAGATGCGCAAAGCGATCCCCACTCTTTGCCCGGCGCTCAAAATTGCAGGGGTTGTAGTACTTACGTATTCAGCCCAGAACAGAGGCAGCACGAGGCCAGAGAACTTGTGGTAGTCGTACGGGAACCCGGACAGGTCGTGCACTCGGAGGTTGCTCTGCATCCGCGCGACCGAGCGGAAGGGCGTGCCTGTTAGCTGGGGACACAAGGATATTATTTAAACGCTTTAACACACCTACTTAAACAAGGTGTAACATAATGAACGCACATTCTCAAAAGGGCTGATATCTGGTGCTCAAATAAAACAACTTTTACAATAGGAACAACATCGAAAGCGCAAAAATATTCACCTCCCCATACAAAATCGCCAACATCAGTTAGTGTCAAATTTTCTTTGAAATTACGATGTTGGTCCAATAATATAAGTTGTTGTATTTGAGCACCAGAATCAGCCCTCATGTGAGATGGTTCTCCTAACCTTTGCCCTTCATAATTCAAAAGGTCTAGTGTAATTGTACAAGCAGTCACGACACAGTATGCGTTTGTACAGTACCCGGTATCGATGTTGAGCGCTGGGGCAAACAGTGGGGATCGCTTTGCGCATCTTACGAGACGAGCATCGTATCAGACACGCGAGTCGGCGGAGCTAACAACCAATCCTGGCTGGCGGTGCAGGCGCGTCGCGACTAGCCCATCACGTAATTGTAATGGTCTGTGCATCTTTCCGTGCCGTGTAGTGCTGGCACGTTAAAAGAATTGCATCACCCCGTCTCTTCCTATGGGTGTCGTAAGAGGCGACTACAGGAGAACCGCCACAAGAAGACGGGCAGCAGCGTCTCCTCTCCACCATTGGCCAAACTGCGATCGCCAACCCGCCTGCCAAGCGTGGCGATTATGGCAAAATCCTCCTTTTGGAGAGGCCTGTGTCCTGTGGACTGATATAGGCTGGTGATGTGCATCTTTCGCCCAGCGCTTAACTCCGTGCCGCAAGTTTTATCGCTGCAAAAATCACAGTGTTTATGTTATTGGGTATAAAACTCACCGGTTCAACGATGACGTAGGAGTTGTGCTTGTACCGGTCCGGCTGCAGGCCGGTAACGTACGCGTCCCGCGCCGGGTGGCCCGTGTAGTAGTGCGGGTACGATATTACCATTGGGAAGTCTGCAATAATTGGTTAAGTTCATAGATTGCATAGATAAATGCCTTGGCAAACGTGCAACAACATACCTACCTAAAAAGGTCCCCGCTCAGCATTAATAATAATATACCTATGGTATACAGCCCCGGGCCCCTAGCATGACCAACAAAAAACGATATGATATGATATGATATAGCGATTCGATACCCAACTGTCAAAATATAATAAACAGAGCCGTCATCTTGAACTTTTATCGAAACACCGAGCATGTTCTTGACGGTGACGTCACGGGCCTGCTCACTGTTTCGATAAAAGTTCATATTTTGACAGTTGGTGTTCATGTTTTTGATGTTGATGTTTGTTGGTCATGTTGTGGTTTTGAATATAAACTATAGGTATTTATGAAGGTGATTGTGTTTACAAACAACTTAAATTTTATGGCCCACCGACTCTCCATGACACTTAGCGAGCTATGGAAAGGTCGATGCGTCGGATTTTGTTTCAAATTTCCGAAACGAGATCATCAGGTAAAAGACCAAAGTAACGGATATAGTCCAAAATGTAGCAACAGTTGGCCACATCTGTCACCCCGAACCGATGAAAGGTAGAGTAGACGGGTTCTCGAGTAGAGACCACGCCTTGACAAACGTAGTGTACTGTGTAGGACGCTCCTAGTTCTGGACCGACGACCTTATGAAGATGACTGCTGGCAGTGGCTGGATGAAAAAACCGGCCAAGTGCGAGTTGGACTCGCGCACGAAGGGTTCCGTACCATTATCTATAAAAACCGGCCAAGTGCGAGAGCCCCCTTAAATATTTATTTTATTCTGGTTTTTATTATTTGTTGTTATAGCGGGAACAGGAATACATTTCAACTGTTTAGCTACCACGGTTCTTAAGATACAGAGGCGGACAGACGGACAGCGGAGTCTCAAAACCCTAAAAAAGCGGGAGATCGTGCCCTTTTGCGCTCTCTATGCTTACGGCTTACGTCCAGCAGTGGACTACAATAGACTGACATGATAGTGAGGAAGAGCAGACTCACCGAAATAACACTTGGATCCATCGCTAAGCCCAGGCGGCAGGCTCGGCACAGTATCGTAGCAATCAGTCCCATTACTCACTCGCTCGAACACACTCTCAGACAGATTGTACCGGTATACTGGCACGTTGTCTATTGTTATTTCATCTGGAAATAAAAAAGTTAGGAGAACCTAAGGCTCGGTCTATACGCTGCCGGAATCCGTGAGCATCCGCAAGAATCCGTTCAAAAACGACCTTATTGCTTATGCGATGGATTGAATCCGCTTTAACCCGGTCCGGTTTCCGGCTATATAGACCGAGCCTTAGTCGGACTTGCGCACGATTAGTTTAGTACGAGATTATAAGACATCATTCTGTCTCTGTCATTCACATACAAACTGAGAGCTATAGAATGAGTTTAAACCATAGACTTAACATTCGCTACGCTCTTGTTGAAACCGTGTTACGGGTTTTAATTCGCTTATCCTTAGTGTCTTATTCCTCCGGGACTAAACTAAGGTTAAACCACTGTTTTAACGTACAAAAATCAGTAGGTAGTTTAACCTTAGTCTGGACTAGTAAATGCACTCTGTAAAAGACTGTAGCTAGATGCGCTAGTGGACCTTATTATTAATGTAGCGGTAATTATACTGGCATAAAAAAATAGGAACCACTTTTGATTTTTTTTACTTTTAAATCGACACAAGTGGCGCCTCCTGGTGACACTGCAACGAAACCTTACCATAGAAAGTTGTGTTTACATTCGATTGATTTACTCATCATCATCATCATTTCAGCCGGCGGACCACTGCTGAACATAGGCCTCCCCCAGTGACTTCCAGATCGGCCGGTTGGGCGACCTGCATCCAGCGGCTTCCTGCAACCTTTACCAGGTCGTCTGTGCGCCTTTTGGGCGGACGTCCCACTCTGCGCTTGCCGGTACGTGGCCTCCATTACAGAACCTTTCTGCCCCATCGGAACTGATTTAGTAAAAACATTACTTATAGTTCTTTCAAGATAAAAAGAGATTTGTGACAGCTCACACTTTGTAATTTGTCAAGACTTGGTATACTCACTGTCAAAGTAAAGAGGCATGACTTTACACACAGTCTTCCTCCAGTACAGCACGACGTCTCGCTTCGTCAGCCTCTGCTGGTACATCACGCCTTCGGTGGACCCATACAGCCGGTCTGGACATTCCTAGAATTAATATTGGACATCATCACATGCATTGCTTTCAGTGGCAGGCATTAATTTTATTTCGAGGAAGGCAGTAGGTATACAGGGTGTAAAAAAAGGCTTAAAGAAGCCTTAAACCACGAATTCTATACAAAAAACCAAGTAGAATGCAAAAAAGATAATTACTGGGAAATGACTTTTATTTTTGGGTATAAAAAAAATAACTCATTTCTAACCCGCAATGTAAAGCGCGCACGCCACAGACTATGCCTGTGGGTGTAAGCGAATCATGTTTCTTTGTAAAAAAGTTTAGTATTATCAAACAGAAGTCAATTTTGTAAACATTTTTGAAAAAAAATTGTAAATTTAACTCGCTAACCCTTCATTTCCCAGGTATAGTGTAAAAGAAAAAAATGATCGTATATAATACGTAGAATATGTGGTATTCGGCTTCGTTAAGCCTTTTTTTACACCCGATATATACTTAAGTGTATTATTGATGAAAATCAGTGGTTTTCAGCAATGATACACATTTTTAAATGCCTCCTACTGCCTAGCTACCTCATTTCATTACCCCTGAGCAATGATTCTATCAATTCTATGATACGCAGCTAAACGGCTATTGCTTGTGTTATAGAAATCAGAAACAATGACGGTACCACCATATCCAGACCCGAGTTAGATAATATACAGCATGTTTGGTAAAGGGTATATCAAGTAGAAACCGAAAAAAGAGTCGTATAGCTATCCTCGCACAGCGCATTTGTAGTTTTGTACACATAAACACATTCCTCGCATAGCTCTGGTAGAAAGAGTCACACCGTTTCACATCCTCGCACCACACATTTTCCTCGCATAGCTTTGGTGGATGTCCAGCCTATTAAGGAGTGCGCTCAATGTGAGCACGGGACGGCGGCAAGGCATATTTTGGTGACAAACAGTAATGTACCTTAATTTTAAAGCACTTTGGTTAAAATTACAATGATAGTGGTCTCAGCAAGCCGAGTACCGATTTATTAATTCCAACCTTAGTTTTGTAATATTATGGTAAAATACTATTCGTCACCTAAACATCCCTTGCCGTGGCCGTCCCGTTGATCTGTCAATGGCGCAACAAATTACGTTAACTGACGCGGCGTGGACTCGGGTTCATAAAAACAGTAATTGTCTAGGGGTTCTTAGAAGGATTAGGTTTCAGTAGGGTTTTTGTAAGATATACTTACAGAATAGAACAGTGTAACATTTGTAATTTTATGCATTCAAAATAAAAACACTTAGCTCTATACTTCGGGCACTTAATTTTTTTTTTTATTTAGTCGAATTGAGAACGTTAACCTAGATTTTTATAATTTAAAATTATTATGTGGTTAAATTTACTTAAGAACCAAAATAAAACAGTACTTCACACCATTTACTTAGTCAATGCTTCGCACTTAAAAATATTTATTTACAAGCCTTAGGTATACAATAATTGGAAGGCAAAGTTACTTATATGACGCAAGTTCAAAATATTTATTTCATCATAAAGCTTGCACAGATAAATAATAAATAAATATTAGAATAATTTGTTACGGGATTGCTACCATGTACCTTTTTGAGTTCCCGATATTTCGGCAAGAACTTTAAATTAACTTACCCGCAAGATCTTCAGTTACTCCGTGATCATGGCGCTTGCAACAGTGCCGAAATATCGGGAACTCAAAAATAAGGTACATGGTAGCAATCCCGTAACAAACTATTCTAATGTTAGTAACCATGAAAGTTTAAAACAATATATAAATAAATATTGGACAACATCACATACATTGCTCTGACCCTAAGGTAAGTAGCTAAAGCACTTGTGTTATAGATATCAGAAACAACGACGGTACCACAAGACCCAGACCCGAGCCAATATAGAAAAGTTCATTTTCTACATTGACCCGACCGGGGATCGAACCCGGAACCTCAGAGATGGCGGCGCCATTTAAAGTCCGGCGTCCTCGCCTCTCGACTATGGAGGTCGTCGACAGATACCTACATAAAATAATTAGTATTGATTGAAAGCTAGTATTCTGAGGTAGCTAATTTATAAATATATTTTTAATAGCATTCACTTTGACATGCATTCAAGATGCCTGTGCTACACAAATAAAGGTCACATGAATAAAAAAATATTTCGACCTGCTATCACTATTTAAATAAAAGATACAAAGATTTCAAATTTTTTTAAAAAATATAGGTAGTTTCAGGCTTATTCGGTGAAAGAACTTACCTGCATTCCAGTTTTTTTGTTCAATTAACTCAAATAAAATAATATATTTTATAGATAAATCTAAAATAGTTTTCTATTTGAAATCCCCTTTCTTTTGGTGTACCACGATTATATTACATAACCGTCGGAAAGAGCTACTTATAATTAAAGTTTTAGTTAAAAGCGTAATAAATTACCTATTCCGCTAAGCACCCAGCCCCCCCTGCATGACCAATAAAACACGATAAGATAAAGTGATTTATCGACACCCAAATGTCAAAATATGATAAAAATAGCATCTTGAACTTTTATCGAAACAGCCTGCCCCTCTAGCATGAGCAACAAAACACGATATGATATGATACGATATAGCGATTTATCGACACCCAACTTTTAAAATATGGTGACATAGCCGCCAACAGTGAGCATATCCGTGCCGGCAACATCACGGCCTGCTCAATTTTTCGATAAAAGTTCATATTTAAAAAAATGCAATTAATCGCTATATCTTATCATATCATATCATATCGTGTTTTGTTGCTCATGCTAGAGGGGCTGAACGGCTTAGAGATAAAGAGAAACTTACATCAGGGTCATATCCTGGCAGCTGGGGATGGCCTCGGAACTGGTCGATCTGGAAGAAGCTGCGGTCCCCCCACTGGTGGCCAACCTTCACTGTTACATCGTCTGTGAAGTCTGCATAGATCTGGAAATAATCATAAATATTTATATGGTGTTTAAAAAAATGTATGCCGTAAGGCTACATAACATTACCATAACATATTATTTTGGTTTAAAACCATCCACACCCTGTCCAACTACCACGGGACGTAGTAAGAGGGGGCTTATATTGTACATACTAGCTGTGCCCGCAACTTCGTTCGCGTGAACTACAGGATTTTTGGTAATATCATTATATATCCTATAGGAACATTACACCGGGACAAAAGTCCTATATGTTAATCCAGATCGTATTCTATACTTGTGCATTTCATCTAAATCCGTTTAGCCGTTTACGCGTGATTTAGTCACAAACATCCAAACATCCTCACAAACTATCGCATTTATATTTAATATTATTATTAGTATCCCACTAAAGAAGCTATAACTTCTGATACTTATGTGCCTTTTTATTTATATTTAGCTCGGCTTTGTAGTCTAGGTTTTGCAGAATGTTAAGCCCTAGGCCAAGACGATCATTATTTTTGCAGTTTTAAGTTTTAGTATAATTAAGTAATTTAGTTATGATTTATTTAAACAGTATGCAGACCTGCTAAAGAACCGTTTACGTGGTACAGTCAACAGCACGTCGACCTACCCAAAAAGTCCAAAATTCTCCAATAGATTTTTAACTTTAAGCCTGACATATAGAGATCATTTTCAAATGAGAAAATTTGACATTTTGTGGTAGGTCTACGAGCTGTTGTCCGTACAAGACAACTAGGTTAGCATAATTTTAATAAATTAGTTTAATAAAAACAATGACGATTATTATTACAAATTAGTTTCAATAGATATGTAAATTGTTTATATGTTTAGAATAAAAAACCATAAAACCAATTTATTTCTGTAAATAGGCTAACTAAGCGCTTTTAGACGTCCCAATATTTTTTTCCCTACCACTACTTCGGGACAATTTTGGGCTAGCGCCGAGAAGAATACAGAAACGAAGTCACGGTAAACTGCTGGTGGTTAAAATCTATTTGTTATAGCAATATGTAAAATAATGTTTTCATTATAATTGTTTAAATGGCCTTTACAGAGCCAATCAAGTATTTTTTTTAATTAGATATAAATTAATGTTATATCTTTTTTGTACTTAAATTGATACAAAGTTAAAATAACTCGATTAACTTAGTGGCTGCATTGAATGCAAAGGTTCGATTCGATTTTTAGTTAGAGGCTATTTACAAAAACGTTTTTTTTGGCTAAATTAGCTTGGATATAGGTGGGCATGCATACAGCTAGCATTTTTTGTCAGGTACCTCGTACAAAAACTCAAGGACAAGTACAAAAAAATCCTTACTACGGGACTATGCCAATCTGTGTATAGTCCAGAACATATTTATTTATTTAATACTTACTCTGGCCAGCATTCCCATATTGTTAACCGGTACCAATCCCGGTACCAGACTTTTTGATGTGTCCAACACTGGTTCTTTGTACTCCCACAAATATTCGTAGATGGTTTTCTTGACGAACAACTTGCTTCCATGGGAGTTTACTAGCAGACGAAAGCCAGTACGAACTAAGTAATTCGCGCTGTGGAGGTAGGATGCTATTCCCTGGAAAAAAAAACAGTGTTTACAACATTTTTTTTATATATTGGCAGTGTAGAACCGCTACTTAGATTTTGACAGAAAAAAACTTGAACTTACACGTATGACGTAAAAATGAATTGTAAGAAATTGGGCCAATTGTGAGTCAGTCAGTCAGACTCAAGATATGTTGTTATTCTATAAATTAACGTTAGATAGATTTAATTAAGCTATAAGACATCGTTTTTTTCCAAATTTCATGATTCTAGGTAAAAGGTAAATGCCCTAAGGTTTTGATTTTTTGCGTGTATCAAAGATACGGCCATTAACAGCTGTATATTTTGATTGCGTTTATTTAGATGTTTGCGTTTTCTACAGCTGCGAGAAATTGATACCAGATCATTTGATATTAACTTAACGTTGATAGCTACACGCGATCCTGGTAAAAAAGGTCTAGGATAGACAGAATAGAAATATAAAGGCGGACAACGAACTAATCCATAATAGTACATCCATAATTTCTTTTGAGGTCTAAAAATCATTTATAACCTCATAAAAAAGGATGTACTATACTAAGAATGTCCCGGTAATGCAAGTTTCTGGTATTGGTATCAACTAATACCGGAAACTTGTAATACCAGGACAGCGATGTCCCATCTCTAGAGTAAACATCATCACTTATGTACTTAGGCATATAGATTTTAACATTACAAACACGTATTTAACTTTAATAACTAACTCACGATGTTCAGTCATTGCCAAGAACTGAAAGCCTTTATTTATAAATGGAGTAATCATCTCATAACAGACTATTATTGTCCCTACATAGTATTAAATGGCGTATGATTATATAAATTGTGCAGTCCTTGACATAGTGTTGACTTGCGTTATGTCATCGTGATTATGCGTGTAATGGAACGCGTTTTGGCGCGAAACCGCCGCGAAACTGTTTAATCTGTGGCGTTTTGCTGGTGGCTGGTCTATTTAAAATAAATTGTTTTCAAATTCACACAATTATCTAGCCCCAAACTAAGCAAAGAATGTACTTTGGGGACGTTTATAAACATCCATGACTTAGGTACAAATGCTCGTGCTCATCATACAAACAATTGCCCCTTGCGGGAGTCGAACCCGAAACCGCCAGGCTTACCACTACAATTTTTACGCACTACACCAAACGATCGTCAAGTCTAAGTTGTGGTTCGAAGATTTTGTGCTTTTTGTGCTGGCTCGACTAGCATTAAGTACTAGCAATAGGTTTAATTAAATGGCAAAACAAATGTTTTTAAATATATGTTCATCATCATCATCATCATACATAGGTTTTCCCTATAGATCGCATAGCCTTTCTTGGTCTTTGTCTCCAGCGGGCGTTTGTCTCTTTTTTTTCATTGAAACCAATCATTGTCAGAGTTTTTAAAAGACATTAAAAATATTTAAATTTAATAGTTAAATCCATAGATCTAACCTTGATATTATATGATACATATTATTATATGATATATTAAAGCGACATATCGACACCCAACTGCTAATAGATATGAGCTCTTATCGAAATCAGCGAGCATGACTGTGACGTCACAGACATGGACATGCTCGCTGTTTCGATAAAAATTCAAAATGGCGGCTATGTTGTCATATTTTGACTGTTGGGTGTAAATAAAAAAAAACGCTTTATCATTATTGTGTCTTTTGGTCATGCTAAGGGGGATTAAAACCAATTTATCTTTTGTTGAACTACGAAACCCTATACCCTGACGGTCCTTTGTCAGGCTTTAAAAAGAATACTTGTAGACTTACTAAAACAGCCAAATTGGGCACAATCAGTGTGGCGTTCAGATCGATCGTATTCTCATCTGGCAGGTATATCGGGAAGCGCCGCGCTGTGTATGTGAGGGTGCTGTTCTCGTTGAAGTGTATGTTGGAGTGTATTAGCTTCTCTCTGGAAATAAAAAAGTTCAATATATAAACATTGGACAACATCTTTGCTCTGATCCTAAGGTAGTAAGTAGCTAAAGCACGTGTTATAGAAATCGGAAACGATGACGGTACCACAACACCCAGACCCGAGATAGAAAAGATAATTTTCTACATTGACCCGACCGGGGATCGAATCCGGAACCTCAGGGGTCTTCAATCCCCATAATAATTATTAAAATTGCTAAGTTTGATTCGAAACCTACATAGGTAGATACCTATGTAGGTTTCGAATCAAACTTAGCAAGTTTGGATTTTCGGTGCGGAATAAAATAAATTGAACAATATTGACTCAGTTAAATTGAACAATTTGACATGTCATCCCGGAACCAATTTCCGTCGAGGGCACTACGCTCGAGGTTGTCCAAGAGTACGTCTACCTTGGGAAAGCACTACAGCTCGGTAGAGACAACTTCGAGCGGGAAATCGCCAGAAGAGTGCAGTTTGGCTGGGCAGAATTTGGGAAATTGCGTCATATCTTCACGTCGACACTGCCGCAGTGCCTGAAAAGCCGGGTGTTTAACCAATGCGTCCTACCAGTTTTAGCCTACGGAGCCGAAACGTGGAACATGACAGTCAAGTTGTCCGACTACACGTCACTCAGCGTGCTATGGAAAGGTCTATGTTGGGGATCTCATTAAGGCATAAGATCCGGAACGAGGTCATACGACATAAGACTAAGGTGAATGATATTGTTCAAAAATGTAGCAAGCTGAATTGGCAGTGGGCTGGCCATAACTGTCGCAGAACCGACAAGAGGTGGAGCAGGAAGGTTCTCGAATGGAGACCACGCTTAGGCAAACGTAGTGTAGGACGCTCCCCGGCTAGATGGACCGATGACCTGAAGAAGGCAGCTGGCAGTGACTGTGATGCAAAGGGCGAGGAGGCGAGGCTCCTTGGGGGAGGCCTATGTCCAGCAGTGGACTGCAACAGGCTGATATGATGATGATGATATGACTCCGACTCTGATAGGACTCAGTTTTTGCGCTTCATTTTAAGCCATTCAACTGTAGAAATAATTAGAAATATACACAGCAAGCTTAAACCTCAAACATCATCATCATCATTTCCGCCACAGTACGTTCAATGCTGAACAAAGACCGCCCCCGTGACTTCCAGATTGGCTGCGCGCGGCCTGCATCCAGCAGTTTCCTGAAACCTTTACCAGGTCGGCCACAGTGTCCACCACCATTAATTTAATAAGCCACCAGCTTAATATATAAATCTTTATTTGTTATTTAGCAGAGGTGTCAAGCATGTTTAACCAACAAAAAGTCGTGCAATTTTATGAATGCTAGTTTAAAATTCTTACAGTAATTTTGGAGATAGATACGCCTATTAATATACTAGACACATATAAAATAAACAAAAATCAATAAAATTTGTTTATTTTAGTCAACTCGACGAAATCTTTCAAGTGGTTCTCGCTGTCAAAGCCAGCGTATTTTCTAATCAATGTTGCGGTATATACTACTACCGTCAACACCCGATATAAATATTTTTACAAATATTTAACTATTGATAAAGATCAGAAAAACTTAAACAATTAAAATTTTTGTTTTTAGCAATTACCATGCTAGGTTTATCTAAGATTTTTAATAGAATGTTACATGTTTCGCTATTCTAAACTTGAATTTAAGTAAGAAAATTATTGTTAAAAATGCGTAAACCATTGATGTAAAAAGTAAAGATACGGCTGGCAGAACAAATCGCCTTGCATTTCCTCCATACATGACACACTAACCCCATCTGTTAGACTTTGATGTCAACTGTCAAATAGCATCATAGAGTAACCACAAAATTACCCCTAAGTAACCTTGTAAGAGCGGCTTATAACGAAAGAAGAACTAAGAAAA
Organism: Anania fuscalis; assembly: GCA_950371115.1. NCBI lineage: Eukaryota > Metazoa > Arthropoda > Insecta > Lepidoptera > Crambidae > Anania > Anania fuscalis. Next base: position 3,099,235 of record OX493355.1, read on the forward strand.
AAGTTTTTATTTCACAGATGTTACATTTAAAGTAGTATCAGAGGAAATATAACTTTTTGCTTTTTCAAATTAAATACGTCAGCATAAATTAAGGTAAAATAAAATAATCTTTATTTGCTTAAACACGGTATTCATAGGTGTTTTAAAATGACCGTACCAAGCATGTTTAGCCAACACGAGGCATGCAAATTAAATATAAAATTGAACTAAAATGAAATATAAAATTGCATTAAATTAAATTAGGTACATAGTCAGTCATATCATAATTATGTTGAAATTAATATTTATTATTTAAAAAACTCCTTTATGGTATGTGAGATTAGCCACTTATTTAATTTTGTTTTAAATTGATTATTATTTAATGTTTTAAATTCATTAGGTATATTATTAAAAAAATATATATACTCATTGTTATACAGCTTTTATTATACTGAATTGTTATTGGAGTTTTAGTAGTAACAGGATATTTTGATTTCTTGTGTTCCGTGGATAAATGTTAAATGCCCTATTAAAAATATGCATAATTTGCATTACAAATACACATATTTCAAATATATACAGGGACGTCAATGTTAGTAATTGCAACTGTGCAAATAGAGGATCACATGATGTTCGTGGAGGGACACCGCATATTGCTCTTATGCATCTTTTTTGGGCAATAAAAGCTCTATTTATATTAAGTAGTATCACATCAGTAAACTGTAGCGTAATTTAGAACCTACAATGCATGATAGGTAGCAATCGCAGTTTTTGTTACAGATCTAACCTGCTTTAAAGCATAAATAAACTTATTGACTCTGTAAGGATAGGTCCAGATCTGGCTAACGCGCCGTGAATGCACAGGACGCGCACAGCGCGCGATTTGCGAGCGAGCTGCACGCGCGCGGCATGCGATCCGTTACTGCAACAGATTGGTGCGCCTCTTTAGCGCAACTCATGCAAGGCTTGTACAATGCGCGCGATCTGCGCGCGTGCAGTTCTGGTTCACGTTCGAGCCAGTTTAATGGTCGCGTTCGCGCGGCTCGCGCGCAGTCTCGCGCTGCGCCTGATGTTCAAACATTATCTATATGCGTTTTCCAATTTACGTCTTGTTCTATAGTTAAACCTAGGAACTTCGTTTGTTTTACTTCGTTAATTTTCGTGTCTTTATAATGAATAACAATATTTTTGTTTCTGTTTAATTGTATGTAAGTAATTAGTAAATACTTTAACATCAACATTACTTTTAAATAAAACTATACTTTTCTTATAAGTTGTAATGATGACTAATCTATACATATAATCGAAGCTAGAAAACAAAAAACAATTTTTTTTTACTTATGCCTTTTGTTATTTTTGACTCATAGTGCCTTATCACGTAAACTTAAAATAAGTATTCAATAAATCATCATAAAATAAAATATTTATATTACATCGCATGTACTGGACTGCACTCGGTGCACTGTGAGCACTAATGCACGCCGCTACAAAGTTGTATCGGTTTTGCACGGTAAATATGGCGTTGCTTCGTAAAATTGACAAAGAAGTTGGAAAATTGTTAAAGTAATGTAAATAAGTTTAGTGTTTATCAAATATGCGGATTATTGGTGAGAAGTAAAATTTGAATTTGTTTTAATGACCTTTCTGTCGTAATTTATGCAACCTTTCAGTGAACATTTAGGCATTTTTATTTTTTCATACAAATGTCAGATCACGATGACCGCCGACCACTGACTACGTCACATCGGCCTCGGTCGGGTCATTTTCGGGTCTCTTTAGGTCCAACACCCAGACGTGTGGTCCGCCCTGTCCTTACGAAGTACTATATAAGTCAATGGCGTAAACATAGGTTTAAATAAAGTAGGTACGATGTTATGTCAAAAAACGTCTTTCAAATTGATTTATTACTGTGTAATACTTTAACCTTCTTTACCATTCAACGTGTGATTATTACAGCAAAAAATGTCCTACTACTTCTATTAACTGTATAAAAACAACGGAAGATGACCATAATATGAGTCATTAAGGTTAAAAAAGCTAAAAAGCAGGTTTTGCTTCGATAAATTGGTTTTAAGTGGGCTACTTCTATTAACTCTGAGGCAACAAAAAAGATGGGGTACCCCGTTGCGTTATACGTAAATATTTATTTACTTATAGTTATAAGTGGATGACAAAAAAGAAAAACCGGCCAAGTGCGAGTCTGAATCGCGGACGAAGGGTTCCGTTCCATCATCTATGCACGGTGTTACTTTGCATCCTTGCCATATTCACAGAGATAAAAGTAGAGAACAATACCTATTGTTAAGATAAACTAGAGACTCCCATAAATAAATCACACTGAGTTTTTAGTAAATTTGGTTTTGCAGTACACATAGAATTTGTCTCGAATGGTACGCGATCACTAATGAAGTAATACTACAAAGTCTTTTGTGCCGATGAATAAGAACAGTGATGTGCATGCGTTACGATAATTTGTGTTGTGTTTAATAGATTGTCGATAAAATAAAATACAGAAGATTAAAAAAAAAAATGGGTCATTTTTTTACAGATTTGTTATCATTGGCAGTGATATAGTTACCTCTGTAAATATGGCAAGGATGCAAAGTAACACCGTGTATAAACGGCAAAAAAATCAAGTCTGTTGTATGGGTCCCTTAAATATTTGTATTCTAATTTATTAATTATTTTTACAACTAAATATTCTGTGAATATGTCAAGCGTCTACCTGTTGCTGTTATCAATATTAAGCAAAAACAAGCAAAAAAAATTTATTGCACGAGTTGTATGGGAGCACCCTTAAATATTTATTTTATTCTGTTTTTTAGTATTTGTTGTTATAGCGGCAACAGAAATACATCATCTGTAAAAAAACAGACAGTGTAGTAGACAGACGGACGGACAGCGGAGTCTTAGTAATCCGGGTCCCGTTTTACCCTTTGGGTACGGAACCTTAAAAATAGATAAACATAACTAGGTTTTTTGTTTGGCAACACAAAAATAAAAGGCAAATGATCATAAGTTAAATAATTCGGAACGTAAACAATAAAAAAAATTTGGTAGTAAAAGATAAAATAGATAGAAGGCAACCAAAAAACCATTCAGCCCCCCTAGCATGACCAACAAAACACGATATGATATGATACGATATTTAGACTCAACAGTCTAAATATGAACTTTTATCGAAAAAGCAAGCATGACCGATCATAAAAGTTCAAGATGGCGGCTATGTAGGTATATCATATTTTGACAGTTGGGTGTCATAAATCGCTATCATATCATATCGTGTTTTGTTGGCCATCCTAGAGGCCAGAACTGCCTGAATTTAACCGTAATCAGAAAGAAAATACGATTTTTCTACAAAAAAAATATTTTCTTCTACAAAGTCGATAAATCGATTTTTTGGGATTTTCTTTATTTTGTTTCTTTTTAATCCAATGTTCAATTCCCACGCAGAATATCAGTGTCGTGTTAGTCTTAAATTGCCACAGATTACATAATCCTTGATTGCCACGACTAACACAGCCATTTTGGTGCAATTCTTTTTCTTTCTTCTTCTTCTGCACAATTTGTAACTTTGTGTGCCAAAAGAAAAGATTAATCTTCTTTAATTTGCTAATATTGTGATATACTCACAAATAAACGACAGGCCCTATCTCCTGCACGTGCATCTTGTCGTCGAGGCCGTCGACGAAGCGCTCGTGGTTGGTCACGTTGAACACATACACCCTCAGCTTCACCTCGTCGGGTGGGTCTGCCCACCACTCGTAAGGGGGAAAGCCTGGAACAAATATAATCTATCACTTCCATGGCAACGGGGCCGTGCTCTTATATGGGACGCAACCGCGTAGAAGGTACGCTATCGCCGTTTCATATAGGTTGTAAACTTGTAACACAGGGTGTGCAAGACAATAGGACACCCACCCCTTTAAACCACGTGATCAGCTGATCACATATAACAACTTTTTCTATGGTGGCAACATCGAAATCAATAATTTTTTTCAGCTTCTCCATACAAACCTACTCGCATACCTCGATGATAAAGTATGGAGCATCCGAAAATAAAATCACGATTTCGATGTTGCTCCCATAGAAAAAGTTGTTGTATAGGACCAGCTGATCATGTGGTTTTAAGGAGTGTCCCATTCTTTTGTACACCCTGTATAGGTGGATGTGGAACGATGGAATGATTTACCAATCTATACTGGTTCAATGCTTTTTGCTATCTCTACCATATGCTTTATAGAAATATATTCATTTCATTTCATCACGTCAGTCCACTGCTGGACCTATGTCCAGACCTATGTCGTCTCCCAACGCACGGTACTAAGCCTGTTCGAATACTTATTATGTAATTGTAAAGGTTACAGAAAGCTACTGGATGCAGGTCGCTTCCAATCAGCTAATCTGGAAGTCACTGAGGGAGGCTTTTATTCAGCAGTGGACATCCTGTGGCTGAAATGATGATGATGAATTTATGATGTAATCTCAAAACCGAAGATACCAATATGGCATTCTACTAAACTTTCAGTTGCATTTTCAATTTTCAATTGCAGTCTTTGCCAAAGTGAGTTACATTTTTCGACATTTGAACGTTAGCCCGAAATGTCATAGCAAATTCGCGTTTAGGCTAATATTAGAGTTAGCAAGTAAACCTCGAACCTCGGACTCTCCTTCTACCATAGAATTATATACTTATTATAGTAGATGAATCTTCAATTATTTGCTCTACTGAACTGAACTTTGGCCATTGACTTAGCTTTGTCAAAAGTATACAGGATGGTCCAGGCCAGATGGATACAAATTTTTTTTTAGATAGTCGGCTTAGTTCCTATTTGTACCCGCCAGGAAAAATCCGCTTACGGGATTTTTTTTTTAATTTTAGAAATATCACCACTTTTTCTGAGAGAGCGCAATGACAATTTTTTTTCTGAGAGAGTGCAATGTCCAACTAAGCACCTAAAATAAAAAAAATAATAGAATTTTTCATTTTAAAAGTAAATAAAACATTAAGAGTGGTGATATTTCTAAAATAAATAAAAAACATATCTTGTAAGCGGCTGACAAGCGTACGAGACACGAGTACTTAATACTGTAGTATAATACTTACTCTGTGTTAATAATACTAAGATGGTAAAGTAGCCTTAGGCTCGGTCTATACCCAGCCGGAAACCGGACCGGGTTAACGCGGATTCAATCCATCGCTTAAGCAATAAGGTTGTTTTTTGAACGGATTCTTGCGGATGTCCGAGCCTTACAACTGAAAATACGCCAAACTTCTTTGGGGCTGAGGGCTGATACCACATGAGTAAAGAAACGAAAGAAACGGAACAGAGACAAAGCTACATACGAATGCGCTGTGATAGGTACATCACTACAAGTGCAACTCGTGTGTGTGCGTGTCCACTGGCCGCTTGTCACGTATGAGCCGAAACCGCTTCAAACTAGATCAGCCAGTGGTCAATCTCAGGGCGTGCAGGCGTGACACGACCCTGAATGTCGTGCGTGTTTTGTTATCGAGTTTCTCACATAATACGTAGTAATATTTTTGTTTTAGTATTTAAAAAGTGTTGTAAATATGGTTGTACATTGTACTGTGTGTGATAATACCTCCTGACAATTTTATTGCATTTGTTGAATTGCTTGAGCAAAAATTTCGCTAATATTTTGATCTTCATGTACAAATTGTTAATATTGGTAATGACATATTAGCACGTTTGCAAGATTGTACATGTACATTTCATATGCCATGTGATTATTCACATGGCATATGAAATGTACATGTCCCATTGGATTATTTGAAAAAACTTTATATTAGATTTAGAATTTATCATTCGATTAAAAGACACAACAAATGATTAAAAACCAAAAATAATAAAAAAAAATATTTAGAGTATGTAATTTGTAAAAAAATAACCTATTTTAATAAAAAATGTGAAAAAAAAGAACATTTATATTTTAAATTTATTCAATTGTGCCAACCCTACCAAAATAGGTATACATTTTGCTAGCTCTTTAGAAGCTTTGTCTCTGTTCCGTTTCTTTACTCATGTGCTGATACTGCATGGGGGTCGATTTTCAAACTGACTCTATGAGTTCAGTGTTAAAATGACAGCGCGTATTACGTAGAATAAATCCTCTTTGGTATCACCGAAGCAGTACAAACAAACATAGACTATTTTTTTACAGAGTTGGTTCACATTATTTAATCGTCAGTTAGTGAAGTGGTGTCAAAGTGATCGCGGTTTTGTTTATAGAATCGACAGGCTGGTGCTAAAATATTTTTTTTTGTATTGCATCGAAATCGCAAAAAACCCGTACTAAAGCGTGCTTTTTAGGGTTCCGTCTGTACCCAAAGGGTGAAACGGGACCCTATTACTAAGGCTCCGCTGTCCGTCTTTCTGTCTGTTTGTCCGTCTGTCACCAGGCTGTATCTCATGAACCGTGATAGTTAGACAGTTGTCACAAATGATGTATTTCTGTTGCCGCTAGAACTAAACTTTAAACAAATACTAAAAAACAGAATACAATCAATATTTAAGGTGGCTACCGTGCAACAAACGTGATTTTTTTTGTCGTTTATATAGATAATGGTACGGAACCCTTCGCGCGCGAGAGTCCGACTCGCACTTGGCCGGTTTTCGGTTTTTACTTCTACCCGTACTTTTTATGCACTGTCAAAACTCAAAACGCATCTCTTCCTAACAATTTGTATGACGTTAGCGAACTATGACGTCACTGTTTACCCAACTCAACTGCCTAACTTCTTATTGATTTCGAAACAACAAAAAATCAGATTTTTTTAACAAACGAAAATGTACTAGGTTGTCAGGCCTAAAATAGTGTGTTACTTTTAATAAATAAAGTCTAAGAATTATTTGTATGGTGTCAAGTCAACATCCATCATTTGACGACCTCCGTAGCCGAGAGGCGAGTACGCCGGACTAATATTGCGTCGCCATCTCTGAGGTTCCGGGTTCGATCCCCGGTCGGGTCAATGTAGAAAACGAACTTTTCTATATTGTCTCGGGTCTGGGTGTTGTGGTACCGTCGTTGTTTCTGATTTATATACACAAGTGCTTTAGCTACCTACCTTAGGATCAATGTATGTGATGTTGTCCAATATTTATTATTTATTTATTTATTTTATCCCAATTAGAGACTTAAGAAACTAGACAATGGTCAAAATGGCATTGACAATAAGGAATACACAATGTCATTTTAATCTCCGGTTTACGGTGTCACGTAATAAGTATTGCGTATTACCTTGACATAGTAATGCATTCGGGTCTGCCTTGATCTTGGAATGATGGTAAACCAAAATCGCGTACGATGAGACATACGATGAAGCGGATAATATGATCTAGGTACCTACAGCCAACCTTGACTTAATCAACTGGCAATTTAAAATTCAACTTGTAGAAATCGAAATTAGTTGAGAAAAGGTATTGTGGTAGGGAAAAAGGCTTTTACAAAGTTAGAGATTATTTGAACGACAAAAGTGCATGGACTAAATAACCTGCCTAGCTTGTACTTACATTATCTTGTAATTGTATTTCCTGTAATAAAATCAGCCTGACAAAGGTGACTGATTTTGTTGCACCGTTTCTTCTCATCACCAGCCGATATGTAGTCCTGAAGTTAGTTAGTCCTAAGTTATATTTTGGGACGTGTATTAGTGCCCGGAAGAGGGCCTTTATTCTGAGTAAATGACTTTGACTTTGTTGATTTAGACTGCAACTATTATCGGTTTATATTAGAATAGAATAGAAAACGTTTATTTGACACACATAGGCATAGAATTACAAACAGAATTAAATTGAACATACAAAAAGAGTGTCAAAAAGGTCCCCGCTTAGCATTTGTCGTTATAGCTGAAGCCGTAGCGACGCTGGTTTTCAGCGGAATCCCCGACTAGGACGTGGGACGAGTAGTGACAGCGGTATATTGGACCACCAGAGAACCCCGTATTAGTAAGGTTGCCGCGCGACCGCTTTAATACGTGCTTAATAGGTAGGTACGTAATATGATAGGTACTGTATTGCATTTGGCTGTCCTAATAGAAACAATGATCCTAACCTCAAGTTGTTCTCACTCCCGAGTGACATTAAAAAGACACTGACACTCTGCCTCTCCTACCCCGAAAGGGATAAATGTGTTATGTGTATTATGTATTTGATGTAGGTATACAGGGTTATTTGAAAAACATCAATATAACAGTGGGAAGTGTCAACAGCACACAATTAAGCGACTTACGTTATTTTTAACGTAGGTCGTTGCACCGTCGTAGGTATGGGAGTTCGCACACAGCACGTATGCATGTCTTTCGTTAGCTAAGCCATACGCGTAATGGCGCTCGCCCGCGGCTAGCGGTCATCGGTGGCTGTCATTTATGTATCATAGGCGCGCTACGGGAAGAATAGCAACCCGTCCTCCGCAAGTTGTATTTGTCGGCGCATTAGTAAATTAAAGTGTTACAATCTTATGATACCTTCACCCGCTCTCGCTTATGAATAGCAACGTAAAAATCGCTTTGTCACCCGCTTCCGCTTATGACTAGCGACAACATGTGAGACCTTGCATAACAGTGGGAAGTGTCAACAACACACAATTACGCGACTTACGTTGTTTTTATCGTAGGTCAATGAATCTTATGGTACATTATATACCTAAAATGTTTATCTACACTGTGTTTCTATTGTTCAACAGATTCGTATTTACCTTAAAAATTATTAGAAGTACATATTTAAATCCTATTCTGTATATGCTAAATAAACAGCGAGTCTATACAATTGGTTCATTAACACAATCATGTTAAACCCCCCTTAAATATCTATTGTATTCTGTTTTTTAGTATTTGTTGTTATAGCGGCAACAGAAATACATCACCTGTAAAATTTTTTACTCTCTAACTAGCACGGTTCATGAGATACAGCCTGGTGACAGACGGACAGACAGACAGACGGACAGCTGAGCCTTAGTAATAGAGTCCCGTTTTACCCTTTGGGTACGGAACCCTAAAAATAAAATAAATAGGACGTCTCTGTTAAACTGGGCCTCTCCCAAATGACTTTCAGCTTGTCCGGTGGCTCGCGGCCTGCATCCAGCGGCTTCCTGCAATCTTTACACTAGGTGGCCTGTCCACCTTGCGAGTGGACTTCCTACACTGCGCGGGCAGTACGTACGTGGCCTCCATTCTCTTTTTGCAGTAATTATGTCACCTGATAACGGATAAATATAAGGTCCGATTTTATTAGTGTACATCCTGTTAACCTGTGACTTTAAAGGTGAAAAGCAATCGTAAAAACCAACTTTCAAATGTCTTTCATAAAAACTAAAAAAGTAAAGGCTCTTTACAATTTGTCAAGTAGAGGTTTTAATTACTTAATTATTTATCTTGGTTATTTAGATTGTCGCAGTTATTGAAATAAAAAAACAGCAAAGTGCGACAGACTCGAACACGATAGGTTCCGCACCATTATCTCTAAATACGAGCAAAAAAAAACTCGTTGTATGGGATCATCTGTGAAAATTTCTACTGTCTTACTGTCACGGTTCATGAGATAGGGTGCGTCTCATTTGATATATTTACATTTCATATAATCGAACTTTAATAACGATCACTTTATATAAGAATCTTTAAAAAGAGGCTGACAATAGTGACCGAGTTTCTTGCGTTACTTCTTCTCGGCACTAGCCCAAAATTGTCCCGAAGTAGTGCTAGGGAAAAAATATTGGAATAAAATAAATAAATAAAATAATAATAATTGGGACGTGTAAAAGCGCTTAGTTTAAGCCTATTTACAGAAATAAATTGGTTTTAATGGTTTTTAATCATATGTTATAGCAACACATGATATAATTTTGGTTCTTATAACGTTTAATTTATATAATATTAATTTTATATAATGCCACTTAGTATAACGTTCATAACAAATAAAATCGTTTGAAATAAAACTCATTTTTTATATCGATCATTCGATATGAGTTTGTTTGACATAAGTATTATTTCATATAACTATTATTTGAGATAATAACGTTTCAAATAATGATTGATAGAAATAACCGTCAATTAATATAACCTTCACTTGGTATAACCCTGTTAGGTCTACGTTTGAAATATCTTAATTTTAGTCGTCTCACGACGAAAGAGCACTTGAGGGAGTCAAATTAATTTATGGTTAATCTTGTCACAAATTTCATCTAGGTTAGGTTATGTTAGAACAGTGACCACACAAAGCTAAATTACAATATTAGTTCTAAATTTGTGTCATTAAAATTGGTACTAGCCCTACTATGTACATAACGGTTTACAATGACGGCATCAGACACTCTTACTCACCATGCAAAACCCAGCATCTATATTTAAAATTATTTTATGTGTTAAAAATCAAATTAAGTTAAAAATCAAAATCAACAACATTGACTTCATATTGCATAAACTCGTCCTATCTTTGATACGTTTAACCATCTGATTATCTGTCTTATTCCTTCCCCTTGTCAGAGCGAGAAAGAGTTGAAGATAGGACGAGCTTATGCAATATGAAGTCGATGTTGTTATTTTGTATTTTTATTTTTAACTTTTTTAGTTTTTATGATATACATTTGAAAGTTGGTTTTTACGATTGCTTTTCACCTTTAAAGTCACAGGTTAACAGGATGTACACTAATAAAATCGGACCTTATATACATTTATAAACAACCAAGGCTTTTGTACCAAGCTAAAAAAATCTCTTGACCATCACAAACATTTACCCCTTGGTGGGTTCGATCTCGCAACCGCTTACCGCTTAGCATTGATTTTTACCCGACTTTGGCAAAGCCAAAAGGATAGGTAATGATTTTGGCAGTCTATGTATGTATGTTCCACCGTAGCGCCTAAACTGCTACACCGATTTTTATGAACGAGGTGTCAATAGATTCGTTATAATGGCCCGAGTAAAATAAGCTATATAAATTTTATCAAAATTTTACTAAGCGGAATTTAAACCTTAGATTCTAACCTACGTGCCGTGTGGGGACGGCCGTACTTCCCCACCGCCGACAGGAGGCGTGTCGTAAGAGGCGACTAAATCCTGTAGCACGAGACGGAGAGCAGCGTCTGCGTGCGAAATAATAAAAAAACCTGCGCTCGCCAACCCGCCTGCCAAGCGTGGCGAGTATGGCAACAACCCCCCGATGACAGACGTCACTGGGGGAGGCCTATGTTCAGCAGTGGACGTCCTATGGCTGAAATGATGATGATGATTCTAACCTCCATGAGTGGCCATGCAATATCCAACAGTGGTCTTTGGTGAGTGGGCTTGTTTCAAATAAATTAACTAATAACATACCCGGCCTCATATTTAGTTTCTCCCACAGCATCAAGTCTAGGGGCGTGAAGATGAACCCTCCGATGGATATTAGCAGTAGAAGCACTCCCCACACACACTGGCTGACTGTGTCTAGAAAAAAAATAACAATGTAAATAATGACATTTTCCACTAAGTAAAAAAACCGGCCAAGTGCGAGTCTGCCTCGCGCACGAAGGGTTCCGCACCATTATCTATAAAACCGAGCAAAGTAAACACGTTTGTTGTATGGGAGCCCCCTTTAATATTTATTTTATTCTGTTTTTTAGTATTTGTTGTTATAGCGGCAACAGAAATACATCATCTGTGCAAATTTTAACTGTTTAACTATCACGGTTCATTAGATACAGCCTAATGACAGACAGACAGACAGACAGACCGACAGACAGACAGATAGACAGACAGACAGACAGACGGACAGCGGATGCTTAGTAATAGGGTCCCGTTTTACCCTTTGGGTACGGAACCCTAAAAAAGAACCGGTTAAATGTAATAGTGGTCTTCACGACACTACCCCAATGAATCATGTTTCTCTCACGTCCATATTTATTTATTAGTCTCGTAATTCATAATCATCTATACAAAAGTATATAAAGTACAAAAGAATGGAACACTCCTTCAAACCATGTTTTTAGCTGGTGATATACAACAACTTTGCTTATGGGAGCAACATCCAAATCGTGCTTTTATTTTCAGATGCTCCATACATATCATCGAGGTAAGCTAGTAAGTTTGTATGGAGCAGCTGAGAAAATTCTCGATTTCGATGTTGCTCCCATGGAAAAAGCTGAATTTAATTAAATAAAAATATTTTACCTCCTCTTCAATCCGATATAACTCCTTCCCGACTGAATTTACAAATATCATTTCTTTATGTATAGGTATATTGCTTGTTGTTTTTTTTTGTACAAATATACAAAATTTGGTTGACCACCGCTTCGAAAAAAAAGGCACCATTCGTCCATACAAACTGGTCATTGTCCTTTTCACAGATGATCCCATACAACAAACGAGATTTTTTTTGCTCGATAATGGCGCTGAACCCTTCGTGCTCAAGTCCGAACACACTTGGCCGGTTTTTTATTTCACTAATTAAAACCTCTACTTGACAAATTATAAAGAGCCTTTGTCTTAACTGTAATTATTTACAAAGTAATTATATTTTACAAAAATGTTGCCTAACCGTCAGATAATATTGCTAAGTTCCGTCAATTATATTGTGCAAATAATTATATAGTGTCTAGTGTGACCATGGCCAAGAACAATTATATCTAAACCCTTAGAATTAAGATATTAATTTACGACTCAACCAAGGTTTTGGTTTCGCAGAAAAATAAATAACAATTAAAAGCCGCCTCAGAGAGCACAGAAAGGCATGGAAAAACGCTGATTGATATTGCTGTCCGATTCCGAAGTAGTTGAGTTGAAGCGGACGAGTTAAGACAAAGAATAGAAGACAATCAGACACATTTACATCTCTCTGCTTTGATTACTTTTTAATGGACTCCCAGGGCTTGCATGCTCGCATCGGTCATTTTATCGATAGACAAGAAACATTTTGTCTTCGACGATAATTTTGTTGTTTTCCCTAACCTAACGGATCACAGACGTCTCGAATGTTTTTTTTTTATATTTTCAGGGTCTCCCGTTCTTCGCAGCCACTTATTTTTACTATATAGGTAATTTGGTTTTTTCTTTGTTATCGTCGAAGACAAAACGACATATTTAGGTACGACAAAAGTCGATAAAACGACACGACAAAATTTTATCGTGTTGCGTAACCAACGTAAACGTGTTTTCCTAAGCGATGCTTGTGAGAAATTATAATAGTTAAAACGCAATTTTGATCTCCTGCTTCTGAATCAAAATATATTCTATAACATATGTTAAATAAAACATTATTTATTACGTGCATAGTAACGCATATCATACCGATGTATTGCATATGTATTCTATACACGGATGACGGCGACCTTCATCCGTCCGCGATATATGAAACGATTAGAAGATGGATGCGGTAACATTTGTCATTAGGCCTACTGTGTGCATAATATTAAATTGACTGATTTATGAGGAAGGAAAATGGTGGTGTTTTCAATACATCTTAATATATAAAACAAAGTCGAGTTTGTTACAACACTACTAGAACAGCTGGACCGATTTTCATGATTTATAATTTGTTGAAAAATAAAACCTGTTTGAAGGTACGAAGTTCGCCGGGTCAGCTAGTATATAATATAACAACATAACCTATATGATATGAGGATAACCTGTATGTAAGATAAAATATACAAAATTTAATTATTTTCATTAGTAAGTCATAATAAAAAAAAAACAAATAAATTATAACAATGTCAATCCCTTAATATAAGAATGTGCCATAATAAATATCTTAAATATCACTATCTCTATGTGGACAATGTTGTTGGTCCTACAATTACTTATATGTATAGTAATGTAGTATTTTAAATTAAGAATCATTGTAAGACTGTTTGTTGTCCTGAATAAATAGAAAAAAAAAAAATAATAATAATGAAGTGTTGCCGGCGGAAACACCATATACCCTAACTAATGTTACCATATTGAAAAGAGCTAGGCTGGTTGCAACCGTAACCATCACATCCCCCACGTATGTACAAAGTACTGAATTTGAGTCTAAGTGCGGAAAAGGGAGTCCACTCTCAAACTCATTGTCTTATACAGGTGACTTTTTTATCACCATCAAAACCTTCTGAGAAGATTCCCGTGATACAAACGAACAACTCTTTCTATTGGGCCAACTCTCTAACTGCAAAAAAAAAATTCTGCTGCTGCTGCTGTTCCATACATTTTGGTCGAATGAATATTGATATTTTGTATGGAACATCTGATTTTTTTTGCAGTTAGAGTGTTGGCCCAATAGAAAGAGTTGTTCGTTTGTATCACGGGAGTCTTCTCAAAAGGTTAGGATGGTGATAAAAAAGTCAACCTGTATAACAGTTGGATAGGGTAGTTTAGCCCGTTTGCCGGACACCCCCTGTTTTCGGACACTTTTCAGTTTTGTCGCAATAATAAGAAAATATGACCTTACTCTTTCAAAAACCAATGTTTACTTGATTTTGTCGAATGTACCCTATACATTTTTAAATTTGTATGATATTAATAGTTCATACGCCTGGTCAGTGGGCTTCTAAAGAGTCAAGTAGTTCGTTGGTGTGCCTAGACAAAGCAAAAAAATAGTGCGCAGGAGTTACTTGCAAGGTAAGTAAAAGTACTTACTATTGTATATAATGTTTTGAAAATGTTTTAGGACATTGTGGATTGGTTCAGTAAATGATATATTAGTCCAACTAAGTGATATTTATAGTTTGTGTTAACTAAATCTAGTGGCCGGCTAACCAACGTACAAATTAGTGAGTAATCTAGTGTAATGTATTAAATCAAATAAATTGTACATATGTATATGAAAGAATTATTTAAAGAGATACTATTTTTTCTTAAACTCTATTCATTTCTACAGCGAGAGGTTAACAGTCGGACGCAAATTTTGACAAAAAACTTGCACAAAAACCCCATTAACTTATTAGGTATTTGAAGGCCGAAAACTCAATTTTTTTAAGTTGGTTTTCGACATACCTTAAATCGATGTCCGAGAAATGACAAGTAGCTATTTAGTTTTCGGCCAATATCGAGCATTGAAAAGGAACCCATGCTTTTATTTGATTCTTTTATATTTAAAGCTACTTTTCAAAGTATAAAAAAAAAAGTAAAGTATGCCTATATACGTCCCACTGCAGGGCACAGGCCTCACCTCAACTATGAGGTGATTTGGGCCATACTCCACCACGCGGGCCCGGTGCGGATTGGTGGAGGGGTGTTGTAAGGCCAGTGACTAAACCTTACTGTCAGATGTTATCAAGCCGCCTTAAGACCTCCGACTAGGCTTCACGACCAATATCAAGCGATATTGGCCGGGACCAACTTTTAACGTGCCTTCCGAAGCACGGAGATGCTCGTGATAAATGTCACTAAACACACATAATATTTCAAAGTATATTTTATATAAAATACATCAAAACAAATATTTATGTTTGGGATAATATATTTTAGATTTTAAATTATATTCAACCAGCTTATAAGTTTCGACTGTGTTTCAAAGGCTTTGTCAATTATTAAGTATAACTACAGTTTTACAGACAGTGATAGTATTTTTTTTATTTATAAAAGATTAAACTTTTTATAACAGGCGACTTTTTCTAGCTTTTTATGAATACTTTTAATATCACTCAGTTCGTACTCAACTAAATAAAGATTACAATATTTTTTATTAATTTATTTATTTTTCAAGTCAATTCGCACTACAAATATTTAAAACTATTTTAAATATCTACAGTTTAATCCTAACAGCCAGCAAAAGTTCGTTAAATTCTAATTTAATCATCTAACAATGGTGAAAGAAAGCTAAGATGAATAATGTGGTTGGTATTCAATTATAGTCCTTTTTACAACCTAACAAAAGTCATTTTCGATGTTCAAAATTAGCGTCCGAAAACTAACACACTGGCGGCCGACAACTAATGTAAGTGTCCGAAAACAGACGAAATCGCTAATTATGAACATAAACTTTTTTTGTAATTTTATCAGTGCTATTTTCATGCAAATGACTTCAATTAATGAGAGAGCAATACCTGTTTTGTTAAAAAAAAAATGTTGGCCAGACTTTGATTAATAGATCATTGCTAGGTGTAATGTCAAAGTCAGGAATCCGCTTAACTGTCCGAAAACGGGCTAAGTTACCCTACTGGCCCGATCGCGCCCGCTAGTATGGGGCCCGACACGTACGAGCCTGGGGGTCTAGCGCGAAGTGACAAATCCGATATATCGGCCGATTGTTCGGGCATTTCCTAATATGAAAAGCAATCGGTCGGTCGGTTTGATCGGGCATTTCAGTCGATTCGACCGATAATCATTTGACATTAGTGGCATCGTAAACCCTACTCTGGGGGTCTAGCGCGAAATGTACCATCCGAATGTTCGCATCCGACCGATCCTCGACCGAAGTTTCGATTGGAACCTTAGCGCGAAACAACATCGAAATCGCGAAGTTCCATCGTGGCCACAGACAATTGTAGAAGAGTATCAGAATGAATGATACTGAGTGCTAGTGTTATGACTACGTATTAAAATTTTACCGGTTTTGTAAAAGTCTCTTGCCGAATCAAAATATTAGTAAACTAATGCGTAAACATGGTTTCTATTAACAGAAAAATGTTTATTTCAATCAATTTTAGATATTGAAACTAAGAAAATTGCACGATTCCAATTGTTTATGACATTTAGAAAAATAAATGCTGAATACATGAAATGTCATTGCTTGTTTATTGATTTTAAAAATTGTCCTGAGATACTCGATTGCAAAGTAGTTTGAAAATAATTCGATAGATGGCGTTATGTGGCATAATAATAAGTTTTTTGTAGAAAATGAGTCATATTAATTAAATAATGCTTTTAAAATTAAGAAAAATAAAAATAATATTATAACGACGTGTGACGAGTTTGAAACCATAAAAAAAGTTTGTGTTTGTTATTCTGGTCTGATCAGCTGTCTGTCACACTGTCAGCGCGAATCCGACCAAATATAATGGTCTCTAAGATTGGACAAAATATGGTTGTGTTGCCTACCTATTGCATTTTTAGGGATTTGTGGCTTAGTGCTAATAGTGCATTTCTAATAGTTTCATTATTAAAGCAAAATAAGAAGAAATGAATTGTTTTGTCAAGCCGGCATACCAAACTATTATATTTGATAGATTTTATAACGTTTACAATAATTTGTGTCGTAAAATTGTACTTGTGCTATGCGGTGGTTATGAAGTTTTAACTTGGAGGTGTGAAACTTGTTGTAAACAATGATAAGGTATGTATAAAATACAAGATTTCTAAGCATGTTAAAAAATATGTCCATTTACGATGGTCAGACGATAGCTATTTAGATGTCGTAAAATTTGACATTAGATCTCCGATAAAACTCTTGTCAAACTCAAATGTTCGGTCGGACCGATACACTTCTATCAATATCTAAAATTGATTGAAATAAACATTTTTCTGTTAATAGAAACCATGTTTACGTATTAGTTTACTAATATTTTGAATCGGCAAGAGACTTTTACAAAACCGGTAAAATTTTAATACGTAGTCATAACACTAGCACTCAGTATCATTCATTCCGATACTCTTCTACAATTGTCTGTGGCCACGATGGAACTTCGCGATTTCGATGTTGTTTCGCGCTAAGGTTCCAATCGAAACTTCGGTCGAGGATCGGTCGGATGCGAACATTCGGATGGTACATTTCGCGCTAGACCCCCTGAGCCTCACACTCGGACGGGTCGCGGAGCCCGCTAGTGGGGCGGACCTAGGCTGAGCGCCTTCAGCGCTCGCCATCTCTGCCCGGTTGTAGCTGACAAGGTCTTTTCATTGGGCCGTCAGCGACAGGTCCGTCCGAAAAAAAAAACAGTTGGATAAGTATTGGCCTGGCCTGGATAGCCCACTGTCGATTCACAACTGAAGCAGTCTCATTATCATAATTTCAGCTATAGGTCATCAACTGTGAAAATAGGCCACTCCTAACGAATTCTAGTTTGTCTAGTTGGAAGCGGCCTGCATCCAGCGGCTTCCGGCAAGCTTTACCAGGTCGTCTGTCCACCTTGTCGGACTGCCTACACTGCGCTTGTCGGTACGTTCTGAAACCTGAAGAAGTATAGTCCAATGACTAGACAAAATTTAATCGACTAAGTAGACTCTAGTCGATTAAATTTTGTAGAAAACCCATCTTCGGCTATAGGAATACCAAATCATGTAGCGTTCTATTTGGTAGACATGACTGTAAAATATGAATGTGTATAATTTGTATTGTTTAAAAACATTTAACCTACAAAAAAAAACTATTAAGCTCGCTTTTATTTTCAAGATACCAATATAGGGTTCTGTTAGGTACCTACGTTATATCGTTACATAATGTACTATATCTCACATCCAAAATTACTACTTCTTAGAGGTAATGTCAGTTCTTTGTACTTTGTTTTGAGAGTTATCATCTTCCGTCAAATTAAAACGCTTAATTACACCTGTATATGCGTAATAATCGAGTTTATGATGCGTAGTACTGGGGGTCTAGCGCGAAGTGACAAATCCGATATATCGGCCGATTGTTCGGGCATTTCCTAATATGAAATGCAATCGGTCGGTCGGTTTGATCGGGCATTTCAGTCGATTCGACCGATCATCATTTGACATTAGTGGCATCGTAAACCCTACTCTGAAGTGTATCGGTCCGACCGAACATTTGAGTTTGACAAGAGTTTTATCGGAGATGTAATGTCAAATTTTACGACATCTAAATAGCTATCGTTTGACAATCGTAAATGGATATATTTTTTAACATGCTTAGAAATCTTGTATTTTATACATACCTAATCATTGTTTACAACAAGTTTCACACCTCCAAGTTAAAACTTCATAACCACCGCATAGCACAAGTACAATTTTACGACACAAATTATTGTAAACGTTATAAAATCTATCAAATATAATAGTATGGTATGCCGGCTTGACAAAACAATTCATTTCTTCTTATTTTGCTTTAATGATGAAACTATTACAAATTCACTGTTAGCACTAAGCCACGAATCCCTAAAAATGCAATAGGTAGGCAACACAAACATATTTTGTCCAATCTTAGAGACCATTATATTTGGTCGGATTCGCGCTGACAGTGTGACAGACAGCTGATCAGACCAGAATAACAAACACAAACTTTTTTTATGGTTTCAAACTGTAACACGTCGTTATAATATTATTTTTATTTTTCTTAATTTAAAAAGCATTATTTAATAAATATGACTCATTTTCAATAAAAAACTTATTATTATGCCACATAACGCCATCTATCGAATTGTTTTCAAACTACTTTGCGATCGAGTATCTCAGGACAATTTTTAAAATCAATAAGCAAGCAATGACATTTAATGTGTTCAGCATTTATTTTTCTCAATGTCATAAACAATTGGAATGGTGCAATTTTCTTAGTTTCAATATCTAAAATTGATTAAAATAAACATTTTTCTGTTAATAGAAACCATGTTTAAGCATTAGTTTACTAATATTTTGAATCGGCAAGAGACTTTTCCAAACCGGTAAAATTTTAATACGTAGTCATAACACTAGCACTCAGTATCATTCATTCCGATACTCTTCTACAATTGTCTGTGGCCACGATGGAACTTCGCGATTTCGATGTTGTTTCACGCTAAGGTTTCAATCGAAACTTCGGTCGAGGATCGGTCGGATGCGAACATTCGGATGGTACATTTCGCGCTAGACCCCCTGGTTTAATTAGTTCCTATTGTAAAACAAAGAAAATTTGCCATAAGTTTAGTCTATGGCTTATTGAAATAGTTGACACGTGTTAATTCTACTAATATTATAAATGCGAAAATTTGTAAGAATGGATGTAGGGCTGTTTTAACTCTTTTTTAGAGTTCCGTAACCAAAGGGTAAAACGGGACCCTATTACTAAGGCTCCGCTGTCCGTCTGTCCGTCTGTCACCAGGCTGTATCTTATATACATATATTTGAACCGTGATAGTTAGAGAGTTGAAATTTTCACAGATGATGTAATTCTGTTGCCGCTATAACAACTACTAAAAAGCAGAATACAATAAATACTTAAGGCCCTCGTCTTCCTATGCAAAATACAGAATTCGAATTTGAGTACCCCGTTTGGGCAGCACCCCCTCTGTATTTTCACGAACGTTTAATTATTTTTTTAAATAAGTTTACGGCTTTGGATAATGTCCATACGGACAATTTCTTCTGACTGTGATAAATTTCATATCTACATGAAACGTGAAGTAAATGTTTCTCTTCTTTAAGTAAAAAATATTTCTATCTTAGCAATAAGTCGGACATCTATTTTTATCTATTTATAACTATATCTTACTTTTTACTTTTTATATGTTGCTTTTTGAGTCGGGGGTTTTTTAAAATTTTATTTTTATTTTACTATCTATTGTTGGTCTTTTACCTGATAATAATATTAATTTAGGGAATTACATCACTGAACATAATCACTACGTTGCAATAACAAATTGCTACATTATAAGAAAGTTGGGATTTCTTACTAGTAATTTTGACGAAATTTAGTATAAACTGCTTATACTCTCTTATTAATCGGTTTGTGTAATTTTAAATATTGTATTATTAAAATGGTGTTTAATATTGTTGTTGCTTTTTATTCTTATAAAAAAAACATATTGCAGGAGGCCCCTGTTAAATATAAATAGTAAATTGGTTGGAAACCTATACATAACTGTAAATAACTGTTAAGCGACCCCAATTTTACTAACACGCATTCTAGATTTAGTCTTATCATAATTCAAGACAATAGTCCTATAACTTCTGCTATAACCTTAGTGAGAAAATATTGTAGAAATAAAGCAGGTGCTGCAAGCACCTACAATGTAATGATGATTAAGGCTTTGTTATTAACATTAACGTAATCCTTCTTTGGTTAGTTCTTGGTAGGCACATTAAACATCAACGTCAAGATAGAAAGGTCTCGTTTAATGAAGTCTTTGCTCTGACCCTCATTAACTGCCCCGAAAGTTTTCAGCTTGAGCTGTCAAATCGCTTTAAATGCCTAGAGAACTGCGAGTCAGTGAACGAGATTAACAACAGGTTTGTAGAAACTGCCCAGGCGGTCGGGTCAAATTTCTTTAAACCCCGTCGAAGAGACAGACCGCAAAAACTTACCCGCCACACCCTCAAACTCAAGGCAGAGCGGCGTTCAATGGCACTCAAAAGACGGATATGGAAGTTCTTGCAAGATGATATCCGCAACTTTAATACGAACAATTTTAAAGAGAAAGAGCTCCAAAATGTTTGCAAGAGACATGTCTATTGGGCAAAACCAGCTGACGAAGCTGAAGAAGATGGTAATATAACGTCGAAAAACGCTGAAATTTTGAGGAATATTGATAATATCTAATAGCAGTTATTATACCTCGGTCACTAAACCTGTTAGAAGCTCAGCCGAAGATCCCATAGCTAAGCTAACCCAACACTTAACCGAAGATATCCCGGATATAGCCAACAACAAGGCCATGATGGTGATGATGATGATGATTGAAATACAACAGAGATTCTGAAAGCGGGTGGAACACCGATATTGAAGGTCCTTCAGAAACTCTTTAACTCCGTCTTGCTCGAGGGAATAACGCTGGAGGCATGGATCAAAGGTGTGGTGGCGCTCTTCTTCAAGGAAGGGTATAATAAATACCTTGCTGGAAATTTTCAGTTTCAGTCAGCGATTGGGGAGGCTACCCAACTAGCAGGTTTTCGAAAAGGCTTTAGTACCATTTACTACATTAATTAAATTGATAATTCTGTCGGAACACTGTTTGACAGAGAGACTAGGGCCTTAAGGGAGCTGTCATTTTTTTTGCCGTTTTTATAGATAATGGTACTAAACCCTTCGTGCGCGAGTCCGACTCGCACTTGGCCGGTTTTATTACAGCTTTGCTTCGGAAATTGCCCTTATTTATGTCACCGTTAAATGGTAAATACCGTTAGATAATCTATCTAGCGAGATTGTACACGTGTCGAAAGATTGTGAACCGTGACATACTGCTTACAATTTAACGCATTATTTTACGGTAGATAATAATATATCGAAGTAAAACAGTTTACAATCTGTCGCGGGTTATATTGGCAACAGTCCGAAGGTGTCGGTTTTACAGTAAGTCGTTCTGTTTCTACAGAATACTAGAATACCGCATCTAACATAGGTGTAAGTCAAATTTAATAAATACACTTAAAAAATCGTTTAAACAAGTGTTTTTAAAAATGTTGTTGTATAAAAAAATCGGAAAAGTGCGATTAGGAATCGCGCAAGAGTTCCATACCATTATCGTTGAAAACGGCAAAAAACACGTTTGTTGTATGGGAGCCCCCTTATTTTTTTTGAATTTGTTGTTATAGCGATTAACGCCAACAAAAATACATCATCTGTGAAAATTTCAACTGTCTAACTATCACGGTTCATGAGATACAGCCTGGTGACAGACGGATAGACAGACAGACAGACGGATGGACAGTGGAGTCTTAGTAATAGGGTCCCGTTTTACCCTTTGAGTAAAGAACCCTAAAAATAAAAACTTTACAGTCGTTGAGCTGTAAAACGGTATAAAATATATTTGGTGTGGACATGACTGACTGTCAACCTTGTGGGTGGACGTCCCACGTTGCGCTTGCCCAGTCACTGGGGGAGGCCTATGTTCAGCAGTGGACGTCCTGTTGCTGAAATGATGATGATTTTATAAAAAAGATATCGTGCACTAACAAAATTGAGTTGAGATAGATCATTAATTTCTTGGGCAAAGTTGCTTGCTATCCATGAGTGACAAAAACCTTCATTTCTCATACTTGAAATGTAGTGTTTGTTTGATCCGGATAGCGGATGGAAGATTCTACTTCCCACCCTTGGGCGGGAGAGACTCATCGTTATTGCTTCCCTCCCTAGGTCGGGAATGAATTTTAGAAATAGAACAATATTTGGTTAGGTTGTCGGCTGCAAAAAATCATACACAATAAAAAATAAATGCTACGAACTTGTGAGTGTGTGTGAATTAAAAAAAAGCAAAGAACACGTTTGTTGTATGGGAGCCCCCTTATTTTTTTTTAATTTGTTGTTATAGCGATTAACGCCAACAGAAATACATCACCTGTGAAAATTTCAACTGTCTAACTATCACGGTTCATGAGATACAGCCTAGTGACAGACGGATAGACAGACAGACAGACGGATGGACAGTGGAGTCTTAGTAATAGGGTCCCGTTTTACCCTTTGAGTACGGAACCCTAAAAATAAAAACTTTACAGTCGTTAAGCTGTAAAACGGTATAAAATATATTTGGTGTGGACATGACTGACTGTCAACCTTGTGGGTGGACGTCCCACGTTGCGCTTGCCCAGTCACTGGGGGAGGCCTATGTTCAGCAGTGGACGTCCTGTGGCTGAAATGATGATGATGATGACTTACTGTTCGCAGGTGACCATGTCACGTTTCTTGCGGTTACCTTGGTCTTAATCTATTCGATTTTGTTTATTTAGCTGCAGGATATGCAAATCTAAAAATAACACGATTTATGTCATTGTCTTAAGGTCAACCCTCGAACCGCAAGATGGGTCAATTTGACCCGAGACCTTACTTAAATGATTGTCTATTAATCCCGAGACCTTACTTAAATGATTGTAAATTGGCTTAATACCACGTCTTGTGAACAAAGATCGGCGAACTTCGGAGAACGGCAGCGAGCAATAAAAGGTTCGCGAGCGAACATCGATGCTGGATCGAACACTTCCTATATAATCTTCTAAGTATGCGGTCACTGTATTTTATTTCAATTTAATAGGCTGTAAATAAGATATAAATTCACGCTTTATTATTATTATAAAGTCTACTTGTTTCTTGTTTATTTAATAAGTATTTTTCACAGCTATGCGGTTCCTTAGGTGTGAAAACTTGAAAAAGCAATTTGATGTTTGTTTGTTGAATCACAATTTAACGTCTGTTTTGAAGCTAAAATTAGCACACATAATGGATATTGATTCTAGCTTATAAATAAAATGAGACTTACAACAACTAACAAAACACCTAGTGTTATGATCTCGAAGAAACGAAATAACATACGTTTGTTACAAGGTACCAGGACTACCAGGCAATGAATTTCGTCACTGGCCTCTCCCAAAAAACCCAGACTCAAAAATCAACATTGATTCGAACCGGGAATTGAACCCGGAACCCATAGCGTTCAAGGCGCAAAACGAAGTCGTCTAAAACATACCACTTCTTTTTCCATTTTGCAGGTTTCTAGGTCCTATTGATCTCGCGCTGCAGTTGGAGGGTTAAGTCCCAAAAAAGCTATGCAACTATTTCGTTCAAAAACTAGTTATGTTAATGGTATTTTTTTGTGTTTTGCATGTAGATGTAACTCACTGTTATTGCAATTAATAACTCATAAAATAAACCAGTAACATAAAATACATAACAGCTAAATTACGTATCAAAAAAACTTAAGTTTGTTGCGCCGTTTATTTTCATCACCTGCCAATGTACTGAAGCGGCTTTAGGGCTAAGCTATTATATTTTGGGACGTGTGTGAAGACTGCCCACTGCCCAGAAGAGGCTCCGTTTTGGGCAGTGGGCACTCTTCCCAGGCATTGTCCCGAAATAGAGACGGGTTTCTCGTCGTCACCGTTTGAAGTAGCTGAAAAGCCGTATCTTGCACGTCCCTTCGAGCGACCAGGTGAATACGGGTTTCCAGACGTTTTCGCTCTGAAAAGGCGTATCGACGTCGTCTCACATCGAGGGGACGAGGTGTTAACGGAAAGCCATATACGCGGGCGGTCCCGCTTAGTTTTTTTTAATTGACACTGGCACTCACAAGTTCGTAGCATTTATTTTTAATTTTGTATGATTTTTTGCAGCCGACAACCTAATCAAATATAGTTTTATTTTTAAAATTCATTCCCGACCTAGGGAGGGAGGCATAAGTCTTTCCCGCCCGAGGGTGGGAAGTAGAATCTTCCATCTGCTATCCGGATCAAACAAACACCTACTTTTCAAGTATGAGAAATGAAGGTTTTTGTCACTCATGGATAGCAAGCAACTTTGCCCAAGAAATTAATGACCTATCTCAACTCAATTTTGTTAGTGCACGATATCTTTTTTATAACATCATCATCATCATCATCATTTCAGCCACAGGACGTCTACTGCTGAACGTAGGCCTCCCCCAGTGACTTCTGACATCGGGGGGTTATTTTTATAACATGAATGCGAACAAACATACACTAACAAAATTAAGTTGTGATAGGTACCAACCAATCAAACGGGACATGCCCATTTCTCTAAAACGGGACATCATGTACCGCAAATCGTCAAGGTCGATCAAGGTATTATTACAGAACAGTGACTTAAGATCGCAACAGGTATCTGTCATTGACCTTCACTGGGTCACGTGTGTTTTTTTACGGCTATTCATAACATAATGATGTCTTTAAAAGCGTCACGTGATTTTTCTACAGTTCCCACACGCTAAGCGTTAATGGATGTAGAAAACGTGCGTTTTTGAACGACTAATGTTTAATTTGAATCGCAAGATAAGATAATTTTAAAGAAAAAAGTTTAAATGACTATTTAAATGGAATTATGTTTGGAATAACATACTGCCCTGCTCCTCTAGCATGAGCAACAAAACACGATATAGCGATTTATCGACACCTAACTCAAAATATGGTATACTAACATAGCCGCCATCTTGAACTTTTATCGAAACAGTGAGCATGTCCGTGCTGACATCACGGTCATGCTCGATTTTTCGATAAAAGTTCATATTTTGACAAAAAATATGCGATAAATCTTGATGAATTAGATGTTAATAGATTCGTAATAATGGCTCCTCCGGTAACATAGGCTATCTGGGGTTTAAATGAATTAGTGTCAATATTTTTACTCTTATTTCCACTAATGCATTTACACCTTATTATAAACAAAATATGAAAATCACATATGAGAGAATTTAAACCTCAGATTCTAACGTCGAAAAAAAATTTAACTGAAAAAATCGTCACGTGTTTAGTATCCCAACAAAGGCCTTCAAATTAAAATTCAAATAAATTCCTTCGCAAGCACATTGAATTATAAATATGTATAATGATATTATGTTTAAGTCAAAATATATCTTTAAAATGCGGTCGTACAGTTCACGCGGTCCAGCCCCTCTAGCATATGCAACAAAACGCGATATGATATGATACGATATAGCAGTTTATCGACAAACAACTTTCAATAGTCGCCCATCTTGAACTTTTATCGGAACAGTGAGCATGTCCGTGCCGGCGACATCACGGTCATGCTCAATTTTTCGATAAAAGTTCATATTTTGACAAAAAATATGCGATAAATCGCTATAACATATCACATCGTATCGTGTTTTGTTGCTCGTGCTAGAGGGACAGTTGTAGTCAGGTTATAATATGTATTTTTTAACTTTATAATTTTATTGTACATTCTGTGGAAATTTGCTTAAAGACCTTCAAAGTTAACAATAATTACATATATTGAAGATGCGTTTGACTCATACTCAAGCAACGGCAAAACCCCATCTTCAAGCCAGGAAATAATAAAAAAACAAGTGCGTATTTGCCGCCATTATGACGTCAGCTCTAAAGTCTATGCTCTGAATCGGCAATAGACAAGAACAAAAGTTGAAGTATAGTCACTGACTGTACTGCGTTTTATTGTACACTGTAGAAATAAACAGTAGCTCCATCTTCTATAACAAGTAGATGCGTATCTTGCGTATAGGTCGATTTTATGTCAAGTTTGCAATGGGGAGCAAACACAGCTATACTGGGTAAACCACGAGATCAGCAGATATACACCACTTATCTATGGGAACAACATCGAAATCGAGAATCTTTTTTAGCTGCTCCATACAAACTTACTCGCATACCTCGATGATAATGTATGGAGTATCTGAAAATAAATCACGATTTCGATGTTACTTCCAAAGGAAAATTCGTTGCCTATCACCAGCAGATCATGTGGTTTTCAGGAGTGTCCCATTCTTTTGTACACCCTGTATAATAAGCTAGAGCAGATGAGCAGATAAAATTTTGAATCCCAATTTTTCTATGGAATTTGACGTCATATTTTACGTCGTTAAGGTTGTTTTATTGGGCCGTGAATCATCCACTGCAAGACCTCTAGATACAGTTAGCTCTTTTTGCGTAGATAGGAACACAAATTAATATTAACTGAGTAACGGTAGTTTATATTTTTTCAAAATATTGTAAAGACGAATAACACCTTAGTCTACCTGTGACCACGAACGCTGTAAAGTGTTCGAAACGTCAGATTAAATAAAATGTTAATAAATAGCGAAATAATCCGTAAAAGTAGTTTCATTTAAACCGTGAATCATCCCTTGAGGATTTTCTTATTTGAAGTTGCATGTTGTTTATTTTGACGATGTGTTTGCGCTCCGGATTACTCAGCCTAAGCCAAAGGCTGCGGATTCGAATCCTGCAAGGAGCAACTGTTTGTTAGATGAGCACAAGCATTTATACCCAAGTCATGGTTGTTTATGAATTTAATTTAAGTATTTTTATACTACTAGTCTTTATAGTACAAAGTACAAACTTCAGTTAGTGTGGGGCTTGACAATTATTGTGATTGTTAGAAAATAAACATTAGCACCTTAGGCTTCCCCCACACTAGCGTCTTTCGAGCCATGGCAGTGTCCACTGTCCAATCAGCGTTAAGTAAATGCCGCTGCGCAAGCGTCGCGTCAACACTGATTGGATGCTGCCACGACGTCGACGCTCGGTAGGCTAGTGTTGCAGGCAGCAGGCAGTAGGTTAATGCTTCCACTGAGGCCTACCGCCTTTCTTTGTATTGTGTAAACATTTGAATTGAAAACGTTTTGGACCCATTTATAAATGGGATGCTATTAGGTATTCGTCACGCGTACCTTACCTATAACGTCTAGGTCGCATTGTCAGCTGATTATACCTTGTGCTGGATTAGAATAAGTCTAGTGACGTTTGTTTTAGCATAGAATAACTAATATGCCAACTGAAAAGCCGATGGCCGAAGGTTTTTGGTAAGGTGACCTTGGTGACCACTCTATTAGTCGCGTTCTACTATTGTAGAACAGATGGCCAAGTTTTATTTACTTTCAATCGAAAGTTCTAAGTATAATATTTTCGATTTCGATGTTGCTCCCATAGAAATAGTTGTTGTATATGATCAGCAGATATCGTGGTTTTAAGGAGTGTCCTATTCTCTTGCACACCCTGTATATCGACCAATGAATATGCGCCTGAAAGCATACTCCTTCCCAGTTCCGTTGTTTTTAAAAGAGCTGAAACATGATTTTATTTTCATTAAGCATCATTTTTCCCAAATGCAGTACCCTATCGCCGAGAAAGCGCCTGACCGAAAAGCATATTCAACATGTCTGCCTATTGCAGTCTACTGCTGGATCGTGCTCTTTGGCGCTCTTTGAGGGAGGAGAGAGCACGATCTCTCGACTTTTTCATCCAGCCACTGCTTACCATCTTCTTAAGGTTGTTCGGTCATCATTTTTTTTTTAAAAAACATCAAATTCTTTGATAAAAAGGCTCAAGTATTTTTTGTTTTATTACCCTATTAATAATGAAGACCGCCTGGCGGTTGCGGGTTCGAATCCCGCAAGCGGCAAATGTGAGTGTGATGAGCACGATCATTTGTAGGTTGGTCTTGAATGTTTATAAACGTATTTTTAAGTGTGTTTATTAAACCGTCATCCTAGTCGCCATAGTACAAGCTTTCCTTAGTTTGGGGCTAGATAACTGGTGTTATTGTGGAAGATAAAAAATCTGAAAACTTACTGCAACATAAGGATTTGCCCCCTTTCTTGCCAGTAGCATCTTCACACGCAGCACACTCCTCAGTAAGCGAGCATTTAACCTCCATGCAGTCATCAACGCATTTTTTATCTGTGAGCCCTTCTATCAAACTGTTTAGGGAATCTGTGGCACTATCTGGCAATGTGTCACTGTCCACGAATTTCGTAGAATTTGTTCTAGAACTCTCTGTCTGCGAGAGCGATTCGGTAGACATCTTGGGCTGAATCTTTGGTATCCTGGAAAGAGGGAAAGGAAATAAATAAAATACTTAGGTGTACTTACAGTCAAAGAGGAAGGGATAATATTTATTTGTTAAGATAATAGGTACATTTATATTTTGATTATGGTATCACTGGCAACACTGACACTCACTCTCTGTCATAGCGTCTCGGTAAAGGAACGTAAGTAATTAATTTTGCTAGGCTCTCGAAACTGTATTTTGAAACTATTATATGTTGTTTCGAAACTAAAAAGTCCCCTTTTCTTGCTAGTCTTGCTACGCACCCTCAATTAATCGTTCAATGTTGCATTGTTGCTTTATATCAGCAACTGATAACGTGGTTTTTTTGAGGAGTGTCCTATTCTATTGTACATTCTGTATTACTGAATAAATGACTTGATACTTGCTTTTCTACTTTGTTTTGTTTTGTGAGTCTTTAAAGTTTTAAAACTAGGTAACACTAGCTAGTCTCACCTCGAAATTCTATGCACTAACCTAGCCAGCTATTTTGCCATAAACGCACTGGGTTCCGCAAGGTCACCTCACCGCATAGGTCAATAACATTGTAGAAAAGCTTCTAACCAACCTTTTAATTTGGATGCATATTTTGCAATAAAGCTAAAACGCATTCTGCAATAGACATCAGACGTGTAACCTTGCATTATGCACAGAGTGGATCCACAGAATTAGGTAATATTCAAACTGCCAGTTGGAAATAATTTAAGCTTGTTTTTAGGGTTCCGTAGCCAAAGGGTAAAACGGGACCCTATTACTAAGGCTCTGTCCGTCTGTCTGTCTGTCCGTCTGTCACGACACCAGGTTGTATCTCATAATCATAAACTGTGATAGTTAGAGAGTTGAAATTTTCACAGGTGATGTATTTCTGTTGCCGCTATAACAACAACTACTAAAAAACAAAATGCAATATATATTTAAGGGGGTTCCCATACAACAAACGTGACTTTTTTGCCGTTTTTATTGATAACTAGCTGTTGCCCGCGACTTTGCTTGCGCGGTCTTTAGTTTATTCAATATATCCCACAGAAACATTATATCAGGATAAAAAGTATCCTATATGTTAATCCAGATTATATTCTATATGTATGCAACATTTCATCCAAATCCGTTCAGTAGTATTTGCGTGAAAGAGTAACAAACATCGATCCATACTTACAAACTTTCGCATTTATAATATTAGTAGAATGGTACGGAATCCTTCGTGCGCGAGTCCGACTCGCACTTGGCCAGTTTTTTCAATTGTTCAACACTTAGAATTCTAGACAGTTGCATCTCAACGAAATGTTACGAAGTTGTCTGATGATAATGTTACTTATTATACTTAACACACTTTAAAATAGTTTCTTTTAAATTTTGGAAGTCGACTTACTAAAAATTCTTGGAGATTTGAAGTTTTATGATAAATCTGGATGACATGCCATTTGATACTATCGAGCTGATCTGATGATGAAGCCTATTTGTTGATAGAAGAACTCTTCAAAGGCACTATAAATAGAAAACGACGACGGCGACCTCCGTAGCCGAGAGGCGAGCATGCCGCAAAGTCAAAGTCATTTATTTTTGCAAATTGGCCATCAATGGCACTTTTACATGTCCCAATTTTTTTCCTACCACCGCTTCGGGACTACATATCGGCTGGTGATGAGAAGAAACGGCGCAACAAACTCAGTCACCTTTCTCAGCCTGGTTTTATTACAGGAAATACAATTACAAGATAGTGTAAGTGCGAGCTAGGCAGGTTATTAAGTCCATGCACTCTTGTTGTTCAAGTAATCTTCAACTTTGTAATATCCTTTTTCCATAAGGATTTTTTTAATGTGGTTTTTGAACTTATAAGCAGGCAAGTCAACAAGAGTTTGTGGTACTTTATTAAATATTTTTATACATTTCCCCAAAAATTAATTACCTAACCTACTTTCTTTAATCTGAAGCTCGGAACGGCAAGTTTTTTTTTTTCTAGTATTATAATGATGTGAATCACATTTAAGGCTAAACGAACTAATGTTTTTTCTAACATACATAATATTATCAAAAATGTATTGTGACGCTACTGTTAATATTTTAATATCTTTAAAGACCTCCCTCAGAGAGTCGCAAGGCCCAAGACAATTGAGAAATTGCACGTACAGCTCTTTTCTGCAACACAAAGATTGATTCGATGTCAGCAGCTGAGCCTCATAGCAATAAACCATACGACAATAAACTATGAAAATAACTAAAATATACTAGTCTTGCCGTTTCGACATCAGTTAAAAGCCTTATTTTCCTCACAGCATAAGCCGCTGAACTGAGCCTTCCTGACAAGACAATTATATGGGGACCCCATTGCAGTCGGGAGTCTATAGTAATTCCCAAAAAGGTTGTTGAATCGACTTCATCTATGTGATCGTCTGACATATTAATATGCGTACTGACCTGCCTTACATTGGGCATAGTGAATTTGATGAGCTTGGTTTTTTTTTGCATTAAGTAAAAGATTGTTAGCAGTAAACCACCGTAGTGCTTGAGAGAGAGCATTATTTACATCGTCAAAGGTTGCTTTACCTCTGTCAGTTTTAAAAATCAATGACGTATCATCTGCTAACAATACTATCTCACACAGATCTTTAGTAAAGTAAGGGAGGTCATTTATATATATCAGGAATAATAAAGATCCCCTCTCCAAAAGGAGGATTTTACCATAATCGCCACGCATGGCAGGCGAGTTGGCGATCGCAGTTTAGCCAATGGTGGAGAGGAGACGCTGCTGCCCGTCTTCTTGTGGCGGTTCCCCTTTAGTCGCCTCTTACGACACCCATAGGAAGAGAAGGCTTGGTGCAATTCTTTTAACGTGCCGGCACCACACGGCACGGTCATAATACCTATTGACGAAAGACCTAATATCAAAACACCTAATGTCATAAGACGTAACCGTTGTTAGGCCTATAATTACTTTACCTAGATTATCTCATTTTTATTATCAACCCGATTGGGTGAGTAGCACAGTTTAGACTTGAACGCAAATGTTTGTGGATTGATCCCTATTTCGGGCCACAAAACGATGTTCATCGTAACACAAAGATATAACACCTTACTTCGCGATCATGTCATTTTTGACGGCGAACTTCAAACCGAACAGTATTTTTTTTCGTCAGTTTTTCTAATGTTTTTATTATTTATTTTGCTATTCGAGGCGCAGACAAATCCAACAAATTATAAACCATGAAAATCGGTCCAGCCGTTCTCGAGATATAAGTGTTGTAACAAACTCGACTAGTTTTATACAGGGTGTACAAATGAATGGGACACTTCTTTAAACCACGTGATCAGCTGGTAATATACAACAACTTTTCCTATGGGAGCAACATCGAAATCGTGATTTTATTTTCAGATGCTACATACATCATCATTGTGTTATGGGAGTAAGTTTGTTTGTATGGAGCAGCTAAAAAACAATTCTAGTTTTTGATGTTGCTCCCATAGAAAAAAATTGTTGATATGACCAGCTGATCACGTGGTTTTAAGGAATGTCCTATTCTCTTGTACATACATCCTATATATTAAGAAGATTATCTTATTTTTAACCAACTTCAAAAAAAGGAGGAGGTTCTCAATTCTTCTGAACGTTGTTTTTTTTTGTATGTTTGTTACTCGATTACGCCGTCAATTATGGACCGATTTCAAAATTTATTTTTTAGTTTGAAAGGGTATATTCCCGAGGTGATCCCATTTACACCAAGTCAGATTTTGATGATGGGATCCCTGGGAAATCGAGGGCAACCCTCAATTTTTATAGGCACCCATAATGTTTTGCATATATTTTCTGACTCAATGCTGATTTTTGGGTCTGGTAATCATCATGTCATGTTGCTGACCTGATGACGGAAGCCACAGAACTCCTTATTTATTATCCTTATTATCTTCTAACTCCTATCCTTAACGGATAGGAGTTAGAAGATAATACTGCAATTTGTCGACATAACGTATTTCGCAGTGTGTTGAGCAGAAGTAGAGCTAATGAGGTACCAGACCGCCAATTTTTATTTACTGGAAGCGTACCCGCACACCCAGTAACGAAAAAATATTTGAAAGTTCCTTTCTTAATTTGACTTGTTATTTAACGCAAGAATACATGTTATCGGTGCGAATGAATACATTTTAACTCTCGATGGCTGGCACCGACTCCAAAAAGAACTGATTAGGTATGTTTTAGTCAATATTATTTTTCGCTTTTTAGTTTCATTTTGAAGTCGGTTTTTAGTTTTTTATTAAACTTATTATATAAGATATCGGACGAATTAGCGGACACCCATCCTTGGTCACGCCCAAAGTTGCTCAACTTTTACGATAGTTGTTTATCATTTTGTTCGCGGATTTAAATTCTAAAACACTCTAGACATAAGGTCGTCGAGGTATTCTAGTTAAGAAAGATCATAGATAAAGTTGTGTTAAGTCACGGTAAAATTATTTATGTCTTAGGTTGGGTTGCACGAACTTACTTAAATAACTTTAACTGTTTAGTTAAAACACCGGTTAGGTAAAAAATGGGTTGCACCATTTTGACAATGGTCAAATGACGTCATAACTTAACTTTAACCGTAACCGCCCAAGATCGACCAGTTAAAGTTAAAGTTATTGACAAGTATCTTCATGCATGTCGAATATTCTAACCTCCAAAAATGTCGATACGAGAAATATTCGCGGAAACTACTTAACTTTAAATTAAATTAACTTTGACCTTAACTTTAACTGATGCTATGGAGCAACCCAACCTTAAGTGTTTGTAGAAGAACCACAACGGTATAGCTGACACCGCTAATCAACTGACATACCTAATTTTATGAACTGTCAAAACTCGTCTAGCGTAGCGAGTCTTACTTGTTCTGTGGTCTCTTCCATAATTTGTATGTCGATAGCAAACTATGACGTCACTACTTACCGAACTCAACTGCCTAACTTTTTATTGTTTTACAACAAATCTAAAAAAAAAATTCTAGTAATAAGAATGTACCCAGTTATCAGCCCTAAAAAAGTGTGTTAAGTAGTTTTAATAAAATACGTCGTAGAATTATTTAAGTGTCAACATCACAATTTATAAGCAACGCACACATAGACATTGCTCATGGACACGAAATCTGAAAACGGTTTGGGCTCGAACTACTACCGGTCATAGGTTCCGAGATTTAAGCATGTAAAGAAGTAATTGGCTATTAGAAGTTTTAAGCTTGACTAACACCCCCAGGGAATAAGGGGTTCCCAAAAATTAGCAATTAGCAATAATCGCGCAGTCATCGCTCGATTGATAGTTAGTGTCAAAATGTATGGGCAACATTAAATTCAAATTCAAAATTTAAATTATTTCTTTGCAAAAAAAAAAAGTTGGTTAACATGGTTTTACAAAAAGAAATATACATACATTAAATAATAACCCCCTATGAGAACATTCTCGCGAGTAATTCGATCGTAGTTTAGTTAGAAGACTAATCAAATTAGATATTAACAAGTTAGGTATTTAAAACGAAACTTACAGATATTTCGTGACTTCGCGGCGAAAGTTCACACAAAGTTCACTACACAATATAAACATTTCATTTAAAAACGGTTAAAACCAGTGAAGTTGGTGCATGTACCACAAAATAGAAAAAATACAGAAGGTCCACTCCGGCCGTTTTTGAAAACAACTGCCTAAATTGGGCTGTCTGCCTAGGGTTGCTATTCTGATTTTTGAAATAAACAAGTGTGCTTTATTACACCGATACAACGATTAGTTTATTCATTCACCTTATCATACGTCCAGGCCTAAATGGGAAGACAGAGCAATAATTACTCTCCCCAACTTGGCTTCTTCAATGACTGTCGTTTTTAACAGCGGCGGGCAGCTGCGTGGTGTTAGAAATTATACGTACTAACTACATTACTTACTTTGATGACATATACTGACGTGCTTATCCTAGGAACTACAATATAAAAATATAATCAATGAATAATTTAATATGTTAATTATCTTTTATTCAACGCTTACCTAAAACACTGGTGTTGTATCAGTGACGATTTAAGGAAAATTTAAAAGCTCTTTCCTGCTGAATGTTTAATAAAATGAATGATTGATCGGTATCAAAACTTATCTTTACCCTTTACTACTTACTTACTTTAGTAACAAGAGAAAACCTAGACCTAGTTTTATATACCTTTTAAAATTATTTGGAAATTAGAAGAACGTGTAATCACAATTTTGTGTTGTATTCCAAACACACTGCATCAGTAATAAAAACGCATATATTCATTTTTCGCATCGCACGTAACAATGATCTATGCGTAAACTGTCGTGAGTGACAGTCCGCTGTAGTACTGGCCCGGATCGTCCGAGATTGCATGTAAACGCAATTGTCAATCTGTGCGTTACGATTTTGACGCTTAGTTCCGAGTGGCCTATCTGCCTAGCGCGCCGCCGCTATACGTAATTTGTGCATGTACCCTTCGTATTAGTATTTTACTGAGCTACGGTAGAGTTTTGTACTTCTAAATTGCTTTGTTTTTATTTTTGCTGACAATTTGCAATTTTATAGCCAGAATTGAACAATTTTCGCTATTGCATTGCTTTTGCAAGATGCTGAATCTAGGTACCGTAT
The DNA here is from genome assembly GCA_950371115.1 of Anania fuscalis. NCBI lineage: Eukaryota > Metazoa > Arthropoda > Insecta > Lepidoptera > Crambidae > Anania > Anania fuscalis. The sequence goes on from OX493355.1 coordinate 3,134,904, forward strand.
TTAAGAAGAAGTATTTACTTGTTGCTAAGCAACAATTTACGAATTACGACAGTGAAGAAATTTTATGCCCAGCCCCTCTAGCATGTGCAACAAAACACGATATGATACGATATGATATAGCGATTTATCGCATATTTTTTGTCAAAATATGAACTTTTATCAAAAAAGCAAGCATAACGTGACGTCGCCGGCACGGACATGCTTACTGTTTCAATAAAAGTTCAAGATGGCGTCTATGTTATCATATTTTGAAAGTGAATAGGTGATAAATCGCTATATCATATCGTATCATATCGTGTTTTGTTGATCGTGCTAGAGGGGCTGGACGTCAACTATGTTTTTATTTAAAAAAAAACTAAAGATAAAGCTTCATATTGTTTAACCCTTTTAAACCATCCACACCTGTCCAACTAAGTGATGTGCGGGCCGTGGTAGTGGTAAGTAAGAGAGGGGCTAGTTGATTAGTTGGACAGGTAGGTCTAGGTGTGGATGGTTTTAAACAAAGTGAAGCTTAATCTTTAAAATAGTTTCTTATTATTTTTTAAATAAAAATAGATGACGTCCAGTGCATGAAATGTCTTTCTATCGTTATCCATATACTTTCAGCCATAGCAGCCACGCGCGGCAGATATTTTTGAAACACCATACATTCTATGGTCAAGTTACTTGTTCTAAAAATGTTCTCAATGCTCAAGTAAAAAATGGCGTCTATTAGGTACCTACTTGGCTAAATATCCTAACTTTTGACAATTCTTATTTCTGTTAATTACTTTACTATAAAAACAAAATCGTTGCAAGAAATTATTTGAGATAGATTATAATCTGACAGATTTTACAATTTTACGGTGAAAGTGTGGAAAAATTAGGAGTTAATGACCACTTAATTTTCCCATTCAAACTGTTCGTATCTTTTAGAGAGGCGTAAGCGGCACAAAGTTCGTCGGGTCAGCTAGTAAATAATAAACATAAGTAGGTAGGTATTATTAATCAAATTTAATGACATGTGTCAAAAAATCAATTTAACTCGAAAAATTCAATGTAGGAAATATGTCATCGGATTCTAAGGTTAAAGGTGCCTTCGCAATTTCATAAATATTTTAGAAAATATGCCGATCGAGTTTTAATTTATGCCTAAACTAGCTGTAGCTCGCAACTTCGTTTACTTCGTCTTTACCACGTTCACTGCTGTACAATCCATAGACTTAGGATTCGCTACGCTTATATCTATGGCCATTGAGGTATAATGTACTAGCGTACTAGAGAACGCATCTCGAACTAAATGTTTCAGCCAAGCATTCTTCTTACATCTTCACTTATTGACACTCAGTCAGTTTAAATAAGTAAAGATGTCAAAACTGCTTCTTTATTGTTCACCGTTCAAACTTTGTGGTCCACCGGGCTACAATGCTTGGCTGAAACATTTAGTCCGAGATGAGTTCTCTAGTACGCTAGTACATTATACCTCAATGGCTCTATCGGGTCGAATCGATCTCATCTGCATTAAGTTTTCGGCGCGGCGCTTAATCAGAAACAACGACGGTACCACAACACCCAGACCCAAAACAATATAGAAAAGTTCGTTTTCTACATTGTCCCGACCGGGGATCGAACCGGAACCTCAGAGATGGCGACGCCATAATACAGTCCGGCGCGGCGGCGTGGTCGCCTCTCGGCTACGAAGGTCGTCGTATCGTATCGGTAATGTCATTCTTAAATTGTTCAAACACCATACCAGCCCCTCTAGCACGACCAACAAAACACGATATGATATGATATGATATGATATAGCGATTTATCGATACAAAACTGTCAAAATATGAACTTTCATCACAAATTACGTATATAGCCGGCGCGCTAGATGGATAGTCCAATCGGATCTAAGCGTCATAATCGTCACGCACAGATTGACAATTCAAATTCAAATTCAAATGCGTTTATTGCGAATTAAGTGTACAAGAGATCTTACAATATGTTTTGGAACTTAAGTACTTAATTACCCTTTTCAGGTGCTGCAATGTTCTTAATCTTAATAATTACAAAAAAATAAATTTTAATTTTAATATATTGTATATATCTATACAATTTAAAATAGTAACTAAGACCGACATGTAAAGAACAACTGACATTATTATTATTATATTTTATTTAAACAGTAGGTACCTAATTGTTTTTTTTAATTATTTTGTTTAGTTTTAGATGTGAAGAATTCTTCGAGGGTATAAAAGCAGTTTGAGATTAAGTAAAGTTTTAATTTTTTTGTAAAGCAGTTTAATTTAGTTTCTTTTTTTATGTCATGAGGTATTTTGTTAAAAACTTTTATAGCCATGTAGAATGGGCTACAGTTCAGCATTTTAATTCTCGAATATGGCAAGCAGAGTCTGTCTTTATACCGAGTGTTAATGTTATGGGTTTCTTGAATTTTTTTGAATAGATGGTTGTTATGTATTAAACACAAATGTACATATGTCGTGGATATATATTGATACAAGGATTAAAATGTTAAATTTGATAAAGTAAGGTCTGCAGCTTTGTGTATTTTTAATTTGGGCTAGAATTCAGATACATTTCTTTTGCAGTAAAAATAAATCGTTAACATTAACGCTGTTACCCCATATGATGATACCGTATTTTAACCAAGAGTATGCATAAGCGTAGTATGCTGAAAGAGCAGTTTCCGTTTTAGTGCTGTAATTAATTTCAAATAGTGCATAGATAAATCTTGACAGTTTTGTCTTAATTTTTTCAATGTGTGAATTCCAGGTTAAATGAGAATCAATATTTAGGCCTAGTAAATTGAATGTGTCTACAGTATCTATTTGTTGGTTTTGGTGGTTTATATTTATATTTAGAGGTGGTTTATTATAGGGATGGAATTGTATTATTTTAGTTTTCTTAAAATTCACTTCCAAATTATGATCTTTAAGCCATAGAGTTATGTATTGTATTGTTTCATCAATAAGGTTGTTATAATTTATTTTGTTTTCAGTTTTTATGAGTATTGATATGTCATCTGCAAAAAGTACTGGTAGTGTGAATTTTTTATTTAGACATTTTGGAAGATCGTTGATGTAGAGGAGAAAAAGTACGCAGCCTAATACACTTCCTTGTGGGATGGACCTCGTTAAATATTTTACGGCTGACTGTACTTTTACTATCTCGTTGGTTTTGCTATTATAGTGTTCAATCTGGACTATTTGTGTTCTATTCTGTAAATATGATTTAAACCAATCAAAAGCTGGACCGCGTATGCCTGATCCGTTTAATTTTTGGAGTAGAAGATCATACGGCACCCGGTCGTGGCACGTCGTCTATGCCGCAACTTTGTTTATTTTTAATTTGTTTTATTATTGAGTAAATTTCTGTTTGGCTCACTGGATTGAGGTATATGGAGCTGGTCGGGGAGTTCACTACCGGATGGTGTTTTAAGTTATTATTTTTGTTAGTATTATCGGTTTTTCCTATTGAAACAAAGTGTTCATTGAATATGTTAGATATTTCAGTGGGGCATTTTACAGTCTTATTGTTGATTAATAGTTCTATATTTTTATAGCTTTTTTGTTTAGTTTTACCTGTTTTAGTGTTGATTATGTTCCACATAGTTTTTATTTTATTGTCAGATTTTTTCATTAGTTTAATGTAGTGTAATCGATTAGATGTTTTTATACTCCTCTTCAGTATTTTGTTAAATATATTAAAGTAACGTTTAATGACTACGCTTCTAGTTTCATTGAAAATTTTAACGCAAATTGCGTTTACTAGAAATCTCGGATGATCGGGGATAGAGCTATAGCGGGCTGTCACTCATTTTACAGTTTACTACGCATTAATCATTGTTACGTGCAAAAAATGGATAAGCGTTTTTATTACTGCTGCAGTGTGTTTGGATGTTTTAATACAACACAAAATTGTGATTACACGTTCTTCAAATTTCCAAATAATATTGAAAGGTATATAAAACTAGGTCTTGGTTTTATCTTGTTAGTAAAGTCAAGTAAGTAAGTAATAAAGCTAAAGATAAGTTTTGATAGCGATCAATTATTCATTTCATTGCACATTCAGCAGAAATGGGCTTTTAAATTTTCCCTATCATATCGTCGCTGGTATAACACCAGTGTTTTAGGTAAGCGTTTAATAATAGATAATAGACATATTAAATTATTCATTGGTATTTTTACATTATCGTTGCTAGGATAAACACATCACCTTGAAATGTGAGTATATAACAAGTTAGTACGTATAATTTCTGTCAACCAACGCGCAGCTGCCGCCGCTGTTAAAAACGACAGTCATTGAAGAAGTCAAGTTGAGGAGAGTAAATATTGCTCAGTCTTCCCATTTAGGCTTGGACGTATTATAAGATGAATGTATAAGCTAATCGATGTATCGGAGTAATAAAGCACACTAACTTATTTCAAAAATTCAGAATAGCAACCCTAGGTAGTCAGCCCAATTTAGGCAGTTGTTTTCAAGAACGGCGGGAGTGGACTTTCTGTATTTTTTCCACTTTGTGCTTTCATGATGTTATGATGAAATAGCGAGCATGACAGTGACATCACCGGCCTGACATGCTCACTGTTTCGATAAAAGTTCATATTTTGACAGTTTTATGTCGATAAATCGCTATACCATATCATATCATATCGTGTTTTGTTAGTCGTGCTACGGGGCTGGCCCTGATAAAATCAGTCGTAGAAATGCCAAATAATTATCGCAAGTGGTATATTTAGGTCAATATTCTACCCAGGACATATGCATTGGCGTTTTATTGATATTAATGGGTTCGGCCTGTTGCTTCAATAAGTATTCGCAGCGCACACGCAGCGTTGATAGCTTATTGATTAATCATGTGTTCGACGATAGTTTCAAACTGTGACGATAATTCTACGTCATTTAATGTCAAATCTTTAAAGGTAAACGTCAACGATATACAGGCTGTAGGTTTTTAGAGGCAAATTGAAGTAAAAAAAAGTTACTTTCTCTTTAAAAAAGAACTGAAAAATCGTTTAAATCGTGTAAAAAGTTTTTTGTTTTGATTAATTAATACTTAAAATAGTTTTCTTAGAATTGGATAGTGTTCAAAACCGCATTCTTTTAGCTTTGGTTTGGGTTTTAATTTATTAGTTATTAATAATTTCAAACCGAAACACACAGTGAAAAAAGTCGAAGTAGATAGATACTCTTTGTTGCACACCACACAAAACAAAGAGTACAAAGAAAAAACACATTTAGAATGGTACAATTTAGGCGGTCTTATCGCTAGAAGCGATCTCTTCCAGACAACCTTGAAAGTATTTTTTAGGGTTCGGCAACTGAAATGTAAAGGATTTTTGGATCACCGTTATCCGTTTATCTATCTGTCCGAATCGCACTTGGCCAGTTTTGTTTGCATATTGCTTTTTTTAGGGTTCCGTACCCAAAGGGTAAAACGGGACCCTATTACTGAGGCTCCACTGTCCGTCTGTCTGTCCGTCCGTCTGTCCGTCCGTCTGTCTGTCCGTCTGTCACCAGGCTGTATCTCATGAACCGCGACAGTCAGAGAGTTAAAATTTTCACAGATGATGTATTTCTGTTGCCGCTATAACAACAAATACTAAAAGACAGAATACAATAATTATTTAAGGGCGTTCCCATACAACAAACGTGATTTTTTGCCGTTTTTAAATAGTACGGAACCCTTCGTGCGCGAGTCCGACTCGCACTTGGCCGGTTTTTAACGTCAAAAAAACACGGCTTTAGTTCATGGTTAGGCCCTGAGATTATACCGGACAACTTAAATAAACAAATATGTGTCGGTAATGAAAAAATAACAGCAACGGAACTCAGCCCAATATATCAAAGTTTAAGGTCAATACCGACCTGCCAATTTTTGTATCAATAATTTAATAGCAGTTGCATGATGTAAGTAGTCAAATTCGTTTGCCGTTATTTAGAAGATAGAGGGAGTCATGGCTACAATATTTAGCAATTTAATGCAAGTTTTATTTGATGGCATAACTGGAATTTTAGTTCGCGATTCAGATTTTAAAGCTTGATTTATTTTTTTACTTATATTGCCGTGGACACTCACGATAGGGCTGGTCCACAGATTTAAAGTCGCTCAGCGAGCTATGGAAAGGGCTATGCTCGGAGTTTCTCTGAGGGATCGGATCCGAAATGAGGTAATCCGACAAAAAACTAAAGTCATCGACATAGCCCATCGAATAAGCAAGCTGCCCCTCTAGCACGATCAACAAAACACGATATGATACGATATAATATAGCGATTTATCGCCTATTTACTTTAAAAATATGATAACATAGCCGCCATCTTGAACTTTTATTGAAACAGTAAGCATGTCCGTGCCGGCGACGTCACGGTTATGCTCGCTTTTTTAATAAAAGTTCATATTTTGACAAAAAATATGCGATTAATAGCTATATTATATCGTATCATATCGTGTTTTGTTGCACACGCTAGAGGGGCTGGAATGGTAGTGGGCCGGCCATATTTGTCGCAGAACCGATAACCGCTGGGGTAAACGAGTTCTTGAGTGGAGACCGCGTGTCGGCAAGCGTAGTGTGGGACGCCCTCAGACTAGATGGAGTGACGATCTTCGCAAGGTTGCTGGCAGGAGCTGAATGAGAGTAGCCGTGGATCGTGCAGAGTGGCGTGCAATTGGAGAGGCCTATGTCCAGCAGTGGACTAGTGTGGGCTGATGATGATTGCCGTTATTGAGAAGTTAAAGGGATTCATGGCTATATTATTTAGCAATTTAATGCAAAGTTTTATTTGCTGGCATACCTAACTGGAATTTGAGTTCGCGATTCAGATTTTAAAGCTTGATTTATTTTTTCCCGGACTAAGATTTACCCTTTTTAAGTTAGGGCCAGTAGGCCAATTTTAACAACATCCGTTCAGCCATTAATGCATTGATGACACATACCGTAGAGGAAAATCTAGTTGACCATTATTAGTAAGGGTATAATATAATCTAACCTGAATTTTTCACTTGCAAAATTACCTGTTAATTCCGGGTTCGATCCCCGGTCGGGTCAATGTAGAAAACGAACTTTTCTATTTTGGCTCGGGTCTGGGTGTTGTGGTACCGTCGTTGTTTCTGATTTCTAAAACACAAGTGCTTTAGCTACTTACCTTAGGATCAGAGCAATGTATGTGATGTTGTCCAAAATATATTTTTTTTTTTTTTTTTTATTTAATTAAAATATCATTCGTCATTTTTATAAATGACATATTTCGATCTGTCCCTGCGACTCAAATCCGAATGCATTTGTGCACACTTGATATATTATCAGAGGTACTGTTTATGCCTCTACCTAAGTACATTTCGGTCCAAGGTTTCCTTTCACCGCAGTCGGCCAACGGATTTCGTTGTTTTGCTCTGAAGTTTGATATAACTTTATTTACATTGCGAAGAAAAATTTACCTTAAACTTATTTAAAAGCTTTATTTATTAAAATTGAACAATATAGTGGTTGAACTGCTCTTATTTAGGGTTGCTCTGTAGGTGTAGGCGGGGCTTTTCAATATAATTTACAAAATAATGTGCAGCAATGATTTGATAGCATACTTAAAAAAAAACATTCAGTCGAATTGAGAACCTCCTCTTTTTAGGGTTTCGTACCCAAAGTGTAAAACGGGACCCTATTACTAAAGCTCCGCTGTTCGTCTGTCTGTCTGTACGTCTGTCAAAAGGCTGTATCTCATGAACCGTGATAGTTAGAGAGTTGACATTTTCACAGATGATGTATTTCAGTTGCCGCTTTAACAACAACTAAGAAACGGAATACAATTGGGGCTAACATACAACAAACGTGATTTTTTTGCCGTTTTTATAAATAATGGTACGGAACCCTTCGTGCGCGAGTCTGACTCGCACTTGACCGGTTTTTTAAGGTTGGTTGATAATTAATGCAGTGCGATGCAATTATCTGGTTAAGGGATAAAATCTAGGACGACATCATCCGACAGAAGACCCATAGTCCAAAAATGTAGCAAGCTAAAGTGGCTGGCCACATCTGTCGCAGAACTAAGGAAAAGTGGAGTAAACGGGTCCTCGAGTGGAGACCGCTTCTCGGCAAACCTAGTGTGGGACGCCCCCCAAGCTCGATGGACCGACTACCCTAGCAAGATGGCTGTAGTGTGCTGTTTGCAGTTTGGCGTTCATAACGGAAGGCTTACGTTCAGCATTGGACTGAAATAGGCTGAAATGGTGAAAAATATTGGAGATATTTGAGCCTTTTAAATATAAGGCCGTATGCTTAGAGCATAATATTATAGTTAGGTACTGATTAGTTAAAGATTAAGCAGAACTTTAGTTGAAGATAAATAACACTTGAAAAAAATCATCGACCTCAGGTGGGACTCGAACCCACGTCCCATCGCAAGCCGGGCGAGTGCTTTACCAACTAAGCTACCGAGGACGTCACGTGACAAGACGAAATTCTTCAAGTGTTTTTTCTCGCTGTCAAGGTAGCTTAGTTGGTAAAGCACTCGCCCGACTTGCGATGGGACGTGGGTTCGAGTCCTACCTGAGGTCAATGATTTTTTTCAAGTGTTATTTATCTTCAATTAAACCTTGCATGGAATTGCTAAAAACAAAAATTTACAGAACTTTAGTAATAGATCACGCCTAGAAGTGGGTTCCTCATTTCTTTTTGTGGTTTTAAATTATTCCGTTTATTTTTAAATACATGTTCGGTCACTAAGAAGCACGACATCGCCTTCGTTCCAGTCTCAAAAAAAGTTGTGCTTCAATCTGTTACCATAGCGTCATATTTAATCTTTATTAACCGCATAAACGCCAAATTTAATGTGCTATGGATTCAATAAAATAAGTTTTTTAAAACTTAAATTGTATTATCGGGAAGTTTTGGCGCGAACGTGAGAAGCATAGCCAATTCAATAGATCTTCATACCAAAGAATATACAATGACTTCCCACGTTTTCCGCAATCCACTGAGTCATCAGGTGATAAGATGTCGAAAGATATAAAAGCCATTAAAAACTTCGATTAAAAGATCGTTTACCTGATCAACCTTAATTACATAAGTGTCAACCCAGTGCAATCGTGTGCAATGTCTGTGCGATTACCAGGAAGGTAATTTTAGGTCAAATGTGCGTCATATGTGGCAAATGGCAGTTTCTTTAAAATGGAAGTAAAACTGCATTCAAAGATTTGTAAAAATACGCTAGCCACAGAAATCGAGCCGCCTACATCTCGAAAAAAAAAACACTAGGTCGTAGCTACATTTTTTTGGGTCGATTGGTTTAATCAAAAGAATCATATAATTAAAAATAACAAATTATTTGAAAGGAAAACCTTGAACCTTATTTTTTTGAACGAGAAAAATAATTTACTAAAAGAATATAGTAGCTTGAAACTAGTATTTTAGGAACAACCTGTAGATGTCACCTGTAATTAATTTAATAAATTAATAGTTATTGTGATCAATAGTAATTCTGTTCAATGCAATACCTACTTAATTAGCGACTAACGTTTTTAATTAGGGATTAAATGTTATCTATTGAACTATTACATAGTATTGATAATTAGACGCGTGTTTGCAATGAAAGTACGACTAAGGTCTATCAACCGGATAAAGTAGTATTGACAATTGACGTCATTTTGTTTCTGTCAACGTCATACCTACCGACGGCTATACAACGATGTCTAATTAAATAAATTATTTCAAAATCACACCAACGGGCTTCTTTCACTGTAAGTCAATGGACATACTTTTTTATGTTGACGACCTCCGTAGCCGAAAGGCAAGCACGCCGTACTTTAAATGGCGCCGCCATCTCTGAGGTTCCGGGTTCGATCCCCGGTCGGTTCAATGTAGAAAACGAACTTTTCTTTATTGGCTCGGGTCTGGGTGTTGTGGTACCGTCGTTGTTTCTGATTTCTATAACACAAGTGCTTTAGCTACTTACCTTAGGATCAGAGCAATGTATGTGATGTTGTCCAATATTTATTTATTATTTATTTATTTATGTGCTGTCAAAACGCACCTCTGCCTTATAATTTGTATGACGGTAGCAAGATATGACATTATTATTTGCCAGTCTCAACTGCCTAAATTTTAATTAATTTTGAAGCAAACAAATCAGATTCTTTTAATAAATAAATAAGGTGTTCGATTTAACAAATTATGTCATGTTGTGCGGCGGTGTTTATTATAAGAACGAAAGACCGATTAATTTTGAAGATTTAGTTAGAAACGAATTTCACAATGAGATTGATACTACCATAGAGAAAGAATAATACTACGTAAAAATACTACTAACAAACTGTCTCAACTAGTCTGAAAGCAGTTGTTTGCACTTATGACGGATCCTCATCTGGATAACAAATAAATGTCACACAGAAAGTCTTATACATATTCCCGAGAAAACGAAGAATAGCGCGAGTCAAGTCACTGCCAACGCCATCTAGCGGTATGAGACGACAATTATTTATGATTGCTAATTAGCTAAAGATTGGAATTCCCTGCCTGCGTCTGTATTTCCGAGTGCATATAACCTGACTCTCTTTAAGTCCAGAGTGAATAGGCATCTTCTGAGCAAGCTCGCACCATCGTAGATCCCATCTATGCTCTAGAGCAAGATTGGGGTCAAGAGTAAGCCCATCTCAAATAAAAAAAATATATTTATGATTGGTGTCCACACATCCCAATTGACTATACGTCGTCTTAACCAACCAGCCTTTTATGGCACCACTCATAGTGTTGACGAATTATCGATAGTTGACCTTGAAATTCAATTACAATTTTGATAGTATGTATCGATTTATAGAAAAAATTGGCACCAATTTTTTTTCTTTTTTTTTCTTATCCTTTCCAATAAAAATAAAATTATATTTTTTTTACAAATAGGCCATTAAAGGGACTTTTGCACGTCCCAATATTATTTTTTTACCCTACCACTGCTTCGGGACAATTTGTGGGCTTCGGAGTCGGGACAATAGTTTTGGTATATACTTTGATTAAGAACAATGAAACAAACTACTTTTCCCTTATAAAGTTGCAGTTTTACTCGACCAAAATGTATAGAACAGCTGATTCTTTTTTCTTGATTTTACCATTTGTCCCATAGTAAAAGTTGTTTATATTAACAAGTAGAAGACCATATTAAAATTTGTGTACTTAATAATGTATAAAAAAAATAGCTTTATCGATAGTTTGATTATTTTCGATACTATCGATAGGACTATCGATGTTGGGATGTCAAGCGCAACACTACTACTCATTATCACTGTAATATACTCTTAAAGTGTGAAGTTGAAGGTTCAAGCTATACGTTCAAACTTCCTCAGTTACAAAACGTGTTTATTTTTCTCATTAGTACGGTTATTCATTTTATTCACAATGATGTTGTAACATAGATATTATTAGAATTTGGAGTCCGTATTCAGTTTTTAAGCGGACCGGGTTTTTATAATTTATTTATTTAAATTGCACATTGCACAAATAAAAAAACTCTGCAAGGGTGTAGCAATTTTAACAGGTAAAATTTACATAGAAGACTAATATTAATAATAAAACCAGGTATACTTCTCTTGAATGTAATCAGTTTGAATGTTAAACAAGATTTGTCTCTCATTGTGGAATACGTCTTTCTGACACTATGATTTTGCCAGAAAGGAAGACGTTTCTGGCAAAATCCTGAAATAAAAATGGTATGTACAGAACCCTTCGTGCGCGAGACCGACACTTGACCGGTTTTTTAAACTAAATTAGTGGGATTGGAGAAGTTTGACAGTTCGTGCTAACTTGATGTGCCCAAATCAAAAAAGGTTGTAGTATTTGTAGAATTAGGATCACATCAACGAAGTTTACTAATAAATTAGGTAGGTACTAGGACCTAATATAAATATTGGGAGCAACTAAACAAGAGTTTGAGTTGTAAATATTCCGGCTCTGATAGGCCTATAGTTGTCACTTGCATAATAATAATTTAAGTAAAATCAAAAATACCTTTGTCATGTCTTTGTTAGTCAATATTAAGTTAGTTCATTGATTAAGTTCAGTTCTCGGTGTTTTCTTCATAATATATAACTAAACATGCCTAATATTTTTTATTTTATTTTATATTAAATATATTATTAAGTAAAAATTTTATCATTTGCACGCCTACATAGGCTGATTAAAACAAAGACTAATAATAAGGTTTTTAATTCTGCACTGCAACATTGCATGTGTGATTTTATCTAGCAATTAATTAATTAATTAATTAATTAATTACTGTTTTTCTCGATCTTTCTAGAATAATCTAAAAGTTTGATTCTATAGGACTTTCTCTAAATCTGGATAAGTGCGAACTTTATATTTCCGACCGTCTTTCTTCGTCAAGAAGGTCTGAAATAATCACAAAATTTAACGTCTTGGCCCCTAACATAAGAATCCTTACTGATATGAGCCTCAACCTCCTAGGGTCACCTATTTTTGACAGCGCAATACCTAACCACTTTCAAAAATTAGTATCTAAATTTAATGAATTTTCAGATCGTCTTTTGGAAATAAATTCACATTCAGCACTTTTTATTCTAAGATCCTGTCTTCTAGTACCTAAATTTAACTATTTTACTCGTTGTAGCCCAGTTTGGAAATTTCAAAATTTAATGGACAGTTTGGACAGTTTAGTTAAATTACATTTAGAAAAAATCCTAAACATTCAACTTTCGGAACGATCCTGGACCCAAACGTCCCTTCCTATTCGCTTTGGTGGGATTGGGATCCGCAAAATTACAGATGTGTCTTTACCAGCATTTCTATCTTCATCCTATAGCACGTCCGCTCTCGTTGCCAATATCCTACGGCCAAGCACCGTAACCTTCGAGGTGGCATGCCTGGATGAAGCTAGAACTGCTTGGGAAATGGCTTTTCCTTCAAAATTCCCTTTAGATTTGAAAAATCAACGGAGCTGGGACAAAATTTCATGCGAATCCATTTTAGAATCTCTTATAGATTCTAGCATCAACAACACAGACCTCGCTAGACTAAGAGCTGCTTCTACCAGGGAATCCGGTTATTGGCTGCATGCTTATCCTTCAGCCAATGTAGGAACTCTTCTAGACTCAGAAACTGTTCGTGTAGCGATTGGTCTTCGCGTTGGTGCCGAGGTTTGCAGCCCACATAAATGTCCTTGTGGTGCTGATGTCAGCTCGTTAGGACATCATGGACTTTCTTGTTCGAAGAGTGCAGGCCGTTTTTCTCGCCATGCCTGCATCAACGACATTCTTCGTCGATCTCTTGCCTCCATCAATGTGCCGGCTATACTTAAGCCGAATGGTATCGCACGTGATGACGGCAAGAGACCCGACGGAATGTCGCTGGTGCCCTGGCAGATGGGCCGGGCACTAGTGTGGGACGCTACCTGCGTAGACACACTAGCCGCCTCCCATCTTTCCGGGACGACCAGAGCTGCAGGTTCGGCTGCAGTTAACGCGGAAGTTATAAAAAATAATAAATACAAGCAAATATGCGCTAATTACCTTTTTGTACCCTTTGGCGTTGAAACCTTAGGTCCGTGGGGTCCTAACGCAATCTCTTTATATAAAGAGATTGCAAAAAAGTTGTCTGACAGCAGTGGTGACCCAAGAGCTGGCAGCTACCTCGCACAGCGACTGAGCATCGCAATCCAGCGAGGGAATGCTACCAGCATGTTGGGTACCTTACCACGAGGACCTTTTTTATAACTTTTTAATTTGTTTTTTTTTTTTTTTTTTCTTTTATATAATTTGTAAATAGTGTAGGTGTTTTGTTTTTTATATGTTTAGTTTATATTAAGTGATTGTAAATATTCATTAGCTATATTGTTTTAAATGTGAATATATTAAATTATTTGCTATTAATCGTTAAAAAAAAAAAAAAAAATTTAAAGATGGTAGAATAATTTGTTTCGGCGTAAAGCCCCCTTTTATCTAAATACGTTTTTTTTTGCAATAAGAAGGTTCTTAATTTGATTTATAAAATAATTTAGTTTATTAATTAAAGTTAAGAATATTAAACACAAATACGGTTGTCTTTAAACAATATCATCAAGATCTAGTTCAATAGTTTGCCCTGTAGAAAGTGCCACGATATAAATAATAAATAAATAAATAATGTTTCCACAATCACACCAATTATCTAGCCCCAAACTAAGCAAAGCTATGGCAACTAGATAACGGATAAACATACTTAAATACGTTTTATAAACATCCATGACTCCATGGATTTTTGTATATATATTTAACTATTGGTAATGATCAGAAAAGCTTAAACAATTAAAATTGTTGTTTTTTAAATATTTGTAAAAATATTTCTATCGGGTGTTGACGGTTGTAGTATATACCGCAACATTGATTAGAAAATACGCTGGCTTTGACAGCGAGAACCACTTGAAAGATTTCGTCGAGTCGGCTAACGTCTCGGTAGCTTAGTGGTAAAGCACTCGCCCGGTAAGCGATGGACGTGGGTTCGGATCTCACCTGAGGCGGACGATTTGATTCAAGTATTAGAAATCTTAGAGAAATCAAAGAAGATGAAAAAATAATTATCGCATTATAAAAGATGCAGACGAAATTATAATTTATTGAATTATTTTGTAGAAATAATACAAATATAAAAGCTTATATCCTAAAATAATAATAAATAGTCTTATTAAACGGTTTTATTGATAGAAATAAAAATTACATCGCAAAGTTCGCAACTTCGTAATGATCATAAGTTTAAAAAATATTCATGTTCTTTTAATAAAATGTTATATCCTGTTCTTTGCCGGTAAAGTCGTTTAAATTTTGAGACAGTTAGACTTTTCCTTATGACTGCAAGGATTTCCTGGTTACATATTACAATCTCTAAAGTTGAATGACCTGAGGTCATGCTCATGATACCTAAAGACGAAAGACCTAATTTTTAAAACAATACCTTACGCTCATAATAGTCATAATAACGTAAATTTATAATTTTATACAGCTGACCCGGCGAACTTCGTAGGTACCGCCTAACAGTTAATAGTTTATTTTTCTTCAGTTTTTCTATGTTTTTATGGTTCCGTACCCAAAGGGTAAAACGGGACCATATTACTAAGGCTCCGCTGTCCGTCTGTCCGTCTGTCCGTCTGTCCGTCTGTCCGTCTGTCCGTCTGTCCGTCTGTCCGTCTGTCCGTCTGTCCGTCTGTCCGTCTGTCCGTCTGTCCGTCTGTCCGTCTGTCCGTCTGTCCGTCTGTCCGTCTGTCCGTCTGTCCGTCTGTCCGTCTGTCCGTCTGTCCGTCTGTCCGTCTGTCCGTCTGTCCGTCTGTCCGTCTGTCCGTCTGTCCGTCTGTCCGTCTGTCCGTCTGTCCGTCTGTCCGTCTGTCCGTCTGTCCGTCTGTCCGTCTGTCCTTCTGTCCGTCTGTCCGTCTGTCCGTCTGTCCGTCTGTCCGTCTGTCCGTCTGTCCGTCTGTCCGTCTGTCCGTCTGTCCGTCTGTCCGTCTGTCCGTCTGTCACCAGGCTGTGAACCATGATAGCTAGAAAATTAATTTTTTTACAGGCTGTTGTTCTGTTTCCGCTATAACAACAAATACTAAAAAGCAGAATAAAATAAATATTTAAGGGGGCTCCCACTACACTAAACGTGTTTTTTGCCGTTTTTAGGTTACCGTACCCAAAGGGTAAAACGGGACCCTATTACTAAGGTTCCGCTGTCCGTCTGTCTGTCTGTCTGTCCGTCTGTCACCAGGCTGATCTCATGAACGTGATCGTTAGACAGTTGAAATTTTCATAGATGATGTATTTCTGTTTCCACTATAACAACAAATACTAAAGAACTATTAAAATAAATATGTACAACAAACGTGATTTTTTTGCCATTTTTATAGATATTGGTACGGTACCCTTCGTGCGCGAGTCCGATTTGCACTTGGCCGGTTTTTTTAAGTATATATTCTGCTCTTCGGGGCGGAGACAAATCCAACAAATTATAAACCATTAACATCGGTCCAGCCGTTCTCGAGTTATAAGTTTTGTAACAAACCAGACTTTGGTTTTTAGATTAAGATAATAATGGTTTAAAAACCTAATGGACGGTTGACCTAACGTCGATTCACATAAGGACAAACATCTACAGGGTGTAATGTGAACATTAAGTAGTAAAAGTTTTAGTTAAAAATAAACAACTTATTTTTCCCATACTAAGTAAATATGTTTTTTTTTACCGAAAGTGTTGACAACCCTGAATCTGCGGTCATTCGTTAGCGAACCCCCGCCCGCAACCCTCGCCCGCCGCACGATCAGTTTGTGGTTTTGCATAGGAACTACACATTTACTACTCTACACGTCCTTTAAATTTTATTTCGCCTTTTTGTTACACCCTGTATAGACGAAATATCTTATTTAAAAACACCTGTTTCTCCAAGTACCTATACTCTATGATTATACTTGGGAGATTTTTTTAAGTTACATACTTTTTTTTAAATATTGGACAATATTCCTTATGAAAGTAGCTAAAGCACTTGTTATAAAGGAATCAGAAACAATGACGATACCACAACACCCAGACCCGAGAGAATATAGAAAAGTTCGTTTTCCACATTGACCCAACCGGGGATCGAACTCGGAACCTCAGAGATGGCGACATAGGACAATTATTATGTCTACTTGTGTAATATTGCATAAAACGAACTATCGGACATAACGTCCCTTCAATAGTTCAATGTCGTTAAAACCGGTCTTGACTGAACTAACATACATTGTATAATATCGGTCTAATTTATAATTTAATGATATAAACGAAATATTTTTATAATATGCAAATTGCATTGGAAATTAAAATCCTGCTTATTTTTTTAACTTAAGGTCATTACGAAGTCGCGATGTAATTACTTCTATCAATAATACTGTTTAATAAGGCTATTTATTTATTTATTTTTTTATATTTTTAGCTTTTATATTAATTAGTAGTATTTCTGCAAAATAATTCGAAAAAATTATAAATTCTACTGCATCTTTTATAATTCAATAATTATTTTTTATCAGCTGTTGACTCATCTCTTTTATTCAGTAGGTAGGTACTAAAAGTTAAGTAAATTGTATATTTAAAACTAAGTGATACATAAAAATAAAATAAAAATATTAAAATTAATTGAAAAAAACAAAATAATACTGACCTTTCAAAAACTAAAACTAAAAAAAAAACTAAACCATCACAAAAGAGTTTTCATACAGTCATTTCACCGAACTCCGCGCACAACAAACACCAAAAACTAAACGGTTCGATATTCAAAAATTCAAAAGTTTCGAATCCCGCGCCGCGTCCGATCGCCGAAGTCCAAACACAGCGCACTGACTGACGAAATAATTCACGACAAGCCATGCACTAAACTTAGGGTGAAGGCACACAGCGAATTGGAAGCTCTAGTATCTGTATAGCTATGATAGATTCGGGCACAAACGCGACGGCGAAAACGCGGTGCGTCTTGCAAAATAATATTTTAGTATTCAGTTTGTCATAGAAAGTAGCAGTATGTGATATTTTTTATCTTTATTTATTATTAAAATTACATTATAGTCTTTCTTTTTTGATAAACCACTGCAGACTACTTTCTTGTAATATGTACCCTACGTATTTAAAAAGCCACTTAAGTTGTATTTAAGGTATTATTATAGTTTTATAAATAAATAGTTTTTTTTACTATAATGTTGCAATAGTATTTGGTGCCTTGTTTTGAATTTAAAAATCTTTATTAGTAAAAAATACTGGATTTAAACCATGACCTGAAGAATAGCCGAACTCACCTTCTCAACTTTTAAGCTGTCCTCTACGTGAGGAGATGTTTAAGACCGCCTAAATTGTACTATTTTAAATACTACAAAAAGAACTGAACCGTACTGTAATGTTTGTTTTATGTGGTGAACAATAAAAAGTTATGGAATGGTTCATCTTTAGTCTTAGTTTAAATCTATTTTTTTATTAATACGAGATACACTACTCTTCCATAGGCATTTCTATGTGTAATTTACTAAAACCAACCTTTAAGTACCTATCGTCATTTTTATAAAATATACAGAAAAAAATGTGACCTTTTTTGAGTTCGCAGAGTTCACAAAGCATACGAGACAGCTTTAAACCTATCATTACGAAATTATAAAACTTCAAATTCAGCATAAAATCAGCTAATCACACGACATTTTAAACTACTATTAAGTACTTAGTGTGCCTTCAACCTAAACGAGATTCGTAGTTCGACCTCACGACAATTAAAATCCGCCATTATTTATGCCATGACCAGAGGAGCACGCTGCATAACAATTTCATTGTTCACGATGGAAGATTTAAGATGGTTATCATGGAGATAAAAAGGTCAAAAGCACGTAGGGTCATGATTAGAAGGGTTTATTTAAAGGACATCAATTTTTTTTTTAATCCTAGATTCTATAACGAGTTGTACACGTTAAACGTTTGTTGTGTATTATCTGTGGCATAGTGGTTCCTAAACAGATTTACCTAGGTACCGATTTTGAGTTTAGTTGTTGTTGGTTCGAAATAAGTAGTATGATTTGATCGAGAGTGTTATTAACTTCAAGAATCGGTCACCACTCACGGTTTTGTCCGACGTCTGCAAGACTTTCGTAAGGTGCCACCAAAAAACAATTAGATACTTATGTGAGAGAGTAATATTTTATTAGACACACGCAACAATACAAAAGTAGAATACATACAAAACATAAAAAAGACAAAAAACAAGAATAGACAAAAAGATAATAATATACAAAAGATTGCAATACAATGATCCGTATCGATGTGGTGTCTAATGGGCACCAGCTCAGCATGTGCTGCGGAAAATTGCAGCCCTGATTTTCAGCTGAAGCCCTAGGTGGCCCAATTCGTAAAAAGATATTAAAATATTAAGATATTAAAATATTAACAGTAGCGTCACAATACTTTTTTGATAATATTATGTATGTTAGAAAAAACATTAGTTCGTTTAGCCTTAAATGTGATTCACATCATTATAATACTAGAAATAAAAATAAACTTGCCGTTCCGAGCTTCAGATTAAAGAAAGTAGGTAATTCATTTTTGGGAAAATGTATAAAAATATTTAATAAAGTACCACAAACTCTTGTTGACTTGCCTGTTTATAAGTTCAAAAACCACATTAAAAAATCCTTATGGAAAAAGGATATTACAAAGTTGAAGATTACTTGAACGACAAGAGTGCATGGACTTAATAACCTGCCTAGCTCGCACTTACACTATCTTGTAATTGTATTTCCTGTAATAAAACCAGGCTGACAAAGGTGACTGAGTTTGTTGCGCCGTTTCTTCTCATCACCAGCCGATATGTAGTCCCGAAGCGGTGGTAGGAAATAAAAATTGGGACATGTAAAAGTGCCATTGATGGCTAATTTGCAAAAATAAATGAATTTGACTTTGACTTTGAATACTGCGTGCTTAGTAAACTACATAAATATCAATATATATATCTAATAAAATAAACTTTAGAAATATACTTATATGTAAGGATTTTCTTAAAAAATGGTTTTGTATTTTAGAGCGTTGTACATGGTGTTTGGTAACGGGGATATCAAGTAAAATCTAGCCTTTGCCACAGTATGCTAAGCGCCTGTTTCACTATGTACGGATAAAATTGTAGAAAGATAAAAATATCTTATCGTGTTTTGTTGCTCATGCTAGAGGGGCAGTCATATTATATTACGTACCACAGAACAACAGACATAGGCCTAAACTTAGCGTAAACGATTCGTATTAACTTCCTTTTTAACATCTCGAAGTAATTTCAATGAATAGTGTTTATTATTAAAACACTATACAAAATGTCAAATTTCTTAAATCGATTTTCTACTTAATTTTCAAGTAATATAGTTTATTAATCATTGGGGAAATATGTCAGTGTGTGGTAACTTGATTTGCTGTTGAAACTTGAATGTTCTTTAAAAAAATGAGATCATGTTTTAAAACATAACTTTATTAAATAATTTCTGTTTGACCCAGATTTTCTAGGGTTATATCCTTGGATGTCGTGTGGTGCCGGCACGTTAAAAGAATTGCACCACCCCTTCTCTTCCTATGGGTGTCGTAAGAGGCGACTACAGGAGAACCGCCACAAGAAGACGGGCAGCAGCGTCTCCTCTCCACCATTGGCCAAACTGCGGTCGCCAACCCGCCAAGCGTGGCGATTATGGCAAAATCCTCCTTTTGGAGATGCCTGTGTCCAGCAGTGGACTGATATAGGCTGGTGATGTGATGATGTGATGTGATCCTTGGATAACGCGATTTTTATCTGACTATTAAACGATTTATTCAATATTAACAATTTCAAAATTAATTGTGGTTGGAATATTATTGTATTTTTATTACTATTACAAAATTCCTTTGCAATTTTAAAAAACTGCCGACACAGTATTATTTTTTTTACTATAGAAACCTAATTTGAATTCAGTATTTTATGCAATTTCTTTTTCATCCGCTTTGGTAAAAGTTAACGGAGTTGAAACACTGTTCTTTTTACACTGTGGTTATTCAATGAATGAACGCAATCTTATAACCCCAAACTAAGCAAAGTTAGAGCAACTCAACATATTTTAATACTTTTCAACCGACTTCAAAAAGGAGGAGATTCTCAATTCCTCTGAATACTGTTTTTTGGGGCTATTACATGCCTTTTCTTTTGTAACAGTATTTATGGCTAGACTAGGTAGTTACATTCAACGTTACCGTACGTCCGATATCTTCATAAATCCTATAAAGCCCTGACTCGACTATAAATTAAACATACAATAGTTCACGCACCTAAATTACGGTATTTACATTTTAGTTTTACGATGTACGTGCATTTGTAAAATCAGTTTTTTACAAGCTTATTTATTATACAGTAGTTTTACTGGCATTATTTAGTGTATATAGACAATATAGAAAATTCTTTACATTGACCCGACCGGGGATCAAACCCGGAACCTCAAAGATGTAGCGAGACGCCATGTAGTTCGGCGTGCTCGCCTCTCGGCCACGGAGGTCGAGGTTAAGCAGCCAAAGAGTCAATATCCCCTGAATTTTTGTCGATATATCAATTTATGTACTAAATACAGCTTCCCATAAACCACCTCATAAAGGCTAGCTAGTTGGTATACATTGTGATATGGGCGGTACTTCTAACCCGTTATGGCCAAGTGCAATATCTAATTTTATCGACAAAATTCAAAAATAATAATTTGGGAGGTCAAACCCTCACCCCCAAATAATAGCGACCATTTTGATTTTTAGTCAAGCAATAACAGTGGTTTTATGTGTCGTAGAAACATGAAAGAAATACCACAAGATAGCTAAAAGAACAGAGTAACTGGCGTTAAACTTCATATCTGGTTTTTAGCTTAACTAGAAAAAAAAATGTTTTCGAAAAAAAATGTTTTTTTGCTGATTCGTTTTGAACCCAAATAACTATTTTTGGCAATAAAATTAGCTACCGAACTTAGCCTTAACGGGTAAGAAGTACCACCCATATCAATCACATTGTATACCCACTAGCTAGCCTTTATGAGGTGGTTTATGGGAAACTGTAGTTAGTACTATAAATTATAATATCGACATCTAACATTTTGGGATTTTGACCCTTTGGCTGCTTAACCTCGACCTCCGTGGCCGAGAGGCGAGCACGCCGGACTACATGGCGTCTCGCCATCTTTAAGGATCCGGGTTCGATCCCCGGTCGGGTCAATGTAAAAAACGAATTTTCTGTATTGTCTCGGGTCTGGGTGTTGTGGTATCGTCTTTGTTTCTGATTTCTATAACACAAGTGCTTTAGTTACTTACAAGATCTGAGCAATGTATGTGATGTTGTCCAATATTTATTTATCTCTTGAAAAAAAATTGCATAAGTATTACAAGTAAGTACCTAAGCAATTATAAAATACTTGTATTATAGTCAGTTTCGCTCAAAGCCTTATAAAATATGTTCATAAAATACATATCGTAAAAACAAAACCTTAGACTATGAGAAAATGTTTTTTGTTGTAGGTGTATATTGTCTTTTCTTTTTCTTGATGCATTTAAGTATATAAATGTTTGTGTGTATGTGTGTGTTGTGGAGGAATAATTTTACAAGCTCTAAAGCCTGCAAGGAATCAAAGAACCTCATTCATTAACACAAACAGATTTATTCATTCGTTGTAAAACGACCCTCTTTTAGTAAAACGGGCAGACCTTACAAACGGCCTTGCCCATACGACTGTACTTAATCCGCGAATCCTTGGCAGTAAGTACTGTTATGTAACTTATGTAACTGCATCATAATGGAGAAGAAAATTCAGTAGGTCCAAGATTTAGAAGAGCGGTGGCAGCTTAATGGTCGTAGTAGGTTATAGTGAAGAGTTACAGACTCCTACTATAACTCCTAAAGCAGTGGCAGGTGGTGTAGTAAATTGAAAAGTAAAAAAAATAAAAATGAAAATATTTATTTAAAGTAATATTAGGTTACATGCAGAGACAGAACCACTCCTTTTAAGCGTTAAAAACACTTGTGCCAGGATGCCTACTATAAATCTTAAAGCGGTGACGCTGATGTAATAGATTATAGTGTAGAGTTAGAGTCCTACTTTAACTCCCAGAGCGGTGTAGTAGGTTGTAGTGTAGAGTTAGAGTCCTACTAAAACTCCTAGAGCGGTGGCAGCTGATGTAGTAGGTTGTAGTGTAGAGTTAGAGTTCTACTATAACTTCTGAAGTGGTGGCAGCTGATGTAGTAGGCTGTAGTGCGAGATAGAGTTCAACTATTACTTCTAAAGTGGTGGCAGCTGATGTAGTAGGCTGTAGTGCGAGATAGAGTTCAACTATTACTTCTAAAGTGGTGGCAGCTGATGTAGTAGGCTGTAGTGCGAGATAGAGTTCAACTATTACTTCTAAAGTGGTGGCAGCTGATGTAGTAGGCTGTAGTGCGAGATAGAGTTCAACTATTACTTCTAAAGTGGTGGCAGCTGATGTAGTAGGCTGTAGTGCTAGATAGAGTTCAACTATTACTTCTAAAGTGGTGGCAGCTGATGTAGTAGGCTGTAGTGCGAGATAGAGTTCAACTATTACTTCTAAAGTGGTGGCAGCTGATGTAGTAGGCTGTAGTGCGAGATAGAGTTCAACTATTACTTCTAAAGTGGTGGCAGCTGATGTAGTAGGCTGTAGTGCTAGATAGAGTTCAACTATTACTTCTAAAGTGGTGGCAGCTGATGTAGTAGGCTGTAGTGCGAGATATAGGCTTACTTTAGCTCCTAGAGCGGTGAAAGCTGATGTAGAAGCTGATGTATTATTTTTTTATTTATTATGGTACAAACAGTCATTACAAAAAATAACTTATTTAACTTTACATAGTTAATAGACAACGAGTACCGAATAACATGTTTTTAGATTAACTATTACTCCAAGTAAGCCCGTTGAAAGGGTTACCCATTATTGTCGATTTTATTAAATATACATACTTATGTGTAGATATTCAATGACTCACACGCCAGCCACACAACGCCAAATCTCCTCAACCGAAATTAATTTTAATTTGATAATCTGCTGAGAAAACACGACATTCCATAATAGCCGGCCGCCGAGCCACACTCATTATAAGTATAAAGATAGACTTAACAAACTAACGCCAGTGTACAATTAAAACAAACAAGTGAGTGCCACGGATCACACTCCTGCAAGGAAAACAATATTGTTATGAGTAGAGTTACACTCCTACTATAACTCTTAGAGCTACAGCCACTGATTCTGTGTGCATATTCATTTTGCAATCTGTATATTCTGTAAGTTTAACAATCGATAATCAATAATATAATCAATTCTTCTAACATTACACCAATCCTCTAACCCCAAGCTAAGCAAAGCTTAGGCAAGTGACCTTATTGGCCATATTTAGTGACATTCATCACTCATCTTTGTGCTTTGGCAGGCTATCCTTTACACCGCAATGGGCCTGCATGGTGAAAATGGCCTTAACTACCTCACAGCTGGATGGTCAGGTAATAACACCTTATAATGTATGCCTCTGCATATAAGGTTTACCTGACCATTTCGACGACCTCCGTAGCCGAGAGGCGAAAACGCCGGACTTTAAATGGCTCCGCCATCTCTGAGGTTCCGGGTTCGATCCCCGGTCGGGTCAATGTAGAAAACGAACTTTTCTATATTGGCTCGGGTCTGGGTGTTGTGGTACCGTCGTTGTTTCTGATTTCTATGACACAAGTGCTTTAGCTACTTACCTTAGGATCAGAGCAATGTATGTGATGTTGTCCAATATTTATTTATTAGGCTAAGTCAAGATGTTTTGTGGGGTGTGCGAAAGTGACCCTATACAAGGTATTTCAAAAATATCTGCCGCTATAAATGTATATCTAGGTATTTAAGTAATACTTTAATCAAAGGCTGCCGCGGCCGGCATACACTTTTGAAACAACTTGAATTGTTAATTCTGCACACCCCACAAAACAATTCTGCTTATCCTAATGGTCGTCTAGCCGAGAATGCGTCATAGCATTATTTTTCTTAGTCGTGCACTCTTGGCAGAGTGGCCGTGGTCATGTCTTGGTCGATTCTTGTGTCACCGCTGTTCTTGTGATGCTTCGCCATGTAGCTCGATGTTTGGCGGAGCGAGAGCAATCGATGATGTTGGAGTGCGTCACAGATTTAATAGGGTCTGTTCATCGTGTTGGAGAGCGCCCATATAATCTCGCCCTCAACTTTCTCTTGCACCACCAGTCGTTCCATTGTCCTCGTTGCGGGTGATGTGCCTAAAAAAATAGTCAATTTTAAACCTGTGCATCACCAGCCTATATCAGTCCACTGCTTTACACAGGCCTCTCCAAAAGGAGGATTTGCCATAATCGCCACGCTTGGCAGGCGGGTTGGCGATAGCAGTTTGCCCAATGGTGGAGAGGAGACGCTGCTGCCCGTCTTCTTATGGCGGTTCTCCTGTAGTCGCCTCTTACGACACCCATAGGAAGAGAAGGGGTGGTGCAATTCTTTTAACGTGCCGGCACCACACGGCACACCTAAACCTGTGCAATAAAATTGAAATAAATAAATACTTTACTTTTTAAGTGGGAATGCTACTGCATATTACATCCACTGTGGTTTCGACGTGGATACTTGCCAGACGGGTTTCCATGCAGTTAGAATGTTGGCAGAGAAAAACGCGTGTCTTTGACCCTTGTATATAAAACCTACTATGTAATACATAATGAAAACTCTGCTCAGCCTTTTCTTTACCCGGGCGTCCCAGTTTAGTCGGTGTACGTTTGATCAAGATCTTCGATCATCATCATCTCAGCTTACTCTGTGCTCTGCAGCACTTTCCCCTTTCTTTGTAGTTGTCCTCTGCCTAAAGGTTGTCTGGAAGAGATCGCTTTTTAGCGATAAGACCGCCTAAATTGTACATCTTTCTGTAAATATCAACTGTAACTTTTTTGTTTGGTGTGCAATAAAGAGTATCTATCTATCTATCTTATTGCAGTCCACTGCTAGACGTAAGCCTCCCCCAAAGAGCGCCAAAGAGCACGGTCTCCCGCATTTTTCATCCAGCCACAGCCATCTTTTTAAGGACGTCGGTCCATCGAGATCTGAGATAAATAAATATAAAATTATAATATGCGTTATAGATCTCGAAGTAAGGATTCAATGACATTGTTTTACGATTAGGGGGTACTTACAGAGAATGAAAACAAACAGCTTGTAAATTAAATAATCTAAAATCATGTTAATCCATAATTAAAATATTAGCCAATTATTTTCAGTAGTGTGTACCTCTAATTGTGAAGTATTATTTACTTAGAGCTTAAACAAACTGGGGTCAAATTAATAAAGTTCGTGAAGATGTGCCAAGAACCTATTTACCTAAATTTACATATGTTTGGGTTGCCAGCCAGCAATTATTATCTACCGAATCTAGGTCTTCATTTTATTTTAAACTTAATTCCTTTTACGTATTTACTATATTATGCCCCGCCCACTGCCACTTTAGCTTGCTAATCCGTTGGGCTATGTCAGCGATGGGGCAGAAAGGTTCTGTAAGGCCACGTACCGGCAAGCGCAGCGTGGGACGACCACCTGCCACCACGAAGGTAAAGTTTGCAGGAAGCCGCTGGATGCAAGCGTGCAACCGTACAAGCTGGAAGTCACTGGGGGAGGCCTTATTCAGCAGTGGACGTCCTGTGGTTCTCTACTGTTCAAACACAACTTTTTCAACAGGACCGCAGCTTAATCTTTAAAAATAAACATGCCTTCTTAAAAACTGATATCATAAACTCATATGTCTTAATGTACTTTATCAAGTTCATACTAATAACATCAGACCTGGCATTTGCATTATGTAGCAATAGTAACAGTCTTTATCCTATGAAAAGGACAATTGTTTGACTTTGTAATTAAGCCATATATGATACTAAGCACCAAGAATTGAAATCACAGTAATGGGAAAATCGCTTCAGTCTGGAGTACTTTATGTACTTTCTGTAGTACCTAAGGTAGTATAGCACTTTAATTGTAAATAAGACGCTGACCAAATGCCAATGCTTTACTCACGTACGTACATAATGCCTGTCTAGATACTTGATCATTTGAAAGTCTTGTCCTAGAACCTAGTTCAAAGCTACAGGCTATGGTCTATGACTTAGCCTGATCAAATTACATCGATTGCAACATTATTATTTGCAGCCCATAAGGTAGGTTGATACCTATTTACTTTACTAATACTCCGGCTTTAATTGCGCACGTCAGGATAAGCGATAATTTAATCCCGAACTATCAACTAACACGATATTAAAAATCATTTTATAAGGTGTAAGTGAATTAGTGTCAGATATTTTTAGGAGTAACTTAGACTATCACATGGATCACATATAAGATACATTTAAAATTATAGAACAAACTTTAATTCACGCACCAAGTAATATGATATTATGATGAACAGTGTAATATGATTATTTGAATGCATTAATGTAATTCTGGAGAGGTTATGAATCGGCTAGCGTTGTGTGAGTAGTCTACTTGTGGTGTTTTGGGTTCATGTACAGGATGATGTAGATTCTTTATTTTAAAACTTTATTTTTTCGATTTTTTAAAGTTTGTTCTATAATTTTAAATTTATCTTATATGTGATCCATGTGAAAGTCTTAGTTACTCCTAAAAATATCTGACACTAATTCACTTACACCTTATATAGTTGCCAGTTCGTGTCATGATGACAGAGACAGAATGATGTCTTAGGGCCTGGGGGCCTAGTAAGTGTATCTTTCGTTCGGTCGTATAAATCTAACAAATAAAAATGGCCAGTCTCATGTGTCAATCCTTTGATAAAGTATGACGAACTCAATCTAGCCGTGTAAAAAACCCGACCGTTTTCGATTGTTCATAAATTGTCAAACCTTTGATACGGGGGAATGGATGTTTTAATTTGATAGGATAATACGACCGACCGAACGATGCGCTTTCGTATTAGGCCTCCTGTTTCACAATGTACGGATAAGTTCTACATAAGTCTAAGTTCTACATAAGTTCTGAATAAGCTATTTTCTACTATATGAAGGATAGCAGCCCGTCCCGGCTTCGCACGGGGTAGACAATTATCGCTAATAGTTTCGGCAGCGCATTCGACGAAAGACATTTAAAGACTAATTTTTCTACACCTTCGGTTACATTGTTCAAATTTTCCAAGGATCCCTAATTTTTTTCAAAATGAAATGTAGCCTATGTCAAATTGGAAGAATGTAGTATTCTATTGGTGAAAGAATTTTTTAAATCGGCCCAGTACTTTTTGAGCCTATTCATTACAAACATACAAAAATAGGTACAAATCTTTCCTCTTTATAATATTATAGTATAGATATAGATAAACACTAATTTTTCGCTTTACTACCGTCAAATACCTAGTGCTGACACATTCATAAATTTTAATAATAAATTATTTCCACAATCACACCAATAAGCTAACCCTATACTAAGCCTAGCATGTACTATTGCGACTAGATAACGGATAAACATACTTAAATACGTTTTTAAACCACCATGACTTAGGTACTCTGACTGACTTAGGGATTCGAACCCGGACCGCCAGGCTTTGTAGTCCGGAGCGCGAACCACTACACCAGACGGTCGTCATTCATTGAAGCACTTTTATCCTCTACATATGTTTATCTGTTACGTAGTTATTTGGCACTTTATCCGTACTTGTGAAACAGGACCTTAATCTCTTATTCGAATACTAGTTAAACTAATCTGCCCCTCTAGCACGAGCAACAAAACACGATACGATATGATATGATATACAAATACAAATAATTTTATTTGCTATTAAGTAGGGTACAGGTACATACATAGCATGTGATGATAAATTTTAAATAAAAATGTGCATTAACCTACTTGGACAAAAATTTTAGCATGCAAATATTAAAGAAAATTAAATAAATTAATAATTGTAAACAGACACAAATATATTAATATGTTTTAAACAAAAATTCATCAATTGAGTAGAATGACTTGTCCAAAAGCCATCTACGCAACGATCTCTTAAAACTATGGAATGGAAGTTCCTTAATATGGTTTGGTATTTTATTATAAATAGTTTTGCACATGACATAACAATTATTTTGGAACTTCTTATAGCGATTTATTGCCTCTTTACATTCAAAATATAATAACATAGCCGCCATCTTTAACTTTTATTGAAACAGTAAGCATGTCCGTGCCGGCGACGTCACGGTTATGCTCGCTTTTTCGATAATAGTTCATATTTTGACAAAAAATATGTGATAAATCGCTATATTATATCGTGTTTTGTTGCTCATGCTAGCGGGGCTGGTGGTACGCAAGTCCAACCTTTTGTCACATCATAAACGAAGAAGGTTACAGTTGATGTTCACAGAAAGATCCATAATTTAGGCAGGTCATATCGCTAAACCGATTATTAAAACTTACTTCCCTAGATCATAGTTTGAAATAAATAAAATAAATAAATATTGACAGCATCACATACATTGCTCTGATCCTATGGTAAGTAGCGAAAGCACTTGTGTTACAGAAATCAGAATCAAAGACGGTACCACAACAAACATACCCGAGACAAAATAGAAAATTTTGTTTTCTACATTGACTCGAACCCCGGACCAGATGGCGACACCTAGTCCGGCATGCTCGCCTCTCGGCTACGGTGGTCGTCTAATAAATACTTATATTTTTGACTCATGGAAAAAAACAAGGAAAGTAGAATACCTACCTATTAAAAGTCCAATTTTTGATAACATTCCAACACTGTACTTCCGTAAATAAGTATTTAGTGCTTCATTGATAACACTATTTAGTTTATAACAATAACTTCAAACAACCGTTACATTTTTGAGATAACCTATTTACTTATTTACCTATCTAGTTTATGTATTCTTATGTGTTAATTAGCTGTTGCCCGTGACTTCGTTCGCGTGGTCTTCATTTTATTAAACTAAATGTATTCAAAACTTCGTTTGCGTATCCTACAGGATGTTTTCTATGATATGTTACAAAAAACTTTTAAATATAATAAATCGCATCGCAAATCGCAATTCGCAATATCACACAGGCACATGATAGGGATAAAAAGTAACATACAGGATGTACAAAAGAATGGGACACTCCTTAAAACCACGTGATCAGCTGGTCATATACAACAACTTTTCCTATGGGAGCAACATCGAAATCATGATTTTATTATCAGATGTTCCATACATTATCATCGAGGTATGCGAGTAGGTTTGTACGGAGAAGCCTGAAAAAATTTCTCGATTGACAATGTTGCTCCCATAGAAAAAGTTGTTGTATATGACCAGCTGATCACGTGGTTTTAAGGAGTGTCCTATTCTCTTGGACACCCTGTATATGATATGACTAAATTACATAAAAAACCTTCTATATGTAGCGTATCTACGTGTCATTTTGTTTTTTTATTACATTTAAATTTCATCAAAAGCCGTTCAGTAAAATTTTGCACACATACACACAATAACACACATATAGAATATGCATGAACATATTATTATAGGGTACCTACTTTTCCTGTACACGTTGTTTGTTAACATATTCATACAAAACATCATGTAGTCCACACAAACAAAATTGCGGGCACAGCTTGTAAATAATTTTTAACCATTTTTAATATTCGACACCCCTGTCCACCCTTTGGACGACGGCCCAAGCCGAGGTCCGAGCCTACAGAGGCGCCCTTGAGGCCCGAGTCCGGTTCACCCCCAGATCGGGCCCGCCAGAAAGGAGCTCGACTGCGGTCCGGCCTGCCTAGGCAGTCCCGGACGCGTCGGCGCCACCACTGGCGGGTTCGCCGCTTGGTAGAGCCTTTTGCACTCCACACTGGCCGATCACGCCCGATACTAGTATGGGGACGGGTCGTGGAAATCGCTAGTGGGGCGGACCTAGGTCGGTTTTGATATACACGGTGTTACTTTGCATCCTTGCCATATTCACAGAGATAAAAGTAGGGAACAATACCTATTGTTTAGATAAACTAGAGACTCCCAGAAATAAAGCACACTAAGTTTTTAGTAAATTTGGTTTTGCAGTACATATACGAATAAACCAATTTTGTCTTAACGGTACGCAATCACTAATCAAGTATTACTACAAAGTCTTTTGTGCTGATGAATAAGAACAGTGATGTGCATGCGTTTTGATAATTAGTGTTGGGTTTAAAAGATTGTCAATAAAATAAAATACTCAAATTAAAAAATATATATGTAGGTCTTTCTTTTTTTAACTGATTTGTTTTCAGTGTCAGTGATATAGTTACCCCTGTAAATATGGCAAGGATGCAAAGTAACACCGTGTATTTCTGAACTATTCATATGTAATGAGGTTACTATAGGAGGTAGGGAGAGAAATACGGTGGGATAATAGTGAGGAACACAAAGAGGAATTATTATGTAAAGGACATGAAAAGAAAATGTGATTCAGGTCACCCATGTCAGCACCACATTCGCACATTTTACTATCTATAATGCGCAATCTTGCAAGGTGAGAGGGAGTACAAGTATGGCCTAGTCTCATACGAATTATACACGTCGTAGAAGTCTTGCCAAAATTAAAGATGTGAAACCATGGTTTTGAAGGAATATTCGGCTGTATAGTCTTGTAGTATTTGCCTTTAACTTGATTGCTGACTTCCCAATCTTCACTCCACAGGCTATGAAGATGAAGCTTAGGAAGAGTGAGCAGATCAGATGAGAAGATTTTGAACGGAACGCCAGACTATTCGCTTTTTCATTTCCAAAAATACCTTGATGGCCAGGGATCCATCCAAAATAAATAGTTTGGCCTCTCTTAGAAGGCTTGTTCAATAACGTCCTGCATTCAAATGCAACTGGGTTACTGCTAGTACCACAATAAAACGGAAATTTTCTATGGATTGAAAACTGACCGGTTGTAGCTGACGAGACCTTTTCATGGGCCGTCAACGACAGGTCCGTCTGAAAAAAAAAGTTAATATTCGACAAAATCACATCATATACATTGCTCTAATCCTATAGTCAGTAAGTATAGGCACTTTAAAGTAGCAAAGTACTTATAGGAACTAAATAACAAGTAGGTATGTAAGTTTGTACGCCACTTTACGGTGATGCAGATGTTCTAACAGTACGTTATAAGAATACACGTCAGTGAGCGTAGAGCCTTCAAAACCTTGCATTAGAATTAACTCGGCGTTGTCCTGTAATATGCATTAAGAATAATAATAATGACGATTAATCATCGGGCTGGTTTCAACGAATAGTTAACGACTGTTTAAACTTTGATTAACTGACAATCAGTTAATAAAAAATCCTGATTTGTTGTATTTATAAAAATTCTTGTATGCTCGGAAAATAAGACAACAATTGATATGATAATGGCCCGCGCACACATGTGTGCGCGACGCGAGCTTAAGAGTACATAGCAGCAAGCAAAAGTTAAAGGTAATCGGAGAACGTGTCAAAATTAGCTGGCAAAAAGAATAAATTCTATTTGTACTTATACGACTTTTTGGTGAAGTACCACCTAATTGTTGACCTAAAGTGTCCAATAGTTTAAAATTAAAAATGTATTGTAAAGTATATAATTATTTCATTGAACGCGAAGAGTGCATGGACTTAAAACCACTTAACTAACATGAGTTGTAACTGTATTTCCCGCAAAAGCATTATCACAAGCCGATTTGTAGTCCCAAATCAGTGGTAGGGCAAAGCTTTATTTTTGGTATGAGTTGAGAGCCCAAAACCTCTAGCTAGAATATAGCCTGATAAATTAGTAATTTTGAGTAGTTTTATTGAGAAGACTGAATGAAGAGATCGGGTGGTGTACATTCATTAATATATCATATCATATACCTACTTGTATTTGTGATAAATGTCTGTCTCAAATAATAATAATTTCAATAAGGTGACTATTAAATTACTAAATACATAACTCTTATCAACCACTATTCTGACCAAGTCTTCTATTTATCAAAACGATGATCCTGTTAAACCGTAGTTTATGATTAGCATATGGTGTCACCGGCCGCGAACTCTTATTACCTGCTCACGCACTATTAGCCTACTCCAAGAATACCTAATGCTGAGAGCTGCTCGATCCATCAAGTCAACGGGGAGATCTAGGAATAGATCTAAAAAATTCATTTGTACGTTTGTTATTTGGTTTCTTATAAAATGTGTGTTTTATAGCTATTATGTAACTCCTGTAAAAATGTTTTATGGTAAAGGCTCTCTGAATGGGCAAGGACACTAAATAATAAATACATTTTAGACAACATCACACAAATTAATATTAATGTGATAATACAGGGTTACATAGCTAAGAGGTGCCAAATTTTCAGGGACCACTCAGAATCAGTAACTATTCGATCTACGATATAAACGATCTAAAAAACAAACTTATTTTTTTAACTTTGTTTATTACTATCCATTGTTCAAAGATCGTACGCGTGGATAATCTTGCCTCATTCATAAAAAATACGCACGCACTATCTCTGTGCAAAGAACTGCAAAGTTCAATGCCATAATAGTCACGATGGCGCGTGAAAACCTTAGCCTTTTCGATGTAAGGTACATTTCTAACAGCAGGAGCGCCCGCCCGATCAAATTGACAACAAATGCTTATGGTAAGCAGTGCATCTCTAGATCCTATTTTTAAAGTTTGGCACCCCTTTGCAATCTTACCCTGTAAAGGGCTGCCTGTCCCGTCCTCGTCCGATAATCGGTGATATAGTATATTTTGTAGGGTAAAAATAGAACGTACTGATTGCAATAGTGCAACGAGCAAGTTCTACAAAAACCAGCAAAGTGCGAGTCGGACTTGCGCACGAAGGGTTCCGTACCATTATCTATAAAACCGGCTAAAAATCACGTTTTGGTATGGGGGCCCCCTTAAATTTTTATTGTATTCTGATTTTTTGTATTTGTTGTTATAGCGGCAACAGAAATACATCATCTGTGAAAATTTCAACTATCTTATTATCACGGTTCATGCTGTATCTCATGAACCGTGATAGTAAGACCTTACCTGCAGGGCTAGCATGCGCGCATCGGTCATTTTATCGATAGACAAGACAAATTTTGTCTTCGACGATAATTTTTTTGTTTTCCCTAACTAACCTAACGGATCACAGGCGTCTCAAATCCTTTTTCATAATATTTTCAGGGACTCCCGTTAATCATAGCCACATATTTTTACGTTATAATACGGCATTGCCATGATATTTTGGTTTTAACATTGTTATCGTCGAAAACCAAACGACATATTGACGTCAAAAGTCGATAGAATGCCACGACAAAATTTTATCGTGTTGCGCATGCTAGCCCTGCTGGTGACAAACGGTCAGACGGACAGCGACAGACAGACGGATAGCGGAACCTTAATAATATGGTCCCGTTTTACCCTTTGGGTACGGAACCCTAAAAATGTTAGCTCACGTGGCAGGAGGCCGGCTATATCTTTTGCAGAACCGATTAAAGTTGGAGAAAACGGGTTCTTGAGTGGAGACGACGCCTTGGCAAACGTAGTGTAGGACGCCCCTCAGCTCGAGGGGCCGACGACCCAAGGAAGACGGCTGGCAGTGGCTGCATGAAAGAGGCGAGACTCTTTGGCGTTCCTTAGAATAGAATAGAATAGAGAACGATTTATTTGACACACACAGAATACAAAAGTAAAAACATTTACAGGATAATAAAAGCAATATGTGTCAAAAAGGCGGGGGCCCAGCATTTGTCGTGACAGTCAGGGACGTACCACGACGCTGGTTTTCAGCAGGGACCCTGACGAGGCTCGGACCATACCCGACCGGAAACCCAACTTGGTTTACTTTAGGGACTATTGACTTGGTGGATTTTAGGGAGGCTTACGTCCAGCAGTAGACTGCAATAGATGACATGATGATGAAGTATTACCCTCGCAAGCAGAGCCAGGGCAACAATCAATAGTACTATTTAACATTGATGCCGCGTACATATACAGTTGGTATGCGTGACGTGACGACTGTGCGGTTGTCGCGTTAGATCAATTGAACATAAATACGGTTGAGTTATTATTTAACGTGAGTATTCTGTTTCATCAGTCGTTAATTTAATCTTCTTATCGCCTTTAAATATAGCCTTCCTATTATTAATACTAAATAGGGAGAGGGGGGTTTGTTGGTAACTTTAAAATATTGACACTACATAAAACTGTTGCAAATGGGCTAATATGGGGCCACTTACTGTCTTATTCAGAGTGCATTTGCTATTCCGGGACTAAGGTTAAACCACTGTTTTAACATACAAAAATCAGCGGGTCTAAAACGGCCATATTGGATGTTTCATTTTTAATCTGATTCATTAAGTGAAATGTAGCGGAAATGATTTGCAAACCCTAAAACGGCCACATTTATAAATGAATCATATCCAATTCATTTCATCAAATGGTTAAAAAACTATAGTGACGCGTCCAATCGTACTTTACGGTTTTTGTGAAAATGAATGTTTTTAACAACACAAAGGAACAAAATGTTTCAAAATACTCAAGTTTTGTGTGTTCTACAAATATCAATACAAAATAATACTTAATAAAAATAACATTAAAATGGTGGTTCACCAATTTGACATTTAATATGAATGACTCTTTTCATAATAAGTGGACCATATTACGAATTTCCATACAAAACTGTCAAATTAGATGAACTGCAAATATGAAATGTTCGAGGCTCATTTTATGATTCATCAAATAACATTTCATTTTAAGATTTGCTAAATGAAACATATTATGAACGGAATATGAAACATCCAATGCTGCCGTTTTAGACCTGCAGTGGTTTAACCTTAGTCTGGACTAGTAAATGCACTCTGTTAAGACAGTAGTGCTTAACGAATTATCTCTGGTCCGCCCCGATTCAGTTCAGCATCCTGATTACGTATGTTGCAATCAAATTGCTCACCGATTGCTTTGCTTTCAAAAACAATAAAGAATACGATAATGACACAATGTTCAGCAGTGGACTTCCTAGGGCTGAAATGGTGATCATTATACTTCTTTACTAAAAGGTTTTATCATCATCATCATTTCATCACAGGACGTCCACTGCTGAACTAGAGGCCTCCCCCAGTGACTCTAGTTTGTCCGGTTGCGCGCGGCTGCAGCCAGCGGCTTCCTGCAACCTTTACCAGCCCCTCTAGCATGAGCAACAAAACACGATATGATATGATATAATAAAGCGATTTATCGCATATTTTTTGTCAAAATATAAACTTCTATCGAAAAATCAAGCATGACCTTGATGTCACCGGCACGGACATACTGTTTCGATAAAAGTTCAAGATGACGGCTATGTTACCATATTTCGAAAGTTGGGTGTAGATAAATCGCTATATTATATCATATCATATCGTGTTTTGTTGCTCATGCTAGAGGGGCTGGTCGACTTGTCCACCTTGTGGGTGAAAGTCCCACGCTGCGCTTATTGCCGGTGCGTACAAATAGTTTGATTGTCTACTGTATGTAAATAAATAATAATAAATAAATAAATATTGCACAACATCACATACAATACATTGCTCTGATCTTATGGTAAGTAGCGAAAGCACTGTGTTATAGAAATCAGAAACAACGACGGTACCACAACACCCAGACCAGTCAATATAGAAAAGTTCTTTTCCTACATTGACCCGACCGGGGATCGAAACCGGAACCTCAGAGATGGCGGCGCCTGTATAGTCCGGCGTACTCGCCTCTCAGCTACGGAGGTCTTCAAAAAATATGGGTATCCTTTATGTTTATATCACTGTAAACTGATGAACTGAGCCTGAACAAAAACGGTGTTAATTTCCACTTAAAACAGGAAACTATAAATAAATAAATTGTTTCCAAATTCACGCTAGCCCCCAAACTAAGCGTAGCTTTCATTATGGCGACTAGATAACGGATAAACATACTTAAATACTTTTATAAACGTCTATGATTTAGGGACAAATGCTCGTGCTTATCACACAAACATTTATCCCTCGCGGGATTCGAACCCGCAACCGCCAGGCTTTGTAGTCCGGAGCGCGAACCACTACACCAGACGTCAAATAAACAAATACATTGTTAATTTCCACTTAAAACAGGGAAGTATATAAGTTGTTTATATAATTAAACTATCCAGTACTACGTAAGATAAAATATTATTATTTATATTAGGTATGTAATAAGCTAATCATGTACGTAGTATCTATACTATACTATAAACTCGATCATAGTTTCCTGCTGATATCGAAAGACGCCAGTAATTAGTTTCATATCCAGACAGATAATTTCCGTCACGGTTAGGGTCATATGCAGAAACATTAATGGATTACATGATAGTGTTTTCACAGACAGCAATAGCTTTGCCCCCGACGTTGTCTGCGTGGACAAAAGATTACCTCCTAGACTGCATTTACTGAAGGGTTTTCCTCTATAGCTTTGATGACAAAGTATAGGGGGCCTTTTACCTAAAAATTAGCAATCAGCAATAATAGCGCAGTCATCGCCCGATTGATGGTTAGTCAAAACCTATGGGCAGCACTGAGAGTAGACTGCTTTGTTTTTGTTTTTTGCTGTTCAATTTTTGATTTTAGAAGCCGGAATTGTTTTTTTTTTTTCGATATCGCATTGCTTTTGCTAGATACGGAATCAGGGTACGGATTTGTATGGAAAATGTCATGTAGGTATGGTTTCGTTGATGTTCCGCCAGTGTCACCCCGAGATCTATAGTAATTTAGGTAGCCCACGTTAACTTTTTGTACGATATACAGGGTTGTATTGCAAAGGGGTGCCAAATTTTAAAAATAAGATCTAGAGGTGCACTGTTTAAAGTATTTGTTGTCAATTTGGACCTCTGGTAAGCGCGGACGCTCAGGCTGTTAGGAATGTTCCTTACATCGAAGGCTGAGGTTTGTTTTCGCGCGCCATTGTGACTATTATTGCATTGAACTTTGCAGTTCTAGGTTGCACAGAGATAGTGCGTGCGTATTTTTTTATGAACGAGACAAGATTATCCACACGTAACATCTTTGAACAGCGGATAGTACCTAATCAAAAATATTAAAAAAATAAGTTTGTTTTTTAGATTGTTTACATCGCAGATCGGTTTAGTAACTGATTCTGAGTGGTCCCTGAAAATTTTGCACCCCTTTGCAATGTAAGCCTGTATAGTAGCTAGGCGATGCGACTGTCACACGAGGTCCTCTGCTTTCCTTTTACTCAATCCAATAGTAAACGCAGTTTTGTATGGAAATAAAATTGATTAGTATTGTGCCAAAAAGACTGGCAGCATTAACAGCGCTATCCAGACACGAGTTAAATTACATTCCATTGGGGTCAAGTCAAGACATCATCATTATCATCATTTCAGCAGGCGGACGTCTACTGCTGAACACAGGCCTCCCCCAGTGACTTCCAGCGTGTCCGGTTGCGGGCGGCTGCATCCAGCGGCTAAGCAACCTTTATCAGCCTGTCGATTCTGTAAACAAAACCGCGCTCACTTTGTCGCTGCAGTCGCTCATCAACGATAAATAATATGAACCTTCTTACTAACAAAATAGAGGCTATGTTCGTTTGTACGGCTAAGTCGAGTTTTAGAGCGAATCCGTTGCGTTTTTCTTAGAGAATCGACCTGCAGGTCGTCTGTCCATCTTGTAGGTGGACGTCCCGCGCTGCGCTTAAATGCCCGGTACGTGCCCTCCATTCCCACTCTATGATAATTTCTAAATTTTCGATACGAACAACGAAGTAGACGAATATCGTACTTTGTTCGGCCTCTAGTTTGCTTCTAATGTATTCCGTGTGGCGGGTCACAACAAAAAAAACTTCAGAAGTATAATTTTCGTCAAATAAAAAGCACGCTGGAGGGTGGCGCTACTTGTCTCCACCGAACACTTATAGCAGTACTGAAAATGTTACCAATAAACCAATTTATTTTTGCAAATAGGCTTAATCTAAGCACTTTTACACGTCCCATTGTTATTTTTTTCCCTACCACTGCTTCGGGACAAGTTTGGGCTAGCGCCGAGAAGAAGCTGCGCAAGAAACTCGGTCACTATTGTCAGCCTCTTTTAAAAAGTTTTAAATATACATAACAAAATATTTAATTACAAGATAAATGCACCTGTGCGAGCAAGGCAGTATTTATATCCAAACATTTTTATTATTTAAATAATCTATAACAGTATAATACCCTTTTTTCATAAGAATCTTTTTTACATTAGCTTTAAATTTAAACATGGGCAGTTCAGCAATAGATGCTGGTAATTTATTAAAAAAGCGAATACATTTCCCCATGAACGAATTACCTACTTTATGCAGTCTGAAATCTGGAACGGCAAGCTTATCCTTATTCCTATTTAGTTCCTATTTTGGCCACCGCTCTTTTTACGTGACGCCAAGTATACCTACCTACTTAAATAGGTACTACGCATTCAAGCATACCGTGATAAAGCCCTGTTTATGTATTCAATAGCAGGTACTTATATGTTAAAGGTCATAATAACTTAGACTTACGACTTACTTAGGAAGTACAAACAAACACAAAATTAAATACCCGGATACGCAGAAAGCAAAGTGCGATCAAGTATTTAGTATTCATCAGCATGTTATCTTAATTAATTGCGTAAGATTAGAATCGATTAATGTTTACTCGTGTAAGAAAATTTCCATTACTTTCCATTTTCAGAGTAGGTACCTAATCTACGCAATGAAATGACTTTTCAACGATTGCAAAAACGAGTTTCCCGATTCGACTTTTAATTATGAGTTCGTTTTAGGGTTCCGTACCACAAAATGAAAAAATGGAACCCTTAAAAGATCACTTTTCATTTAAATCATACAAAAACAGGGTCTTTCTGAATGCTAGGAACTACAAAAATATATATTTTGTGTTATTCGAAATATTTGTGTGTAAAGAACGGGCCAAATTCTGAGTTAAGTATGGGCATCATTGCCTTGAACACTAAAATAAATAATAGATAAAAGCTTATACAGATTTTAAATTATTTTATCAATCTTATTTTTCGATTTATGACGAAAAATGAAAAAAAACTTTTCCCTTTTTTGTATTACATAGGTGTAGGTAGGTACCTATTTTATTTTTATAAATGTACCTACTAAGCATGGGAAGATTAGCACATATTAGTTAATTGATAGTTTAATGAACTCTCGTGCGTTTATCACTAGTAGTACACGTGGATATAACAATTAACAAGCAATTAGCTGATCAGACGAACAATAATTCTACATTAGCATCACTCGTTGAATTGGACTTTACAATAATTTATTTATTTAATTACATCAAACAACATGATTGACACATGAAGATAAATAACACTTGAAAAAAAAATCATCGACCTCAGGTACTTAGGTAGCTTAGTGGTCAAAGCACTCGCCGGGTATGCGATGGGACGTGGGTTCGAGTCCCACCTGAGGTCGATAATTTTTTTCAAGTGTTATTTATCTTCAATTAAACCTTGCACGGAATTGCTAAAAACAAAAATTTACATGATTGACACATGATTCTATTTTTACGTAGTATAATACTTACTCTGTGATTCTATTTGATCACGTATCACGTATTACAATAATGTTATTTAAACAGTGTGTCCGGGTTTCGACCGTCTATAAGTATTGTTTTTCATCAATTGTTCCCCTAGGTATGTGTGGGTTCTGACTGCACCCTCTTTGAATAATGGAAAAATAATACATTGAAAAATATTACGCAAAAAAATACAATTTCTATGGATAAGGAGTTCCTAGACATTATGAAAGAGATTCATTTGTAAGGTAATTAATATCGTGTATCAAGTAGGTAAAACAAAGATCATTTAAAAAATGTTAATCGTCATAGAAAAAAATATATAAGATTTAGGTAGGATGATTCGCTGAAAAATTATCTACTTTTCAATTTACCGGCCGGAAGGTTTTTGCCGCTTGATAGGTTAGCTCATTACAGAAACTATGTAGGTACTTTATTTTTGTATTCTGTTATGCATTTTAAAATAGAATAATATTTACTTAATTGGCACAAAAAGAATGGACATAGGTACAAATTACAAAAATAAAAAAAAATTGAGGCGTGCCAAAATGGAACCCCGCTCTGTAAGTCATCGCGGCAACTGAAGGCTGCTCAGTAATTAAAAATTACTTCTAAAGAAACCATTGATATAATTGTATGTTAAGACTAAAACATGGAGGAAGACACGGACGGATCGCTTCGCCATCTCTTAAGGTCCCGGGTTTGATTACCGGCCTTGGGTCAATGTA
Source organism: Anania fuscalis (assembly GCA_950371115.1). Classification (NCBI taxonomy): domain Eukaryota; kingdom Metazoa; phylum Arthropoda; class Insecta; order Lepidoptera; family Crambidae; genus Anania; species Anania fuscalis. The sequence continues at coordinate 3,175,671 of OX493355.1, forward strand.
GAAAAGAAACTTTTCTGAACTGTCTCGGTGTTGAGGTATCGTCGTTGTTTCTGATTTCCATAATACATACAGGCACAGATTAGTCGAATTAGTCAGAGTAATTAATACAGGTGCCTTAGCTAATTACCCTAGAGAAGAGCAATGCAAGAGATCTTGTCCAATATTTATTTACCGAGGTCATCTAATGCTCCACGAAATTAAAACAGCTGGAACAAAGTGGAAATTGTTTTCAATTTCCGAGCAGAACGGTGAAACCAATAAGTAATCGTACACGTTATAAATTTCAACTCCTATGCTATAGCTAAAAAAAAAACTAACGTCACTTTGACGTAATTTCAAATCGCTGTCAAATTGACATCCTATCTATCACTGTCAAAAAGTCTGATCTCACTCCGGGATGAAATCATTCCGGGATATAAAATGCAAATAAAACATTAGAAACAATTGGGACACAAATTTAACATGTAATCATGGCCGACCGTCTCCGCCAGATCGCTCAAAGGCTAAAGCATAAAGTACATTTACCGCAATTGACCACAAACGGCAGAGAAAAGGTCGATCAGATGTTGACCAAATTTGCCCCCGCAAAGAGGGTTAGTGATATTGCAGAACGGTTTAGGCAAGAGGCGATCTCAAAAAGAGTCCGAGAGTTAGTGTCCAGGTATGAAAAATTCACGGGGGTCGAAGAAATCATGGCAATTCAGAACACCGTCATAGAAGCTCAGGTTAGTCAGTTTCCATGACATAAACTATGTTCAAGGTCGCAGAATGCTGTCTGCGTATGTAGCAATGTTATTTCTTTGTGAAGAATTCTATAATAGACATGATAGAAACAGCACTGTTGGTCTAACGTGTGGTGAAATTTTTAGATCTGTTTACTCATACAATGTTTTGTTAAGGCATTTCAGATGCCTAGACTTTAGTTTAAAATGCATTTATGTCATCATGACTGCTATTTCCTAGTCAATTTATGTTAATGTTCCACTTCACATTTATTAAAAGTCTTATTAGTTGACAGCTCATTAACCTTCACAGAATCTGAAATTACTTTAACTGCATTGATTAATTTTAACCCTGAAGCAGGCATTGCTGAAAATGATGGCAACATTTGTAATTTGAACTTTTTGTATTTAATACCATTTTTTACCATTTGAAAGGGTTTAGTTGATGATTGATAAAGAATATTTGAAATTTTGTGATAGATTGACAAGCAAAATGTTAACTGTACTACTAAAAAGACCTGTTCTGGAGGGCTATATTACACCTTCTATTATAAGTAATACTTTCCTAAAATAATTGTTAATGCTGGTGAAAACAGTATCAAACTCCTTGGTATCATACATGCAGACTTAGTACCAAGTAAAACCGCCAATTGGACAATCTGGAAGTCACTGGCTGAGGCCTATGTTCAGCAGAGGACATCCTGTGACTGAAATGATGATGATGATGAAGTTATGCATACATAGATCTAAGTTATACATTTTTCAGGACTTTAATTTATATTATTAAAAATTGTCCATAATTTTCTTGATAAACTTTAGAAAACAAACAGCATAATTGAAAATTTTAGTCCATTTGAATAGTATTAATCTTGAATGTCTTATCACTTCTTTGCTGAAATTGACACAAAATTGTGATGCAATCTGCACTTTGATAAAAATATACCTAGATGTTAGACATTATAATATTATCTCAGCAATCAACTTATTCACCAAAGAAGACACTATGTAAATTGTTTAAGATTAAAGAAGCTGCTTCATTTCCTGAAAAAGAGAAGATATTAATAAAATGAATTAACAAAAGTAATATTAGTTTTTTAGATTAAAAAAAACAAAAAAATCTAATCTTAGTATTTATTCGTTTACTAAAACCATGATCAGCATTGAAGTCATATTTTCTACTTGTAACACATTTAAATAAATCTATTTTTTCATTTTTGAATTAATCAATTTTATTTGTTGAAGAACATGATAAGAAGCAATACAATTATGTAACTAGGTAGATAATTGGTTCATTTATGGTTCACTGAACATGAAATGAATTTGATTAATCTTTTACCACATTTATTGCAATAAAGTTTAATTCTAATTCTTTTCATCAAATTAGATAGACTTTTAAAATAACAAATATCCTAATTAATTTTCTACTCGAAGTCCAACAAATTACAAAATCAATAAATTGAGAAAATAATAAATTTTGTTCTCTATTTATAACTTATAGTTACAGAAATCTGTAACACTTTTGAGGGTACCACATGTAAGTCCCGATTGATTATGCCCTCACAGATCAGGAACATACCTTTTATGATTTAAAGGAGTTTTTTTAAATAATAAATATTAATTTCAACATAATCATGATATGACTGACATCTATGTACCTTATTCAATTTAATGCAATTTTTAGACTCAGTTTTATGTTTAATTTCAATTCAATTTTATATTTAATTCGCATGCCTCGTGCTGGCTAAACATGCTTTGGAACATTCATTTTTAAACACTTCTGTATATCATGTTGTAGCAAATAAAGATTATTTTATTTAAGGAAACCACAAACCAGATCTAGAAAATAACTTCATACAAATTTTGTTTAAAAAAAATACAGACTGAAACAAATGACGACCTCCGTAGCCGAGAGGCGAGCACGCCGGACTACGAGTATATGGCGTCGCCATCTTTTGAGGTGCCGGGTTCGATCCCCGGTCGGGTCAATGTAGGAAACTAACTTTTCTATATTGTCTCGGGTCTGGGTGTTGTGGTACCGTCGTTGTTTCTGATTTCTATAACACAAGTGCTTTAGCCTTACCTTAGGATCAAAGCAATGTATGTGAAGATGTCAATATTAAAAAAAAAAAAAAAAAAATTTTGATATAAGAACTTACTATGTTCTTGCTCATCATTTCTAGGAGCGATTTATGGCCGCACAAGACCGAAGGCGAGACCTGGGCCGTCAGGTGGCCAACGTGGAGGCCCAGCTCAAGGAGCTCCACTCGGACATACAGAACACCAGTAAGGGAGACGATAAATACCTGCAACTGTGCACGGAGGAGCATAAGGTGGGTTATAAAGGTTGATTTTGCAATTATTACGCAGGGTGTTAAAAAAATAATAAGGTTCCATATGGAACGTTCCGAATCGAGTTTGGAAAACAATAAAAATATTTTCAAAATCATTTTATTTTTTCGTAATAAAGAAGTCGAAATTTTTACAGAAAGAAAACTGCATTGTACTATTTACTTTAGTAATTAAAGTCATAAGAAATAAACACTTAAAAAATGCATTCAAGGATCAGCTATTGTTTCTGAAAATATCAAAAATACTAAAAATAGAATTAGAAAGAAATAAAAATAACTCTGAGTCACCTCAAAAATTTGAAATAGAGTACTTCTAAGGTATCCGAACTCATTAAATTAGCTTTATGCTTGATTCATTATTTTTGTAATTTTCTAGTTTCCTTATGTTTATTTTGCATCTCTGATTTGTGTCTGGGTGTTGTGGTACCGGCGTATTTTCTGAATTCTATAAAACAAGTGCATTAACTACTTACCTTAGGATCAGAGCAATGTATGCGATGTTGTCCTATATTTATTATTTGTTTTAGCTCATTGAAAGAGCAATCACTTTGAAATAACGCAACAGACCCCTCTCGTTCGCACTCATACTCATTGGCATACGCAACAACAACAGTTCAAATACCTTTAACCTCTTACCTCCAGCTGATCCTCCAAGAACGCGCCCTCCGCTCCCTATTCTCGGACGCAGAGCGCGAAGAGAGGGAACTGTTCGCGACCATGTCGGCCGCCGTCAAGCTCGGCCACGAGAGGGAGAGAGCGCACGCCGAGAGGAACAAGTACTGGTACATCGTCGCTTCTATATTCGGTAAGCGATATACTCACTTGTACTAGATGTAGTTAAAAAAAATTTCGGCCCCGGTGTTCGTTCGTCTGTTATAATATAAGGTCCGATTTTATTAGTGTTCATCCTGTTAATCTGTGATGGTTCTATATAGGTGAAAAGCAATCGTAAAAACCAACTTTCTAATGTCTATCATAAAAACTAAAAAAGTTAAATATCAATTACAAAATAACAACATCGACTTCATATTGCATAAACTCGTCCTATCTTCAACTCTTTCTCGCTCTGTATAAGGGGAAGAATAAGACGGATAATCAGATGGTTAAACGTAGCAAAGATAGGACGAGTTTATGCAATATGAAGTCAATGTTGTTGATTTTTAACTTTTTTAGTTTTTATGGTACACATTTAAAAATTGGTTTTTACGATTGCTTTTCACCTATATAGTCACAGGTTAACAGGATGAACACTAATAAAATCGGACCTTATATACAGCCTCGGAAGTCAGTATAGGTAGCCCTGAGGGTCACTCGCCTGCGTACTGTAAAACAGCTAGGTGGTTTGTAATACGGCGAATTATGCAATCCGACTGCGACATAAATACCAAAATACAGTATAAAAGCCTAATATCTCGAAATGGTTTCGGAATTGGCATAGGTTATATTTTTCTTTACATACCGTGTACGGTCAGTAACTATACATTAGGTAACGCTGAGTTAGATGCTAAGTAATGCCGAAGGGCGGTGACTCCGAAAAGAGATAAATAACCAAACCCGACGAGTGCTAAACGCGCAGCTGCCGCCGCTGTTAAAAACGACAGTCATTCAAGAAGCCAAGTTGGGGAGAGTAAATATTGCTCAGTCTTCCCATTTAGGCTTGGACGTATGATAAGATGAATGGATAAGCTAATCGATGTATCGGAGTAATAAAGCACCCTAACTTATTTCAAAAATTCAGAATAGCAACCCTAGGTAGTCAGACCAATCTAGGCAGTTGTCTTCGAGAACGGCGGGAGTGGACTTTCTGTATTTTTTTCTATTCTGTGTCCGAAACGCGAACTAATCACACCAAATAGCTTTAAAAAAATGTTTCTGATTGAAAATAATGAATATTTTTTTCTTCTCCCCTTCCCAAAGGCACAGTCCTCGGTATCGCGGGATCCACTATCAACAACCACCTCAAGATGGCGGAGTTCCGCGACATGATGGAGCAGCAGATGGCGCGCAGCGCGAGCGTGCTGTACACCATCGCCGGTGGGGGCTCCGCCAACAAGGCCGACATAGCCGACGCCATGAAGACAGAGTTCGCCTACCAGGTGAGTGAGGTGGCGTCTGTGGACCGATAGGGACGTGTCTATGAGCCCCCTGGCCCCTGGGTCATTAGTAGCGCCCGAGGTCATTTGTAGACCCGATGTCACATAAACCCCCGGAGTCATTTAAAACCCCATCATCATCATTAGCATATATCAGTCCACTGCTGGACACAGGCCTCTCCAAAAGGAGGATTTTGCCATAATCGCCACGCTTGGCAGGCGGGTTGGCGATCGTAGTTTGGCCAATGGTGGAGAGGAGACGCTGCTGCCCGTCTTCTTATGACGGCACTCCTGTAGTCGCCTCTTACGACACCCATAGGAAGAGAAGGGGTGGTGCAATTCTTTTAACGTGCCGACACCACACGACACCATTTAAAACCCCGGGGTCACTTATAGACTCCGAGATCATTATAGCCCCCAGGGCCCCGAAATCACTTATAACGTCATTTATAGCCCCAGAAGGCATTTACAACCCCTGAAGTCATTTACAGCCACTGAGATCATTTGTAGCCCTCAAGGTCAATTTAAGCTCCGGCGTCAGTTTAAACCTCCGGCGTTATTTATATCGCTGAGGTCATTTTTATTCCAGGGTCACTTATTATAGCCTCAGGGTCATTTGTAGCCCCTGAATTCATTTTATGCCCTCCAAGTCAAGTGGCTGGGGATCGATAAGGACAACCCTGAGAGCACACGGGGTCATTTAGAGCACTAGGGTCAATTACATAACCCGTAGTCATTTCTAGCTTTGAGGTCACTTATTTTTCGGTGTCATTTCTAGCTTCGAGGTCACTTAAACCACCGGGGTTATTTATAGCCCCTGAGGTCATTTGTAGCCCTCAAGGTCATTTGTAGCCCCGGGGTCAGGTAAAGCCTCTGGGGTCATTAACATCCCCCGGAGCCCGGGGTCACTAATTTATTATATTCCCAGGGTCATTTGTAGCCTCTGAAGTCATTAGCTCCGGGATTTCAGTTAGATATAGAATAAATAAAAATATAGAACATAGAAGCCGGGGATCGAACCCTGAACCTCAGTCATGGCGTCGCCATATATAGATAGTCTGGCGTGCTCGCTTCTCGGCTGCGGTAACACTAACCGTTGTTTGTTCTAGGAACAAATGGCACAAAACTTAAGGCTGATGCAGGAGAACATCGACCATCTAGTCAACAAGCAGTCGTCGCTCATAGGTACGTTTATCGATGACTGTTTCGATCAGCTTTAAACCCTATACGCCATGCAATAAAGTTAACTTTACTTTAAAAAATAAGATGAAAAGACCGTTTTAGAACGTCAAAAAAGATTAAATTAACTTTAACACAAATCTACCATGTGACTAGACAATAAGGTGCAAGGTCAAACAAGGTGAACTGGAATGACTGGCTTTCTGGTCACCGTGACTTTTTTATCTGTCAGTTTGAAGTTAAAGACAAAGAAAGTAAATCTTGATGCCAAAAAGCTTAATATAGATTAAAAAGCAGGTGCAAGTGTATTTAAAACAGTCCCGAATCACAGTACACCGAACTCCCGATTTCAACGCAATAATGGTGTTTGATTTATGTCCCAAACTTATGCAACTGTACCCTAATTGTCGGCTTTTTTACCCATTACATATCATTTATTTATTTTATTATAAAAGAATATACCAATTCCAGATCACATAAACCATCAAGAACACATCATAGACAACCAGCTACGTGACCTCAAGCGAATGGTGCTCGCCGCGTCACAGGTCAGCGCCAAATCTGACGCAGAGATAGCCAAAGCATTATCTGTCGTGCACCAAGACCTGGACGACGCTGAAACTAGCCGGGAGGTTGAAGAAAAGAAAATATCTTTCGAACCGAACCAAATCCTAACAGGAGTCGGTATCATAATGTGTGCAGCCATCATATTCGGAAACATTTTAGGCAGAATCAGTTGATTCCTTCGCCCGTAAAAAAGTTAAACGTCATTTATACAACAGTACCAGAACGTTTTTTGTACAAAAATCAACAAAGGAGTTTTTTACTATGGGGTTTCAGTTCAGACTTATTAACAAGTTTACGCAACTGTAGTTGAAAAGTGCATCAGCTAATTTATGAAACTATTTATTATTTAACGTGTAGTTTCTGCTAAAGTTGCGCTTAAACTTTTAGAAAAAATAGACACAAACGAATATCTCGCTTTTATAACAATAAAAATTAAAAAAAAACAGTGTTAAAATGTTTGTTGTTATAAAAAATATTTTTTTGAATAAAAACACTTACTAATGTTTAATGACATTTTTTCTAAGCAATAACTTTTATTCAAGAAGATATTTTTTATTTGATTAAAAAATCCATAACATCATTGAAAACTGATATTATTCGACCATATTTAATTTCTGGTCAAAACAGTTTTTCGTCTAGAAAAACTTCAGTGATTTTAAATAGTGATAATTGTTATATCCAAATATTAGCATGTAGTACTTAAGTTGCGAATACATATGTTTAAACAATTTAACAGATTTTTCAATTAAAAATCGTTATTTCCTATTTTTGCGTTTTTTTTTTGTTAAAAAAATATTTGAATTATCATGCCAATTTTGTTTGAAGTGTAAATAACTGAACACCAGCCTACGAGTTCTTAATTTTCAAAACATTATTACTGCTATCATTGTGTACTTATTATGTATTGCTTATTAAAATCTGACCTTATGTAAGGTCCGATTTTATTAGTGAACATCCTGTTAACCTGTGACTATATAGGTGATAAGCAATCTTAAAAACCAACTTTCAAATGTCTATCATAAAAAAGTTAAAAATTAAAAATAAAGAGTTAAAGGTTTTTACATTTGAAAATTGGTTTTTACGATTGCTTTTTACCTATATAGTCACAGGATGTACACCTATAAAATCGGACCTTATATAAGAGTGCTTTCATGTAGTCCACAATTTGGCATGATTGGAAATGACAATACGGACCAATGTCCGTATTGTCATTTCCAATTCAAATTAAAAAAAAATTGGTTGCCTGTAAAGTCGGTATACGGGCGAAAGTTTTACGTGACAACGACTTTGAGTGGTAAAATAATTTTAATGTGAATATTCATTCGTTAAGCGAAATAGAAGCGCAAGACATGAACCGGTGTGTATGCCTATCTCTCTCACTCTCTCTCTCTCGCTCTGTCTCTCTCGCTCTTAGGCGGGCTAACTGTGCTCGAGTGGAAGGGACGCGTGCCTTTCACTTTTTATGTCTGTCTCTCTCGCTCTTAGGCGGGCTAACCATGCCCGAGTGGAAGGGACGCGTGCCTCTCACTCGCTCTCATTGTGAGCGCATAACGTGAGCGGAGCGTAACGCAGTTTCTTGAAGTGTCACCCGGCAAACCAATTTATAAGACGTTGTCACGTCAAAACGTCAATAGGTTGCAGGCACAGCTGGTAGGAAATATTAGGTAGGGTCCCGATACGAGTCGTCGCGATCGTGTATTCATTCACGTACAAAGCCACACCCATTTTTTTTATGTATGATCACGCATAACTTTTTACAGAGTAGTCCGATTTTGATAATTATTTTTTTATTAGAAAGGGTATAGCCCGAAGTTGGTCCCATATAAATTTGAAGAAAAATAACTTACCCTAAGGGTCGGAAAATAGGGGCGATTTATCGTTAACTCTCAGATTTTAATGCTACTCTTATATTTACAGAAAATCATTGAATAAAAACTTTTTTACAAAAAAATTAAACCACCGAAAAACTAAAAAGAAAACAATGATAAACTTTTTTAATTTATGTAACTAGGTATAATACCGTATCAGCTATTTTCGGAGTCGTTGCGTATACACACATTTAAATCTCAATGGCTGGCATTGACGTCAATGACAATTAATTTATTAATAGCATCTGCGCAAATATATAATGTCGACATGTTCGTGGAGGGACACCACATATTACTCTTATGCATCTTTTTTGTAGAATAAAAGCTTCCTTAAATTAGTGCTATTGCCCTACATCAGTAAACCAACCAATAACATCAACATTCATCTATACTAATATTATAAAGAGGAAAGATTTGTATTTTTGGATGTTTGCAAGGGATAAACTAAAGAACTACAAGGCCAATTCCAACAATTCTTTCACCATTAAAAAAGCTCAATTATTTTGGGGTAACATGGGCTACTTTAAAATTCAGAAAAATGCACGATTCCCGAGGGATACGAGATCATTCATTATAGAGGGCGCTGATTTCATATAGAGGGCGCTGATTACTATGTTATGTAGCTATCAGCTGGCAAGAATATTTAATGGAAAAACAATTGTGTTACTTTACAGGTTTGGATGATATTATTAAAAGGCTTCAAATAACAAAAAACAATATGATAATAATCATTTTTTAGAAGTTTCTATAGACATTTTTATATATTTTTAATACATGAGCTCCAACAGTTGCCGACTGGATAAATGAAAAATGATGTAAAAATGACAATTGACAACTTGCCAAAAGCAAAATTAGGCTACCCAGAGACGGCCGATTTTTGGTTATTATCTATACGTGTTTCTTGAGTTGATTTTAATTTGCACGAAAGTCACATTAATGTATCGTTTACCAACAAATATTTTTCCTTAAGAATTGGCGCGAAGCAATCTACATAGCCAGTAACGTTTTTTATTGTTTTCATAAGAGAAAAGGATCTACAGCTTATGTTGTATCTTTACGAAAGTGTGTTTGTTTTTTTATTTTCTTCAAACAAAGTAACTAAGAAACGTTCGCTTTAAGTTTTATTTTAAATGATACGTCAAGGAATCTTGGCACTTGGTAGGTTAACTACTTGGCAGTAGATGGCGTTGATTAGCGAGATTTTACCTTGCTTTACTGTGTTGTTATAATACTTTTTTCAACACAGTTGCTCGTAAATTGACTCTTATAACACCGTTTTTAGTTTCATAACTCATCATATTACGCACTTGTGCTGTAATAATATTATCGCACTAGTGCGGTAATGTGAACATTTTTTTTAAAAATCCAGCAAAATTTTGTATCTAAGAACATTGAATATTTTACCAATATTAAATTATTTTAGGGTTAAGATGACAAATAAATATTTCATTTTATCAATAAACACAAATTAACTTAACTATCATTTTTAGAAACAATAATTTATAGATAAATAACACTTGAAAAAAATCATCGACCTCAGGTGGGACTCGAACCCACGTCCCATCGCATACCGGGCGAGTGCTTTGACCACTAAGCTACCGAGGACGTCACGTGACAAGATGAAATTCCTCAAGTGTTATTTCTCGCTGTCAAAGCCAGCGTATTCTGATCAATGTTGTAGGTATATGTATAGCTGAGTAGTATACTACCGTCCTCAACACCCTATAGAAATATTTTTACAAATATTTGACTATTGGTTAAGATCAGAAATGCATAAACATTGTAATTTTTTTGTTTTTAGCAATTCCATGCAAGGTTTAATTGAAGATAAATAACACTTGAAAAAAAATCATCGACCTCAGGTGGGACTCGAACCCACGTCCCATCGCATACCGGGCGAGTGCTTTGACCACTAAGCTACCGAGGACGTCACGTGACAAGATGAAATTCCTCAAGTGTTTTTTCTCGCTGTCAAAGCCAGCGTATTCTGATCAATGTTGTAGCTATATGTATAGCTGAGTAGTATACTACCGTCCTCAACACCCAATAGAAATATTTTTACTAATATTTGACTATTGGTTAAGATCAGAAATGCTTAAACATTGTTAATTTTTTGTTTTTAGCTACAACATTGATCAGAATACGCTGGCTTTGACAGCGAGAAAAAACACTTGAGGAATTTCATCTTGTCACGTGACGTCCTCGGTAGCTTAGTGGTCAAAGCACTCGCCCGGTATGCGATGGGACGTGGGTTCGAGTCCCACCTGAGGTCGATGTTTTTTTTTTTCAAGTGTTATTTATCTTCAATGAAACTTTGCATGGAATTGCTAAAAACAAAAAATTTACAATGTTTAAGCATTTCTGATCTTAACCAATAGTCAAATATTTGTAAAAATATTTCTATAGGGTGTTGAGGACGGTAGTATACTACTCAGCTATACATATAGCTACAACATTGATCAGAATACGCTGGCTTTGACAGCGAGAAAAAACACTTGAGGAATTTCATCTTGTCACGTGACGTCCTCGGTAGCTTAGTGGTCAAAGCACTCGCCCGGTATGCGATGGGACGTGGGTTCGAGTCCCACCTGAGGTCGATGATTTTTTTCAAGTATTATTTATCTTCAATTAAACCTTGCATGGAATTGCTAAAAACAAAAAATTTACAATAATTTATAGTTTATTCTATTTTTTAAATTCCTGCTACTCGGCTGAACAGCCAGTTTTTCCTGTGCCATTAACCTGCGCGCGCATCTAAATTGCGGCGCGCGAAAAAAACAAAACTTACGTGCCATTTTCCATTATTATTTGGTAAAGTTGTTGCTGTGTGGTTAATTACTATCAAAAATGTCTACTTTAAATAGTAAAGACAGGTAAAATGTTATTCAACCCCGTCAGAAATACTTATCGAGGCACGAAACGCGAGTGATAGCCTGTTGCCGCCAAAATGCATAGAAAAACAGCAAAAACGCCAAGTCATATTCGGAGAAGGTATTTTAGATTTTAGTTTGTTTTTTCCTCGCAATTGTGTTGAAAAACGTCGTATGCAACTCGTGTGCATTGATCATTATCACACTCAGCTTCCTTACCGCGCTCGCCTGCGGCTCGCGCTTATAATAATGCCTCGTGTATAATGACCAACGTAGCACACTTGTATCATAATGTACTATTATAGCATACTCTTACAATATTTCATACATCTACTCTCGCAAATTCGCAAATTCGCTTTGGTCGCCCCAAAAGAGGGCGACCTAAATTTGCGAAAGAATACAATTTTGAAAACAACTCAAATAACAGTAGTACGTAGTATAATTGTATTATACTCTATTATTATGGTTGAGTTAAAAATGCATTATTAAGAAAACAATAAATAATATCTGTTCGTCATAGCAAGCGCTTTAAAAGGAGTTAGTCAGTTTGCTACTATTGGTACAAAAGTGTTTCGTGATAACAACGCTTCGTTGTCCAATGCTACTTCGTTTTCATTAACATTTGAGCCATAACAAGTCCACTGCTGAGCATTTTAGATTTTTAAGATAAGCAGCACTTAAAACAGCACTTCTTGACGTAAAGTATGGTGCTGGGTTTCTGTAATTGTGACAACTCTGAGTAGGTAGAGCGGTAGCTGGTTCAGCTTGAAAAGTGCTGAGGTTTTCATGGTGGTAGCGCAGCGGTGGCACCGGGAGATTATTAAAGTCAAAGTAATTTATTTCTGTAAATTGGCCATCGAAGGCACTTTTACATGTCCCATTTTTTTCACCTACCACCGCTTCGGGACTACTCATTGGCTGGTGATAAGAAGAACCGGCGCAACAAACTCAGTCACCTTTAGAAAAGGAACAGTCCGGTGCGCCAGGTAGATCCAGTATCCTTTTGCTACTGGCCTACCACTCCGTATCGGTGGACAGGACCAGTCGTTGCCCGGGGGACACGAGGCGCGCAGATACTTGAGTGGAGTAAAGCCGATCCACCGCCAGTATTGTATCGCAGCGCGCATACAAACAAAGTGGACACCCAACTAAACTAGGCAATGTGCATAATTACGTGGTTGATAAAACCTACCCCACTCCCTTAGCTACCTGTTCTAGCTCATTTACCTTCTCATGTCGGCGTCGAAGTAACGCTGCTGCGTCTGAGTGAAAGAAGTGCTTACGTCAAGGAATGCCGATCCAGAATATACTAGAGACATTACCACCGCAGCGACTTTCATCAAGATCCCCGATCTGGACTGATAACAGCCTAAAAACCGACTTCAGTCGGAAGACAGCGTGGCAGTTATGTTGAGACAGCTTTGAAGATCGACAAAAACACTTAATTGTGGATCCGACATTAAAGCCCGCTGGTTTTAGTTCTACACGCCAAGCATGGGTAAGGCTAAATTGGTTCAGGTCATGGTCATGCGGGCGTACTAATCACCATTTTCATGTGGGGGCTGAAGCAGTCACCTGCGATTGTGTACCCCGTGTGGTATCCGTATCAAACCTTAGCTCACATTGCCAACGATTGAATCGATATTTAATTTGTAAGGATTCTAGCAGCTCAACGCCACACGATATGATGATGACAATAAATAAATCCGCAGGACAAACTTTCTCAATGGTTGGCATCGACCAAAAATAAGAGTGCTTTTCTCATGGGCAATTATAATGTTGCCCTTTCTCGAGTAAGATGTCTTGAAAATCAATATTATGTTTGGTTGCCTCCTATATACCTACAAACAAATACCACTAATCATAGTTAAAGCTGTGAGGTAAAAATTAAAAAAGTAAGGCAAAACCTATTAATTTAAATGAAGCCCTTAAAAATATAACTTATCTAGCTAACCAGGCGAACTTCGTACCGCCAACGTACCTTGTACGAGCAGTTTTTTGTATAATAAAATAAAATTGTCGTTTTTAGTATTTTCCTTGCTATTTTCCAATAATTCTCATCGTGTAAACCTTTCCTGGACTTACACGAAAATTTAAACATCAAATTAGCAAAATCTGTCTAGTCGCTCTCAATTTTTAGCGAGACTAATTAAATGAACAACAATTCTTTTATTAATTAATATAGATTAAAAAAAATAAACCTATACTACCTACATAAATAATAATTAAAAATGACTACTTATGTCCTGCTTATAGACTCATCGAAGTACTTTACGTTAATTGCAACAAAGTTTCTAACATAAATGTCCACCCGGGCGAAACCGGGGCGGGCTGCTAGTTTTCAATAAAACTATAATTTTCTTATAAGGTGTGATGAATAATCAATACATACATAGTCAGGTCATAAGTTCTGTCACACAATAAAAACTTTTTAATTTAGAATGCTGGCCACAAAAAAGTTTATTGACTTCGAATTTTGAATTTTTCATGAAAATAAAAATGTGTACTTTTTATAATTTTCTTCATTTTTAAATTTGAAGTGGACACTAAAGAAGACCGTGTCGCGGTTATTGCGTTGCATCCGTTGCATCGTTGCGGTTGCGCGCCAATCCAGATTTTCGACTTACTGAAAAATTTGAATATAACCAGAACATTCGTTTATCGTACCATAAAACGATACAATGAAGACTCTAGTGTAGATGACAGGCCAAGAAGTGGTCGCCCTCGCTCTGTTAGGTCTCCAGCAGTGATAAAAGCTGTGAAGGAGCCAATTCAAAGAAATCCCGTACGTAAGCAGAAACTGTTTTCCCTTCAGATGGGGTTAAGCAGGACTACGGTGAAAAGGGTGTTAAATGAAGACTTAGGGCTTACGGCATATCGAAGAAAAACAGGACATCGTTTGGACGCTTGTTTAATGGACCTGAGACTGAAGAGATGCCGCGTTTTGTTGAAGCGGTACGCGGAAAAAAGCATCGGGAAATTCTTTTTTCGGATGAAAAAAATTTCACCGTGGAAGAGAGCTACAACAAAAAAAATGATAAGGTGTACGCACACAGCAGTGAAGATGTGTTGTACCACAATAACAAAGCGACATCAGCGCCTCTACCGGTGGATAATATAACTGTTTTACGATATGACCACCAACGATTGGCCATTTCATGAAGTAGTCTGTCATCGATATGCGGCGGTCATCGATATGACAGACTACTTCATGAAATGGCCAATCGTTGGTGGTCATGGTTTGACGATTCAAACGCTGACTAATTCATTGATCTGGCCTATCAACATCCTGAGGGTCGCCGCATCATGAAAAACGACCATTTTATGCAATCATCATCATCATCATATCAGCCTGTTGCAGTCCACTGCTGGACATAGGCCTCCCCCAAGGAGCGCCACAGCGCACGATCACCCGCCTTTTGCATCCAGTTGCTGCCAGCTGCCTTCTTCAGGTCATCGGTCTATCTAGCCGGGGGGCGTCCTACACTACGTTTGCCTAAGCGTGGTCTCCATTCGAGTACCTTCCTGCTCCACCTCTCGTCGGTTCTACGACAGACATGGCCAGCCCACTGCCACTTAAGCTTGCTACATTATAAATAATGGTATTATTAGCCCAAGGCAGCATTCTAGGGCCATTGCTGTTTTTATTATACAGGGTGTAACAAAAAGGCGAAATAATATTAAGGGTATGTATGTATGTAATGTGAACATTAAGTAGTAAAAGTTTTAGTCAAAAATAAACAACTTTTTTTTCCCATACTAAGTAAATAAATTGTTTTTTTACCGAAAGTGTTGACAACCCTGAATCTGCGGTCATTCGTTAGCGAACCCCCGCCCGCAACCCTCGCCCGCCGCACGATCAGCTGATGCTGATGTGATATTTAAGGTTGTCACCGATAAGTTTTTGTTAAAACTCCAGCATCAATTTACTCACTAATTTATACTCGCACGAGTTTGTGGTTTTGCATAGGAACTACACATTTACTTTACACGTCCTTTAAATTTTATTTCGCCTTTTTGTTACACCCTGTATATGAAAACAGCCTGCCAGATGCTACCACACATAAGTGTGTACTCTTCGCAGGCGACACGACACATTCGTAATAAAGGGAGATGGAAATAATCCGATGGACTCAATTGCAAATAGGGCTCTTGAAAATATTATAGACTGGTGGAGTGCTTATGACCTCAGTATAAATATCAGTAAAACGGTAGTCATACAAATTCGGTCGTATAATACTCAAAAGTTATCATTAAAAATTGAATATAATAGCGAAAAAATTGACGAGGTAGATCATTTTAAATTCCTAGGGCTATATATTGAACACATTGACGTTATATGAAAAAGCTAGAGCGATTTGCTTTTGCTATAAAACTATTGCGACAAACGGTATCAATTGAGGCTGCACTTACGGCTTACCACAGATACTTACGTATCGTCGGTCCTGAGTTATGCCATTGTTACCTATGTGGGGCAACTCAGTTGATATAGACAGAGCTTTCAAAATACAGAACCAGACGTTACACAGAACGCGAATGCATCTCCATTCGCGTTCTGTGTAACGTCTGGTATCTGGAAAGCTGCAGACCCCTCTTTAAACAGCTTCGAGCAGAGACGTATTTTTGAATCATGCGAATTCCAATTCGAATACGAAATGGCAGGATTCGCATGCGAATGACTAAAATCGCTATTTTTGAAAATTAATTCTGTGAATTCTGCAACGTCCGTGTGGTCCGACCCACTCGTATTTCGATTCTAATAGTAGAAAGTTTAGAAGTATGACTTTGACAAAAAAACATACGGTTCACAGATTAAAAACTTTTTTTTTCGTTTCGTTCCATGCGATTCATTGCCGGTTTTTAAAATCAATAAGTTTTTGCATTACGGTTTTAAATATTTCCTGCGTGAAATGAAAATAGTTAAAGAATTATACCATAATAGCAACACAGAATTCGAGTGATTCAAAAATGCGTAAAATCGGGAGTGTTATAAATAGAATCGCACACGAATCGTATTCGTGTTTGAATTCAAGATTCATTTCGAATGCTTCAAAAATACGTCTCCCTGGAGGCTTGTCTGTCTCTTTGTAAGGTCATTTCCCAGCTATTACAAAACACGCAGAGAAATCGCTGGTCGGCAATACATAAACCTAATGCATCAACCTCCCTGTCGCAAGGACATTATAAACGAAATGCATATTAATAAGAGTATAATTTTGTATAACTTGCTACCGGAAGAGTTAAAAACACTTTAAGGGCCAATATTTAAGAGAAAATTGACTAATTGGCTTTTGAACAAATGTTTTTATAATTTTAATGAATATTGTAATTGGTGACAACATTCTAATATCTAATCTAATTTAACCTAACATTAATTATTATATTCTAATTTAATTGACATCAATATTATGTGTAATTTTATAAATTGAATTTTTGCACGTCTGCGAGCAGGCTGAACACATATTGCGCTACTTACGTTTAAAATAATATTATCTTTATTTACTGTGTTCTTGGCAAATAAACGCTTGAGTTTGAGTTTGCAAACCACTATTTGTAATTTAGGTATACCTACCTACTGTTTCTGAGATGTATAACATACTTGAATTCTATAAATTTGTAAGACAACATCATGACAACATCCTAATAGTACATTATGATACAAGTGTGCTACGTTGGTCATTATACACGAGGCATTATTATAAGCGCGAGCCGCAGGCGAGCGCGGTAAGGAAGCCGAGTGTGATAATGATCAATGCACACGAGTTGCATACGACGTTTTTCAACACAATTGCGAGGAAAAAACCAAACTAAAATCTAAAATACCTTCTCCGAATATGACTTGGCGTTTTTGCTGTTTTTCTATGCATTTGGGCGGCAACAGGCTATCACTCGCGTTTCGTGCCTCGATAAGTATTTCCGACGGGGTTGAATAACATTTTACTCGTCTTTACTATTTTTGTTAGTAATTAACCACACAGCAACAACTTTATCAAATAATAATGGAAAATAGCACGTAAGTTTTGTTTTTTTCGCGCGCCGCAATTTTGATGCGCGCGCAGGTTCAATAATGGCACAGGAAAAACTGGCTGTTCAGCCGAGTAGCAGCAATTTAAAAAATAAAATAAACTATAAATTATTGTTTCTAAAAATGATAGTTAAGTTAGTTTGTGTTTATTAATATACAATTTAATAATATGAAATATTTATTTGTCATCTTAACCCTTAAATAATTTAATATTCGTAAAATATTCAATGTTCTTAGACACAAACTTTTGCTGGATTTTTTAAAAAAAAGTTTACATTACCGCACTAGTGCGATAATCTTTTTACAGCACAAGTGCGTAATATGATGAGTTATGATACTAAAAACGGTGTTATATAAGTGAATTTACGAGCAACTGTGTTGAAAAATATTTAAAACTGCTGCTGAGATTAACCCCAGACATACGAGAGCGCCTAATAGACTCGTGGTTGATTTCATAGCAATGCACTATTTAAAAAAAAATAGCTATTGCATGAGTAAACTTTAATTGTAACCAAAGCTACGGTGATTATTTTGGTTGAAATTAAAAAATATTAATACAAAAGATCACGGACGTAAAAAAAATATTTACATCCGTGACAAAAGATGTTATGTTTTTTCCTTTAATATGCATGTAACATTTTTATAACATACAATGGAAAAGATAATGATTATTGTTTACCTATGTTCTCTCAACTAGCCTTAAAACTGAAAAAGGAGAAGTAGGATACTACATACTTTAACGACTAATTTAATAAAGGGAAAAATGCAGTAATCTTACATAAACTAGCAAAAGTTTTAGGTATTACAAGTTCATAATAGTTTTTTCAACACAGTTGCTCGTAAATTGACTCTTTTACCACCGTTTTTAGTTTCATAATTCATCATATTACTCACTTGTGCTATAATAACATTATCGCACTAGTGCGGTAAAGTAACCTTTTTTAAAAAAATCAAGCAAATGTTTCTGTCTAAGAACATTGAATATTTTACTTATATTAAATTATCTTAGGGTTAAAATGACAAATAAATATTTCATTTTAACAAATTGTATATTGATAAACACAAATTAACTTAACTATAATTTTTAGAAACATTAATTTATAGCTTATTTTATTTTTTAAATTGCTGCTACTCCGGCTGAACAGCCAGTTTATCCTGTGTCATTATTGAACCTGCGCGCGCATCGAAATTGCGGCGCGCGAAAAAACCAAAACTTACGTACCATTTTCCCTAAATATTTGGTAAAGTTGTTGCTGTGTGGTTAATTACAATTAAAAATGACGACTTTAAATAGTGAAGACGAGTAAAATGTTATTAAACCCTGTCGGAAATACTTATGGAGGCACGAAACGCAAGTGATAGCCTGTTGCCGCCAAAACCTAGAGAAAAACAGCAAAAACGGATAAGGTATTTTAGATTTTAGTTTGGTTTTTTCCTCGCAATCGTGTTGAAAAACGTCGTATGGAACTCGTGTGCATTGATTATTAAACACTCGGTTTCCTTACCGCGCTCGCCTGCGGCTCGCGCTTACAATAATGCCTCGTGTGTAATAATCAACCTAGCACACTTGTACCTACTACAATAATTGCACATATTTTAAAAAAATATAAATAGTTGTGAGGGGGGAAAAGGTATAGGTAAATACTCAGTATCCTTAGCCTAATAAACCAGAACCACTAGCACATTATTTTCAAAACAACACGCGGTGTAATCTTTTTTACTCCTTTTTTGATATAAAAATCATTCGTCTATGACTGGAAAGTAAATATTTCCATAAAACCAGTTTTTGGGCCATACTGTAAAATCTACATTTTCGGCTTATGCTTTTCTTCCACCGAGGCTGCCATGTTTCAATGCCCAAAAATTCTGATTCGTTTTGCTTATAACTCATTTAATATTTACTTTTAAGCACAATACGTATTACGCACATGATAAGTTTTTGTATATATAAACCCGACGACTTCTCCATAATTCAAAACTTGAGTTCAACTAGACTGATCTCGATAATGTAAGTACCTACTTTTTTATGAGAAGTAATTAAATGGTCAGCTGTAATAAAATTTGGTATGCCACAAAAATCAGTATTTTAATCATTTGGTCAGCATTCAAAGATTTTGTATGCAAGAAAAATAAACAATCGACAATCCTTGTTTCGCAAATAAACGTCTATCCGCAAAATAACTACTTGATCGGCAAGAATCATGATTGGTCAGCAAAGAATACATGTCTGGTTAGCAACTTATTTGATAGGTATGCATATTTAAAGCATGGTTAGCAGAATAACTAATTGGCTTGCATTTTATTAAAAAGTCGGCAATGTACGGACAACAGCTCGTCGACCTACCACAAATCGAATAATTTTCTCAATTGAAAATGATATCTACACGTCAGGCTTAAAGTTGAAAATCTGTTGGAGAACTTTTAACTTTTTGGGTAGGTCGACGTGCTGTTGACTGTACGTTAAAAGTGAGTGAAGTAAGAGCAGTAAACTAAAATAGATTTAGAATAAAACCTTTAATTACAAATGTGTATTATTAAGAATAAGCATGTGTAACTTTAATTTATCAAAATATTTTAATTATATCACATTTTTATTATTACATTTTACCAAACACATTCACTCAGAAACTAAACCCATTACTATAAATACCCATTAATTATTTTTGTAACGAATGCGCCCATTTTGCGCATATCATTATTGCTATTTTTATATGCTGCACAAAATAAGATTAGTTGCTTACCCTCTACGTGCTATCAAAATTTTATTAAACATGAGTCTCTCATTGCACTCATTGCAACTCATATAATTATTATGCTGTTCAAAAAAAATTACAGCCGTCCAGAATGTAAAAATTGCCGATTGATTTGATATTGTTTGCTAGCCATGGTCTGCTGACCAATCATATATTTATGCTGCCAGAATACATTTTTTACTGCCAGAATACATTTTTCTGCAAACAAAAACATGAATACTATGCTAACCCGTTAAATAACACTTCTTTTTTATGTATTTAAAAAATAAATTGTCAAGGATGTAGTTTGAACGGGGTATAGTCCTCCTAAATCCTCACACGATGGGTAACCTTTTAAATGGCTCACTAATAAATACCTAATGGCCAAAAAAACCCAAGAACAAACTTGACATCTCAATGGTCTAAATGGTACTTTTAAAGGTATAGTGGCTAAGTTAAATTATTTTAATAGAAATAATTAAACTTGACCACTATACCTTTTACATCAAATTCGCGAGAAAAAAGAATTAACTATATTTTGAAAATTAACTTCGTGAAATCTATGTAGGTACTTATATTTTGGCTTAACATTAAAAGAAGTATTTTTTTTTCGCTTCATATTATGATGTTTTTGATTACCAGTAGGTATAGATTTAGTACTTACATGTTTTGAAAAGCAGCCACCATAATTTTTCTTTCTGTGTTTTTAGGGTTTCGTATCTTAATTTAAAAGGAAAAAACCGGGACACATATTAAATTATTTTTATGACATATAGTTTTTGATTAATAACGGATAATAATTGTACGGAACCCTCGGTAGGTGAGTCCGACTCGCTTTTGACCGGTATTTTATCATTGCGGTTCCTGTCATGAAATGTTATTTAAAATAAAAATAATTAATTTGAAAAAATCGTCGTCAAAATATGTAGGCTGGCTGTCACGACAAACAAATGCTGAGCTGGGGCCTTTTTGACATTTTGTTCAATCTTAAAGTATTTCTCTTGTATTCTGTGTGTGTGTGTGTGTCAATTAAATAATTTTCTATTTTAATTATATTTATATCATTAGCAGCATGAGTTCAGCGGCTTTAGGCCAGGGGCTTGTAGGAGCGGCTCAGAGTATCCTAGGAATTGCGTCTTTGCTACATTTGACATCTCCTCAATTTCCCGCCTCATCGCCTGTCAATGGTAAGAACCAGTAAGAAACAAGTTTTATGCTGTGGATGAAGACAGTTGTCGGTTGGTGTTAAATAAGCAACTTCATTTGTCTAGGACAATTTTATTCCAAAGTTTAAGCTATTAACCTACCCTAACACTATATGGGCCGACCCTGATATAAATATTTTTAAATTTGAATTTGAATTGAGCAACTACCTGCCAATTTTTTTGGCTACCTATCATCTTAACAGATTAACAAAGACTTTTATTTATTTTGCCTTCGCAGAATAGTTTAGGTGTGGGTTTTTACGATACTTCGGCCCAACTCTCCCCTTAGCTAAATGTGAAAATCTTTTCAAAATAGGCTTAGCCATTTTAAAGATACTGCAGCCGGTATGTCGTAATCAGTTGAAAAACAAAAACAGGTATTTTAATTAGAACATTATTTTAAAGATGGCGCCATTTTCGACTACATCATCGTTGGAGGGGGAACTGCGGGTAGTATCGTTGCGAACAGACTGACAGAAAATTCTAACTACAAAGTGTTAATTGTTGAAGCAGGAGAAGACCCTACCATAGAGACTACGGTGAGTGTAGGTACCTGTCAACGTAAGGTGCGTTGGGGTACGATCGTAAGCGGAGCAAGATCGTACAAACGTAATAACTAGTTATTTTGGTATTGTTTTTAAGTTCTGGCAACATTCCCGGTGACGCCATTTTGTTCCCTTCCATTCACCAGTGCATGTCAATCATTGGGACTATTCAGCCATGATAAAAGTGCATTTAAATATATCACGGTGATTTGCCCGTTTCTCAATACTGCTACACCATGGAATAGCGATCGGCCTCTTGAAGTGAAGGGCCCTCCTCGCTGCGAACTGGGTCAGGAGGCAGAGGGCTGAAGGTTGAATATGTAATGTAACCTATTGGCCTGTAACACAGCTACACGAGAAGTGTCTATTGATTTTAGATACAAATAAAATAGTAATTATAAAGTTCCCCAGACAACAGTATTATTACAATATTTATTATTAAAAAATAAAAAATAAACAATGACATATTTACAATGACAGTTGACCGTTTTTTTTTTTGTTGAGTATTTACTATTTTTAATGAACTTGACTATCTTTATGGTGCTAAATAACACTTAATAAGAAAGGTTTCTATATAACGCATTTTCGTAATACGTGTGTGAGGAGATCCCACAGAACAGTAGCGGAGCGTAGCGAGTCTTACTTGTTCTGTGGGAGATCCGATCTTTCCCCATTTGGTCTTCTTCTTATCGTGTCGATGGTAAAGCGTCTTAAATTTGTTGTGCCCAGTAATTGGCGACGCGGATTGCTTTGTCGTTGGCACACATAAGGTCTTCTAGCAAGCATGAATCAGGGCACGCAAGACAAGACAGCAAATGGGACATGTCTTGCGGAGTGAACCCGGAAACACAGGACAGATCAGTTCCATCGAAAAGTCCCCACCTGAACATGGTGTCCTTGCATCTACCCACTTGGGACCGGAGTCTGTTAAGGGACTTCTAAGTAGACCATGGCAGTTTGTGTCCTGCAGGGAGGTGTTCGGAAGGAGGAACGAAAGGAGCAGGCGGTAAGGGACCGTTCTCCCACAGGACACGTCTAGCAGTAGAGGGGTTGCGGTCAAGAGGGGAAACGCACTTCATGAAGCTTCTGCGGCTTTTAAGTCTTTGGCGGACCGTGCAGTAAGCGTGCATTGGATGAAGTGCGCTCGTATCCTGCTTACGACACTCCACTCCACTTGCCACTCGTCTGCGAATATCCGGAGGTGCGACACCAGCTAGTGGATACAGCATTTCTACCGGGGTGGGTTTAAGGCAGCCTGTAATACTTCGGCAAGTCTCGTTTAAGTCTGTATCCACCAGCTTTGTGTGAGCAGATCGACCCAAAACTGGACATGCGTATTCGCCAACGGAAAACGAAAGGGCTAGAGCGGATGTCCGTAAGACATCCGGTGACGCGCCCCATTTAGTGGAGGTAAGACGAGGAATTAAATTGTTGCGGGCATGAATTTTAGCCTTGGTATTCTGGCAGTGTTTTTTATAGGTGAGGGACCTGTCCAGAGTAATGCCCAGATATTTGGGGTGATCATTGTGTGCTATAGGCACTCTCATCCAGTTGATGTTTAATTTGCGGTTAGCCTCTCTGTTGCGCAGGTGGAAGACACAGGACTCAGTCTAAGACGGGTTGGGTTTTAGTGCATTTTGTGTGTAGTAATGGTCGAGATCTCTTAGGGCAGCAGTTAAGGCTGCCTCAACCTGCACAAAGTTTTTGGCCTGTGAGGTCAGTGCTAAATCGTCGGCGTACAGGTAACGGGTTGTATCTAGTCATTGGCTGGTCGTTAGTATAGATGTTGAACAGCAACGGCGCCAATACGCTCCCCTGAGGGAGGCCGTTTTTTTTTGTTCTCCATCTACTTTTTTCTTCCAAAAGATGAACTTGGAAGCGCCTGTTGTGGAGCAATTCTCTTAGGATCTGCACAAATCTACGGTCTTGAGTAATAGACTCTACCTTCCACAAGAGGCGTCTGATGTTCACAGTGTCATAGGCCGCAGATAGATCGACAAAAACCGTGCCTGTCAATTTATGTTTGGTAAAAGAACGGATATTGTTGCTATGCCCTTACAGGGCCATGTTATGGGATTTTATTATTTTAACAGCTACCAATGTACCAACATGATGCAATAAATGATTATGACTATGACTATGACTTAAAACAATCCGATCTTTCACTGGTAAAAAAATTCAAGTGGTTGTCAAACTTAGGCACCAGGGTAAAAGTAAGTATTTTTTATCACCATTTGTAACGTATCGTTTATTTGAAAAAAATGTATTTTTAAATCTTTCAATTAAAAAATCACGTTTGCTGTATGGGAGCCCCCTTAATTATTTGTAGTACTCTGTTTTTCAGTATTTGTTGTTATAGCGACAACAGAAATACATCATCTGTGAAAATTTCAACTCTCTAACTATTACGGTTATCTCCTTTTCAGGGTCCCGTTTTACCCTTTGGGTACGGAACCCTAAAAAGGAGTAGGTTCTCAATTCGTCCGAATGTTTTTTTTGTATGTTTGTTACGCGATTACTCCGTCAATTATGAACTGATATCGAAATTCCTTTTTTAACCGACGAAAAAACGGAAGAGGTTCTCAAGTCGACGCGTATATATTTTTTTGTTTTTTTTTTATGTATGATCACGCATAACATTTTACAGAGTAGTCCCATTTTGATAATTTTTTTTTTATTAGAAAGGGTAGAGATTTTTTTGTTAAAAAGTATTTTGTTTGAAAAAGCAGTCTGTCAGTTAGTGCTGAGCTGATGATGACAGTCACAAAAATCCATTAGGGAAATAACGGTCGGCTCGCCGGCGGGCCGAGAGTCGACAGACAGATTAACGGGTATAGCAGTTAAAAGTTGATTAGATTGATTCATCGACAGAAAATATTTTGCAGTATATTGGGCAGCCGTGGCGCTTACAAGGTAACAACAGCAACTTAATTTATTGGGGGTGTAAACCAACACACCCAGAAACGAGAAAATATTAAGTTTGTTTCTCGAAGTGACTTAATTTTGAACGAGAGATCTTAAACTGTGGTTACCACACAAGAATGCTTTACTGGACCTCACTTCTGTTAAACATCTTTTAGCGACCTCTA
Organism: Anania fuscalis; assembly: GCA_950371115.1. Taxonomy (NCBI): domain Eukaryota; kingdom Metazoa; phylum Arthropoda; class Insecta; order Lepidoptera; family Crambidae; genus Anania; species Anania fuscalis. The sequence continues at coordinate 3,200,914 of OX493355.1, forward strand.
ACCGACCTAATGACGAGACGAAATTGAGGCGGCCCTCAAACAGCTTCGTAATGGGAAGGCTCCCTGCGAAGATGGAGTCACTTCAGAACTTCTCAAGGCAGGCGGAATACCCGTTCTTAAGGGACTGAAGAGACTGTTCAACTCCGTAATAGCCAATAGGACTCTGTTTTTCAAAAAAAGAGATTAAACTCTTCTGAAGAACTACAGACCGATCACGCTCTTGAGCCACGTCTATAAGCTGTTTTCAAGAGTCGTCACAAATCGTCTAGCCACAAGATTTGACGCCTTCCAGCCACCGGAGCAGGCTGGGTTTCGTAAAGGCTATAGTACCATAGACCATATGCACAAAGTAAGGCAAATCTGCCTTACAGAAATCAGAAGAGTATAATCAGCCTCTGTGCCTAGCCTTTGTGGACTACGAGAAAGCCTTCGACTCTGTCGAGACCTGGGCTGTTCTGGAATCATTACAGCCATGCCAAATCGAATGTAGAGGTGCTGGGGAGCCTGTATAAAATGGCATCGATGACTGTTCAGGTCCAAAACCATAAGACGAGACCTATCCAGCTGCTCAGGGGCGTGAGAAAATGAGATATCATATCTCCGAAGTTGTTCACGAATGCACTGGAGGACGACTTCAAGACACTGGATTGGAAAGGAGCAGGCATCAATGTCAACGGCGAATACCTCACGTACCTCCGTTTTGCCGATGATATTGTCATTATTGGTGCCGTGTGGTGCCGGCACGTTAAAAGAATTGCACCACCCCGTCTCTTCCTATGGGTGTCATAAGAGGCGACTACAGGAGAACCGGCATTAGAAGATAAGCAGCAGCGTCTCCTCTCCACCATGGCCAAACATCGATCGCCAACCCGCCTGCCAAGCGATTATGGCAAAATCCTCCTCTTGGAGAGGCCTGTCTCCAGCAGTGGACTGATATAGGCTGGTGATGTGATGTGATGTGATGTGATTGTCATTATGGCGGAATCGCTGGAGGATTTGCAAAAAATGCTGCAAAGTCTCAACGCTGCCTCGCGACGCGTGGGCCTGGGGATGAACTTGGACAAGACTAAAGTCATGTTCAATGATCATGCCATCCCCGGACCGGTCTTCGTCGAAAGCGTGGCGCTCGAAGTTGTCAATTAGTATGTCTACATCGGGCAAGTGATGCAGTTGGGTAGAGACAACTTCGAGCGGGAATTCGCTAGGAGGATGCAGCTTGGCTGGGCAGTGTTTGGGAAGCTGCGTCATATCTTCTCTTCACCACTGCCACAATGCCTGAAGAGCAAGTTATTCGATCAGTACGTCCTACCGGTGATGACCTACGGAGCCGAAACGTGGAATATGACAGTAAAGCTGGCCCACCGACTACATGTCACTCAGCGAGCTATGGAAAGGTCGATGCTTGGGATTTCTTTAAAGGACAAATTCCGAAACGAGATCATCAGGCAGAGGACTAAAGTAACTGACATAGTCCAAAAATGTAGCAAGCTTAAGTGGCAGTGGGCTGGCCACATCTGTCGCAGAACCGATGAAAGGTGGAGTAAACGGGTTCTCGAGTGGAGACCACGCCTAGGCAAACGTTGTGTAGGACGCCCCCCAGCTCGATGGACCGACGACCTTAGGAAGATGGCTGGCAGTGGATGGATGATAAAAGCGGGAGATCGTGCTCTTTGGCGCTCTTTGGGTGAGGCATACGACCAGCAGTGGACTGCAATAGGCTGAGATGATGATGAACCTACCTAATAATGATTAAAAAAAGATGATTAACGATATTTTTTTTATAAAGGGCTTACCATTAAACTTTGTAAAATAAAAATAGTTTCATAAAAAACTAAAAACCGACTTCAAAATTAAACTAAAAAAAAATAATCAAAAAACCCGACTGCGTAATAAGTGAACTTAAAAGATGAAAACAAGATTTAAAGAATCAATTTGCTGTCTGAGGCATCAAATCCATGTTACGTGATTCGACTTTTTCTACAAGGTTTTAAATTACTTATTGGGTACTAACGCAGTGCATACCAAGTCAATCATCATTATGCTATTATAATAGATTTGATGCCTCCGACTGCAAATTGAATCTTTAAATCTTGTTTTTATCTTTTTAGTGCACTTTTTAAGCAGTCGAGTTTTTTGATTTTTTAAATTAATTTATTTTATTTTTGACTTTTTAGTTTGAAGTGTTCTGCTCCTACTTTTCAATGAACTATAAAGCCTTATTTGCAAATCTACATTTTAAAAAAAATTCTCGAGTAAGTAGTATTTGAAATCGGGTTTTCCGTTTAATTCATGTACCAATAGGAATTCCGGGTAATTACATAGCCTATGTATCACTCCTACAACTGAGACGAATCTAATGACATATCATATGCACGGACGTAAAAAAAAACGGACGTAACATCACATTAAAAAAATGTGAAGCATGCAAGCTACTACAATTACGTTTGTGGTACATGATCTACACTCACACATACACACTAGGTACGACAAGTACAACCCGCCGCCATTTTGCCCCGAGTGACAGCGCCAGTGACACGTAGTAAATGCGTTCGTTGCGTCAACGTTTTTTTTTTCAAAAATGCCGTCTTGCGTTGTTAAATCATGTAAAAACTACATTAGTAAACGTAAAAAGTTACATGGAATCACCTATATCATACGTAAGTTATTACGATTCGTGATAAAAAAAAATATTTATATTTTAAATACTTTGCCAAGAATTCTAGAGGTAAAATGCAACAGTGTTGTCACTTTATTTACGGGAAAATTACCCTTAAGGTGGGGAAATCTATATTTGTATGCAACAAACCATGTATATGACTCTCTGAAATCAGATTTCGTCAGTTTTTGGGCTGACTAGTAGATTTTTTATCCTTTTTCAAGTACGTATTAAGCGTCGTGAGGTTTTCAAAAATTTTCAATTTTACTTTTTGTTATTAAGGCGTATATTTTATAGATAGTCATAGTAGCCTTATCACTAATAATGTCATGTGTAAAAATATATTTTATACGTAACATGTGTTTAATTTTCTATCACAGTGATCATAAAAAATATGTTTGGTAGGTCAACATAGATCAACCGTTATTTTTTCTGTTACAAAATATATGTAAATTACATAAGTTAACTGAGATCGATTGGTACCAACAAACAGCAGGGAAATTGATGGTTTATATAGCGACCCTTAAATCACGCACACAGCCTAAACGGGCGGCCATTATTATGCTTCACTTATGGTTAGACGAGGTTACGGCCGTATTTTTTTTTACGTCCGTGATCATATGTTGAAATCCATTAAATGGTTTTTCCTTCCTATTTTTATAATAAATAATAAATAAATCCATTTATTGCACACTTTGGAAATCCATATAAAAGTGTTAGTAACATGATAATCTTATTTTAGTGTTAGTAATTACAATAAAGCAGAAAAAAAAAATTATAATGGCTTCTGTCTGGACGGGGCTTCCGTGCTATGGGCACTTATATCGAGTGACAGGGGCATGAGTCTGTAGCCAACGGCGCAGCAGTCGGGAGTCCCACCGGTCAGCCAGCGCTCAGGATGCTGTTCGAGCTGCCACGCACGCGTGCCCACAGTGACGCGCAGCACTTTTTTATGATCGTGTAGAAACAGTCAGTACGCGCCTCGGCGAACATGGATGACGCGCTACAATTACTAAAAATGTTTGCCTGTTACCGTAGGAATTTTGGTAAATAAAGTACCCCTTGTCACTTCACATGGTTTGTTGCATATAATTGAGACGACTCGATTGATATATTATACTTTAAAATCCATTAAACGGTTTAGGCTGTAGAGCGTGCCACATACATACATACATACATATATATAAAATGGACTGACTGACTGATGGATCAACGCACAGCCTAAACCGCTGATCGTAGAAGCCTGAAACTTTGAGGGTGTGTTTTTTGTATGACGTAGGCATCCGATAAGAACGGATTTTTCGATATTCTACCCCTAAGGGGGTGAAAAGGGGGGGGGCAAAGTTTGTATGGGAGGGCACCCCCTCTAAAAGCTTAACTATTGGCTTGAAAAGTTTTGAAATAATCATGATAATTGTGCTTGAATTAACGGTTAACATAGATCGGTTACTTTAAAGAGTAAGTCCTGTTAAACTTTTCAATGTAATATAATTAATAGTTCTGTTTCCTTTTTAGATTCCCGGATTACTGACATTCCTTCCAAACAATCCTTATGATTACAACTTTCTAACTGTAAACAACAACTTTACCGCCCAATACCTTAAAGACAAAGCTGTCAGAATGACAACTGGGAAAGCCCTGGGCGGTAGCAGCGTGCTGCATCACCTCATCCAAGTGAGGGGTAACCGGAGGGACTACCAAAGGTGGGCTACAGCAGCCAACGACAGTTCCTGGGACTACGACTCCTTACTACCCTATTTCCGCAAAAGCGAGCAAGTTAGGAGTCCGGGGATCTTAAATTTTGATACTGGTGCTTTTCACAGTACGGATGGCTACGTTGGTATGACTAAAGAACCTCACGAAGAAAACAAAGATATCATAGATGCATTTGTAGAGATCGGCTCTGAATACCTTGTAGATGTCAATGGGAACAGATCCCTGGGTGTCGCTGAACCACTATTTGTTATAGACAATAATACACGTCAAAGCATGGCAGTATGTTATCTATCTACAGCTAAGGATAGGAGTAATCTATTCATTTACAAAGGCACAACTGTAACGAAGATTCTTTTCGACAATGAGAAGAATGCTATCGGTGTGGAAGCTGTCACGAAAGATAATAAAATGGTAACAATCAAAGCTAGTAATGAGGTTATTCTTGCCGCTGGAGCAATCAAAACTCCTCAGCTATTGCTTCTTTCAGGTGTCGGACCCAAATCACATTTAAATGAATGGAACATTGATGTTATTTCTGATCTGCCTGTCGGAGAAAAATTACAAGACCATTTCGGCGTTGCCGTCGCTTACAAACTCAACAAAGGTTCAATACTACCTTCTTTTCCAAATTTCAAGCAATTCCCTGCTCCTACAACTGTGGCCTTCAGAACTTTAGACCCCAATGAGATCTACCCTGATTATCAGGTGATCAATTTTAGATTGCCTGGTAGTTCTGTCGGACTTCCTTCTTTATGCTCTAACGTGTTTAAGTATAACGATGACATTTGCAATGAAATGATCAAAAGCAATACAGGACGAGAACTGTTATTTACCGTATTGTATGGCATGCAACCGTATTCCAGAGGAAAAGTTGAGCTTCGCAGCAAGGATCCGCTAGACAACCCTTCTATCTACACTGGCTATTTCTCAAACATAACTGATTTGGACAATTTGGGGTCGTATCTCTTAGATTTCTCGGCGCTAGCAAACACGTCCTTCTTCAAAAGTGTAAAAGCAGAGTTGGTTGATTTCGATTTGGAAGATTGCAAAGATTTAGATAGAAACTCATATGATTACTGGAGATGTTATGGCCTGAGTATGTCTAGTACAATTTGGCATCCAGCTAGCACTTGTCCTATAGGCTCTGTGTTAGATTCTAAGCTAAACGTACGAGGGGTTCAGAGACTACGAGTGGTAGACGCTGCGGGTCTACCATCAGTGAATAGTGGACAGCTGTTGGCTGCAGTAATGGTTTTTGCTGAGAAAGCTGCCGATTTGATAAAAGCACATAGGTAATATTGGATAGCCTACCACAAAATTGTTATTTAGTTTTAAATCGTTATGTGTATTTTTGTAAATGAAATTGAGGTACCTTCTATAAATAAATTAACTTATCATGTTACCTATTTTAACTAGTTTATATATTTCTTTGAGTTGTTTGATTTCAATAAAAAAACCAAGTGCGTGCCAGACTCACTGATCAAATAATACTACGGCCAGACTCTAAACACAAGGCGTTCCATTTCAGTTAGAATTATGTTTTATAAGATACAGCCCTGTTGTACACGGTCAGAACCTCTGGCCGAGTCAATGTAGAAAACGAACTTTTCTATATTGTTTCGGTTCTGGGTGTTGTTGTACCGTCGTTGGTTTTATAAAACAAGTGCTATAGCTAGGTACTTATCTTAGGGTCGGAGCAATATATTTAATGCTGCCCAATATTTAAATTATTATTTATAACTGACAGGAATGACGCGCAATTTTTAATGGGCTGAATACAGCAACAAAGAATTCGATATCATTATTTATGCGTATGGCTTAGCCGATGGCAAGTTGCCATCGGCAGTAGGTATTCATATTCTTTGAGCTGCACGTGTATTGCCGAAATACACGTTCAGCTCAAAAAATATAAAAATACCTAAAGCCTATATTTTATTTGTGTCAAAAAAGTTTATTTTACAATAAAAGAGTATTTACCAGAATAAATTCCCAACGGCTGGTTTCATTGGGAATATTCCCGAATATTTTCCCATTTAAGAGTACTTACCCGGGTGGAACCATACTGTAGCGGTGGCAGTGTTAATATTTCAAATCGGAACATGACCATAAATGCCTCGATTTGATTAACGTAGTGATTACCTGATCAGAGGGTTTGATCAAATCGGAACGCAAACACAGTGACATTTATATGTCAAATTTTGACAGTTAATAGCTGAAGCTAGGTTTTGTTGAGCATTCAATCAAGCATTTCAAGCGCATCTAACTCCAAAATCAACTACAAAACTAGATCAACTAAGCTAATTCATAGACTTTCAATACCATGCAAGAAGGTAAGTTGCCCTAATACTTACATCTTTGGCAAATATTCAGATTATCACCTTAGCATCATTGGCTCATAATATTTTGCGTCTTTTAGACTTGGAGGTCACCGGAGTAAGCAGGAGCGGTCGTGTCAGAAAAAAGAGCTCGAAGCTTATGGACTTTGAGTCTCCGGATGACATAGAGACGCGATTTCGTAGGCAGACACCAGTGAAATCCTTCACCAACTTCCGCCAGGAGGAAACTCCTGAGTTCCAGCAAGAGGAGCCTCCTAGGCCGACGGAGGAGGCCGGGACAGCTTCTGGGAGCGAGTCCGACTATTATGAGAACAATGGAGACAATGCTGATAATGAGAGGTATGTGTTTTAAACTTATTATGGGTTATTTTTGACAAAACTTTAACAATCAACTGGTAGAGTGGTTCACGCTCCGGAAAGACACAACAAATATCATTCACTCTCTCTCACTCTTGCAAATAAATGGGTTGGAGTGTATATGATAAATGTCCTAAAAGACAAAATACTGGGACAAATAAATTTAAAAATAATCTATTCCAGTATGGAGTCAGACAGCTCGGCATCTGACGAGAACTCCACCCGGACACCGGCCAACTCCCTCTACATGATGGAGAAGAGCAGCAAGAAGAAACTTATTGTTAAAGACGGGAGAGTGGTTGGGAGGGCTAAGGCTCAGAGGAAGGACAAGGGTATGTTATTTTGTCTTAATTTTTTATGCTTGCATCTCTAACTGCGTTAGTACAGCCTCACCCTTGAGAACTTCTGGTATGTTCACCGAAACACCTCAAGGAAAGGAATAGCTGTATTAATTTATAAACCTATACAATTTTCTCCCCCTGATATTATGCATTTTCTCGAATTTTTATTGTAATGTTAAACTGAAGTGCTGAAAATTATAACAAATGAAGAAAAAATTAAGAACCAGCAGGATAATTATTATTTAATGATTATCAGAAGTTATTGAAAGGTTCAAAATATTTATTTTCGTTTTATCATTGCAACATTGCATTTAGAATAGAATATTCAACAAATTATTATATAATTTGTTCAGAATCATAAATACACAGTATTATTACAGTAAATAAAAATTTTATGAAAAAGTTGTTTACATACATATTTTATACTGAAAAGGCATCTACTTGGCATATGTTGAAGCATATTAGTAATGCTATGATGCTGGTCTTCTGTAGATGCGCAGACAAAAAAGACTACTCTAACACCACGTAAGAAAGGAGAATTAATTTAAGAGTTTGTCAACAGGTAAAACTCGCATAACAGCATACATGATGTGGGCTAAGGAAGCGCGCAATGAGCTGCTCCGAAAACATCCCGACATGGACTTCTCAGCCATTTCCAAGCGCCTCGGAGAAATGTGGGCCAATGTGAGTCTATGATTATAAAAAGTATGTTCAACAAAGTTTCAATCTCCTTACAAGTTTCGCAGAGTTTTTATCAAGTCACTACGTAATTATTAATGCTAGTTATATAGTCATGACTATAAGTACTCTTTTTTGTAGTACACAAATAAAACACATCAATAATTTATTGAAACAAAAGTGTATAATTTAAATTAGGATAGCTTAAAACCACACAATAAAAGAGATCTTTGACTGAAGTAGGTAAAACCTGTGCTTCATTGGAGAGAGAACTTAAGGATACTTCTAGGTAACATAAATTAACAATAGTTAATTTTAATATTAGGTATAAGGAAAAAAAAACAAAATTTTATATTCTTCCAATCTATTTATATTTACATATTAAAGTAATTGTGAAATTTTGTCATAAGACAAAGTTTGTAAACATTTAATTATTACAGTTAGTAATAATTTCATTATAAAAAGTATATTATTTGGTCTATTGTTCAAAAATGGGCCGAGAAATGTGAAAATACAATTTTGAGGTTGATTGCGTAATGAGAACTCTCTCTGGTTGTTTATTATCTGTGTGAACTGTACCAGGTGAACTACAATGAGCGCTACCTGTGGAAGCGCAAGGCGAAGCGCTTCGCGATACAGAAGGAGCAGCAGAGCGGCCAGCCCCCTGCCAATAAGATTATATCCAACCTCAGTAAGTATTATTGATAATAAATATAATAATAATAATAAGATTTTTTATTCTGAACTTCACAAGTATAAGAATATTAGACACAATAATATTTTTCTATAAAATGTCCCTAAGCTCAGTTTGCCACTTGGCATAGGCCTCCTCTAACATTTTCCATTGGGTCCTGTCATGTGCTACCCTTCTCCAATGATGACCAGCCGTGAGTTTTAGGTTGTCTTCCCATCTTATTTGTTGGCGCCCTCTACTTTTCTTGCCATCTCTGGGATACCAGTCAGTAACAGTTTTACACCATTTTTCCTGTGGATCTCATACCATGTGACCTGTCCATCTCCACTTTAGTTGGTCTATTCGGGTTATTATGTCGGCAACTTTAGTTTTTTCTCTTATTATTGATAATAACTTCTATAATAATACTCGAAGTGCATTGATACATTATTGGTCTTCATCTAATCAAAATCAAAATTATTTTATTTGGTAACAACAAGTTTACATCGATCACTTTTAACAGTGAATTAATCCTATTAAGTAATCAATAATTATATATATTGGACAACATCACATACATTGCTCTGATCCTAAGGTAAAAAGCTAAAGCACTTGTGTTATAGAAATCAGAAACAACGACGGTACCACAACACCCAGACCCGAGACAATATAGAAAAGTTCGTTTTCCACATTGACCCGACCGGGGATCGAACTTGGAACCTCAGAGATGGCGGCGCCATATACAGTCCGGCGTACTCGCCTTTCGGCTACGGAGGTCCTTAATTAACATAAAATACCTCTAATATTTATGTAGAACATAATAAGACAAAACAGAACAAAATAAGCAAGCGATAAATAATTAAAACTGTTTGTGTTTGTGTGTAATGTCAGTTGTGTGTATGTCAGTGGCATGCATTGGTTTTATTTCGAGGTAGGCAGTGATACTTAAAAATATGTTTTATTATTGAAAATCAGTGGTTTTCATCAATAACACACATTTGTAAGTATCTACTGCCTACTTCATCACTTAAAGATATCTTATGCCTTTTTCTGCAATAAAGTGAATTTGTTGAAAAAATATTGACTTGACAAGTTTCTCAAATAAACGATTTATTTAAAGATGGATGTAAATTAGTCAATATCTCATGTTCAGGCGTCCCAAGGCCCCTGGGCAACCCCGGGCCCGGTAGGCCTCCGGCGAACCGCGCGCAGCCCAAACAGCCCATGGCTGCCTCGCCGCCGCAACAAGCTCTTGTGGTAAGTCTTTATCACTAAAATAAATAAATATCCCACAACGTGGACCGACGATCTGGTGAAGGTCGCGGGAAGCTGCTGGATGCGGGTGGCACAGGACCGATCTTCGTGGAAATCCTTGGGGGAGGCCTATGTCCAGCAGTGGACGCCTTTCGGCTGATGGATGGATGGATGAAATAAATATTGGACAACATCACATTTGCTCTGATCCTGAGTTGAGTGGCTTAAAAACTTGTATTATAGAAATCAGAATCTAAAAAAGTTAGTATTGTACATTGACTGACCGATGATCGAACTCGGAGCCTCAAGATTGGACGCTGCCACGATGTCGACGCTAGTTAAGGACGCTAGCTAGCGGAAGCTAGTTTAAGGCCTTAACACGCTTGAATGACCTTGAGGCGTCGCGCCTATAATATTTCGCGCGTGCGGAAAAACATGTTTTTATGAAATTATTGCCTTTACCGAGAATTTTCAAATAAAACTCTTAATTCAAAACATGTATATGTCCAAAATCTTGTTTTGTGTGAAAACAGTAATGAAATAGCTTGTGCCGTTTAAGAGAACATTTGCAATGTATGAAAAATATACACTTCAACAAACACACACATTGACCCGACCGGGGATCAAACCCGGAACCTCAGAGATGGCGGCGCCATATACAGTCCGGCGTGCTCGCCTCTCGGCTACGGAGGTCGTCAAAATATACGTGTATCAGGAAATCTCGATCTTCCTTAATTAACATAAAATACCTCTAATATTTATGTAGAACATAAATATACACTTTTTTTGTGCATGGTTTAATCCAAGGTACCTAACGGAAAATCAAAATTATTCAATTCAAGATGTTTATTAAATCCTCTTCTACTATATCGTATTTAAATTTTTTTGATTCAAGTAACAGCTATTCTGACAATTATATTTTCATATTTGAGATTTTAGGCACTTGGGTGGTGTTAAAGCCTTAACCAATTTGTGTATTGATTGATCTGATAAATAAATTAAAAAAAGGATCAATGATAAATTGTTTACTTTTATTGTACTCATAAATTTATCGATTATTGTTCTTTAATTGAGTGTTGGTAGTTAGTAAATAGTTCAAGCTTATTTTTACTATTAGATAGTACAAAACCGCATCAAAATCGGATGTCACATGCGATATAATCTCGGACAAACACAAACATACTGATCAAACCGAGTACCTCTATTTTTAAGTCGATTAAAAACGATCAATGTTTGATATTCACCTGTAAGCTCGCGTATGTGTGCACAGGTACATTGTTATTTAATTATCTTTTTTTTTCCGAGCAAGGTTACGATGTTAGTGATGATGATGATGATGATTCTCCAGACCGTTTTCGGTCACAGCGACTGCATTACATTTTAGGAGCCTTGTTGGTCAGCTCTGTCGTGTGCCCTCATATGGCTACAGAAACCAATTTTGGTGATAAACATGCGAGTATATCGACTGCACGTGAGGACACCATGATTCATCATCATCACCAGCCTATATCAGTCCAAAAGGAGGATTTTGCCATAATCTCCACGCTTGGCAGGCGGGTTGGCGATCGCAGTTTGGCCAATGGTGGAGAGGAGACGCTGCTGCCCGTCTTCTTATAGCGGTCCTCCTGTAGTCGCCTCTTACGACACCCATAGGAAGAGAAGGGGTGGTGCAATTCTTTTAACGTGCCGGCACCACACGACACCATGATTACGATGTTAGTATTCTTGAATAAACAAACGTATGTTTCCCACGCAGCCGGTATCGGCCGGCAACACGCTAGCCGCATCGGCGACCGCGGCCGCAGCCGCCATCACCGCGGGCGCCGGCGCCGGCGTGTACCGCGTGTCGGGCTGCGGCGCCGTAGAGGTGGCCGCGCACCTGCGGCTGCTGGGGGAGAGCCTCGCTATCATCGGGGAGAGGCTGAAGGAGCATGAGGTAGGTGGTAAATCATAGTTGAGAAATACTAGGGTGTAAGGGAGGAACATGGTGGACAGATGAACTGGCAAAGGTTGTAGGAAGCCGCTGGATGCAGGCCGCTTCCAACCAGGCAATTTGGAATTCTGTGGGTGCTGGGGGAGAGCCTCGCTATCATTGGGGAACGGCTAAAGGAGCATGAGGTAGGGAATGAGACGTACGTAGGGAGGTACCTACCTGGTAAAGGTTGCAGGAAGCCGCTGAATACAGGTGTCTTCCAACCGGACAATCTGAAAGTCTAAGGCTGCTATGGGTGAGTCTCGCTTTCATTGGGGAGAGGCTGAAAGACCATGAGGTAGGTGGTGAATCATAGTTGAGAAATACTAGGGTGTAAGGGAGGAACATGGTGGACAGATGAACTGGTAAAGGTGGTAGGAAGCCGCTGAATGCAGGCCGCTTCCAACCAGGCAATTTGGAATTCTGTTTGTGCTGGGGGAGAGCCTCGCTATCATTGGGGAGAGAGGCTGAAGGAGCATGAGGTAGGGAATGAGACTTACGTAGGGAGGTATAGGGAGGTACCTAGCTGGTAAAGGTTGCAGGAAGCCACTGGATGCAGGCCGCGCGCAACCGGACTATCTGGAAGTCTGAGGCTGCTATGGGTTAGTCTCGCTTTCATTGGGGAGAGGCTGAAGGAACAAGAGGTAGGCATAGTCATACTTTAGAGATACTAGGGTGTGAGGGAGTGACAAGGTGGACAGATGACCTGGTAACAGTTGTAATAAACCGCTGGATGCAGGCCGCGCGCAACCGGACAGTCAGGCAGGAATTATTCCGTAGTAGACCTATGGCTGAAATTATGAAGGAAAGAGCCTAGCTATCATCAGGAAGCGGCTGAAGGAGCATAAGGTATGAAGGCATGTGGTTAAGCAGAGTGTAGAGATCCTAAGGGTGTGAGGTATCCACCCACAGGGTAGACAAACGACCTGGTGACGGTTGCAGGAAGCAGCTGGATGCAGGCCACTTCCAACCGGACTATCTGGAATTCACTAGTGGCCTATTTTCAGCTGTGGACGGCTTATGGGTTGAAATTGTGAAGTGAGGTATTTGGTTAAGCCTTTGTCTGCCACGAAACTAGACACAATATTATATTTATTATTTGGGGGTAACCGGTGACCACCGTGGGTGCTCAAAGTGTTAAGAGTCTAGCTGTCTTCAGGAAGTGATTTAGCATGAGTATGGAGGCATGTGGTAAAGGACAGTTTCGAAATACTAGTTTGTAAGTGAGGACAGATGACCTGAAGAAGGTTACAGGAAGCCGGGTGCAGGCCGCTTCTACTGGCCTATTTAAAAACCACTGGGTAGGCTTATATTCAGCATTAGACGTCCAGTGGCTGAAATGGTGATGAGGGTGTAATTAATGTATCCCACAAGGATTGAATGACTATAGGTGCGGGCGCTGGCTTGTGTGTGTTTAAAGTAATTTACGGTCGTGTACGTACAATTGACGACCGTCTGGTGTAGTGGTTCGCGCTACGGACTACAATGCCTGGTCGATGCGGGTTCGAATCCCGCAAGGGGCAAATGTTTGTGTGATGAGGACGAGCATTTGTACCTAAGTCATGGATGTTTCTGAACGTATTTAAGTTAAGTATGTTTATCCGTTACCTAGTCGCCATAGTACAAGCTATGTTTAGTTTGGGGCTAGCTAATTGGTGTTGATTCTGCAAACAATTTATTTATTCATTTATAATTACGGGGGTTTACAGAAAAACCTTACCGTGCTTTACTTGGGGGGGAGGGAAGGCCTTAAATCTTCAATAATAGCGTTCCGTAATTTTTAAATCCCCATATTTAACTCCATTATCATCTCATTGACACCAGTTATATCTTCGGTAGGGCCAGATCGCAGTATCGGGTTCCGTATCGGTCCTGCTAGACACACTCTTGTGTTCTCTCGCGCCGCTGCTGTGCGTGACGCGCGCGCTGCCCGCGCTGGCGCCGCCGCCGCGCCTGCTGCAGCACACGCTGCACAACATCGCCTACATCATGCCCGGCCTGTGACTGACGCACGTCACACGATACTACAGCACGCGGCACCGATGTTGAGCGTTCGGGCAAAGAGTGGGGACCGCGCAGCGCATCTTACGAGACGAGCATCGTATCAGGGGGGGGGGGGGGGGGGGGGCTAGCACGAAAGTGTATCGTCGATCGGTCGTATAAACCTAACAAATTAAAATAAGCACTCTTCTGTCAATCCTTTGACGAAATATGACCAACTCAAAATAACCTGTAAAAACCCGACAGTTCATATATTGTCAAACGTTTGATACGAGTGAATGGATATTTTAATTTGATAGGATGATACGAACGAACGATACACTTTCGTGCTAGGCCTCCAGACGCGTGTGCACGGTGCTAACAACCGATCACGTAATCTTAATGGTCTTCTGCGCGACTTTCGCCCAGCGCTCAACTTCCTTGCCTATAGTTATACATCTGTCACTGTCGTATACCAGGAATTTGACCACTCTTTTGTGTCTGTCACGGTTAAAGCAGTCGTAGATCTTTGCCTAATTTAGTATATTGAATAGAAAACTTACCGATATTGTCCTTGATTAGGTGTAGGTTTACCTTACTTCACACCAGAGGGCGCCACTTTGTATGCAGGTATGACGAGTTGAAACCTGCCAAACTCAATAGTCTTTCAAAACACGCGTTTTAATACATTATCTGTTACTTTAAAATACTAGCTTCGGTATCTTACCACACTTTTTTGGCTGTAAACTAATGCACATGCAGCATTGCATTGTTAGAATTATAGTTTTAACTTGTCATGTGATATTTAACGTGTCGCAGTGAAAATATCCTTATAAAAGAATTATTTTTTCTCATTTTTTAATTTGGCACTAACAGAACTTTGAGAACACGTGAAAAAAAGTAGCATAAGTATGGAATTAAGCTTCATAAAATTGTAATTGTGGCATATGTTCAGCAGTGGACGTCCTGTAGCTGACATGATAATGATGAATTGTAATTTAGTATCCATGATCACTTTACTTTAAAACATTCAATAAAAACTTGTTTGCATAAATCTTTTTTTTTTTTCAATATAATGAAAGAAAAGAAAAACAGAGACAGATGATAAGCTTAAATGTTTATTTGATAATTTCGAGTTTAGAATTTAAGATGTAAAATTAGTGTTTTCAGGCCGTGTGTCGATTTTTGTGTGTATAAGTTTCAATAAAGTATTTTGAGAAAATAAAAAAATATTTTTTTATTTTAAGGCCTTAACACGCTCGAATGACCTTGACGCGTCGCGCCCATACATTTCGCGCGTGCGGATGACCTCTAAAAATCGGAAAAACATGTTTTTTATGAAATTAATGCCTCTAACAAGAATTTTCAATTAAAATTCTCAATTGAAAACATGTATATTTTCAAACTCTTGTTTTGTGTGAAAACAGTAATGAAATAGCTTGTGTCGTTTAAGAGAACATTTGCAATTTATGAAAAAATAGACACTTTTTTGTGCATGTTTAAATCCAAGGGACTTCACGGAAAATCAAAATTGTTCAATTCAAGATGTCAATTAAATCCTCTTTTAGCGTATTTATTTTTTTTAGATTCAAGTAACACGTATTCTGACAATTTGATTTTCATATTCGAGATTTTAGGCACTTGGGTGGTGTTAAGGCCTTAACATTCATTCACTTCTGTCACCGAAACGGCAAAATTATAAATATTTAAATTTTGTTTTTTAGCAATTACCATCAGCGAGAAACACTTGAAAGATTTTGCTCTCGCCCGGTATGCGTTGTCGTGGGTTCGGGTCCCACCGAAGGCGGTCGATTTTTTTTCAAGTATTAATAAATCTTAAATTTTTAATATGTTTTCTACCTATCATCTCTGATCCCAAGGTAAGCTAAATCGCGTGTTATAAAAACCAGCAATAACGACGGTACCACCATACCTAGACCCTAAGACAGTATAGATTGTTCGTTTTCTACTACATGGACCCGATCGGGAATCGAACCTGGAGGCCTAAATGAAAGCGCATCGTTCGGTTGGTCATATTATTCGATCAAATTCCCCCATCATACATACATCCATTCCCCCGTATCAAAGGTTTGACAATTTATAAACAATTGAAAACAGTCCTGTTTTTACAAGGCTAGATTGAGTTGGTCATATTTTATCAAAGGATTGACACATGCGACTGGTCATTTTAATTTGTTAGGTTTATGCGACCGAACGAAGAATTCACTTTCGCGCTAGGCCCCCTGCACAACCCTCTTGTCATCACCAGCCGATATGTAGTCCCGAAGCAGTGGTAGGGATAAGCTATATTTTGGGATGCGTATGTGCCTGGAAGTGGGCCTATATATCGAATAAAGCATTTTATTTTAAGACACCGCGGCGGCAAATAACGCCGCCGTGTGTAACCACCTGTAAGAGAGTTTCTTTGGCTTTAAGAATAGCCTTTTATTTTATAGTTTCTTGTTTTATGTATATTATCTATTTATTATTATTTATCGAATAAAACGAATAATAATATTTTATATTTAATTTATTACATTCACAAAAATGAACACGATATTTACAAATCAACGTACATTTGAGATTATTATTATGACTTATGAACATACAAGAAAAAATACACCTTAAACTTAAAACAGTCTTAATGAGTTATGCACTAGCTGCAGTAACTATAGCTCTAGGTGCAGTAACTATAGCCACAGCTGCAGTAACTACAGGTATGGCTGCAGCGACTTTAGGTGCAGCTGCAGTAACCATAGGTACAGTTGCAGCAACTATAGAACCAACTGCAGCAACTATAGAACCAACTGCAGCAACTACAGGTAAACGCGCTATTTAGTAGTACTTTTAAAGCGCTATAAAACACAAAATAGTTTATTTAACAGAAAGAAGCGGAGTCAAACAGCCTACATGTGCGTGTTAGTACTCTCACAATCATCACAATTTTATAGTAAGTATGGCGTAGGTATGTCGGCAAAGATGTCAACTGAGAATTAAGGTCGAAATTGTTCAAGATAACATACACGAATGTTCCTAGTTCTTTGTCCCATTTCTGGTCGGGGTAGTCTGGTTTCAGGGGGCACATATCATACAAAGAAGTGTTTTTTTGACAGAAATTCCGCCATGTTTATCTGTGACTGTACTGCTTGTTTATGCGCAAGTTGACAGGACTTGTTATTTCATAGTAAATGTCAAAGAAAAACCAATAACAAGTTCCGAAGAAATAAGGTCCGTACTGCTGCTCTATAGGTTATGTGCTCGATGTTACATTTACTGCAACTGCATTCAGACATCCGTAATTAACTCGTGTTTATTTTTAAATTGTTTTTATTAGAACTGCTTAAGATAATTTTATTTGCGGATACATTTGTGTGATATACATTGGGCGCCATATTTATTTGGTCAGTGTCATTAGTACCTATCAACATGTCTTCGGTGTGTGAAATTTAGTGTTAGTTCGTTAGTTTTCAATTAACATTAGCAAAGTCCATTAATATTTAACTGTTTTTTAGCAAGATCAGTCGCATCAGGAGATCTAGCAATAAAATGTATCTTTCGTTCGGGCGAAAGTACCGAGCAAACTAGTTTTAGGAGCACTAAAATGTACCTAACAAATTTAAATAACCAGTCTCATGTGTCAATCCTTTGATACAATATGACCAACTGAATCTACACGTGTAAAAAACCCGACAGCTTTCAATTGTTCATAAATTGTTAAACCTTTGATACAAGTGAATGGATATTTTAATTTGATCGGATATGTAATACGACCGAACGAACGATACGCTTTCGTATTAGGCCTCCTGAATTTAGAAGTACGATAATGTTGATACTTCATTACTATAACATAGCTTTTTCTTGTTCTTAAGCACTATGACATGTCATTTTATTAATTCTAACATTAATGACAGTTATAACATGATATTTGAGTGTTTTTCATTGATGTTTCGCAGTTACTATTAAACGTCATTTTAATTACACAAACTCATGATATTCAATCCCATATTAATATACATTTTACAGAGATATAAATACTTTTTGGAACCTAATATTTATCGTTTAAAATTTTGTCATATCAAATGACATTATCTTAATTAAAACTACAAATAGGAAACAATATTATGTATAACTAGTATCTGATACTTGGAAAATCTACCTGACTTACTTAGGACTAATACATTTAACTAAGTGGCAATTTTTAGGATAAGGGCGGAGGCTGGGGGAAAGTTGTAGTGATATTTTGATTATAAGCGTTCTAATTAATTCCTAATTAAATGTTACTATTTATTTATTTAATAAAGTATGTCACGTATTAATTTTTGATGTGAAGAACAGATTTTTTTTTGTTAAAAAAGCGGAGTACACGTGATGTTTTTTTTTTCTGTGGGGGACATAGGAATGACAAAGAAGTCCGGGGGTGTGAATCAGAATCAGAATTTTTTATTGCTTTAAAAGTTTGTATTATTATGAAGTATGAAGTTGTGTGACCACAAATTCATAAGAATATTATTAAATATGAACTAGCTGGTATCTGCTATTAATGCTTTATATATATGTATCCTTAAAAATCACGCGATAATCAATATCTAATGCTCGTTACTGGTTTAGTATCTGTCACGTGACATATCCTAGTCCCAGCAACGAGACACATCCTAGTATCTGCCACGAGACACAACATTCTAGTATCTGCCACGAGACACAAAATTCTAGTATCAGCCACGAGATCAAAGATATATACGACCTAGTATCTGTCATTAGCTACGAATTACTTGATATTTTTAATACAGTATGAAATGTGCCCGTAAATTCGTTTTATTAACGTGACACATCCTAGTATCTGTTAAATTTTAACTATACACATTACACATCGCAGTTGTAGTTCTAGATGTGCCCTCTTTCTATCTAGTACATGATACGCGATTTACTAGGTATCTGTCACGTCGCTCCCTAGAATCTGTCACGTGATTCGCTAGGAACTGTCACTCGAAATCCTAGTATCTACCACTCGAATCCTAGTATTTGGAACTTGACATAACTAGTATATGTCACGTGACATAACCTAGTATCTGACACACAAAATACCTAGTTTAGACGTATATCCACCACGCCAGTATTTAGAGCAGTCTGCCCCTGCAGTTGGGCGCGCCGCAGTAGCAGTAAAGAACCTTCCCGGGCACCGAACCCACGTCGTAGTTGTAGTTCCAGGTGAGCTCGCTGCCGGCCTTGATGTGCGACAGCGCGAAGAAAGCCACCCACGGGAAACGGGGGTCGTGCGTGTCTACGAATACGTTCTGGACGAACACGTTCGGTTGGCACGAGTGCTGCGGGAGAAATCAATATTTAGAATGGTTCGATAGCGAATTGTTGAAAGAAAAAACCGGCCAAGAACGAGTCGGACCCGCGCACGAAGGGTTCCGTACCATTATCTAATAAAACGGCAAAAAGTCACGTTTGTTGTATGGGAGCCCTCTTAAATATTTATTTTATTCTGTTTTTTTAGTATTTGTTGTTATAACGGTAACAGAAATACATCATCTGTGAAACTGTCAATTTTAACTGTCTTACTATCACGGTTCATGAGATACAGCCTGGTGACAGATTGAAAGACAGACAGACAGCGGAGTCTTAGTAATAGGGTACTGTTTACCCTTTGGGTACGGAACATCAACAAAGGCAAAACTCAAATATGCATTTGCTGTAACAGAGAAGACTACAGAGTAAGAATAGTTTATTTATAGTGGAACTTACATTCAAGTATCTGCCGATGTTGCCCTGAACCTTAGCGTCCATAATGTAACAAGCCTCATCTTTACCGAAGTACGAACGAACCGACCTGCAAGCAAATAATACATTAATATTAGAGAACATCACATACATTGCTCTGATCCTAAGGCACATGAGTAAAGAAACGGAACAGAGACAAAGCTTCTAAAGAGCTAGCAAAATTTATACCTATTTTGGTAGGGTTGGCACAATTGAATAAATTTAAAATATAAATGTTATTTTTTTCACATTTTTTTTTAAATAGGTTATTTTTTTTACAAATTACATACTCTAAATATTTTTTTTTATTACTTTTGGTTTTTAATAATTTTTTATGTCTTTTAATCGAATGATAAATTCTAAATCTAATATAAAGTTTTTTCAAATAATCCAATGGGAAATAATCACATGGCATATGAAATGTACAATCTTGCAAACGTGCTAATATGCCATTACCAATATTAACAATTTGTACATGAAGATCAAAATATTCGCAAAATTTTTGCTCAAGCAATTCAACAAATGCAATAAAAATGTCAGGAGGTATTATCACACACAGAACAATGTACAACTATATTTACAACACTTTTTAAATACTAAATCAAAAATATTACTACGTATTATGTGAGAAACTCGATAACAAAACAAAACACGCACGACATTCGAGCGTCGTGTCACGCCTGCAAGCCCTGAGATTGACCACTGGCTGATCTAGTTTGAAGCGGTTTCGGCTCATACGTGACAAGCGGCCAGTGGTCACGCACACACACGCGTTGCACTTGTAGTGATGTACCTATCACAGCGCATTCGTATGTAGCTTTGTCTCTGTTCCGTTTCTTTACTCATGTGCCTAAGGTAAGTAGCTAAAGCACTCGTGTTATAGAAACCAGAAACAACGACGGTACCACACCACCTGCACCCGAAACAATGTACTAAAGTTATTTTTCTATATTGACCGGACCGGGAATCGAACCCGGGACCTCAGAGATGTCAAGTCCAACGTGCTTGCTTGTCTATGATAAATAATAAATATGCGCAAGATAAATTATCTTGGTCTCTAAACAAAGAATCCTTGTTACTATGTACCAGACAGAATACAGGGTTATTTGAAATAAATCAACAACCTCGCACGACTAGATAGCTAACACATAAATCAATACATTAATTAAAAAATTATTTTCCAAGCTTTTATTGTACTGTCGTGACATTTGTAAGTCTATGTTAGGCGACGCTCGCGCCTCGCCCTCGCCCTCCCCTCCCGATGTGAAGCGCAAAGAGATAAGATCATTCAGACGTAAAATTGTATTAATATTTATTTTGACGTGACAACGTCTTATAAATTGGTTTGCCGGGTGACACTTCAAGAAACTGCGTTACGCTCCGCTCACGTTATGCGCTCACAATGAGAGCGAGTGAGAGGCACGCGTCCCTTCCACTCGGGCATGGTTAGCCCGCCTAAGAGCGAGAGAGACAGACATAAAAAGTGAAAGGCACGCGTCCCTTCCACTCGCACACTTAGTCATCCTTCTTCCTACTATACGAATGAATATTCACATTAGAATTATTTTACCACTCAAAGTCGTTGTCACGTAAAACTTTCGCCCGTATACCGACTTTACAGGCAACCAATTTTTTTGTATAAAAGGAAAATATGTAAAATTATCTAAACTCGTAGAACAAATGTTGTTGTGTATGATCTAGTCGTGCGAGGTAGTTGTTTTTTTTTTTCAAATAACCCTGTATATGCCTTCCATCTTATATCTTCCGCTGAAAAAGAATTTATTAGCATGTAGAAAAGATGTTATCTGAATTGATTGAAACCAGGAATTGAACCTGGAACCCCTTGACTTCACGATGAATGACCCTCACCATAATACCAATCGGGTTTTCAAATGATATCAAACTATAAAACAGCAGTATGGAGTATGAAAATCTTTACACTACGTCTCTGGCATGAAAGCCTGACATAAAATTATTTAATAAAATACGCTTTATTAAAATAAATAATATTATTTTGTTACCTATATTTGGATATAAACTCTTTCCCCATCCCGGCCTTCGCCATAAAACTAGATGGCTCACGAACTGCAAAACAAAATATTTTAAACATATACAGGTTGTTTGGCAATGAGTACTATCAAGCCGAAACCAGGGGGCCTAGCACGAAAGTGTATCTTTTGTTCGGTCGTATAAATCTAACAAATTAAAATGGCCAGTCTCATGTGTGATAAAATATGACCAACTCAATCTAGCCGTGTAAAAAACCCGACCGCTTTCAAATGATCTTAGATTGTCAAACCTTATACGGAAGAATAGATGTTTCAATTTGATCGGATAATACGACCGACCGAACGATGCACTTTCGTAGGCCTCCAGCCTATGTTAACATAGGCATAGTAAATAATAGTAGTATACTACTAAGCTATACATATAGCTACAACATTGATCAGAACACGCTGGCTTTGACAGCGAGAAAAAACACTTGAGGAATTTCATCTTGTCACGTGACGTCCTCGGTAGCTTAGTGGTCAAAGCACTCGCCCGGTATGCGATGGGACGTGGGTTCGAGTCCCACCTGAGGTCGATGATTTTTTTCAAGTGTTATTTATCTTCAACTACTTACATGCTGAGCCGGTGTTTTATGATGTTTACATTATTTTTTATCGGCCAATAAAACTGCCATTGTTCGCTCGCGCGCCTACAAGTACATCACTTCAATTCACGTCAAGTTACACGCTCAAATTACAATGAAATACTATTGTTAACACTTATTATAACTTTAAAACTAACAACAATAGATATTATGGCAAAAAACTAACCTTTTTACACTGAAATACTTTTAAAATTCACTTTTTTACCACACGTCATCACGCGCACGTGACCGCTAAACACTAAATCAAAGTTCACCGATTTTTGTCTTTTTTTCTTCCGTGAACGTCTATTTGTTTTTGGTTTCAATGAACGGAGAATTTATCATTCATTCCACTAAAAAAGTATCAGGACAACCAGAACCTTATTACGTTAACAATCAGAGTTAATATCGACTGCGGGAGAAATGGCATTCTGGAATGCCCGCCGTCCACAACGGTAATTTAGAAATGGCATTCTGGAATGCCCGCCGTCCACAACGGTAATTTAGAAATGGCATTCTGGAATGCCCGCCGTCCACAACGGTAATTTAGAAATGGCATTCTGGAATGCCCGCCGTCCACAACGGTAATTTAGAAATGGCATTCTGGAATGCCCGCCGTCCACAACGGTAATTTAGAAATGGCATTCTGGAATGCCATGCCGTCCATGTAAGGTTACGCAAATAAATAAATATTCTATTCTATTGAGGTATGTGAGTAAATTTGTATGGAGCAGCTAAAAAAATTCTCGATTTCGATGTTTATTATCTCTTCCCATAAAAAAAGTTGTTGTAAACATATCACCAAAAGCTGATCACGTGGTTTTAAGGAGTGTCCTATTCTCTTGTACACCCTGTATATTCAAAAACTCGATAAACCTAAATTAAACTTGAATGTGAATTACATTTTCAATTTGAAATTTTCTATTGTGTAGTTGGGAGTTGTTTAAATCATGTTCATAACCCATAGCAGTACCAGGAATAAGAAGTTGATCATACCTTCCTCGTCATCACTGATGGTGATGCAGTCGTCGCCGGGTTTGTCGCCGTCCTTCTCTTTCTCCTTGGCGCCGCCATCTTGTTTGTTCTTCTTCTTACTCTTGTCTCGCTTCCGTAGTCTTTTGCTGTAATTTTGATATTTTTATGGGAATTTCGTTTAAATAATCTTACTAATATCTAAAATCATTAAAATCAAATTTCTGTCAATAGGCTTAAACAAAGCACTTTTATATAAATGCGAAAGTATGTAAGGATATATGGATGTTTGTTACTCTTTCACGCAAAAACTACTGAACGGATTTGGATGAAATTTTGCACACATATAGAATATGATCTGGATTAGCATATAGGATAGTTTTAATCGCGGTTCAATGTTCCTGTGGGTTATTGAATAAATTTAAACGAAATAAAAGAATTTGAAGTAAACAAAAAACTGATTCTTTTAATAAATGATAATATACCGGAATATCGGGCCTAAAATAAGGTGTTCGATTGGATAAATGATGTCTTAGAATTATTTATGATAGGTACCTACAATCTACATCCCAATTGTACAGTCAACAGCACGTCGACCTACCCCAAAAGTCAAAAATTCTCCAATAGATTTTCAACTTTAAGCCTGACATATAGAGTTCATTTTCAAGTGAGAAAATTAGACATTTTGTGGTAGGTCAACGAGCTGTTGTCCGTACAATGGGTAATGACAACTACCTCTTAATATTTATTTTCGTTACAATAATTTGCTTCGAATTTAAGTTGTTTCAGTGAGTTTAAATAATGCAACGCGAAAGTTTAAAAGTATTTCATCATCATCATCGTTTCAGCCACAGGACGTCCACTGCTGAACATAGGCCTCCCCCAGTGACGTCTGTCATCGGGGAGTTTTTGCCATACTCGCCACGCTTGGCAGGCGGGTTAGCGAGCGCAGTTTTTTATTATTTCGCGCAGACGCTGCTCCCCATTAGAAGTAATTACAAGTGAACAGTCACCTGAACTCTGAGACGCCCATGCCGATGTACCCGGGACAGAAGTCCCCGTCCTCCTGCTCGTCCTTCGACGGCCCGCTCTCCTCTTCTGATGAAGACTCCTCAGACTCGGACGACGCCTGAGTAGCGCCCTTCTGCTCGATACAAACATACACTTATAAAGAACTGTAGGCCAATTCTACTAATAAATAAATAAATATTGGACAACATCACATACATTACTTACCATAGGATCAGAGCAATGTATGTGAAGTTGTCCAATATTCAAAAAAAAAGATCCAAAAGAATATAAGTCGAAGTCACATGGCTCTGATCCTAAGGTAAGTAGCTAAAGCACTTGTGTTATAGAAATCAGAAACAACGACGGTACCACAACACCCAGACCCGAGACAATATAGAAAAGCTCGTTTTCTACTTTGACCCAACCGGGGATCGAACCCGGAACCACAGAGATGGCAGCGCCATATATAGTCCGGCGTGCTCGCCTCTCGGCTACGGTGGTCATAAACGCAACAATTCGGTATGTAAAGTAATTTTAAGAGTATAATTTTTATACATATTCGTTTATGAAAATACTATAAACCAAGTGAGGAAACTAATTTGAATAAAAACAAATTTAAGCACTAGTTATGTTATTATATTTGTATGAAATTACCGACTTGATGGCGTAGTTTGTAAGCCTGTAATAAGTGATTACATAATCAGTGAATGTATATTTACTCACAGATTCACTTTTGTCGTTTGCTGTCATTCAAATCTATGTCATTTTTCATGCACAGACACGAGACACACACACACGTGCGCGCGCGCTCAAACTCTGTGACGTATGATGTTAGCTTCTCCGTGATTAGAGGTCGTATGCATGGCAAATATTTTTTTTGTATTTGGGTAAAAATAAACATCATCTTGTAATTTTAAGTAAAGTTAATACCAAAATACAGTTTATAAGCGTAATATCTCGAAATGGTTTTGGAATTAGCATAGCTTATATTTTTCTTTACATACCGAATTGACAAAACGCAACTAAATGTAAAATTTCGTATTCTACTAATTCATTATCAGTAGCGTTTCGGCTCACGCTGTCAATCGGTCGCGCGCACTACATTCTGTAAAACAAAACCGCGCACACTTCGACACTGAACTCAATCATCGACAATAAGTAATGTGAGCACTCTGTAACAAAATAGAGTCTATGTTCGTTCGAACTGCACAGATATTACAGATTATATTATTTGGATATAATCTGAAGCCTATAAACACGTAATAAGCCTGTTTTTAATGATTGTCGTTGTAGTCAATGTCAATCTTTACCTTCAAATATCTCGGTAAGGTGACACTTTAGGGTTGACAGCTGTTACTTGTAATTTTTTGTTGCACTATGTGTCTTCTTACGATACATACCATTTACACCGTGCGCCGATTTCGAAAAAAAAAATACAAAATGCTGGCGGGGTCGATATGCCGGAAAGTTTCGAACCCGTTTTAAAGTCATCTATCGATAATGAAACTATCGATAATTCGACACCACTAAAGTCGTCGTTTCCTGGTCTCGCGGGAATCGACCCCGCACCCAGTGTAAGTACCACTCACCTTGTCGAGCCGCTTGTCCGCTTCAGGTATATCCTCCTCGAAGCCTTCCTTCATCTGCTCCACTAATTATACAACACCAAAAGTGAGCGTTTCCCGGTCTCGCGGGAATCGACCCCGCACCCAGTGTAAGTACCACTCACCTTGTCGAGCCGCTTGTCTGCTTCAGGTATATCCTCTTCGAAGCCTTCCTTCATCTGCTCCACTACCTCTATGTAGTCCAGCTCGGCTAGATACTCGTCGCCTTCGTTGAGACCGTCCTGGAAATAAGACCTTAGTTTTAGAAACTTTGTAGCCAGAAGCAATACAAGGTTACTTTTGGAAACCCGCCATATAGCCCGGTATGGATAAGCAATATTGGTGTCTTAACCTACAAGATTTCTAAAGTTTTAATTTTTTTTCTGTGGATACATTTATCCCTAAAAAGCTTAATTTAACGTTTTGTAAGATTTTTAATGCTTGAAAAAAAAAATCGTCCTTTGACCACTAAGCTACCGAGACTCGCCCGGTATGCGATGGACGTGGGTTCGGATCCCACCTGAGGCGAACGATTTTTTTCAAGTATTAAAAAATCTTAGATAAACCTAGCATGGTAATTGCTAAAAACAAAAAAAAAACGTTTTGTGTCAGATCTTGCTATCTTTTTTTTATTTTTTTCTTATTTAATTCGGTTTAAAACCGCCAAAATTGATTTGAAGTTACAATTATAATAGTATTGTTCCTAATATAGCATGTTTAGAATACAAGCCTAGTTTTTGTCACTTACGTCCGGTACAAACTGACATCGAGTAACTTTGCCAAAAGAAAAACTTACAATTAAAAAGTTAACATGATGTATCTTAGTTCATATAAATATAGAAAAAATGATCTAAACTTATTATTTTTATCCGATAATGGCCGAAAAGACA
The DNA here is from genome assembly GCA_950371115.1 of Anania fuscalis. Classification (NCBI taxonomy): domain Eukaryota; kingdom Metazoa; phylum Arthropoda; class Insecta; order Lepidoptera; family Crambidae; genus Anania; species Anania fuscalis. Next base: position 3,227,749 of record OX493355.1, read on the forward strand.
AATACCTAAATTTCTACTAAAGTAAACACCAAAAATGACACCAATTAATATGTTAGGTTAGGAAACTGGTTCGGAAACTATATGCAAAAAATCACAAACTTTAGAATTTTTAAAACCTCAAACCTCAGCCGTACCGGACTAATATTTTTCACGTCATCCTGTAGAAGCAGCACATCAAATTTAAAAATAAAAAACCTGTTTTTACAACTTTTTTTTCCTATTTTTCCAAACATTAAACAAAATTGTTAACACTCGTTTGTTTGTATGCGCTAGGTACGTTCTGTGACCGGGTTTTTTGGACATCACATGCCTTGCTCTTATTCTAAGGTAAGTAGCTAAAGCACTTGTTTTATAGAAATCAGAAACAACGACGGTACCACAACACCCAGACCCGAGACAATATAGAAAAGTTAGTTTTTTCACTTTGACCCGACCGGGGATCGAACCCGGAACCTCAGAAATGGCGGCGCCATATACAGTCCGGCGTGCTCGCCTCTCCGCTACGGAGGTCGTCAAAAGGAGGAGTTTGTTGCGCGCTTTAGCTTGCACGTGGAACGTGACACTTTTTCTTGCGTGCAGCCGGCGTTCATCGATTTATAAGACGTTATCACGTCAAAAAATCGAGGAAGGGGTATTGAACCCCTCCCCCCTCCACCCCCCACATATAACTTTGTCTCTTACCAAATTTAAAATCTTTATTTGCCTTTAAATAGGGTGTTTACAAAAAAATGTGGATGGTTAATAAACAGTAAGGTTCTTATGTCTATTTAGCTATGCAAATTCTCACCATATTAGCTGTAGCGTCAGTGAGCAGGTTCCCAGCATACACGCAGAGGAACGAGCCCTTGGGAATGTCGTTCAGGGCCCGTATACCCCAGCCGCGGTTCAATGTCTTGAACACCTGCGAAGGGAAAAATCTATGGTAACACTCTGTATGGTGTGCGATAAGTACTAAATGATATTTAATTTGAAATAAATTCAACAAATTGCTGTGATATGACACCAAAATGGTTGCAACTCAGTTATTTGGCCACGGCGAAGGTAGTCGTGTGCGTGTGCGAGAAAGAGTTAGTAAGTGAATGAATGAGTGAGTGAATGGATGAATGAATGAATGAGCGAATGAGTGAATGCGTGTGTATGTGAGTGAACGAGTGAGTGAGTGAGAGGAACTGAGTGAATGAGCGAGTGAGTGAGTGTGTATAAGTGCCCTAAAGAGGGCCTAATATACTGAATAAATGACTTTGTGAGTGTGTAATATTTACCTGAAGTTTCAATTGTAGAGGATGTTGTGCGACTCGGTTGAGGCACGTATGTTTACATTTGCACCTGGAAAAATGAATACACATAGTAAACTCTAATAACAACTTTTAACGAGCCTGGCGGTTGCATGTTCGAATTCCGTAAATAGCAAATATTTGTGAGATAAGCACGAGAATTTTGCAAGCAAGTCATCGATGTTTATAAACGTATTTAAGTATGTTTCTGCGTTGTATAAACGTCTTAGTACTTGCTTTGCTTAGTTTTTTTAAAACTTTGATAACTACTATATTTATGAATAAACCTTTTACAATATTTTATTGTTGCCCCGAGCTATAAAAAAGAACTGTGTTTCCAGAGCCAGTTACTCTCCTTAAGGCCTTAACACCACCCAAGTGCCTAGAATCTCGAATATGAAAATCAGATTGTCTGAATACCTGTTACTTGAATCTAAAAATTTTAAATACGATATGCTAGAAGAGGATTTCGTAAACATCTTGAATTGAATAATTTTGATTTTCCGTTAAGTCCCTTGGATTAAAACATGCACATAAAACTGTCTATTTTTTCATAAATTGCAAATGTTCTCTTAAACAGCACAAGCTATTTCATTACTGTTTTCACACAAAACAAGATTTTGGAAATATACACGTTTTGAATTGAGAGTTTTATTTGAAAATTCTCGTTAAAGGCATTAATTTCATAAAAAACATGTTTTTCCGATTTTTAGAGGTCATCCGCACGCGCGAAATTGTATGGGCGAAACGCGTCAAGGTCATTCAAGCGTGTTAAGGCCTTAAGGTATGTTTAAACAAAAGGTCTTAAACCAACTCTGTTATAACTCATTTTTAACCAAATTTTAATTAAACTGTAACATTTTTTTTACTTTCAAATAAATTATGATTTAAGTTTAGGGCTACTTTTCTTGATATACTATTTTTTTTTTTTCTGGAAGACATTCGGGAAGCCTGTATTCAACAGATGACGTCATATGGCTGAAATTATGAGTATTCTTCACTCACCTAGAGTTACACTCGTATATACCAGAGGGTAGCGGCTCCGGTAACCGCTTGTACTTGTAGCCGACGTTGGGTCCATTCAGGCCGATAGTACGAGCGCCCTCTAGCGTCATCTGCCAGCAGGCGCATTTTGACTTGTCCTGGAATAAAACATGTATATTGTAGACCTTACTTTAAGAGGAATCCTTACGCCAAATAACTATAGTCCGCGGACTGCTAAAAAAAGATCGACCACCCTAATAAGCTCTTCTTCTCTTACTTTTTTCTGTTTAAGACCCCAGAGATACGTCGGCAGACCTATCCATGTGCCTGGTTATATAAGTGTGTGTAAGTACAAACAAAACATTGAGATTTTCACATATTAGTACCTTGTTGAATAGCAAATTGTTCTGATTCTGAACTCTGAGGGTACGTAGACCAAAGTTGAGAAACAGTGCTTTACTTATAGACTATATATACATACATCACCAGCCTATATCAGTCCACTGCTGGACACAGGCCTCTTCAAAATGAGGATTTTGCCATAATCGCCACGCTTGGCAGGCGGGTTGGCGATCGCAGTTTGGCCAATGGTGGAGAGGAGACGCTGCTGCCGTCTTCTTGTGGCGGTTCTCCTGTATTTGCCTCTTACGACACCCATAGGAAGAGAAGAGGTAGTCCAATTCTTTTAACGTGCCGGCACCACACGACAATTTTCACTTATAGACTATACTAAAGATATCTAGCTTTTTAGCTTTTTATTTCTAGCTTTTTCAGTGCGAGATAAGATCCAAAATGATATGAAATGAATACGTAAAGGAAATTAGGGTCATCGACACATTGTTATCGAATCACAAAGCTAAAGTGGCAATGGAGATACATGCTTTATTTTGTCGCCAAGTAAAGTCGCATAATCGAATTGTATTTGGTCTTTAGTGTTCATTTGATTAGTGACTCAGTGGTTCTGTCAGAGATCAAATAATTACTACGTCACAGATTCCTGCAAAGTTATGAAACATGTCTCAAAGCTTGAGCCAAACATCTTCGTCGAGGTTGAGCGGTACCCCAACGGTGGGGGACGCTCAGTGTTGTAGTGAGCACTGAGCACTGAGCACTGACCTCGCAGTCGTCGGTGCAGTCGCAGCCGCACAGGAAGGCGGGGTCAAGGTTGAGCGGTACCCCAGCGGTGGGGGACGCTCAGTGTTGTAGTGAGCACTGAGCACTGAGCACTGACCTCGCAGTCGTCGGTGCAGTCGCAGCCGCACAGGAAGGCGGGGTCAAGGTTGAGCGGTACCCCAGCGGTGGGGGACGCTCAGTGTTGTAGTGAGCACTGAGCACTGAGCACTGACCTCGCAGTCGTCGGTGCAGTCGCAGCCGCACAGGAAGGCGGGGTCAAGGTTGAGCGGTACCCCAGCGGTGGGGGACGCTCAGTGTTGTAGTGAGCACTGAGCACTGAGCACTGACCTCGCAGTCGTCGGTGCAGTCGCAGCCGCACAGGAAGGCGGGGTCAAGGTTGAGCGGTACCCAGCGGTGGGGGACGCTCAGTGTTGTAGTGAGCACTGAGCACTGACCTCGCAGTCGTCGGTGCAGTCGCAGCCGCACAGGAAGGCGGGGTCAAGGTTGAGCGGGACCCCAGCGGTGGGGGACGCTCAGTGTTGTAGTGAGCACTGAGCACTGAGCACTGACCTCGCAGTCGTCGGTGCAGTCGCAGCCGCACAGGAAGGCGGGGTCAAGGTTGAGCGGTACCCAGCGGTGGGGGACGCTCAGTGTTGTAGTGAGCACTGAGCACTGAGCACTGACCTCGCAGTCGTCGGTGCAGTCGCAGCCGCACAGGAAGGCGGGGTCAAGGTTGAGCGGGACCCCAGCGGTGGGGGACGCTCAGTGTTGTAGTGAGCACTGAGCACTGAGCACTGACCTCGCAGTCGTCGGTGCAGTCGCAGCCGCACAGGAAGGCGGGGTCAAGGTTGAGCGGTACCCAGCGGTGGGGGACGCTCAGTGTTGTAGTGAGCACTGAGCACTGAGCACTGACCTCGCAGTCGTCGGTGCAGTCGCAGCCGCACAGGAAGGCGGGGTCAAGGTTGAGCGGTACCCCAGCGGTGGGGGACGCTCAGTGTTGTAGTGAGCACTGAGCACTGAGCACTGACCTCGCAGTCGTCGGTGCAGTCGCAGCCGCACAGGAAGGCGGGGTCAAGGTTGAGCGGTACCCCAGCGGTGGGGGACGCTCAGTGTTGTAGTGAGCACTGAGCACTGAGCACTGACCTCGCAGTCGTCGGTGCAGTCGCAGCCGCACAGGAAGGCGGGGTCAAGGTTGAGCGGTACCCCAGCGGTGGGGGACGCTCAGTGTTGTAGTGAGCACTGAGCACTGAGCACTGACCTCGCAGTCGTCGGTGCAGTCGCAGCCGCACAGGAAGGCGGGGTCAAGGTTGAGCGGTACCCCAGCGGTGGGGGACGCTCAGTGTTGTAGTGAGCACTGAGCACTGAGCACTGACCTCGCAGTCGTCGGTGCAGTCGCAGCCGCACAGGAAGGCGGGGTCAAGGTTGAGCGGTACCCCAGCGGTGGGGGACGCTCAGTGTTGTAGTGAGCACTGAGCACTGAGCACTGACCTCGCAGTCGTCGGTGCAGTCGCAGCCGCACAGGAAGGCGGGGTCAAGGTTGAGCGGTACCCAGCGGTGGGGGACGCTCAGTGTTGTAGTGAGCACTGAGCACTGAGCACTGACCTCGCAGTCGTCGGTGCAGTCGCAGCCGCACAGGAAGGCGGGGTCAAGGTTGAGCGGTACCCAGCGGTGGGGGACGCTCAGTGTTGTAGTGAGCACTGAGCACTGAGCACTGACCTCGCAGTCGTCGGTGCAGTCGCAGCCGCACAGGAAGGCGGGGTCAAGGTTGAGCGGTACCCCAGCGGTGGGGGACGCTCAGTGTTGTAGTGAGCACTGAGCACTGAGCACTGACCTCGCAGTCGTCGGTGCAGTCGCAGCCGCACAGGAAGGCGGGGTCAAGGTTGAGCGGTACCCCAGCGGTGGGGGACGCTCAGTGTTGTAGTGAGCACTGAGCACTGAGCACTGACCTCGCAGTCGTCGGTGCAGTCGCAGCCGCACAGGAAGGCGGGGTCAAGGTTGAGCGGTACCCCAGCGGTGGGGGACGCTCAGTGTTGTAGTGAGCACTGAGCACTGAGCACTGACCTCGCAGTCGTCGGTGCAGTCGCAGCCGCACAGGAAGGCGGGGTCAAGGTTGAGCGGGACCCCAGCGGTGGGGGACGCTCAGTGTTGTAGTGAGCACTGAGCACTGAGCACTGACCTCGCAGTCGTCGGTGCAGTCGCAGCCGCACAGGAAGGCGGGGTCAAGGTTGAGCGGTACCCCAGCGGTGGGGGACGCTCAGTGTTGTAGTGAGCACTGAGCACTGACCTCGCAGTCGTCGGTGCAGTCGCAGCCGCACAGGAAGGCGGGGTCAAGGTTGAGCGGTACCCCAGCGGTGGGGGACGCTCAGTGTTGTAGTGAGCACTGAGCACTGAGCACTGACCTCGCAGTCGTCGGTGCAGTCGCAGCCGCACAGGAAGGCGGGGTCAAGGTTGAGCGGTACCCCAGCGGTGGGGGACGCTCAGTGTTGTAGTGAGCACTGAGCACTGAGCACTGACCTCGCAGTCGTCGGTGCAGTCGCAGCCGCACAGGAAGGCGGGGTCAAGGTTGAGCGGTACCCCAGCGGTGGGGGTGCGCTCGGTGTTGTAGGAACAGAACTCCGGTAGTGACTCGTCGTAGTAGTTCACGCAGGGGACTGGGACGTTTTCTTTGCCGTGGGACAGGTCCTAGAGAAAAAAAATCCTTTTTATAGCCCAACAATTAATAGTAGATTATGATATTGAAACATAGCAACCTATTTTATGATAAGTATTAACAAAACAGACTCATTTTCATTTGAAAAGTGAACCAATTTTAGTGACAACAATTGCCCAAAAAATATAACACAACAAATAGTATTTTAAATTTGATTGCACGTCCGTATTTGGATTACATACATTGATATACGTTCAAACTTTCAGAAGCAGTCAATAGTAAAGTAATTTGCCTATGACAAAAGAACAGTCAAGGCATACTAGTGATCTTAATAGGGTTTCGTTTTTTAGTTTGGACGATCGAAACACTGAAAAATCAAGAATAGACTGCACAACAATGCAGTGCATCTGGCAACACCGTCAAGGGTATAATTTTACCAGCGCTATCACACGTCTCGTCGAAACTTGTCTCGTCCTGACCAGTTCAATCCCGTCTGGTTCCGTTGCAATACCAGAGAGCACAATGAAAGATGTAATTGGATTGACCGATGCTATATCAATGTCTCAAATTAAACCTTACATCTATCTTAGACAATAGTATCTAACTAACATAAGGCACGCCTTATGTTAAGTAATAGGGTGAGATGCGTCTCATACTACACCGTCCAGTCACATCCTGCCGGTTTTATCCCATCCCGTACCGTCCGGTCGGTCCCTTCCCGTCCGGTACCACATCGTCTGGCCCCGTCCGTTTCCATCCCGTCTAGCCCCTTCCAGTACCATCCCGACTGATCCCGTCCTGTATCGTCCCGCACGTACCTTCTTCCCGACGAGGCACTTGTTCAGCACGAACTCGGCGAGGCAGTGCGTGTGCGGCGTGAAGTCGAACAAGTCGACGGCCATGTCGGCCTGCACCACGCGCAGGTAGTGGTGCAGCTCGCGCAGGCTGCGCAGGCGCCGCCCGCACGGGGCGCGGTACATCACCTCCTTGTGCCCCTTGTAGCGGACTATTTGTCTGGACAATTATTAAAAAGGTACGTTAAGTACTTAAGTATGCCTATATAAGGTCCGATTTTATTAGTGTACATCCTGTTAACCTGTGACTATATAGGTGAAAAGCAATTGTAAAAACTAACTTTCAAATGTCTATCATAAAAACTAAAAAAGTTAAAGATAAAAAATAACAACATCGACTTCATATTGCATAAACTCGTCCTATCTTTAACTGTTTCACGCTCTGTACAAGGGGAAGGAATAAGATATATACGTCTTACTTAGTAGTACAGGCCTCAAGTCAAATATGAGATGGTTTGGGGCACGTATTGACGTGGTTCCAGTAGTATTTGTAAGGGTTGTTGTTGAGGTTCACTGTCAGAAAAACCAAGCCGCCTTAGTATTCTGACTAATGATTAGGCTTCACGACAAGCGATTAGACCTAACTTTGAACGTTCCTTCCGAAGCACGCAGATGCGTTTAGTATATTATGCAGGACCAAATTTGAATATGCCTACCGAAGCATTTTGATGCTCGTGATAAATGTCACTAAATATGGTCGGAATGGTCACCCATCTACTCACAATCGTGGGTTACTCAACTTAAGTAATCACTACTAACTTCCTTAACCCTTTCCATACGGGGCCTTGGAAACCGAAGTGCGCCTCTCAATACGGGGCTTTTTTTACGCTGTTAGAATTTTTGTTAGACTTTAACTTACGATATTTTGAAAACTATAAGACTTACGGTATTGAAATTTTGAACATATATACTGCAACTAATGTAGTTTCATAATCACATACACATTTTACACTTTATTTGTTATTATTTGATAAAAACAAAGTTTATTCACATAAAATATAAAGTCCATCTCCGAGCTCCAGCGCACAGTTATTGATGCACAAGTTATCTTTTTAAGCACGTTATTAAATTGTTAATAAATTCAGTTACAAATATAAAAGATATAAGCCTCGAAACTTAGGAAAAAACACCCATTTATAAAAGCAATGTTAGTCACTCTACTTTAGTGACGTGCCTTTGAAAAATAATATCGATAAATCTTTCTCGGCATTTTTGTGTTTCGTCGTGTAGTCGTCGTTTATTAGTCTTCCGTCTTGTGTTTATTTCGTTGAATCGTCTTCTTGCTTCGTAATTTTTGAAAACGGATGGCCGGTAACAAGATGTCCACCAACGTGCCGCCAGCTCAAAAAAATAGGACGAGCCTCCAAATTGTGAGGATGAGGGTGTGGACTTGTTGTCGAAACAAACACTTCGTCTTAAGCAATCTTGTTTTATTTTTCTAATTATCTCGACAGTCTTTACAGTTATTATTCCAAAAATTATTACTAGAGCTAACATTTGCACGTCTTTTCTCTTCATCCACACCGCTCACTCTCACTCACATTGGTCAACTCTCATTCACATCGGTTATCTCTCATTTGTTCATCTCCGTTCAGAAATACACTCGAGACAATCCGTTCAGAAATCCATTCCACACAAATTTCTTGAGTACGTAACTAGTACGTATTATATTGCGATAATGAAATTAAGTTTTAAATGAGCTTTACAAAATAAAACCAAAAATACGACAAAAGTAGGTAAGTATTTTGAAATGTTGGAACATTTATTTATTTAAGGTACGACCTGCACCAGACATAGTATGTAATTTAAATAGCACAAGTAAACAACTTGACCGATTAATAGCAACTAGTAGACTGATTTCAACTATAAATAACTAGCTGACCCGGCAAACTTCGTACTGCCTAATAAACATTTTTTTCATTAGCTTTTCCAATGTTTTTTTTTATTGATTCTGCTCTTCGGGGCGGAGACAAATCCAAAAAAATATTAATCATGAAATTCGGTTGAGCCGTACTCGATTTATAAGTGTTTTAACGAACCCGACTTTGTTTTATAATTTAATAATATAAATACAAAATAAACTAATAAAATTATATCGATGCTGAAGTCATACATCACTATAAATCCACCATTTTGTTTTCTTAAAGAACACCTCGCCAATACGGGTGGCATCATTAGATGTCCATGATTCGGTACTCAACTTTGTCGGTATTTTTTGTTATAGAGACATCTAGTAAATTTCTTGAATACTTCTTTCTCAAATAGATCAACCAATCCCGTACTAGACACCATCGATAAAACAGTAACTTACCATAGACATTTTTTTAGCAAAACTCGATTTTGTATTGGCTTTGCCTAAACATCAATAGATGCCACCCGTAAAGAGGAGTCACTTTTCGCTTGGCACCAATAGATGCCTCCCGTACGGAAAAGGTTAAGGCCTTAACACGCTTGAATGACCTTGACGCGTCGCGCCCTTAAAATTTCGCGCGTGCGGATAACCTCTAAAAATAGGAAAAACATGTTTTTTATAAAATTCATGCCATTAACGAGACTTTCCAAATAAAACTCTCAATTCAAAACATGTTTATTTCCAAAATCTTGTTTTGTGTGAAAACAGTAACGAAATAGCTTGTGCCGTTTAAGAGAACATTTGCAATTTATGAAAAAATAGACACTTTTTTGTGCATGTTTTTATCCAAGGGACTTACTAACGGAAAATCAATATTATTCAATTCAAGATGTTTATTAAATCCTCTTCTAGCATATCGTATTTTAAATTTTTAGATTTAAGTAACAGGTATTCTGAGAATTTGATTTTCATATTCGAGATTTTAAGCACTTGGGTGGTGTTAAGGCCTTAAGAAAGTATTTTACTCTCATCATCATATCAGCCTTAAAAAGTCCACTGCTGGTCGTAAGGGAGGCTTAAGGCCAAAGAGCAATCATGGTATATTCCCACATGCCCATAACTACTACTCAGCCTGCACGGGACGCAGGTAGAGATGCAGTTCCCGCAGACTGCGCAGGCGCCACCCGCCGGTCGCGGTACATGACCTCTTTGTGGCCTTTATAGCGGCCTTTGTCTGGACAATGATTAAAGTTAAAAAAACCCACGACACAAAAAGTAAAAAAAAAAACTGTAGGTAATTTGTTTACTTCTTGACCCTTCAACTTTAACAAATTATATTACTAAGGAATGTTTTGATACAATTCATTCATTCATTCGCGTCGGGGGACCGCTGGTCGTATATACTGAATAAATGACTTTTAACTTCATAACCGTATTTATAGGTTTTTGTATGAATCTACCAACCAAAAAGGTTACAGCAATGTGTAGATACTTGGGGATTTCTGTTGACGATTTCGAGATCATTATTTATTTTTCACTTTTCATGCTCGCGTAGTTCATCTTAATGTCGGGTATATGCTGCATAAAATTTTACGCTCAGACTGTAAGCCAAAGGTTATAGGTAAACAGCCACACGCGCTTTTAAATTTCCTTAAACAAACTTACTATTGCATTCTGTTTCTTTATTTTTATACACAATTCATGTTATAATACTATATTTAAAAAAACTAGGCAATATTAATGAAATTTCTAAGAATTAATTATTTTTAGAGCATCTGGACTAAGACCTATGATGTTAAGTACCACTGCCACGTATAAAAAAAGTACATTGGCGGGAAGTCCTTGCATTTTCTTTGTGTTGCAATTTGAAATCGTTTTATGTTTTTTTTTAAATATTGATACTTAATTTCCTCACAATCGAAGTGAAAAGCAGAGTGTATAACTTGTACATAAAACCAATTTTATTTTGACGTCATCTCAGGTAAAATTGTGCGTTTTATGCACTTGTCACTACTACTATTGTCTACTATTACAGGCACAACTAGGAAGACAGGCAAAGTGTTTAGGGTATAAAATATAAAACCTCCCCTTCCCCCACTTACCGCTCCCATCCGCTGAGTAGTGGCTTCGCCAGGGGATTGTATGTGCGTAGATCTTTCAACGCGAGTACGTCTTTCCGCTTGCAGTGCGGCCCGCAGGTGTGCGGGGTCATCTTGTACGGTTTCACCGCATTCTTGGGAGTGTAATACTGTAAATAAGAGTTAAAATAAGATTTTCATTTATTAAGAAGTTTTCTTCTATAGTCAGTTAAACTATGAAGATATCTGGGGGAGGCCTATGCTACAAAATAAAACAATCAAACTAACAATGATTATTTTTAAATGTTTTTTTTGTTTTAAATGTTTAATTGTTAATATTATAACATATATAAGATGTAAACGTATCAGATAATTATTTTCTAGGAGGTGGTTCTACTGCTCAAATAAAACAACTTTTTGTATGAGATCAATTTCGAAATCGTAAAAAAATATTTCATATCTCCATACAAACTTATGTCAGCTGGTCTGCCGTTTTGTATGGGGAAATGGTTTTTTGTTTTGCGATTTTTAAGTTGGTCCCATAGAAAAATTTGTTCTATTTAAGCAGTAGAATCATCCCCTAGAAAAGAGTTAACTGATAAGTTTACACCTTATATACATATTATTATACAACGAGAATATTTAAGTTTATGTAATATAAATATAATTGTATGTCTTTGGATGAAGTGCAATCCCAAAAGGGGATAGAACTAGATGAAAAATTATTAAAAAAAGAAATTGCTAAATAAAACAAAAAGGTTCTTCTGCTCAAATAAGTACAAAACTTTTTCCATGGGACCAACATCGAAAATAACAGCGAATTATTCTATGAAATAAACAAGAACTTCTGTAACAACAGAGTGATCGAGGCATGGAACAAATTGCCAGCAGAAGTGGTGTCAGCACAAACTGCTAACCAGTTTAAGAACAGACTAGACAAGTATCCGGAGCATAGTAAACAGAGAAATACGGTACGCGGCACAAATTAAGAGCGCTGGGGCAAAGAGTGGGGATCGCTTTGCGCATCTTACGAGACGAGCATCGTATCAGAGTCACGTGTGCGCGGAGCTAACAACCAATCCCGACCGGCGATGCAGGCGCGTCGCGACTAGCCAAACACGTAATCGTAATGGTCTTCTGCTAGTGTTGCCGTTCGATAGTTTTCTATCGATAGTTATGCAAAAACAATAGTATCGATAGAGCTAACGATACTATCGATATTGTCGATACTATCGATTGTGCCGTAAGCGTAAATACTATCGACACAGCAATATTATCGATAGTATCGATTGTTATATCAATGGTCATAGCCGATACTATCGATAGTATCAAAAGTAATTTCGATATTGAGCTTCAATACTATCGATAGTATTGCTATATACCGATACTATTTGCCAAACTGAGCTATAGATACTGTCGAGGCCTATCGATATTATAGATGATTTTCGAGGTCAGCTATCGATAGTTCGGCAACACTATCTTCTGCGCATCTTTCGCCCAGCGCTCAAGGTTTCCAGTCGTAACATACCACAACTCTGCTGGTGACGCTGTCCGAGATCGGCGGCAGGAAGTTGGGCGCGGGCGGCAGGGCGGTCGACTTTTTAGCGACCGCTCGTTGACGAATCTCTTTCTGCAAATAAATACATAATTGCTAAAGTATGTACCTTATACATATAAAGGTTAACTTACAAATTTTACAATATATTGTGGTTATAGCCTGTGTGTAACAGTATTAATAAATATTTAGTCTGAATTAGCATATTTGTGCACTCTGGATAGGCTTGAAACACTATAAAGGATGGTATTATTGTAAACATTATTTAATACAGTAATTACTTGTATGTTCTTTGGCGAGACATTCAAGACCGGTGTTTTTGGAAACAAGAGCTGTTTTATAATTTGTAACTGCGCAGAATATATCATCGTACGGCATGAAAACCCTGGGGGCCTAGCGCGAAAGTGTATCTTTCGTTCGGTCGTATAAACCTTACAAATTAAAATGGCCAGTCTCATGTAGTATGTAGCTCACTTCACCCCAAACGCATCTAGTATTTAAGTACATGTAAACCTTATTATTACGACATTATATTGGTGTAACTAGATATATCAACTGTGTTTTCCTTACTCGACGGTCCCAACCTTACATGGCGACCCTGCCTGTGCTGCCATTTGGGCAGCGCTGTGCAATAAATTAAATATAAACTATTTGTGTCTAGATTAAAATTAAATCATTCAAAATCTGTGAAACAAAGGACAATCAGTAAATATGAAAAATAGAGCCAATTGACGGTGACAAAGTGACGCTTAATAAATAAAGATAATAAAAAATGCTGGCTGCCGGGCGATGATGGCGCCAGATGGAAGAGAAGAAGATGCTGGGCGCCGGGAGTCGTTGGCGTCACAGAGGTATAGTTGATCATGCTGGGCGCCGGGAGAAGTTGGTGTCAAGGTATGATGATTCACTGGGCGCCGGGTGATTTTGGTGTCGGTCCAGGGACATGGCGAGGATGACACGGCAATTACTGATAGGTTTATCTTTTATATTGTTTTTTTTTTCGTTAACATAGTTTATTACATGTGGCCACTGTAACTTAATTACCTATTATTAATAATAGATTTAAAACATACAAATGTTAAAATAAAATAAAAAAAACGAGGACGAGTCAAATTATATTATGAATTATTAATTTATTTAATAACATTTTTACTAATTTCGATTCTATAATGTGTTTTAATCTATGTTGTGCTAACTTAATGAAATAACTGAAACATTTTATTATATCATCGATTTTGAAATGAAATCAAATGAAAATTTTAACATAAAAGTAAAGCCATAAGTGATAAGCTGCTTGTTTTACAGTTCTCTGGCACTACATTTTCTATTTAATATAAAAATAAAAATAAATCCAAATTTCAATTATAATTTAAGTGTTAAAACGCATAATTTACTGTAAAGGTTTAACCTACCAAAAATACTGTTTTAAATTTTGTTTGCGATTTATTTTTCTCTCTGATATACTTCAGCTACTTATTTATTACTTATATTATTTTATTTACACTTTTTACCACTTTAAATCAACTCGCGTAGCGTCTTAAAAATGACTTTTTAGATCAAAAATAAATTTATGTCAGAATATACGGCTGCACATTTTAAAATACAGCTTATTTTCATAAAATATTCATGCCAATTAAAGTTATTTTAGATACTTCCAGTTTTATAGATTCCATTGTGTTAATGCATTTTTATACACTTTATTAATTGAACATATTTAAAATCTTTTCAAATTTAATTGTACTTAATATTTGATACCAGGTAGTTAGTTCATCGTCATATTCATTGCACCATATTTAGATCATATGTTCACGGCACGTGTTAACGCATCAGCATATTTAGTGACCGGTGAACTCTTCGAAAGATATTTGAAACTGTTCTTATTAGGTAAACGTACAATAACAATTATCGTAATATCAGAAGTTGTTTTGCGTATCAACATTTTATCTGTTCTTTGATATTGATTTTTGACGTGATTTGTTTTCCTTATTTGGAGTCATATGAATATGACTTGCCTTATTCAATGTGGTATCTAACAAGCGAATACTTAGTTAATTAATTTTGTGATTTAATAATTGGGTACTCAATATGTATGTACAAAAATAAAGATTGTTTATAGATACATTTTAAAATAAAATGTCAGATAAATGGATTGCGATTAGAAATGTATTAAATAGCTTTTGTACCGATAGAGTGCATTTAGTTACATTTCGTAGGACTTATAAATAAATAAAAGGAAAGTTGAAAATGAGATTGAAACGAGAAAGATTTACGAGTGTGTTTAAAAGATAGGTTAGTTGACTGTAAAGAGCTATTTCTAAAAGCAGGGAATACTTTAGTAAGTAAATTGTTTTGTCATACGATTGGATTGATCACCCAAGAGTAAACAAAATCATTTATGCTAAAGAATTCATTTAGGTAGTGTTGTTTTATTGTAGATTTGGAATTTGCGAGTACGTTTGAATGTTGTGTATGAACGAAGGATTACAGGTAGGGCACACAAGGGGTACAAAACGAAGTCGAATCCTTCAGTTTGATCATGGTGTAAAGGAGATTTCTCTGTGAAAACCGTTGGAGATCAAAAAGATCTTAAAAGATGGCCCGTTTAAAGGTATTAAAAATATGTTACAAGGTACAGTCTAGGGTACAAATCCTTTATCCGCCGACGACGCACTGGGCACCGAAGGAGGAACTTCCACCTTCATTTGCCTCTTACAAATGGGCCCCAGACGGCTGACACGGGGGTGTCTGCCGTCTGCTTAAGGGGACCCCCGACGGCGCAGCGCGTGATCCCGCGCGCCTCTCGAAGGAGACTGGGGGGAGGCTCCACTCCCCCCTAAGCTAGGTGGCGCTCGCTGATAAGCGAACCACAGCCGAGCTGGGACAGCGGAGCATGCCTATGGCCCTAGGCCTATGGCGAAACCCGTGGTCCCGACTCACATGGCATCGGCGGGACACCGTCAGGTTTTTAGTGGGTAAACGGGCCTCATTCTGAGGTCCGGAGTCCCACATAACCCCCAGCTGCCCCCGCAGCCGGTGTGGTATGCGTAAAGCATTTTCCTGACGAAAAAAAAAAAAAAAAAAAAAAAAAGTACAAATCCTTCATTTGATCATGGTGTAGACGAGCTTCTCTCCGTGAAAATAGTTGGAGATCAAAACAAATTACGATCTTAAAACATGTCTCTAGTAATAAATAAGTCTATGCATAGCAAATGGTTAAGGACTAAAATGTCTTTTAATAAAAGTCGACTATAAAATAAATACTGTACCAAATAAATTAAAATAATGAAATAAAAATAGGGCCGGCCCAAGGTATTCAATTTGTACCAATTAAATATTATTATGTTTAATTTTACCCAAAGCGGTAAAAAGTACCAATGCTACGTCGAATGACTAGCTTAAAAAAAAAAGGGTGCCTACCTATGAATGATGAATTTAATGAATTGGATTTTGAAAAGTATTGCAATATTTATAAGTACCAAACATACAATTGAAATAGATAACAAATATTAATGTGCGAATCTTTAAGAACTATTTTAGATTTGTTTTATATTTAAATTGGTCAATTTTAGAAAATTAAATTAAAATATAATGAATTGGTTTAGACATTATGCATTCAATTAGTTTAATTTTTGTGTTGCAACTTGTTAAATACCCACGAATACCATCTTAAACTTATTAGTAAGTAGCTATAATTATTATTTCAATTTAAAATATTTTGTTAAAAATATTACTCTATATCAATTTTCTGTATTTTTTTAAATAGCTAATTGTACTTAGAAGTTAAAATCATGCCAAAAGTTTGACTCGTCTCCGTTTGTTAAAATTAGAAATTTTGTTAGTATTTTAATTTATATACCTATGTTGAATGAACAATGTGATGTTTTCCAAAATTTTTGTTAAATTTTTATTAGCGATTTGATGTACTAAGTGTTTTTATTTTACTATCCAGTTTAACCACTTATATTGTAAAATGTATTTTTCACGGAAATATCAAATTCAGTACAACATTCAGTTAATTTATCAATGCTATGAAAAACATAAGTTAAATTTCTGTTAGATTTCTATTAGTTTGTTATGTATATAACTTCATATTATTATGCTAAATCAAAAGGATTTGTAACTTTTAGGATTAAAAAAAAATTGGCTTTGTCTTTTAATATAAAAATTGTGTTGGTAATTTCGATTTTGTTTTAAATTATATTAGTGTAAGAAAAATAAAAGATTTCTTTTTTTCTTAAAAACAACGGGGGAGGTGTAGTATGTAGCTCACTTCACCCCAAACGCATCTAGTATTTAAGTACATGTAAACCTTATTATTACGACATTATATTGGTGTAACTAGATATATCAACTGTGTTTCCCTTACTCGACGGTCCCAACCTTACACTCATGTGTCAATCCTTTGGTAAAATATGACAAACTCAATCTAGCCGTGTAAAAAATCCGACCGTTTCCAATTGTTCATAAATTGTCAAACCTTTGATACGGGGGAATGGATGTTTTAATTTGATCGGTTAATACGACCGACTGAACGATACACTTTCGCGCTAGGCCCCCTGTTGATTATTTTACCATCCCATACTTCTGAGGCTTTAGAAATGAATAATAAATTAATTAGCATTGCTACCTTAGTCATTGATGTTTATAAATCTATAGAATCCTGTACTTTACTAAGACACTCGAGGGGATACAATCCCAATACAATGATAATTGAATAAAAAGTAACATTAAGACATGTTAAAAGTACAAAAAAGATTACTAAGATTAAAATCGATTTAACTCTCTCTATTAACTTTCGCGATACTCAAAAATATCATTGGATTTTGTTGTCACATCACTTTAAGTGTCAACATTAAGTTGTCACAGAACTCTTCTTATCTTGAAATAACTATAATGATACCGGCCGACCGGAGGATCGGGGTCCGAGGTGTCGCTTATCACTTACAGCTTGCCACAAGCTACCCCTGCAGGGTTATTATTATTAAAAACAAGAGACTTAATCCCACAACACAGGGAATACTTGTGTGGGGATGATTGCTATTTGATAAAATAGTTTTGAAATAAAATACATTTATTAATTAAATATATACAGGGTGACGTTTTTATCACCATCCAATCTTTATGAGATGACTCCCGTGATACAAAAGAACAAATCTAACAAATGGACCAACTCCCTAACTCGAAAAAAAAAAATTGTTCCATACATTTTGGTCGAATGAATATCGATGTTTCGTATGGAACAGCCGATTTATTTCACAGTATAATACTCACTTCGCTGATAGGTGGTGCCTGCGGTGCTGGTGGTTCCGACTTGTTCTGCTCGTCCGAACGAGTGTACTCCACGTAAGGCATATTTAGCTGTAAACAAAAAAATATTTTATTGCTATAAATACATTTTGAAGGGGGGTCCTGTTTGAAATGGACTAAATGTGGACGGGTGACTGGTAGGCACACTAAACAGTTACTAAATATCTGAAATACTTAATTATTGAACTCGATTCAGCAGTTCCTGCAGCTCCAGGAACAGCGACGCCAGCATGGTGGAGCCACGGTAGAACCTATCTGCCTTACCCTGGGCTGCGCCTATCTACCTTACCCTGGGCTGCGCCTTTCTACCTTACCCTGGGCTGCGCCTATCTACCTTACCCTGGGTTGCGCATATCTACCTTACCCTGGGCTGCGCCTATCTACCTTACCCTGGGTTGCGCATATCTACCTTACCCTGGGCTGCGCCTATCTACCTTACCCTGGGTTGCGCATATCTACCTTACCCTGGGCTGCGCCTATCTACCTTACCCTGGGTTGCGCATATCTACCTTACCCTGGGCTGCGCCTATCTACCTTACCCTGGGTTGCGCATATCTACCTTACCCTGGGCTGCGCATATCTACCTTACCCTGGGTTGCGCATATCTACCTTACCCTGGGCTGCGCCTATCTACCCTACCCTGGGTTGCGCATATCTACCTTACCCTGGGCTGCGCCTATCTACCCTACCCTGGGTTGGGCATATCTACCTTACCCTGGGCTGCGCCTATCTACCCTACCCTGGGTTGCACATATCTACCTTACCCTGGGCTGCGCCTATCTACCCTACACTGGGTTGCGCATATCTACCTTACCCTGGGCTGCGCCTAGCTACCCTACACTGGGTTGCGCATATCTACCTTACCCTGGGCTGCGCCTATCTACCCTACCATGGGTTGCGCATATTTACCTTACCCTGGGCTGCGCCTATCTACCCTACCCTGGGCTGCGAATATCTACCTTACCCTGGGCTGCGCCTAACTACCCTACCCTGGGTTGCGCATGTCTACCTTACCCTGGGCTGCGCCTATCTACCCTACCCTGGGTTGCGCATATCTACCTTACCCTGAGCTGCGCCTATCTACCTTACCCTGGGCTGCGCCTATCTACCCTACCCTGGGCTGCGAATATCTACCTTACCCTGGGCTGCGCCTATCTACCTTACCCTGGGCTGCGCCTATCTACCGTACCCTGGGCTGCAAATATCTACCTTACCCTGGGCTGCGCCTATCTACCCTACCCTGGGTTGCGCATATCTACCTTACCCTGAGCTGCGCCTATCTACCTTACCCTGGGCTGCGCCTATCTACCCTGCCCTGGGCTGCGCCTATCTACCTTACCCTGGGCTGCGCCTTGGTCCTCGGCATCGGTCTGGCGCGGTGCCGCTCGGCCGCCTGCAACTCCAGGAACAGCGGCGCCAGCCTGGTGGAGCCGCGGTAGATCCACTCCGTCCTGTTGTCTTCCTCGAAGTGCACTTGGACGAGGGAGGCATCTACTTGGATGACGCGGGAGGTCCACCATTTTCCTGTCACGAAACAGCAAATTCATTTATCTCTGTGTATATAAAAGGCAACCGTTACTGTCTGACTGATCTATCAACGCACAGCTCAAATCAATGAACGACCCTTATTCTCTAAAAAATGCAATCAGCAATAACCGCGCAGTCATCGCCCGATTGATGGTTATTGTCAAACCCACAGAACAGGGATCGTAGCGAGTCTTACTTGTTCTGTGGTCAAGCCTATAGGTTTTTTACTGTCTATTTGGGATTTAAAAAGCTAGAATTGGACAGTTTTCGCTATCTCATTGCTTTTGCAAGATACGGAATCAGGGTACCGATTGCGCTGAAAGGCACACGTATAGCTATTATGATGTATCCGTGCACTATTAAGAAAGGATTTTCCAAAACTCACCCCTTAAAAGGGTAAAACGGGGATTCAAAACTTCAAAGTTTGTATGGAGCACCAAGATCGCGAGGTTAATTCTTTTACTAAATAAGCAAATACCTGTTTCACGCTTGAGGACAATGAAGTTTTGTAAGGTTTTTATTTTATTTACTAAGTTTGACATTCATTTATGCACTCAAATTCAAAACTAAAGTGAGCGAAGTAGCGGTTAAAAGCTAGTTCAGTATGTAGGCCCCCTTCTGGGCAAGTATATACGCCCCAAAAACACAGTTTTCCCATACCACACCACTTCGGGACTACATATAGCAGGGGCGTGCGGTGCATATAGGCAATTAGGCAGTTCCTACCTGATAAATGAAATGAGGTAGGCAGTAGGTACTTACAAAAGTGTGTTATTGGAAAAACCAGTGATTTTCATATACAAGGTCCGATTTTATTAGTGTTCATCCTGTTAACCTGTGACTATATAGGTAAAAAGCAATCGTAAAAATCAACTAAGTAAGTAAGTAAGTGTTGAAACAAACCCGACTATGTTTTATACTGATATATTTTGTATTGTGATATGGGCGGTACTTCTAACCTGTTAAGGCTAAGTTCGGTATCTAATTTTATTGACAAAAAAAGTAATTTGGGTTCAAAACAAATGTTCAAAAATAAAGATTATGTATTTTCGAAAATAATTACATGAATTATTATGTTTTCTGGCCAAGGAAACCCTAAACACTAGACATGAAGTTTATGGTCAGTTACTCTGTTTTAAGCTGTCTTGTGGCATTTCTTTTATGTGTCGATGACACATAAAACGTGATGACGTGGTGAAAGTTTGATCCCCAAATTATTATTTTTGTCGATAAAATTAGGTATCGCACTTAGCGTTAACGGGTTAGAAGTGCCGCCCATATCACATTTTATATTAAAAGGAATAATTAAAGAAGAGATTATTTAGGTAACTATTGAAGAACTCACCGTTCCACTCAGTTTTCAGGCTCTGTCCGGCGTGTAGTCGCACCATGGGTCGCTCCGGATACGCCAGGAGGTATTCCCGAACGAATTCTCGCGAGAACGGGTGAACCTAGCAATATTTACGATGTTTAAGTAGAATCTACTTGAACTTAATTGTAGGTTAATAGGATCATAACTTAACATTTTATACAGGGTGTTCTGGAAGTATGGATCAAAACGAACAAGCTCATATCGGGAGTGATTCCTGACCTTTTTAGCTCTATTAATGTAGGTTTTATGTTACACAAATAAAAGTTTTGAAAAAAAAATATTTTGACACACGTGATTTATTTTATTTTATTACAAGATCCACAGCTCTAAATACAATTAAATTAACATAAGAACTAAACTTACAGCCAAAAACGGATCTCCTTTTTAAGTTTTGCAACTTTTAATCGTCCGACAATCGCATTCCGAATTAATGTTTGTTAATAATTAATTTTCGAATAGTAAGTGTTTGTTATTTGATCAAATAACTTTCTAAGGAATTGCAAACCCCCTATTTTATTTTATGTTTTGTTTGGTTGGGTCTTATTTAAGCTAGCGAGGTTGAAAAATTGAAAAATCAATAACAACTTTTTTCCTGTCGAAAAAGTTCGGGAAAGTCCCCCGCTATGCACCTGTACGATTTAATCCATACTTTCAGCGACATCCTGTATAAGCGGGTAGCCCGTAGCAATATTAATAGTTTTAGCTAGTGATGTACAAGGCTCGAGGCTTCCGAGTCCTTTTGTCTAGAGCTCGGTGTCGTTTACAGGGCTCGCCTCGTTTGTATGGAGCTCGATAACTCTGGAGTCTTTTTCAAAGCTCGAGCCTTTTTGAGAGTTCGATCGATCACGAGGCTTTTTCAGGGCTCGAGTCTTTTTCTGCACTCTAGTTGTGATAGGCTGCTTATAAATGAAAATAATTAGAGGTAAAGCACAATAGATTAAGCATGATCTACGATAAGATTATTTATAACATAAGATTTTCACCTTTTTGAGTTCTAATTTTTAAGACTCGAGTCAGATATTAAAGTCGTAAACCTAAACTTGAGCTCTTATTCAAGTCTCGCGTTCATTTTAAGACTCAAACTCTTTTGAAGGCTCGAGCTATTTTAATAGGTTCGAGCTCTTTTGAATGCTCAAACTCCTATGAAACCTCGAGGCGTGGCTTAGAGAGCTCGCGTCTCGGCTAGGCTCGGGTCTACGAGCCTTCCGAGTTACTGAGTCCTGCCAATACGCCTCGAGGCTTCAAAAGTAGAACTCGACGCCTCAAGGTTTGTACATCACTAGTTTTAGCAGCGTCTATAGTAGGTACGAATCACTCGGATTATGAGTCTGAAACTTTAGGACAACACAACAAATTTTATGTCACAACGACATTCTTGATCTACTAGGTACGTAACAGAGAAATATTTTTGCTACGACATTGGGTCAAAATTTAAAATCATATATTATATACAGGATGTATAATGTATATTTACCTCTTCCCATACAAGAGAGGAGGACTCGCAAACGACGCGTGTGTCGCGATGTTGTACGTACTGCGCGTAGCCGTCGTCGAAGAACACTAGGTACCTGGCAAATGACAAAATAAATGAATAATTAAAATTTGGACAACATCACATACAATGCTCTGATCCTGAAGTGAGTAGAGAAATAAGAAATATCGGTGACACCACATCACTCTGGGTGTTGTGGTTCTGTCCATGTTCCTAAGAAATTATTCCGATGAAAACCAGCGTCGCGGCACTCTGTGCCTCGGCATATAATAAATAATTTTATTTATTCAGATAACAGACATCCATTTTGTTAGTAACAATTTAACTTACAGCTATGTTAGTAGAAAGTTTATTTGGTTTATATATTTAAATAATAAATATGCCCCGCATTAGGGTTCATCAGGGCGGCAATCCGGTGCCTCTTTAGAGCACTGTCCCACCTGTCCGCCAGAAC
This sequence comes from Anania fuscalis, assembly GCA_950371115.1. Taxonomy (NCBI): domain Eukaryota; kingdom Metazoa; phylum Arthropoda; class Insecta; order Lepidoptera; family Crambidae; genus Anania; species Anania fuscalis. Next base: position 3,250,261 of record OX493355.1, read on the forward strand.
CCTTAGAATACTATTGGGACTACCGATCATTCTGTTTTTGATGAATAAAATCTTCTTACTTACTACAGCGTGAAAATCATCTACATGTGCGTCGGCAAACATGCCAGACGCACTACAGAATCTCGGTAGTCCCAAAAGTACCCGGAAAATGTTATTGTACAGGACGAGCAGGGCGTTGTACGATTTTTATATATGCTGAGCGGGGACCTATTTGGTACATAACTGTTTATAAATAAGGTAAAACGTGAATTTTAATTATTTTAAATTGTGCCGAATAAACGATTTTCATTCATTCATTCATTCGTCAATATAGAAAAGTTAGTTCACTACTTTAATCCGACCGGGAATCGAATCTAGAACCTCAGCGTTGGAGACAAAAATTCAGGTGTACTCGCCTCTCGGCTGCGGAAGTCGTCAAACACACATACCTACAAAGTTCTAGAAGAGGCGTGTCTAAATGCGTCTACCGACCGACACACTTCTCGTACTGTTGTGCGAGCGTAGTGCAAAATCTTGTTCCGGGATGTCAGTTCCATTAAAACTTAACTCATTGGTAACGTGCTGTCATGGCGGCTGGCGTTCTTCGTTTGCGTAAACTACAGGATGTTTGGTATATCACATAATATATCCCACAGGAACATTGAGCCAGGATAAAAAGCATCCTATATGTTAATCCAGATCTTATTCTATATGTGTACAAAATTTCAACAACATCCGTACAGCCATTTACGCGTGATTGAGTCACAAACATGCAAACACCCTCACAAACTTTCGCATTTATAATATAAGTAGGATGGACCAGTTTTTTTCATAAGGTACAAACTATATACTGTTGTCTTTTATTTACGCGAACACGATACATGAATGAAACTATTTTTACGGATTATGTCGCGATTTATTAACATTTTATTTAACCTGACGTTTCGAACACTTTACAGCGTTCGTGGTCACAGGTAGACTAAGGTGTTATTCGTCTTTACAATATTATGAAAAAATTATAAACTACCGTCACTCAGTTAATATTAATTTGTGTTCCTATCTCCGCAAAAAGAGTTAACTGTATCTAGAGGTCTTGCAGTGCGGGGCCTAGCATGGGATTTCGTTAAAACAGGATCCCATGCTGGTGGTATTTTCCAACCATCTTCTCTGTTGAAATTCGGGTGTCTTCTAATTTCAACAACTATAGTTAAATTAATTTACCTGTAGTTATTTACTGGATTGGGCACTTCAGATATGATGCCGGAGTAGAAGGCGTCTTTCTTCAAAGGATTCTGCGAGTCTTTGAAGAGCGCTATGATTCTTGTACCTGAGGACAACAGATTAAAATGTTTAAAGTTTACTACACTTGGGGTAGGATAACAGGGGTGGGGATATAACCTACTGAATAACGACAGGGGGGGCATTACGGGGAGGATATAACAGGGGTGAGGAGGTCAAACTACAGGGTCGGGGACTAGTTAGGGGGCGGGGCAATACAAGGGGACATAACGGAAAAGACTACGTGGCAAAGGGCACTGTAAGGAGACAATACAAGGGAGGCACGACACTACAAAGGGTAAATGACATGGGGGGGGGGCACGACAGGGGGAGGGCAATACTAGGGGGGCAACACTAAAGGGGGTACTACACACTTACCGATAGTGAGTCTCACAGTCGCGGGCTCGGAGTAGGCCAGGCAGCGGGCGGGGGCCAGCTTGGTGGAGCCCTTGGGCTTGTGCTCGTACTTGATGCGGCACACGGTAAACGTCTGCGACATCTGGAAGAACGGGAATACAGGGGGTTATAAAATAGTCTACCTACAATGTTAAAACATGTTCCATAACTCTAGTCTCGAATTGTTTTGTAACATCTATGTACATTATATTTTTGCAATACATTTTTAAGTATTCAGAATCGAGTTTCTCTTAAGCTCAAAAGTGGGGGCGGAAGGGATTCACCCCCAGTATGTCGCTCTTCCTGTTGACCTACATTATCAGGTCAGGGGGGTCAGGTTGGTCATGTGGTTAAGTATAATTTGGAGGGGAGTCATGTCATGTCATGGAGGAGCAGGGTGGGTATTTGGGGATCATATGGAAGGAGTAATGTCCCCCACATTACTCTTCATATAGGGGAGGAAAATGGTTATGTGGGGGGGCGTTATGGGGAGGTGGTGATTGGGCATGGGGGCAGGTTGGTCATCTGGGGGGATGGGGGGCTGTAAATATAACACTAGGGACTCACCCCCAGCACGGCGCTCTTCCCGTTAACCTCCAGCACGCGCGTGCGCAGCCAGCTGCCGAACGCGTTGCGCATCGCGTACACGCACATGCCCACGCGCAGCGGGGGGCGGGTTAACTCGCCGGGAGGGGGCAGGTCAGAGGGGGCCGATTCTGCTGACACTTTCAGCACTGATATGTCTTTCTGTTGGGGAAAAGAAACTTAGATTAGTTAGTCTCTGTTTAGCCTAATGGTCGACTGGTAGAGAATGCCTCATGGCATTGAGTCCACCTATTGTTTGTTTTTTTTAGAATGATATAAGCATTACAAGTTTTTTTAGGCCCCTTATACAATAAGACTATTTGCATGCCAGGCATGCCAGATTGCAAAAATATCTCTTTGCGGGATTCGAACCCACAGTCGCCAGGCGCTGTAGTCCGATGCGCGAACCACTACACCAGGACCGCTGTCCGGTCGTACGTTTTTATTACGGCGCCACTTTACACCTTGATTACTTAGACATAAAGTTGTAAACGTATTCAACAATATTATTTGTTGCTCTGTGGTTTCGTGTCAAATGGTATCTTATAATCTCACGTGGTTTTTCTAGTTGACAATTTCGCAACGAACATTTTCGTCATTAGTTCTTTTGTAAAGTAGATATAACCTCTTATTTTATTTTAATAAAATTGAGTGTCGTATTTTAACAAATGAGCCTCAATATCAGAAGCACAATTCTCACAGTAGTTGCAATCCAGGAGGCCTAATATGAAGGTGCATCGTTCTTCGGTCGTATTATCCGATCAAATTAAAACATCTATTCACCCGTATCAAAGGTTTGACAATTTATGAACAATTGACAACGGTCTGATTTTTTACACGGCTAGATCGAGTTGGCCATATTTTATCAAGGGATTTACACACGAGAATGGCCATTTTAATTTGTTAAGTTTATACGTCCGAACGAAAGATACTCTTTCGTGCTAGGCCTCCAGTGTCGGCTCAGTCCTAGTAACATTACGATCAGAAACTGTATTCTCGTGAACATAAAAGCAATAACGGTTCGTAATGCAGCTGAACATAAAATAAACGAATATGAAATATTTTTTTGGTCAATTTTCAGTCGCATTACGATTATTTTATGCTTTTTATAATAAAAAAAATAAATATTGGACAACATCACATACATTGTTCTGATCCTAAGGTAAGTAGCTATAGCACTTGTGTTATAGAAATCAGAAACAATGACGGTACTACAACACCCAGACTCGAGCCAATATAGAAAAGTTCGTTGTCCACAATGACCCGACCGGGGATCGAACCCGGAACCTCAGAGATGGCGGCGCCTTAAAGCCCGGCGTGCTCGCCTCTCGGCTACGGAGGTCGTCGGTCGTTTATGTAAAAGTTAAATAAGAATTATCGTTGTACATAGAAATGTGACTGGGACCGGATCGACACTGGATTTCGGCTATTGTTTAGATACGAGAATTGGGATTCTGGTTTCAAAATCTCTTTTATTTTTATTACAAATTGTTTATTCTATTCAATTAAGTCAGTGACTTTTTATTTACTTACATCATCGTCTGCTTTCGTATTTTCAACTGTTGGCACTTTGTTGTCCTAAAACAAGAAAAACAAATTAAGGTCAATGCGGGGAAGTCCGGCATACTTTATTGGGAATTAATAAACCAACCATATTTATACCTTAATTTTAATCCTAATTTCATTTTGATTAAAATTAGTATAGAGAAGATAATGTATTATATAATATGTTATGCTGTAAAAAAACTTTCCCGCTTATTTTTACAAATAAAAGCATTTTTTTTAAAACGTGGCATATAGACAGGTGTCCCCAGGCTTTTGAGGTAAGTCCGTCGACTACCTTTATAATCTTTGATTCTATAGATTATATTAAAAAATTTCGCCCCCAAAAACATTAAAATTGAAAAATTTCAAGAAACTGTTACTGCAATAAAACTCCCTTTTTAGTTTGCAGTTTGAAAACTTTATCATAGAAAGATCTGGATGATAAATTGATGTGTTAAGAAAAAACAATTATTTCGGAGTCAATTAAACTCAGTACCGAAATTATATTACAAACTAACAAGCCTGTTTTAAAATTGTAATATCATCATCATCATCATCACCAGCCTATATCAGTACACTGCTGGACACAGGCCTCTCCAAAAGGAGGATTTGCCATAATCGCCACGCTTGGCAGGCGGGTTGGCGATCGCAGTTTGGCCAATTGTGGAGAGGAGACGCTGCTGAAAATTGTAATAAAGTAACAAAAAATGGATGTTAAAACTAGTTTTTCTATTTTTACAAAATAATGATTTAAAAAAAGAGATAATTTTGCAAAATTATTTAAAAAATAATCTATAAATAATATAATGTGCAGTTATATAAAATTTTGGGGTATTCTTACCGACTAATACCTATGCTTTAACGCAATAAATAAGTAAGCAGTCGAAAAACAAGTTATTACCGAAAAAAACAATGAACACTGAAAAACAAATGAACGTCGGAAAAACAAATAAATATCATCCAAAAGGTTTCTATTTAACATAACCACTCAACGACCTCTATTTTGATAATTCCACATTAATCTACAGCGTGTAAAGGTGATAAAGCTATCGTTGCCGCGTGTGCGAGCGAGACAACATGCCTGCGCCTGAGCAGTATCACTGTCTAGCGGAGTGTAGCTCATTACTCTACAAAGGGAAAAGGCGATAAAACTATAAATTGTCGCTGTGTGCGAGCGAGACAACATACCTGCGCCTGAGCAGTTTCGCTGTTTATAGGAGTGTAGCTCATTACTCTACAAAGGGAAAAGGCGATAAAACTATAAATTGTCGCTGTGTGCGAGCGAGACAACATACCTGCGCCTGAGCAGTATCACTGTCTAGCGGAGTGTAGCTCATTACTCTACAAAGGGAAAAGGCGACAAAAATATAAATTGTCACTGTGTGCGAGCGAGACAACATACCTGCGCCTGAGCAGTGTCGCTGTTTATAGGAGTGTAGCCCAGCGGTATGGCGGGTCGAGTGTGACACGAGCCGTGTGCGAGCGAGACAACATACCTGCGCCTGAGCAGTGTCGCTGTTTATAGGAGTGTAGCCCAGCGGTATGGCGGGTCGAGTGTGACACGAGCCGTGTGCGAGCGAGACAACATACCTGCGCCTGAGCAGTGTCGCTGTTTATAGGAGTGTAGCCCAGCGGTATGGCGGGTCGAGTGTGACACGAGCCGTGTGCGAGCGAGACAACATACCTGCGCCTGAGCAGTGTCGCTGTTTATAGGAGTGTAGCCCAGCGGTATGGCGGGTCGAGTGAGACACGAGCCGTGTGCGAGCGAGACAACATACCTGCGCCTGAGCAGTGTCGCTGTTTATAGGAGTGTAGCCCAGCGGTATGGCGGGTCGAGTGTGACGCGAGCCGTGTGCGAGCGAGACAACATACCTGCGCCTGAGCAGTGTCGCTGTTTATAGGAGTGTAGCCCAGCGGTATGGCGGGTCGAGTGTGACACGAGCCGTGTGCGAGCGAGACAACATACCTGCGCCTGAGCAGTGTCGCTGTTTATAGGAGTGTAGCCCAGCGGTATGGCGGGTCGAGTGTGACACGAGCCGTGTGCGAGCGAGACAACATACCTGCGCCTGAGCAGTGTCGCTGTTTATAGGAGTGTAGCCCAGCGGTATGGCGGGTCGAGTGTGACACGAGCCGTGTGCGAGCGAGACAACATACCTGCGCCTGAGCAGTGTCGCTGTTTATAGGAGTGTAGCCCAGCGGTATGGCGGGTCGAGTGTGACGCGAGCCGTGTGCGAGCGAGACAACATACCTGCGCCTGAGCAGTGTCGCTGTTTATAGGAGTGTAGCCCAGCGGTATGGCGGGTCGAGTGTGACACGAGCCGTGTGCGAGCGAGACAACATACCTGCGCCTGAGCAGTGTCGCTGTTTATAGGAGTGTAGCCCAGCGGTATGGCGGGTCGAGTGTGACACGAGCCGTGTGCGAGCGAGACAACATACCTGCGCCTGAGCAGTGTCGCTGTTTATAGGAGTGTAGCCCAGCGGTATGGCGGGTCGAGTGTGACACGAGCCGTGTGCGAGCGAGACAACATACCTGCGCCTGAGCAGTGTCGCTGTTTATAGGAGTGTAGCCCAGCGGTATGGCGGGTCGAGTGTGACACGAGCCGTGTGCGAGCGAGACAACATACCTGCGCCTGAGCAGTGTCGCTGTTTATAGGAGTGTAGCCCAGCGGTATGGCGGGTCGAGTGTGACACGAGCCGTGTGCGAGCGAGACAACATACCTGCGCCTGAGCAGTGTCGCTGTTTATAGGAGTGTAGCCCAGCGGTATGGCGGGTCGAGTGTGACACGAGCCGTGTGCGAGCGAGACAACATACCTGCGCCTGAGCAGTGTCGCTGTTTATAGGAGTGTAGCCCAGCGGTATGGCGGGTCGAGTGTGACACGAGCCGTGTGCGAGCGAGACAACATACCTGCGCCTGAGCAGTGTCGCTGTTTATAGGAGTGTAGCCCAGCGGTATGGCGGGTCGAGTGTGACACGAGCCGTGTGCGAGCGAGACAACATACCTGCGCCTGAGCAGTGTCGCTGTTTATAGGAGTGTAGCCCAGCGGTATGGCGGGTCGAGTGTGACACGAGCCGTGTGCGAGCGAGACAACATACCTGCGCCTGAGCAGTGTCGCTGTTTATAGGAGTGTAGCCCAGCGGTATGGCGGGTCGAGTGTGACACGAGCCGTGTGCGAGCGAGACAACATACCTGCGCCTGAGCAGTGTCGCTGTTTATAGGAGTGTAGCCCAGCGGTATGGCGGGTCGAGTGTGACACGAGCCGTGTGCGAGCGAGACAACATACCTGCGCCTGAGCAGTGTCGCTGTTTATAGGAGTGTAGCCCAGCGGTATGGCGGGTCGAGTGTGACACGAGCCGTGTGCGAGCGAGACAACATACCTGCGCCTGAGCAGTGTCGCTGTTTATAGGAGTGTAGCCCAGCGGTATGGCGGGCCTCTTAGCTGGAGTTTCCGTAGCGGACGACATTCGGCGTTTTGCTCGAGTCTGACAATATAAATTATAAATGTATACTAATATTATAAAGAGGAAAGATTTGTACCTATTTTTGTATGTTTGTAATATATAGGCTCAAAAAGTACTGGGCCGATTTAAAAAATTCTTTCACCAATAGAATGCTACATTCTTCCAATTTGACATAGGCTACATTTCATTTTGAAAAAAATTAGGAATCCTTGGTAAAATTTAAACAATGTAACCGAAGGTGTAGAAAAATGAGTCTTAAAATGTCTTTCGTCGAATGCGCTGCCGAAACTATTAGCGATAATTGTCTACCCCGTGACCCCGTGCGAAGCCGGGACGGACTGCTAGTACTTAAATAAATAGTGGAATTAATTAATCAATTAATTTTAAATTGACATTAACACGCCTGCTATGGCAAATTAAACTGCTTCATTCTGCACAAACTAATATCTTTGTAAATACGTGTATTTTGTGAATAAATAATTTGAATTCGAATTTAAATATGGGACAACATCACATACTACTCTGTCAAGAAAGTACCGGGAAAAAAATAATAATACACAAAATGTTAGTTATTCATCCAAATTTATTTTATCACCTTTAAAGTATGCTCCTTCAGAAGCGATACACTTACGCAACGAATAATTCAATCATCAAAACATTTTTAAACGCTTTTTCCGGAATCGAGTTCAGTTCTCGCCGCGAATTCTCCTTTATGTCTTCTACCGAATGAAACCACGAAGTGGTAATTTGAGTTTAGTTAAAAGATAGAAGTCGTCTGGAGCCATATGTGGTGAATAAGGTGGCTGCTCGATGGTATTTGTTGAGTTTTTGGTCAAAAATGCGTTTACAATGATGGCCTTGTGGGAAGGCGCATTATCGTGGTGCAAAATCCAAGAATTTTCATTCCACAAATCTGGCCTTTTTCGTCTAATTTGCTCTCTTAAACGCCGCATAACGCTTAAATAATACTCTTTTTTTATCGTTTAACCTTCTGGCAAGAATTCTGAGTGCACAACACCGCGACAGCCAAAGAAAACAGTCAACATGACTTTGACTTTCGATCGGGTTTGGCGTGGTTTCTTCGGTTTCGGTTCAGTTGGAAGGCGCCACTCCGAAGCTTGTTGACTAGTTTGCATGTCAAGCTCGTAAACCCACGTCTCGTCACCAGTAACAATGCGTTACATGAATGTTGGGTCGGAATTGACTCGTTCTAGCATGTCCTCAGCGATTGAGTTTTTGGAGAAAATTCAGGTCTTTTGGGACTAGCCGAGCGGCAACATGTTTCATACCCAATTGATTATTTAAAATGGTACGAATCGACTCGTGTGACATAGAAAGTTCGACGGCTAGCTCTCTCAAACTTGAATGAGGATTTTCAGTCACTATTTCCTTCACTTTTGCGATGTTATCTTCAGTAGCAGACGTTGATGGCCTACCAGAGCGAGGCAAATCTTCCATCACATCTCGAACGTTTTTGAACGCTTTGTACCACTCATAAACACGTGTTTTTGATAAAGTCGATTCACCGTAAGCCTTCTGTAACATTTTCAGAGATTCCGAACACGAAATCCCATTGGCGATGCAAAATTTAAGACAAACTTTTTGTTCGATGTTTTTGTCTATTATGAAATTCGCAATACACACCAGATAGGGTATAACTAAAAACAATACTGTATTTAATCTAATTATCAATGTAACTCAAACTCCGCGCCAAAATGGAAAACAGTTGTGCCAATCTAACAACAACAAAAAAATATAATATTGAATTTGGAACCATAAACAAATCATCAATTCCCGAAACTTTTTTGACAGAATGTACATTAGTCTGATCCTAAGATAAGTAGCTAAAGCACTTGTGTTTTAGAAATCAGAAACAACGACGGTACCACAACACCCCGACCCGAGACACTAGAAAAGTTTGTTTTCTACATTGACCCGACCGGGGATCGAACCCGGAACCTCAGAGATGGCGGCGCCCATACACAGTCCGGCGCGCTCGCCTCTCGGCTATGGAGGTATTATTTATATTATCGTTTTTAAATCAAATTAATTCTAAATAGGAGCATTTTTTATTCTTACCTCAGGAGCACTTTCAGTTGGAGCTTGATCTTTTTCTACACACGAATACTGAAAGAAAAGAATATGTGTCACTTGTACAGAGTGAGTTCAAATGTTTGCTTTTATCTCTAACCAGTCGACGTGTCTAAATTGGGCAATCTAAAGCAGGGTACTCACGTAGCCGTGTAGCATGTATCGTATCTGACACCGTATCAAGTGGGTACGTAGGCGTGTAACAGTAAGCTCGCAGCGACCCGCCGAGATACAGTATCAGATACGTTACATGCTACACGGCTAGGTGAGTGAGTACCACCCTGCTTGACATACAAAATTTGCTGAAACTATTAAAAACATTTCAAACTTAGGCCATTTTCTGATTTGTCGGCGCAGCAGCGGCGCGACATCAGCATGCTTAGTATACGCCAGTGTTTCCCAACCTGTAGTCCCCGGACCCCTAGGGGCCCGCGGACCTATCTCAGGGGGTACGCTTACAGAGGAAAAGGAATAGTAGAAGAGCTTATTAGTGAGGCTGAACGGTTTAATAGGTTCGCAGATTGTAGTTATTTGGTGTAAGGGATTGAAAAAGGTTTAGAAACACTGGTATACGCGGTACAGAAAGCTTACTGAGCGCCTATATTTCAATGGAGCGTTCCTGATTGGCTCGGTATGCGCGGGAGCGGCGCGGCACAGATTCCATACTTTCTGTATCGCGTATACCGAGCATGCTGATGTCGCGCCGCTGCTGTGCCGACAAATCAGAAAACGGCCTTAATGTTTTGGAAAACCCGCACAAACACTGTCAGCCGTGACAAAACCGTTTAGAGACGACAGTAGACTACTAGTAAAATTATAAATTAAAAAAAATATATATTATGGTGTTACAAACAACATTATTGAATTTATTGTTATAATAAAATTTGGTACAAATAAAACAGCCATTTTTAGGGTTCCGTACCCAAAGGTTAAAACGCCTTACTGAGACTTCGTTGTCCGTCTGTCACCAGGCTGTAATCTCATCAACCGTGATAGTTACACAGTTGGAATTTAACAGATGATGTATTTCTGTTGCCGATATAACAAAAAATACTAAAAAACAGAATAAAAATAATATTTAAGGGGGCTCCCTCTACAACAGACAAGATTATTTTTCCGTCTTTATAGATAATGGTACGGAACTCTTCGTGCGCGAATCAGACTCGCACTTGGCCTTTTTTTTTTAGTTATTTAAGAAACATATCTACTTACTTTAGTAACAGGAGTATCGTATATGGTAATCGCACCGAGGTCGCGTCTCCGTTGCTCGAACGTCGCGTACAAATCGTTCCTCAGTTTGTCTGTCGCCACTTGGCATTCCGTCAGCATCGCGTCGATTTCTTTGCTTTCAGCTGGAAATAGAATAAAATATATACCGAAATTTAGGGGTAAGCATGTACCCCATTTAAGATTACGTGGGGTGCAAATGCACCCCAACCGAATACAAAGTGTAGACTCAATATTGCAGACAAATTAAATTAATCTAAGTAACAAATAACTTTTTGTAAAATAAACGTCATCTTGTAATTAAAAATGATGTAAGTACCAAAATACAGTTTATAAGCGGGAAATCTGCAAATGGTTATGAAATTAGCATAAGTTATATTTTTCTTTACATACCGAATAGGAAAAATTTTTTTTAGTCTAAGTTTATTTCAGTCTAAGAATATTATTAGTGAAATAATTATATACATGAGTATAATATTTATACTTGCCATCCAATTTCTCCATTTCCTTATCAAGGTCGTCTTGAGCTTCGGCCAATCTAGAGTCCAAACAGAATTTGGTCCACGTTTCGTTGATCATCTTAGCTAGATTTGCTTCTAAGAAACTGTAAAGAATAAAATAAGTATAAATGGGTTTAGTGATGATTAGTTGTGCAACTGCTTATACATTTTATACTACATTATTTATTACTTCATACGTTTGTAACTAGCCATTTATGTAGGTGAAAACAAAATCATCAGCTGCCTTTCAGGCTAGGTTACTATTAACATCGCACTAAAATAAACAAAATCCTAATTGCTGAATTTGAGCAACAGAATATTTACACGACAGTTATGTTATCTAATATTATATATATATATCGTTCTTTAGCTTACATTTTAGATAGTAAGAGTGCCGAATACCGGGCTCAATGGAATGGAGCTGATGATTTCGGAATCACCCTAGTTTTAGTTTTATTTTAACTTCATCAGATGTCTGCTCTCAACTTAAATATCACTATCTCTATGTGGACAATGTTGTTGGTCCTACAATTACTTATATGTATAGTAATGTAGTATTTTAAATTAAGAATCATTGTAAGACTCATTGTTGTCCTGAATAAATAGAAAAAAAAAATTGAAACAAAAATGCTTCGTATCTTTTAAACTTTTACAGTCCCCAACAGGGTCCGTTATGATCTTAGACTTAAAATGTACCACCAAAATGTAAATTATGGATACAATTGAGAATTAAGTATAATTTATTTATTATTGCACCCGAAAATTTTAGCTAAGATTTTTCTTTTTACTAGCCAATTGCCTGAAATAATCAGCTGATCCAAACAACGCTTAATAATATTTCTTATTTATGAATTGTAGTAAAAAAACTATCGGAAATATTTCAAAACTGTTGGGGTACAATATTACCCCAGTATCTTATGGGGTACAAATACACCCTACATGTTTACTTACCTAGCTCCAATCTCTCCTATCGTCTCTCGTGGCTCATCTGATGTATCTGTCTCGTCTTCAGACTCTGAGTCAGATATCTCGACCAATTCCGAAGACAGCTTGCAAGTGTCCAACTCAAGGAGCGGTGTGATATCTTTTATGCCGTTCACTAAACGCTGGAAGGGAAAGTATCATATATGATATGAAGTGATAAATTATTAGCTTACTTAATTTAAAGAGGGTGATTCTATAGCTCAAATACAACTTTTTCAATGGGACCAATAACGAAATGCAAAAAATAATAATTCCATATTCTAAGCAGCCGACCAGCAAACATCAGTTTATAAGGGAAAGTTAACACTTTTTTTGAAATTTCGATGTTGAACCTATAGTTTTTTTATTGTATTTGAGCAGTATGTGTCTTATGTCTCTAAAAATACAGTTCAAATTACCTGAGTACTCTTAACAACGATATCCGCACACGCTTGACAAACAAGAGGCTTCCGACGCTTAGCCGAATCATAGTATGATATAGTAGCATCATCTGCATGAGACCTTGGTTATGCATTATGAGTCTTATGTCCCCAGATATATTGTCCAAATTACCTTAACATTCCAGCTCCTTCCGTCACGTAATAAAATGCTATGGTAGCTGCATCTGCAGACTTCGTTGATGCATTATGAGCCTTATAACACTAAAAATACAGTTTAAATTACCTGAGTCCTCTTAACAACGACATCCGCTCACACGAGAGGCTTCCGACGCTTAGCTGCGTCATAGTATGACATAGTAGCATCATTACAACGACTTTCGAGATCTTGTTGATTGATTTTGAGCGTTATGATACTAACAATACCATTTGATTTGATCTTTACTTCTAGGAATATCCTGTCCAGTATAATAACAGTATGAGACCTTGTTGATGCATTATAGGCCTTACACTAATAGTTTTAAAGCCTAAATTACCAGAGTCCTCTTAACAACGATATCCGCAAACGCTTGACATACAAGAGGCTTTCGACGCTTAGCTGCGTCATAGTATGATATGGAAACAGCATCTGCAGACCTTGCTAATACATTTTGAGCCTTACACCAATAGTTTTAAAGCCTAAATTACTAGAGTCGTTTTAACAACGATATCCGCACACGCTTGACATACAAGAGGCTTCCGTCGCTTAGCTGCGTCATAGTATGACATAGTAGCAGCATCCGCGGGGTAGCACGGGACCTTGTTAATGCATTATGCATCTTATGACCCTAGATGTACTGTCCAAATTACCTTGACATGCCAGCAACTTCCGTCAAGTAATAAAATGCTATGGTAGCTGCATCTGCAGACTTCGTTGATGGATTTTGAGCCTTATATGACTATATTTACAGTTTAAATTACCTGAGTCCTATTAACAACGATATCCGCACACGCTTGACATACAAGAGGCTTCCGACGCTTAGCTGCGTCATAGTATGATACTGTAGCAGCATCCGCGGGATAGCACGGTACCTTCCCGGATGATGTACAAGCGATATTGACGCATTTGTTCGTATGCTTGGCTTTATCCACATCGTCTGCTGCGAGTGGCTTTTGTTCTGTAGCTAGAAATAATGTGTTTGAACTGATTTTGTGAGCACTTTTACGTAGTAGTACTACGTAAAGGAACTTGCATGGTTTGCAAAAAAATGAATAAAAATCACTGGACATAGTGTGACACAAAAAATGCAAACGGTATTCACGTTCACACCATAATCCTTATTATACAGGGTTACTTTTGGACCCCCCCGCTAAAACTAAATATCATTTAAGGGAGTAATAAGAAAATATTTAGTGAAAATTTATATTTTTTTGCTTTTATATAAGGTCCGATTTTATTAGTGTAAATTCTGTTAACCTGTGACTATATAAGTAAAAAGCAATCGTAAAAACCAATGTTCTTAGGTGTGCCATAGAAACTAAAAAAGTTAAAAATTAAAAAAAATTATACAGTCACTTTTTAAATCCTAAATTCCTAGGCGCGTTTGATCACCCTAGCGCCTGACCGCGGCGCCTACGAGCGACGCGTGACTCGTCACAGAAGAACGTACCTAGCGCATACGAACAAACGAGTGACAATAATATTGTTTTTTGTTTGGAAAAATAGGACGAAAAAAAGTTAAAAAACAAATGTATTTAATTCAATAATTTTGATATGCTGCTTTTACAGGATGACGTGAAAAAATATGGCGGGGTTCTAAAAATAACCTGTATTTTAATTTTTTTAAGAATTACAATTGCAAATTAATTGTTCTCAAATAACTAATTTCTGAGTTGTCTTGATTGAGTGACTATATGAACTTACCAGGTGCACTAGCGTTCTCCTCTTCATCAGAATCTAGACTGAATATTTCCAGGCTGAACTTCGGTTTGGGTTTATCTTCTGCCGGCTGAAATAAACACAAAACTTTACTTTTCAGGGTTCTGTAGTCCTGACAAGAAACCCAGGTATAGTTTCGTCATGTATGTCTGTCCGTCTGAGGTTTTGCTTGGAGACTGTTGACACTAGAGAGCTGTTATCAAAAGAAAAGAGGTAGAATAAAATTTTGAAAAATATTAGTTTTTAGGGTAGCTCCCTATACATTTAACGTGGGGATGATTTTTTTTTCATCTTTTGGGGTATCGTTGATTAGGTCCTTCAAAATGACTCAGGGTAATATTGTTCGTTCACAGATCTCCTCATTTCTGACTAAAGTCATTGGCAAAGGTTGCAGAAAGCCGGTGAATGCAGGCCGATTTCAACCGGCCAATCTGAAAGTCACTGGGGAAGGCCTATGTTCAGCAGTGGACGTCCTATCTGAAGTGTTGATGATACACATATATCGGGTGTAAAAAAAGGCTTAACGAAGCCAAACACCACATATTCTACGTATTATTATGATCATTTTTTTTCTGTTACACTATACCTGGGAAATGACGGGTTACCGAGTTATTGACAGTCAAAGTTACAATTTTTTTTCAAAGATTTTTTACAAAATTGACTCCTGTTCGATAATACTAAACTTTTTTACAAAGAAACATGATCCGCTTACATACACAGGCATAGTCTGTGGCGTGTGCGCTACACATTGCGGGTTAGAAATAAGTTATTTTTTTTGATACCCAACAATAAAAGTCATTTCCCAGCAATTATTTTTTTTGCATTCTACTTGGTTTTATGTGTAGAATTCGTGGTTTAAGGCTTCGTTAAGCCTTTTTTACAGCCTGTATACAACCTACCTTACTGTCAGTTTTCGCCGTATTTTCACCGTTCTTATCGTCAGTAGTGACAGTTTCCTCACTAGCGACCTCTGGTACCGTCGGGACGCTACTCACGTCCACGCTACTCGGTATGGTGATCTTGAAACCGTCGAAGGTTATGAGGGTTCCGTCTTTGGCGGCATCCTTCTTCACTTCTTGTATGTCTGTGGACATTTGGGTAATAGGGTGTTGTTGAAATTATGCTAAATGAAATGATTATTTATTTGCTAGAAACAGGTTACAAATGATGGTCATTTTAATGGGCGATATACTCTAATAAAATAAAACAGAAACAGACTTGTTTTTTTTTTGTTTTTAGCAATTCCATGCAAGGTTTAATTGAAGATAAATAACACTTCAAAAAAAACATCGATCTATCAAGTGTTGACGATAGTATACTACTCAGCTATACATATAGCTACAACATTGATCAGAGATACGCTGGCTTCGACAGCGAGTAGAAACACTTAAGAAATTTCATCGTGTCACGTGATGTCCTCGGTAGCTTAGTTGGTAAAGCACTCGCCCGGCATGCGATGGGACGTGGGTTCGAGTCCCACCTGAGGTCGATGTTTTTTTTCAAGTGTTATTTATCTTCAAAGAAACAGACTTTATTCTACAGCTTGATTTTTCTATTACACATTTATATGGACTTGGCGTAGCCATGTCAGAGACGACCTCCGTAGCTGAGAAACAAGCATGCCGGAGTTGGCGTCCCCAACTCTCGAGGTTCCGGGTTCGATTTCTGGTCAGGTTTATGTAGATATTTTCTATATTGCCTCGAGTCTGGGTGTACAGTCATTGTTTCTGATTTCTATAACACAAGTGCTTTAGTGCGTGGTAGTGGTAGTGCGTGGGAGCAGTAACGACATTCTGAAAGCAATATCAGATAAGTATGACTGTCCAATCCAGTCAATTTAAATCAAATTTGTAATTGGGTCGAACCCGGAACCTCAGAGATGGCGGCGACGCCCCCCGGCATGCTCGCCTCTCGGCTACGGTGGTCGTCCAACGTAAAATCAAAATCATTTATTTCTTGAAGATAAATAACATTTGAAAAAAATCATCGACCTCAGGTGGGACTCGAACCCACGTCCCATCGCATACGGTCAAAGCACTCGCCCGGTATGCGATGGGACGTGGGTTCGAGTCCCACCTGAGGTCGATGATTTTTTTCAAGTGTTATTTATCTTCAATTAAACCTTGCATGGAATTGCTAAAAACAAAAATTTACAATCATTTATTTCTGTTAATTGGCCATAAAAGGTACTTTTACATGTCCCAATATTTTTGCGTTAAACAATTGTGGGAAGAAGCAGCGCAAGAAACTCGGTCACTATTGTCAGCCTTTTTTAAAATAAATAAATAGTTTACAAGTGGTTTTAAGGAGAGAGAGAGAGAGAGAGAAATATTTTATTAGACACACACAACAATACAAAAGTAGAATACATAAAAAATACAAAAAACAAAGGAGTGTCCTATTTTCTTGTACACCCTGTATGTTAAGGCTTACCGTCTTCCGACGAGCTCCCCTCTAAGTCGACGATGTTAAGTACGTGCGGTTCCTTATACCCTAGTTTCTTGTCACTTGTTTTCGCTTCTAGAAAATAGATAAACATTTTTAAATCTATGGTATTTAAAAGTCAAATTTTAAATAAAAAAAATATTATTTGTATAGCTCTGTCTCTTTTACTCAGTTAATACAACTAGAAATGAGTGTTATTTACGAAATAAGCTAAAAAAAATATTGTGATTGAAGATAAATAACACTGAAAAAAAATCATCGACCTCAGGTGGGACTCGAACCCACGTCCCATCGCATGCCGGGCGAGTTGCGATTTTGTATGGAAAGTGATTTTTTACGATTTCAAAGTTGGGCCCATAGAAAAAGTTGTTATTTCTGAGCAGTAGAATCAGGCCCTTAAAAAATAGTTGACACCTTAGATAGAAAGTTTTATTCTTATTAGCAGGTTCGATTCCGGAATTACCTTCATCTTTGGCGAGTAGTTTCCTCAACATGGATATCGATTTGGACTCTTTGGCCGACGCGTCTGACGGTTCTACCTTTTCTATGACTGTTTCCTTTGGTTTTTCCTGTAAAAATAATAATATATAAATATATTTTTTATAGACGACATGGGTTGTAGTGATTCTAGAATTTATGCCATGGACATAAAGATTAAAGTTCAATCTATGCATTTCCATCTTCCTCCATGCACGCAGGACTATATGGCGTCGCCATCTCTGAGGTTCAGGGTTAGATCCTCAATCGGGTCAATGTAACAAACGAACATTTCTATATTGTCCCGGGTCTTGATGTTGTGGTACCGCGTTGTTTCTGATTTCTTTAACACAAGTGCTTTAGCTACTTACCTTAGGATCAGAGCAAATAGGGATGTTGACAACATTCTTAAATAATTCTAAGGCATCAATTATATTAAAAACTAACACTCTATTTTAGGCCTCATAACCCGGTACAATATAATTTCTTAAAAAATGATTTGATTGCTTCAAAATCGATAAAAAGTAAGGCAGTTGAGGTAGGTGGACAGTGACGTCATAATCCGATATCGCCATACAAATTATAAGGAAAAGGTGCGTTTTGACAGCTCATAAAAAGTATGTCAATTGATTGGTGGTGTCAACTAGCCTATTATTTATCATCATTCTTTGTTCAAACGGCACAGGCGAGCGACTCAGGAGGACTACTACGAAAACAGTTCGTTCGTTCGGACGTATTAACCTATCAAATCAAAATAACCAATCACTTGTATCAAACCTTTGATGTAATTTTACACGGCTAATTTGAGTTGGAAATATTTTGTCAAAAGATTGATACATGGCGATGGTAATTTTTAGGGTTCCGTACCCAAAGGGTAAATCGCTTTGCGCATCTTACGATACGATCATCGTATCAGACGCGTTTGCGCGGAGCTAACAACCAATCCCGGCGCGCGGTGCAGGCGCGGTGCGCGACTAGCCAATCACGTAATCGTAACGGTCTTCTGCGCAACTTTCGCCCAGCGATCAACATCGGTTCCGCTAGTTGTGTAACGTACTTTATCTTCCTCCTTAGTTTCTGCAACGGTGTCCGATGCCTCGACATCGTCTGGGATCGCCTCATTGCCGACCTGTTCTGCTGTTACTTCGATGACCTGATAACATTACAAGTTTACTAAAATACAGGCTGACTTTTTAATGAGTTCACAAATTTTTATATTGCGTTCTAGTCATGAAAATAAACAACTTTTGCTATGGGACCAATAATAAAATTGATGAAAAAATATCAGCTCTTCCATACAAATGTGGCCGTGCCACCCGGATGTAATGTATGGAACAGCTGTCATTTTTTCTTTGATTTTACCATTGGTTCCGTAGTAAAAGTTGTTCATATTCAGGAGAAGAACACTATATTAAAATCTGTGTAGTCATTACAAAATCACCCTGTATTTGAGAAAAATGAATTTTAAAATGAAAGTCAGGCACAGGCCATCTCAAATATGAGGTGGTTTGGGCCATACTCTACCACGCGAGCCCAGTACGGAGTGGAGGGGTGTTGTAAGGCCAGTGACTAGACCTTACTGTCAGATGTAATCAAGCCGTCTTAAAGCCTCTGACTAAGCTTCATGAGTAGTATCAAGCGATATCAGCCGGGACCAACTTTTAACATGCCTTCCGAAGCACGGAGATGCTCGTGATAAACGTCACTAAGTATGGTCGGAATGGTCACCCATCCACTCACAACCAGGGCGCGTGTTGCTTAACTTTAGTAGTCACTACAAAATAGCTGTTGCCACTAAGCTACAATCACATCAGGATGAATAATATAAATGCATAAATAATAAATATTTATGAAACAATTTAAAAACATACTTACATCTTGCACTACTTCTTCATCTATATCCATACTGACATCCTTGTCATCCGCGATAGCTCCGTCCTTCTCTTCTGCAGTGAAACTGAACTCATCCTCTCCCTTTTCCTCTAGAGGGGATTCTATCTCCATCTCTTTCTCATCTTTCGCCTGATCTGTCTCAGAGTGGGGAGCGTTCGAGTCTTCCGAATGTTCTGCTGTCATTTGATTGCTGCTTTCTGAAATATAAAGAGTGCTTTTACACTAAGCTAGGCTAGTTAGCCGAAAGGGTCGGCAGTGGGCTCCGCAGTATTTAACGAACAAGCCGAACTGAAGCATCTATTCATCATCATTCGCCTGCCCCATTCCCAGCGGGTCTAAAACGGCCACATTGGATGTTTCATAATTCGTTCATAATATGTTTCATTTAACAAATTTTAAAATGACAAGTTATTTGATGAATCATAAAATGAGCCTCAAACATTTCATATTTGCAGTTCATTTAATTTGACAGTTTTGTATGGAAATTCGTAATATGGTCCACTTATTATGAAATGAGTAATTCATATTAAATGTCAAATTGGTGAACCACCATTTTAATGTTATTTTTATTATTATTATGTATTGATATTTGTAGGACACACAAAACTTGAGTATTTTGAAACATTTTGTTCCTTTGTGTTAAGATTGGCCGCGTCTCTATATATTTTTTAACGTAGCAACATTGTCATCAAATATGATCCATTTGATGAAATGAATTGCATATGATTCATTTATTAATGTGGCCGTTTTAGGGTTTGCAAATCATTTCCGCTACATTTCACTAAATGAATCAGATTAAAAATGAAACATCCAATGCGGCCGTTTTAGACCCGCAGGTTATCTGGGGTCGGCGCAGTATGTTTTCCTCTTCCATGCAATACATTCACTCCCTTCTCATTCACCTGAAGCATCTATTACATTACATATTATTTTAGATTTTTCCACCTGGCTTTGCTGATTAATTCCGGCTAGCTTATATGAGAAGCAACCCTTACAATACA